>SJYO01010515.1:2326692-2991187 GCA_006410555.1 Capra ibex | reverse complement strand
GCCTGAAAACCTGAGTCTCCCTCTCCCTCTCCCACCCTACTAAACCCTCTTACCGTAAGATTGTACATATGATAGTACATTCTTAACTTAGTGGTCAGATACAGGCTGCGTCCTATGTCGTACGAACCCCGACCACGTACCCCTACTGGGTGTCTCTACAATACCCCTCCCTCCACCCTCCCCCCAAGTACAAACCCTTGCGTACATTCTTAATTTCTAAAATTTTAATTTTTTATTTTTTTGTTTTTTTGTTTTTGTTTTGGTTTTGGGACTTTAATAGTTAGTTGTTGTTGTTGTTTTTTTTGCTTTTTGTTTTTTGTAGACTAATCTGATATTCCCCAAAAACTGCTGTATTTTCTGTTGTTTCTTTTTTATAGTAGGTATAAGGGGTTGGGTCAAAATTGATAAACTTTCATTAAAACTTTCAAAATTATAAACTTTCATTAAAAGAAGGTCAATGAAAAAACGTACGCACTCACACACAATATTACTACGTAATGCAATGACCCTATTGTGTTAAACATATAGAATGACAGAGTGAATTGTTGCACATATGTGAATGTACATATGTGATGGTACACATTTTATCTATCGATCACCCTTCCTCGACATATCGTGGCCCTCGAGTCGAGTCTCGAGACACTCCTGGATCTCCCCTCCCGAGCCACTCCCCCTCGGAGTTCTACCCCCCTATACAGATATGACTGTCGACTGAGTTCAACAACATGTCGTCTGTGGTTGGGTCGTGACATTTCGTTAATAGGAGGTTAATTTTTTTTTTCTTTGCTATACATATTTTGGAAATGAGACAATAATTTATTGGAACTTTTTGTATTAATAATTACAAAAGGACTATAGTGTAGTATTCTTAAGTGGGTATAGAGTTGGTAAGAGATTACCCACCCACAAAAATTGAGTAAATAGTAAAAATGGATAGTATTCATTTTGCACTACTTATGGAAACATGTAGTTTCAACAAGATGCAAAGATTCCTTTTAACTTCTGTAAACATTTTCGGTGATACCTCTTACGTTTACTTCTTTTACTCTTAATCAGAAATAAAGAGAAAAATTACCTCTCTTAGTCACTTAGTTCGAGAAATTCAAGAAAAGGATGAGACTTTAAAATACCGAATGAGAAGTCTTTTTGTAATGAAAAAAGGAAGTAACCACTAAAAAATAAAAAAAAAAAACCAGGTTCTGTTATATCCGTTCATAAAGATTAAAAGACATGACACTTACTAAATCTTGTGTGAAACTGATAATAAACCGAAAGGTGTAGAGAAAGTCTTTATAGAAAGGAAAGATGACTGACGTCTAGTCAAGAGACAAACGATTTAGAGTAAAATCTTCCTTACCTTGGTGTTTCCGTTTTAAAATTCCATGTAATTTTGACTTTTACTGAGTACAATTTATAATCTGTACAACTTTGGATCACAATTCACGATATTTCCCGGATTCTACGATCAGATGGACGTTCGATTGTTCAAAGTGCCTACGAGCGTCCTCTGTGCTCTGAGGACCTAATCTCTGTTTCTTGTCAGATCATGAGGGTCTTCTCGTTGTCGGTCTTACAGTCGAAACCAAAGGGGATTCGGGTCTGAGGGTGTCCCGTTGTGTTTCTCCGGTGCACTGTGGGCGTGTTCGACACCCAACGTAATGTCTTCTCCTTGGGATCAATCCCTTGGACTGAGAAGATATTCCCTGTGCTTCATACGACAAGACACAGGGTTTCGAAGATTCAAGGAAACAATATGTCGCAGGACTATTCTAGCAAACCTCGTTCCGGTAGTCTCGGAGTCGAGAATTCTACACGTTTTTACGTTCTCTGAGCACCTCTTAAAAGAAATTGTATTAGTACTTCTACCTTAATCTCAGATAATTATCTCACATGCACATGTAAAATAAGTGCCTCGACAATAAAAGACGTCCTGGTTCGGTTCCAGAGAAAAAGCAGACCGTGACAGATGAAAGAAAGGTACAAGGAATCGGCGTCTTCAGTTAAGGAAACGTCGGACACGTCTCTAGAGGGTAGTCTCAGTAGACAAACGTAGACCTATGTGATCGACAGTCAGGTGAAGGTACTTACGTCAGTCGTGTCTGGTAGGGTCCAGACGGTAGTCGTAATATTCACAGACACTTTGTCTGATTCCCCGGGCGAGAGAGGGAGGACCTCTCTTCTCACCCGATTGTGGGGTCTTGAGGGTATCTGAGGAATGTCAATCGATGAAGGGAAACTTATACCGACTTTACAGTGACTAGTGGTCTTTGTCAGATTTTTCTCCAGAGGGGGGTTTCTTCTAAAAACAAGGGATTCCCTTTTGAGAAGTATTGTAATCGTACTTATTCAATACTTTTCGGTAGTGTTGACTCTCTCTGTATTAGTAGTAAGTACATATTGTCTAGACAAATAAGACATTTCTAAGTAAAGTCAACTAATTAATAGTCATAGACGACTACCACCCCCATGTTCCGACGAGACTACTCTCTTAATAACTTCACGTACGAATCTTATAAATAGTGACTTGTGTATAACATACTTAAATCGTATAAATAGTGGAAGAAAGACCTACCCGAGTAAGAAGGGGTTTTTTTATAGTTTATCATGACGGTACGACAACCGTGAGACGGGAAGTTTATACCTGGGATAACAAAAATATGTCTTATGACTAAAGAAGGAAGATAAATAACTTGTACTATCATTGTAATAGTCGACTAAGAGACGATATTCGGTTTCTGACTCTACGAAATCACGGAAAGTAGAGGTCGTGAGAACACCGACTATAATAATAATAGAGGAATAGTATTGCACCCGAAAGTACCACCGAGTCTACCATTTTTTAGGTGGACGTTAGGACCTCTGGACCCAAACTAGGGACCCAACCCTTCTAGAGGACCTTTTCCCTTGTCGATGGGTGAGTTGATAAGACCGGACCTCTTAAGGTGCCTACCTCTTCGGACCACCCAACATTTCTCAGCCTTTTTGAATCACTGAAAGTGAAAAGTGAAAGTGAAAATGAAATAGTATTGAACTCTTTTATCTCTGATCCGGTGAACGAACCATAGTAAACCAAATATACGTCGTTCCAACGTATATTTTGTCTCTGACTTTGACGAGAGAGAGACGAAGGACTTAACCCCGAGAGTTAATGGTACTACCAAGAATCCGTTCTGGTGATACTCGTCCGCACGATTCCGAAAAGTCAGGACGGGTTGAGAAACGTTGTGGTACCTGGTCTCGAGTCGTCTGAAGAGACAGATACCCTAAGATTCCCGTTCTTATGACCACACCCAACGGTACGGGAGGAGGGGTCCTAGAAGGGCTACGTCCCTAACTTAAATATAGACTCCGTCCGACAAATGGTGGTCGTGGTAGACCTTCGGGGATTCTTGTGATATGACCCTCAGTCTGTTGGACCTGACACTAGGTCCAGGTTATTATTATAGAAACACTGTAAAAATGGGAGACATCCAGAAACAAAGAGACATCAAAATAGAGTAGATAGAGATACAAATGGAGAAATAGAGAGAAGGATTCGGAGTTTGATATTGTAAATACGTAAACGGAAGACCAGTAACTATGTTGAAGGGTCACAGTCTGAAATATAAAAACCCGAGGTTTTAGTGACGTCTACCACTGAAGTCGGTACTTTGATTTTCTGCGAATGAGGAACCTTTTCAATACTGGTTGGATCTATCGTATAAGTTTTCGTCTCTGTAATGAAACGGTTGTTTCCAGACAGATCAGTTCCGATACCAAAAAGGACACCAGTACATACCTACACTCTCAACCTGACACTTCTTCCGACTCGTGGCTTCTTAACTACGCAAACTTGACACCACAACCTCTTCTGAGGACTCCCAGGGAACCTGACGTTCCTCTAGGTTGGTCAGGTAAGACTTCCTCTAGTCGGGACCCTAAAGAAACCTTCCTTACTACGATTTCGACTTCGAGGTCATGAAACCGGTGGAGTACGCTTCTCAACTGAGTAACCTTTTCTGAGACTACGATCCTCCCTAACCCCCGTCCTCTTCTTCCCCTGCT
Organism: Capra ibex; assembly: GCA_006410555.1. Taxonomy (NCBI): domain Eukaryota; kingdom Metazoa; phylum Chordata; class Mammalia; order Artiodactyla; family Bovidae; genus Capra; species Capra ibex. Next base: position 2,987,143 of record SJYO01010515.1, on the reverse strand, counting down.
GTCTCCTACTCTACCGACCTACCGTAGTGCCTGAGCTACCTGCACTCAGACTCACTTGAGGCCCTCAACCACTACCCGTCCCTCCGGACCGTACGACGCTAAGTACCCCAACGTTTCTCAGCCTGTGCTGACTCACTGACTTGACTTGACTTGTTACGACCTCTGGGTCCAAGCTAGGGACCCAGTCCTTCCAGGGGACCTCTTCCTTTACCGTGGGGTGAGGTCATAAGAACGGACCTTTTAGGGTACCTGTCTCCTCGGACTATCCGATGTCAGGTACCCCAGTGTTCTCAACCTGTACTGACTCACTGAAGTGAAAGTAACTATGACATTATACAGGTTTAACCTATGTTGGAGTTGGTCTAAGAGGGGATGACTGGAGATGGACTTACTTGGTAGTCGATAGAATAACGGGTTTTGTCTTTTTACCCGCAGTAGGCACCGAGGAAGAGGAAGAGCCTGAGAGACGTAGACGAGTCAGGAACATCCAAGTGCACGATATCTAAGTAGTACAGTTATAGAGAAGAGAGTTATGGCGGTGACACCATCACGTTCGTACTAGTGGGGAGGATTCCTTAAAGATGTATTAAAGAGTGGTCCCGAGGAACGGAGGTCGAAGTGAGTGGAGGTGTGACAGGTGGTGGGACAGAGGTTTCACCTGTAATTCTTAGGTTTGGAGTAGTCAGGTGAGGAAATGAGTCTTAGAAGACTATCAAGGGGTTACAGGAGTTTAACGAATGACCGGGAGAGACGGTGACGTCGGAGTAAAAAACGGTAAAGGAGGGACGTTGCAGACGAAATCAGTTCGACTCGATTAAAGCCAAAGAATTTGAGAAGGGGGTGACAGTACAGAACCAAGAAAACAAGCAGTACGACGTCCCTTCTACCAAGAGAGAAGAATGATGAGAAAGTGAACAGAGGATTTTACTAACGGAAGATTGTGATGTGCCCTTCCTGTGTCAGCTCAAAGGTTTAGATCAGAGTAAACCTTTATGGGATACGAAGGACTAAGAGATCGTACTGCCGAGTTAAACGTCGTGACCATTGTAGATCGGACGAGTTCTCTTCCCGTACCGTTGGGTGAGACCATAAGAACGGATCTTTTAGGGTACCTGTCTCCTCGGACCGCCCGATATCAGGTACACCAGGGTCCCTCGACCTGTACTGACTCACTGATTTGTATTGTGTTGGGACGGGTTCCCTTGGTTCAGGAAATAAAAGGGAGAGGTGACTTGGAGAGTTTGTAAACCTTTATATTGACCTAGTATTGTTTGTGTCTTTCATTGGGACTTGTACCTTTATTCGTCAAAAGGGTGTTCTTTTTAACTAGAGACTAACTAATCCAACTGACTACTAAATGCCAGCCCCACATCACCCGAGTCGTCAACGGTCCTCCGGAGTACTATAGTTCACAATGGCATCGGAACTGTGGGTACATGTACAATTTGACCTCCGATGATAAACGAAATAACGACAATGTGGATCTGTAAATAGTGCGAGAATTTTGAACAGTCTCTGAGAGTCTGTAGCACTCAGAACTACGTCGGCGTACCTCGATATACTTCGGGGTAACAAATACCTAGTGAAAGAAAAGGTAAAAGAGGGATAAACACTGAAAAAGGTAGAAAAAAGTCGTAATGTTTTTACGTAAGTTTTCGAATATTTGTCGTCAACCATTAGTCACGTATCGTCGAAAGACACATGTTATGTTAGTAATCTACATGTAATCTGTAAACCGTATTATTCTTATGACAGTGACATTATCTTGAGACAGTTTCATGGTTACGGAGGGCGTAACTTTTATGTGTCTAGTTAAGAAGTAGGGGATACTCACCCCTTATCATAGTATCGACGTACTATAAAGAGATTGCTGTTTCACAGTGACTAAAATGACTAGTTTAAGATTTCCTCCTGTCATATGTACGTTTATACAAGTATGGTTAGAGAGAATGTACCATGTATCATAGGAAATTAGAGGCGGAACAACTTCGACATAAGAATTACAGAAATTCGATTGAAATTCGTGTCAAATTTTAGTACAGGTATTGACTATAATCACTTTCTTTAAAATACGACGACTCTTAACTCGTACAAGGTCAATTTTGATTTTAAACAATAAATATACTTTATTGGTCCTCTCTGTCTAGGTATCTCTGATTCCTTGTAATCACCAATGAATCCCGATCCTATCCTCTTCCGTTACCGTGGGGTGAGGTCATGAGAACGGACCTTTTAGGGTACCTACCTCCTCGGACCACCCGATGTCAGGTACCCCAGCGATTCTCAGCCTGTGCCGACTCGCTGAAGTGAAAGTGAAAAGTGAAAGTACGTAACGTCTTCCTTTACCGGGGGGTGAGGTCACAAGAACGGACCTCTTAGGGTCCCTGGCCCCTCGGACCACCCGACGGCAGATACCCCAACGTGACTTCGTTGAATCGTCGTCGTCGTCGTCGTCGTCCCGATCCTACCTTTGTCCTTCGTTGATGTTTACCCACCCTCCGTAGAAAGTCCCCCATTACCTTTACAAGATTTTAACCTAAATCCATTACCAAAATACTGAGAAATTAATGATTTTTAGTGACTGAACTTATAAAATTTAGTCTAGTAAAATACCATATATTTAATAACGAGTCACAACTATAACAACAAGTCAGTAATTCAACACAAACTGAGAAACGCTAGGGACCTGACGTCGTGCGGTCCGAAATGACAGGAAGTGATAGAGGATTTCAAACGAGTTTGAGTACAGGTAACACATCCATTACGGTAGGTTGGTAGAGTAGGGGAAGAGGAGGACGGGAGCCAGAAAGGGTCGTAGTCTTAGAAAAGGTTACTCAACCGAGAAGTGTAGTCCACCGCTTTCATAACCTCGCAGACGAAGTCGTAGTCAGGAAGGCTACACATAAGTACAACTAAAGGAAATCCTAACTGACCAAACGTCAGGTTCCCTTAGAGTTCTCAGAAGAGGTCGTGATGTTAAACTTTCGTAGTCAAGAAGCTACGAGTCGGAAGAAATACCAGGTCGAGAGGTGTAGACATGTACTGATGACCTTTTGGGTGTTGAAAACTGATATACCTGGAAACAACCGTTTCACTACAGAGACCAAAAATTATGAGACAGATCCAAACAGTATCCAAAAGAAGGTTCCTCGTTGACAGAAAATCAAAACACCGACGTCAATGGTAGACGTCACTAAGACCTCGGGTTCTTTTATTTTAGACAGTGACAAAGGTGAAAAGGGGATAGATAAACGACACTTCACTATCGTGGTCTATAGTACTCGAGTCAAAAAATTTGTAACCCAAAATCCGGTCGAAAAAGTGAGAGGAGAAAATGGGAGTAGTTCTCCGAGAAAAAAAGGAGAAGTGAAAGACGGTAATCTGACCATAGTAGACACATAGACTCCAACAACTATAAAGAGGGTGGTTAGGACTAAGGTCGAACACTAAGTAGGTCGAACCGTAAAACGCACTACATGAGACGTACACTCAATTTATTCGTCCCACTGTTATATGTCGGAACTGTATGAGGAAAGGGTTAAAACTTGGTCAGACAACAAGGTACAGACCAAGATTGACAACGAAGAACTGGACGTATGTCCGTAACGTCCTCCGTCCATACCACCAGACCATAAGGGTAGAGAAATTCTTAAAAGGTGTCAAACAACACTAGGGTGTGTCAGTTTCCGAAACCGTATCAGTAACTTCGTCTTTATCTACAAAAAGACCTTAAGGGAACGAAAAAGATACCAGGTTTCCTATAACCGTCAAACTAGAGACCAAGGAAAACAGAAGAGATTGAGGTCGAAAATGTAGACCTTCAAGAGTTAAGTTCACGACGACTTCGGATCGAACTTCCTAAAACTCATAATGGAACAATCGTACACTTTACTCGTGTTAATATACCATCAAACTTGTAAGAAACCGTAACGGGAAGAAACCCTAAGTTTACTTTTGACTGGAGAAGGTCAGAACACCGGTGACGACTCAAAAGGTTTAAACGACTGTATAACTCACGTTATAAAATTGTCGTAGTTGAAAATCCTGAACTTTATCGAGTCGACCTTAAGGTAGTGGCGGTAATCGAAACAAGTATCACTACGAAGGATTCCCGGTGAACTGAAATGTGAGGTCCTATAGACCGAGATCAACACACTTTGGTAGTAGTACTAATAGACCCAGTAATTCTAGAAAAAAAGTTTTTATCAAGAAGACACATAAGAACTGTGGAGAAGAATTAGAGAAGACGAAAATAATCCAGGAACTATAAAGACAGGAAATAACACGAGTAGAAACGTACTGCACAAGAGAGGCGTGGAGGTCAAAGGACTTCTCTAGAGGTCAGAAAGGGTAAGATAACAAAAGGAGTCATTTCGAAGGAAATTTTTTGGTTGATTTAATATAACTTGTAGGAATATAGAAACGTTAGAGTACACTCATGTAAGTGTCTTGATTAAACCTCTATACGTTAACCACCTGGTTTCCTTACAGATAAATTTAAAAAGTATCCTTGATGGTTTAACAGAAAGTTTCAATTAAATGGTTAAATTAACGGATGGTTGTCACATACCGTAATAGTTGAAGAGGTGTTTCAACGATCGTGAACTAGTATAATTAGAATAAACCAAAACTATGACATTGTCTTACAACAGTAAAAAAAATAATGATCTGAGAAAATTGGTAAAAATATAGGAGTAAATTAGACTTTGACCCCGAAGGTTCCACCGGGATCACCATTTCTCGGACGGACGGTTACGTACTCTACCTTCTCTACGTTCATGTTAGGGACTCCCTTCTAGGGGCACCCTTCTAGGGGGCCTCCTCCCGTGCCGTTGGGTTCGGTCATAAGAACGGACCTCGTAGGGGTACCTGTCTCCTCGGACCGTCCGACGTCTGGTACCCCACCGTTTTTCAGTCTGTACTGACTCGTTGATTCGTGTAATATAGGAAAAAAAAAAGAATTCCCAACAAACACTAAAGGAGTAACTGTATATAAGATACAAATACGTATAATTAAAAGGACGATGTAAGAAGTTTACAAAGAAAGATCTTTGTAAAGATCTTTGATCTTTACAAAGATCAGGTCACATGTTTGATATCGGATATTCGGTTTAGGTTGGGGACGAACAAAACTTTAAGATATAAATTCAAAAATTAAAACTTTATACTAAGTAATATTGACACTTTAATGTTTCTATCATGTATTTCTACAGTTCCTGGGAAGTGAGTCACAGGGGGTTCCCAATGTAAAACGTGTTAATATTATATTATCGTTTCCGCTCTTTAAGTATAACCGTGACACACACACAGAGGTGGTAATATAATGTACGGATGGATCTAAGTACATCAGTAGTGAAGTTATTTCTGTCTCTAAATAAAGTAATAGTCTCTTTAGAAGGAGTATGGTGGAGACATCAGTGTTGGTACGGGGATCGAGGTTATTAAGGATTGGGGATTGGTGATTACACAGACAGAGATATTAAAACAGTAAAATTCTTTCAATATATTTACCTTAATGTATCAGACACTGGAAGCTCTGTCTGACAAAGTGAGTCGTATTAAGGAAACTCTAGATAGGTTCAACACCGTACGTAGCTCAAGTAAAGAAAAATAACGACTCAATATCAGGTACTATCCCTACATGGGTAATAGACAAAAATTTACCTGCGTTCGAATTTTATTAAACATACATAAGTCACCAAGAAATTTCTAGTCTTCCACTTATTATTAAACACTGGACTTTTAGTATACTTTCCGTTTTATTTCACAAGGATTCATTACAAGATACCCTTGTGTCGGTGTGGGTAAATGCAAACACAACAGATTGAATACCCACGAACGTACAATGTCACCGTCTCGACTCGTAAGTACTCTCACTGATGACAGTGGTACTCCCATATTTTGGTCCCTCTCCCTCCCGGGACGGAACTGTAGAGGGTCCGTCCAGAGTGGGGAGAACGAAGGGATCGACCAACCAAACCTGAAGAAGGATATCAAGGCACTTTCAAGACGAATGAAGTGGGAATAAACGGGACGACTTACTATGGAGAACTCGTGAAATTTAGAGATGGGATTCACTAAAAGTAGTGTCGGAATAAGGGGAAATGTGTTTCCTATATTTTGAATAACACCTGTACGTATTGAGACCGTAAAGTCCCGAGACAAGACCGTCTTTATCGAATTAGTTTTCGGATTTCGTTGATACCACGTTGCAGTGTCTCTCCCCTATATATCTCTTCAACCCCCCGTCTCGAATCCATCTAACAAACTGAGTATACTTGGAGTTGAAGTATTGACATTTCACCCTTAGTAACAATTGACCGGTACAAGGTGTTATATAGAAAACGGAAAAGGGAGCACGTATACTTAAAGACGAAAAATCGAACCGGACTCTGACGGGTATTATTTTGGGTCTAATGTGTCCACCGAAACCGGTCCTCCGATGAGAAACCGTTTGTTCAACACTCGTCTTGATTATATACGTTTCCCCTCCCTTACGTCTACCCCACCTCTCGGTAAAGCCTGGTACGTCTACTCTTATTGTGTGTTTCCTCCGACTCGTTGTTCTGTCTTCCACAGACCCAGGGGTCTTGTCTTGACAGTGTGGTCAGGACCTCGTGGATGAAGACCTGAGACCGTAATTTTTTTTTTTTTTTTTCTTTCTTTCTTTAAAGATGAAATAAATTGAGGAAGATAAAATTGGGAGGTAATGTGTTCAGACGTGGAAATTAGATTTGATGGGTCGGAGAGGGACGACATTGTTAATTTTCTTTAAATTTCGTCTGTGTATCTTGCCCGAAGGAGTCACTGAGTCACCTATTTTTTTTTTAGACAGACGTTACATCCTCTGTATCCTCTTCGTCCAAACTAGGAACCCATCCCTTTGTGGGACCTCTTCCTTTACCTTTGGGTGAGATCTCAAGAACGGACTTTTTTTAGGGTACCTGTCTCCTCGGATCACCCGATGTCAGGTACTTCAACGTTTCTCAACCTGTGTTGACTCGTTGATTCGTACGTACGTGCATCTTACCTCAGATACTTATACTGAAAGGAAAGGAAGACAGAAGTAATGAGTACAGACAAAGGGTGTATTATTACATGTCTCTATATGTGTGTTTTTCGTAATTTATGTATCAATACTACTTAACTTAACTTGACTTATCGGACTCTATCCTTGTCTCAGGTCAGAAGTGTGTGTGAATATGTGAACCGTTTTGTATATGCCACCAAATATAAAGATTTCCTCTCTCTGACTGTAAATAAGTGAACGGAGGTGACCTTCTAGGGATGACAATTTGTCGGACTTAACAAAACGTTCACAAACTTCAACCAAAGATAACGGAAGACCCTCGGGTCCTTAATGTATGGTGGATGATACGGATGACTCCAAGGTGCACCCAGAGTCGTCCGCTCGGTCTTTCCGGTTGGTTTCGATACAAGAGGCCCCCTCCGGTACGTCGTCAATTGTCAGCGGGGTCCGGTGACGGGTAGTATTTAATATTCTCGAGAAGTGCCCCAGATAGGAAGGTACGTACTCAGGTGTCTGATGAGAGGAGTTTAAAGGGTGGAGAGGTTTTCCTTTTACTGGGATAATATCTTAGGACCCATCGACGGTTTTATTTGCCACCCCTCTACGGCATAAATGACTCTGGGAAGTGAGTCACCCTTCCAACCCAAAAGACTTTCTGAGGTCGTATACTCCTCTAATGACTACTATTGAGGGTAACGTGTCGGGACCGAAATTCCTGACCCTGACACTGGTCTAAAGAAGCATAAACACTTCGTTTCCGTTCTTCTGTGTAGAAGAGGGTGCACATCATTGTGATAAATTTAGGACATTCTTTGTTCACTAAACTAGTAGGAAAAAAAAGGGGGTCACAATAATTCTCAATTGACTGTATGTAGTGACATATTTAAATTCCACATGTCGTACCAACTAAATGAATATGACATTTTACTACTGTCGTCTAAACCAATTGGTGACAGTAGAGTACCTATGTTATTTTTCTTTTCTTTTTTTTAAAGAAGAACACTACTCTTGAGAATTCTAGGTGAGAGAATTGTTGAAAGGATACTAGTAGTCGTCATAATTGATGTCGGTAGTGACAGCCTGTAGTATAGGGAATCAGCGAGTCAGCACAGGCTGAGAAACGTTGGGGTACCTGACGTCGGACGGTCCGAGGAGACAGGAACCCTAAGAGGTCGGTTCTTATGAGGGTAAGAACCTATTCATTCACCCAATGAATGAATAGAATATTAACCTTCAAACATGGAAAACTGTGGAAGGAGGGGAGGAGGGAGGGACTGGGCGTGAGGACCATTGGTGTTTAGACTAAACAAAAAGGAATCAAACCACACCCAAAAACAAACAAGTAAACAAGACCCAACAAAATAAATCTAAGGTGTACATTCACTCTCGTATTACATGAACAGAAAGAGACTAAATAAAGTGAATCGCAATACGGGAATCCCAGGTAGAAACAACGACAAGTCAATGATTCGGCACAGGCTGAGAAACGTTGGGGTACTTGACGTCGTGCGGTCCGAAGGGACAGGAAGTGACAGAGGGTCTCAAACGAGTTTAAGTACAGGTAACTCAGTGACTACGATGGGTTGGTAGAGTAGGAGACAGTCGGGAAAGAGGAGGACGGAAGTTAGAAAGGTTCGTACTCCCAGAAAAGGTTACTCAGTCAAGAAACATAGTCCACTGGTTTCATAATCTCGAAGTCGAACTCGTAGTTAGGAAGGTTACTTATAAGTCCTGAGTAAAGGAAATCCTGACTGACCCAAACTAGACGAGAGACAGGTTCCCTGAGAGTTCTCAGAAGGGGTCGTAGTATCAAGTTTTCGTAGTTAAGAAACCACGAGTCGGAAGAAGTACCGGGCTTACAAAGAAGGTATGCACTGATGACCTTTTTGGTATCGAAACTGACATGTCTGAAAACAGTCGTTTTACTACAAAGAAGACGAAAAATTATGTGACAAATCCAAAGAGTATCGATAAGAAGGTTCTTCGTTCGTAGAAAATTAAACACCGACGTCAGTGATAGGTCCTCGGGTTCTTTTATTTGGACTGTGACAAAGGTGTAAAAGGGGTAGATAAACGGTATTTCACTATCTTGGTCTATGATACTAGAATTAAAAAACTTCCAACTCAAAATTCGGTCGAAAAAGTGAGAGGAGAAAGTGGAAGTAGTTCTCCGAGAAATCGAGGAGAAGTGAAAGACGGTAATCCCACCGTAGTAGACGTATAGATTCCAACAACTATAAAAAGGACCATTAGAACTGACATCGAACACGAAGTAGGTCGGACCGTAAAGCACACTACATGAGACTTATATTCAACTTATTCGTCCCATTGTTATGTGTCGGAACCACATGAGGTATGGGTTAAAACTTGGTCAGACAAACTACAAGGTACAGACCAAGATTGACAACGAAGAACAGGCCGTATGTCCAAAGAGTCCTCCGTCTACCACACCAGACCATAAGGGTAGAGTAATTCTTAAAAGGTGTCAAAGGACACTAAGTGTGTTTCCGAAATCGTATCAGTTACTTAATCTTCATCTACAAAAAGACCTTAAGGGAATGAAAGAGATACTAGATCGTATACAACCGTTAAACTGGAGACCAAGGAGACGGAAAAGATTTAGGTCGAATATGTAGACATTCAAGAGCCAAGTACATGACGACTTCAAGATCACACTTCCTAAAAATCGTATTAGAACGACCGCACCCTTTACTCACCTTAACATACCATTAGACTTGTGAGAAACGGTAACGGAAAGAAACTCTAACCTTACTTCTGATTGGAAAAGGTCAGGACACCGGTGACGACTCGAAAGGTTTAAACGACCCTAATACTCACATCATGAAATTGTCGTAGTGGAAAATTCTAAACTTTATCGAGTCGATCTTAAGGTAGATACAACAGTGTTTACCATCCTAAAGGAGTGAAAAATACCAACTTATTATAAGGTAACATAGGTAGATATATAAATATTTGGTGTTAAAAAATTAAGTAAGTAGGGGACTACTTGTGATTCAAACAAAGGTACAGAACCGATAACATTTATTACGACGATACTTATACCTCCATGTCTATAGAAAAGTACAATCACAAAAGGAAAGGAAACTGACACAAAGGTCGCGACCTTAACGACCTAGTACCTCATCTAGATATAAATTTAAAAACTCCTTTGAGACATGACAAAGGGTATCACCGACACGGTGACATGTTAGGGTGGTTGTCACGCGTTCCTAAGGAAAAAGAGGTGTAGATGAGGTCGTAAACAATAGAAAAAAAAGGGGAATAGCAAACTACTGTCGATAAGATTGTCCGAATTCCATTATAGAGTCACATCAAAATCAAACGTAAAGGGATTAATTTTCACTACAACTCGTAGAAAAGTACAAAGACAACCAGTAAAAATATAGAAAAAACCTCTTTACAGATAAGTTCAGGAAACGGGTTAAAATTTAAGATAATAACTCAAAAAAAAAAAAAAAACGGTAACTCTACATACTGAAGAAATGTATAAAACTTATAACCGTTTATAAAAAGGATAAAGTATCTAAAAAAAAAAGTTAAACAACTACCGAAGAAAACGACACGTCTTCGAAAAATCAAACTACATCGGCATAGACAAATAAAAAATAAAACAACGAACACGAAATCCAAGGTTTTTTTTTAGTAATGGTTAAGGGTACAGTTCCTCAAAAAAAAGGACAAAAGAAGATCCTCAGAGTACCAAAGTCCAGAATGTAAATACAGAAATTAGGTAAACTCGATTAAAAGTGCTCACCACATTCTATTCCCAATTCACAGTGAGAAAAAGTACACTTATAGGTTAAAAGGTTCGTAGTCAACTCCTCTGACAGAAAAAGGGCAAGTCACAAGAACCGAGCGGACGGTTTATGATCAACCGGTATGTACGAACCCAAATAAAGACCCAAGAACTAAGAAGAGGTAACCAGCTAAACAGACAACTAGTAAGGATCAATAAGGACAGTGAATCGACCATTCTTAAGTCTTATACTCTGCCTCATGAAAACACACAACCTAACGTACCTTCTCTTTATTCTATTTCGTAAAAATACACAATCTCCTTTTTAGAGCGTACACAAATTGACGTGTCGAAATTGAAATCTCTCCATCTTAACGACGGAAAGATTAGTCGAACCGTCATTCCAACGTTTCTTTTGTCACTTTCAATGTAACTCTTCCAAGTCCTTGAAGGAACCACCAGGTCGCCGATTCTGAGATAAGAGGGACACGTCGCCCGGGTCCAAGTTAGGGACCAGTTCCTTGATCTAGGGTGTCCGGTGTCGATTCTCAGACGTACGGTGTTGGTTTCTAGGGTTTGGGACGTTACTTCTGACTTCCGGATCACACGGCACTGATTCCGGGTCGTGTCAGTTTATGTACTTGTCAAATTTTTCTTTCTCTCTCCTTCTTTCCGTCTTTTATTTGTCGTTCCCTAAAATATGACTATGTGTCACAAATATTTTTTGTGTATCCATTTGTTTTATCGGGATTCTTTCCACCGAGTAGGTAGAATTGTGTTTCTTTCTTAGTGACACAGGTATATAAAGACGGAAAAATACCATGGGAAGGGTTTGGTGCAAACACAAAAATCAATCTCTCAGAGGATTGATTGGAGATGTTAGGAAAAAGACCGACCTCAAGTAGAGAACTTTCCTTTATCCGTTTCCCTTTGGGATTGACTGTCTTAGACCAAACCGTTTAATTACACCCGTGACTCGTCTTTAATGGCTAAACCCCCACCCCTCTACGCCCTTTCTTCCTCCCGAGAGGTTCTGTCGAGTCGAGAGCTCCTAGGACTACTCCTTTCCGACTCTTTGGTAGATCAAGGTATTTTTAACGAAGACTTGTAACTCTTTACTTACCTTTAAATTTCAATACTAAGTAACTCAATAAAATACGGTCCGTAATATGTAATAGAGTAAATTAATAGTGTTTTTGGGGACCGTACCTAGAGTAGTAGGTGTAAAATGATTACTTCTATAGTTCAACCTCTTTAATTCATGGGGTCCAGTGGGACCCCTTTCTTCACTGTTCCACGAGTTGATTTACGTAACTCAGATTTCGGTGACGAGAAGTAGTGCCACGGGGTGGTACGGAAAGAAAATTTAGTGTCTGAAGGTTTTGTAACGATAAGATAAACATAAAATTAACAAGTTTCGTCAGAATATAGTGATAATGGAACAATAAAGTACACTGACCTAACACTGGAGGACCCATAGTCCTGGACAAATATGAAGGGAGGTAGGGTAACGAAGGGTACAGGGACTTGTGTTATCTAAGGATTCTTACTTCTGGTGTACGGACGAGAGACCACAATCACTCATTACAACTCGTTAAAGTTGTTGTAATAATCGTCAAGTAACTGAGTCACCCTGTCCGTTACCCGAGTTAGACTCCCGATGGGGAGGAGTAGAACTTTTCAAATATAAGGACTTCCTCACCTCACCAGATTTTCGTTGATCGTTCGTTCAGTTGGCTTGTTGTTTTAAAGTCGATCTCTCTTCATGATCTTCCTTTATTGCAGCCTCTTCCTTTAGCACAGCGACTGAACCACATACTCATAGAATGACGACGACATTGTTTGATAGTGTGCGAACCATAGTATTTTGTTGGTTTTAAATAGTGAGTCTGGACCTCAAGTCTTCTGAGGTTTGACCTCAAACGACCCGGTTTTAGTTCCAGAACCGTCCTGACACAAGGAAGACCTCCGAGATCGTCTCTGAGACAAAGCAAGGAGAAAGGTCGTAGATCTCCGACGGACGCAGGGAACCGGGTATCAAGGAAAAAGATAGAAATTTTGGTCGTCGTGTCGTCGAATTTAGAAAGGGGACTAATGGTCAGGGGATGGAGGTGAATTCTGAAAGACTAATGTGACTTTTGTGGACATATTAGGTCCGAGTAAAACGGTAGAGGAATTGAATTAGTATAGACGTTTTAGGGAAGCCAGCACATGCCACCAAAGTCCTTAAACCTGCTCTTGCACAAACTCCTCGGAGACAAGACGGACGGTGTGAACCACTCCTCGAAGTATCAAGTCTGTCTGTCCTGTCTGTAGTTGAACCTCCGCTTATAATGAGAAGACCAGACCTAAAAAAAGAGTTTGAAATTTTGAAAGATAAAACATAACCCCATATCGGCTAACCTCTTCCGTTACCGTTGGGTGAGGTCATGAGAACGGACCTCTTAGGATCCCTAGCCCCTCGGACCACCCGACGGGAGATACCCCAGTGCGTCTCAACCTGTGTTGACTTTGCTGAATCGTCGTCGTCGTCGTCGTCTTTGGACCACTGAGTGATGAAGTACGGAAAGTCAAATAGAAGAGTCACTGTGGAAGGTACTTATGGGCATAGGTTTTACGGGAATGGGGTCCCTGAAGTAAGAGGAAAGGACGAATTAATTGATTTTAATTCGTGGTAAACTATATAAGATAATTTGAGTAGAAAAAAAGAGAAAACCAGATAGAGAAGGAGACTTTACCTTCCAGGAAATTCCGTTCTTAAAAATAGACAAAACAAACCACGATACAACGCATGCACGTACACACGATTCACCGAAATCAGTATAGATTGAGAAAAACTGGTATACCTGGTATCGGACGGTCCGAGGAGACTGACACCCTAAGAGATCTGTTCTTATGACCTCACCCAACGGTACGGGAGGAGGTCCCCTGGAAGGGCTGGGTCCCTACCTCAGACAGAGGACGTAACCGTCTTCCAAGAAATGGTAATCGTGGTGGACCCTTCGGGAAGTCACGGCATAAGGGTCACGGATTCATACGAACCGTGTACACCTACAAGTTAATTATAGACAATCTTCTAACTTACTTGCGGACCTGCTTAAGAAATCGAATGAGTGTCTGACTACAAAAAATTTCTCACAAGTAAACAACCCTTTTGCAGGTTCATAGACAGATAGGTTTATAAGTCGAATTCTTTCAAATTTAAAGAAGGAGAAAAGCTTATCCAACCCTTGGTATATCTCGACATCTACTTAATATATCGAAGACTAGTATTTTTATTGTTAATAACATCCTTTACACCTTTTACGTCTTTTTCTTTTACTTCAATTGAACATTGGGTTGGTGGGTTCTGACCATTGTAAAACAATTTGAAGAAAGGTCTGTGTAAATTAAAGTCACTATAAAATAAAAGTTCAAAGGAATAGGGGTACTGTTCTTTACCTTGTTTGTTTGGTTCCTTGAGTTTCGACTGACACCAAAGTACGAAGATCGTTTTGCGGTAGGAGTGTCAAGTGATTGTCGGTGTTCGTGAAGGTACCTTAAAAACCCGCGATGATAAAAGGAAAAGGTTCTTTCGTACGATATTAAACCTATAAATCCAATGGGTTTGAAGGTGACTTCCTAGAGGGAAGATTTCATTGGAGTCTTAAGGGTCTTTTGATTTACAAACATTAAACCTTTGAGTTCAACTAATTATAATACTGGTGGAGTAACCTGATTTTCGGTCTTCGGACCCTACGATCTTGGTCAAGATGTTGAAGGACCGACACTCCGAAACCCATTCAGTGGGTGAGAATTGAAGTCCAAAAATTTGATCTTTTACCTCTACTACAGACATAGTGTAAAATGACGTCTTAGTCTATGTCACTGCCTCTATACAAAAATTTGGACTTTACAATATTATTATATTCCTAATATTAAGATTAATTTTACACTATCTACAGCCCCGAAGGGTCCACCGAGTCACCATTTCTTATGCGGACGGTTACCTCCGCCGCGTTCACTGGACCCAGGCTGACGACCCAGCCTTTCTAGGGGACCTCTTCCTTTGTCGTTGAACGAGGTCATAGGGACGGACCTTTTAAGGTGCCTGTCTCCTCTGACCGTCCCATGTCAGGAACGCCAGCGTTTCTCAGTCTGTGGTGTCTCGTTGACTCGTGTGTGTGTGTCTAGAACCCCGTTTTTACTATGTTACTCTGTGTAAGATGGTGAGGATTGTTCGGGTCCCCTCTTTCGATTAGTCAGGATCGACATAGAGAGTAAGAACAAGACTACGAAAAGATTAGTTCCCATACACGAGAAGGGTGGTCTTGTACCTGAGGACTTTCTCTCTTTGATAAGAAGAGTAAGTGACCACTTAGGGACAATAAATAGTGTCACTAAGAGTTGTACTTTCTGAAAATTTTATAGTTAATTTTTTTATTATGTGGTGTCATTTGAACAATCGATCACAACACTCATGAAAATGTATAGACTTATGTCTGTGTCGTTTTAAATCGTCTTTCATTGGATCCAATTCTCCTCTTTTCGATACAGGATCAAGTCGGACAACTGTGTCCAGTCCAGTCAAAGGAATAGACGACCGTCCAGACGACCATCTCTCTCTCCATGGATACCAGAGCGAGACGAGGTTCCAAAGTACTCGAAACTGGGAACGTTACTATGTACGTCAGAAGTCACTTTGAGCAAAAACTCTTCGCCCTAACTCATTTAGTAATTGAATTACATCTGAACGGAATTTTTTTTGTTTCGAAGACAAGAGACAAGACACCCAATCGTAAATCTTAAACAATTGAGTAATTGTTATCCAACAAATGACAAATCTTACATTGTTATGAGAAACTACAAGGGATTAATAGTACGTACAAAATTTTACTCAAGACTTGGTAAAGAGTCGGATTACTTGAGAGTAACTTTTAAACAACTTAAAATTTCTTTGTAAACTAAACGTTTTTATTCCGTATACGGTCATTGGAAGTCGTATAGTGTGTACGTTTTTCGTGTTTTGTAAAAATTTTTGTTATTCCATGACACTTACTCTCTACTCGGAACTTGTTTTATACTCCTTGTAAACCTTTTGTAGTAAAAAAGTTTGATGAGAAAAAAGAGTGTTTAAGGACGACCACCATAAATAAGATAGTAAAAGTCACCGATAATATGAGAATAAACTTTCAGACACTTTATAGATATTGAGGGGTTTAATTCCTTTAATGAAACCTTTAACAAGTATTTAGTGAGATGTCATTGTAGTTGAGTTGTCTCTACATAAAAGTATGTTCCTATCTCAAGTAAGTTGTAATTTGAGGAGGACAATTAGTTAATTTACAAAAGTCTCAATAAGTAGACGTCTATCTCGGAGACCTATTATAGAATCTTCACGATTCAGACTGAGTATATAACAGTCGTACATTTAACCTTCTTTATATATCGAAGGAAGATCTTTAAGGAGGATGTCTATGTGAATGTATTTTCACGTTTCTTTTTTACGAGTAACGTTGTGACAAACATGTTTGTTTTCTGTTATATTGACGTTATGTATATATACCTCCTCTCCCCTGTCCAATCTAATTCTAGGTAAGTATGCTTTCATATGGCACGTCTATAATTTTTCTAAATACATTTTTGAACGGACGATCACGTCCTCTGCATTCTCTACTCCCAAGCTAGGAACCGAACCCTTCTAGGGGACCTCCTCCCGTACCGTTGGGTGAGATCATAGAACGGTCCGTCTCCTTGGACCACTCAATGTCAGGTACCCCAGTGTTTCTCAGTCTGTACTCACTCGCCTTACTCGTGTGTGTACGTGCATACACATACATATTGGCTAAGTGAAATGACATTGAACTTTGATTATGTTGTAACATTTAGTCGATATACGGTTATCTTGAAAAAATTTAAACTTTTTATTTTCTCTTTGTTCTCCTGTTCATTTAATTAGGTCTTCAATAAATCCCCTTGTACAATGTCATCTGTGTCGGTTTTTAGGTGTAGATTTCACGTCCTCTCATTCACTAGTACTACTTGGACTTCGTGGGTCTTTTCAGACCTAATAAGACGAATAGTTTCGTCTTTTTACATACTCCATCAAAATTTTACAGACAGTTTTTGTCTCTTTTCGTAGTCATTAATGTCAATTCTGCGTTAATCTTTTTATCCAGTGGGGGTGGATAATGTCCGTGAGTTTTGACATATTGACTCTTTGAAAATATAAGATCGTTTCACAAAAGAACCATCGAGTCCTGGACGTTACACCCTCTGACCCCAAGCTAGGGACCCAACCTTTCTAGGGGATCTTTTCCCTTACCGACGGGTGAGGTCATAAGAACGGACCTCTTAAGATGTCTGTCTCCTCGGACCGCTCGATGTTATGTACCCTAGCGTCTCACCTGTACTGACTCACTGGGTATATAATTATTATCTCACAAAAGTAAATATCTTTTCTTCATGAATTAAAATTTTTAACTAATAAAGAGTAATGTAGTATAATAGTTTATAAAGAACTCGGAATCAGTCTTCTGGTCTATAACACTGAAATTTTGGCATGATATCAAATCTATTGTCTTGGGCATAAACATTGAATAAACAAATTTTAAATTTATTAAAAATTGATTATTACAAATTCGTTTAACTTTAGACCTTAGTAATTCAATACTTTTATAAGTCATAGTAATGTAGTAGATGATAACAATGTTTATTCATTTAAATCGTCCTCGTTATAGATTGTTCCTCTATTGTATGTACCATTAACGACTTACAGATCTATTCTTATTTATACAATCGGTTCATTTTATTTTCCTGGTTTTAATCGACTCAACAGTTTTTGGTACTCTTTGAACCAACTTCACTCTAAACAACGGAAAGAATCCGTTATATGTTAATGTGAGTATAGTAACGAACGAGACCCAATTTCAAAATGAAAAAAAAAAAAAAAAAAATGTGGTAAAGAGACAAAGATGACTCTTGTACATTCACCTGTAAAAAGATTTATTTTCCGGATTCTTACATAAACAGGACAAGTCAACCACGGGAAAAATAAAACAACTATCAAGGCAAACGATACATTTGTGAAAAACTTTTATTAGAATGAAATAAATAAATAAAAGTCGACGCGACCCCGAGCCAACGACACTCCCGAAAAGAGACCAAGACCATCCGTCCGAAGGTTAGCACCACCGAGGAACAACACCTCGAGCCTCAGATCCGTGTACCCGAAGTAATTAACACCGTGTACCCGTATCAACGAGGTGTCGTACACTCTAGAAGGATCTAGCCCCTAGCTTGGACACCGAGGACGCAACCGTCCTCCTAACAAATGGTGACTCGGAGGTCCCTTCGGGGTGTTTACGAAGACTCAAACTACATCAGGGTAAACAAAATCAAAACGAAAACAAAGGAACAGACGTCTCTGTCTAGGTTTTTTTATAATGATTCCGACTACAGTTTCTCTAATGACGGATACAAAAGAAGATCCCCAAAATATCGAAGTCCAGAATGTAAAATTTAAGAAGTTCGGTAAAACTTAAATAAAAACACGTACCATACTCTTTCGACAGGTAAAAGTAAGAAAACGTACACCGACAGGTCAAAAGGGTTGTGGTAAATAACTTCTTAGACAGAAAAGAGGTAACATATAAGAACGGAAGTAACAGTGTCTAATTAACGGGTACATTCATTCCCAAGTAAAGACCCGAGAGACAAGACAAAACACATAGACACACAGACAAAAATACGGTCATGATCTGACAAAACTAAAATAAACGGGTCCGAGGTTTTAGTGACACCTACCAGTGACGACGGTACTTTAATTTTCTCCGAACGAGGAACCTTCTTTTCGATACTGTTTGGATCTGTCGCATAATTTTTCGTCTGTGGTAAAATTACTGTTTCCAGTCTTGACACCACGACCTCTTCTGAGAACTCTCAGGGAACCTGTCGTTCCTCTAGTTTGGTCAGTTAGGATTTCCTTTAGTTAGGACTTATGAGTAACCTTCCTGACTCCGACTTTGACTTCGAGGTAATGAAACCGATGGGTTACACTTCTAAGACTGAGTAACCTTTTCTGGGACTACGAGTCTTTCTGACTCCTGTTTTCTTCTTCCCCCGTCGTCTCCTACTTTACCAATCTATCATAGGGACTGAGTTACCTGTACTCAAACTCGTTTGAGGTCCTCTATCACTTCCTGTCTCTTCGGACCGTACGACGTCAGGTATCCCAACGTTTCTCAACCTGTGTTGACTCACTGACTTGTTGTTATCGTTATGACAAAACTATCGACGACGACGACGATTGAGTGAAGTCAGCACAGGGTGAGACACGCTGGGGTATCTGTCGTCGGGTGGTCTGAGGGGGCCGGGACCCTGTGAGGTCCGTTCTTGTGACCACACCCAACGGTAAAGGAGGAGGTTACGTACTTTCACTTTTCCCTTTCACTTCAGCGAGTCAGCACAGGCTGAGTATCGCTGGGGTACCTGACGTCGGATTGTCCGGGGAGACAGGTACCCTAAAAGGTCCGTTCTCATGACCTCACCCCACGGTAACGGAAGAGGTAAACTATCGACGTCAAAACATTATATCAAACTTTAACCTCTCGTACTATGAAGGTCGAAAAAAGAAGAAAAAGTCTTAACAAAACCGATAAGTTCCATAAAAAACAAAGATATGTTTAAAATCCTAATAAACAAGGTGAAGTCACTTCTTACGGTAACCACGAAACTATCCCTAACGTGACATAGACATCTAACGGAACCCATCGTATTAGTAAAATTGTTATGGTCAAGAAGATTAGATGCTTGTCCCGTGTGGAAGGGTAGACGAACACAGTCGGAGTCAAAGAATGTGGTCACAGAATGTCAAAAGGTTCATGTACAGAAAATGAGGAATCAATCTAAATGAGGATCCACAAAATAAGAAAAACTACTCAAACAGTTACCTTAACAAAGGAAAAAAAGAGAGAAAGACTCTCGAGTAACAATCACATGTCTTTACGTTTTACTACATACCTTACTTTCACTTTCAGTGAGTCAACACAGACTCAAAAATACTGGGGGTACCTTAAGAGGTCCGGTCTTATGACCTCAGCCCTCGGAAAGGGAAAAGGTCCCCCAGAAGGGTTGGGTCCCTAGCTTGGGTCCAGAAGGTGTAACGTCCGTCTAAGAAATGGTCGACTCGGTGTTCCCCCTTCAAGTTCTTATGACCTCACCCATCGGATCGGGCAGGGGTCCCCCAGAAGGACTGGGTCCTTAACTTGGTACTAGAGAACGTAACGTCCACCTAAGAAATGGTTGACTCGATAGTCCCTTCGGGGAGATTATTGCCCAATTATAGGTTTTATGTGTTTATTGAGAATGTTGAACTGTAGTTTTTTGGGTTTGTTGGGTCAATTTTTTACCCGTCTTCTGGACTTACCTATAAAAAGGTTTCTTCTGCACGTCTGTCGGTCATCCGTATACTTTCCAACAAGTTGTAGTAATTAGTAGTCCCTTTATGTGTATTTTGGTGTTACTCTATAGGGGAGTGTAGACAGTCTTACAGATAATAGGTTTTCTGTTGTTTATTCAAAACCGTTTCTACACCTCTTTTCTCATAAGAGTATGTGAGAACCATCCTTGTATTTAACAACGTTTGTAATTTCTTTTGTCATACCTTTAAGGAGTTTTTTAATTTTTATCTTGGTAGTACGCACGTACACTCGATCCAACGAGCTAGCACAGGTTGAGAAACCATAGGACACCTGACATCGCGTGGTCCGAGGAGACAGGTACCCTGACAGGTCCGTTCTTATGACCTCACCCAACGGTACGGGAGGAGGTCCCCTAGAAGGACTGGGTCCCTGACTTGGGTGTGGAGAATACAAAAACGTGACCATCCGTCCGACAAACGGTGATCGCAGTGGACCCTTCGGGGTCTTGATGGTATACTAGGTCGTTAATGTGCTATATCCTTTCTATACTTTACTTTCGTGATGTATCCTTTCTATGTACGTGGAGTTACAAAAATCGTCGTGATAAATACTATCGGTTGTATACCTTTGTCGGATTCACGGGCGATTATCTACTTGCCTATTTCTACTAAATCTTATATGTGTGTTATCCTACAATGAGTCGGCATTTTTCTTACCTTACTTAGAACGGTAAACACTGGAGTACCCATCTGGATGTCACATAAGACGATTTATTTTATTCAGTCTGTCTCTTTCTGTTTATGACATACTAAAGTGAATGTACGTCTTAGATTTTTTGTTTTGTTTACTTGTTTATATTGTTTTGTCTTTGTCTCGATATCTATGTCTTTTGTTGTCCACCAACGGTCCCCTTTACCCCACCCCCTTATTCTCTTTATCCACTCCTTCTAAATCTCCACGTTTTGAGGGCAACGTTTAATTTACTCAGTCTCCATACTTTACATGTCACGTCCCTTATGTCAGGCATCAATGTATACTACTGTATAATATCGATCTGAATGGTACCACTAGTAAAACTTTACATATCTGTATAGTAGTGATACGGTGTACGATCTTTGATTATAACATAAAATCGAGTCAATATAGAGTTTTGTTCGTTTCTTTAAGTATCACCAATGATCTCCACCGTCCCACTCTCCTCCCAATTAACCCACCACCAGTTTGCGATGTTTGAAGGTCAATATTCTATTTAGTCCTGATCCTTACACTACATGTTGATTTATTTTTATTAGGTTGTGACGACATACCATGTATACTTTCAACAAGTCTCTCATTTAGGATTGTGTCCTTTTTTTACAAAAATAAAGAAATTAAAACATAGATATATTCTACTACCTACAAGTGATTTGAATAACACCAGTAGTAAAGTGTTACATATATTCAGTTTAGTAATCGACATATGAAATTTAAATATGTCATGTCACACAACTAATATAGAATTATTTAGACTTTCTTTTTATTTTCCGGACTCTTTCTTATGTTTAGTTTTATATTTTTGATAGTGGTTTCTTTGACTTTTAAAATTTTAAGTCCTAGACCCCTTTTAATTACTGAGGTCTTACATTTTTGTTTAATCTAGGAGATAAAAAGTTCGTTTAAGATATCGTATAAAGAATATTCATAATTCTATAACTTTTTATTATCAAGGGTGTTATATAAATGTACGATTGTCTCTAATAGACGATAACCGTCTTCAGTGATACCAACTATGGGGGTTTAGATGAAGTAGAGTCTAGTAAGGAGACGTAGTTAGTACTTTTAAGATGGAGATTACGGTCACTGACCAAGTTTTACCAGAACACTGTGTCAAGATCAGTTACTCCATATTTCCAGAAGAGGACCTTCCAGGGAACGGGGATCTTCTTCCTACCTTTTTTCTACGAAAAGGTAGAACGAAAATGATAAAGTGTAGACTTATTTTGGGATTTCGACGATGGAAAGAACCACAGTCACTCTAAGGTTTCTCACTTTTTTACCTTTTTAGACTTAAAAATTACTGTATTAACTCGACGTCTTAGTTAGATGACGATTTTAGACGACATGGGGAATGAAGATATAAGTCTTTTTGACCCAATACGAATAGAACATTTATTATTGTTAAGGGTTTAAAGTCATCGAATTTGATTGTTTGTAATTAAGAACGAGTATAAAAGACAGGTAGTACTCAGACTCCTCCTGACTAGAGTTACAGAAAAAGTGGGTCCTACGTTGAACTAGTTCTAAGGGTATTAGCCTTACAAGGGAAGACCCACGACACCACTCGTTTATCCTTATACAATTGATCACGTTGTCGTAAATTTCTAAAGTAATAGGTTTTGTATTGGATTTTCCCCATCCACCTTGTAAAGATGACACACGAATCTTCCCCTCTTTGTCAATCACTGACCGTTTTACCCTTTTTTATTTATACATTCATATATTTCTTGATGTTTTTATCAATTATACCATTTAGACTATGTGTGTGTGTGTATAATGTTTTTGACGTAGGATTTTTATATTTGATTAAAGTCAACGAAATACTTATATATGGTCTTTAATTGATGAACAATCCTTTAAACTTTGTTTTCGAGTTATTTGAAGTTTTACGTCTATATTGTATTCGTTGTAATATACTATGTTACTGTATTTTAATATTTAATGTCTGTTCAAATACTTTTTTTTAAGGAAGACGGATCTTAGTTTTTTCAAGAAAAAATTTGTTGAAGAGTAGTTGTTTAGATTTGATTTTAGGATCTTAAAGATGGTTTCTTATTATTTTTATGATCTATAGGTCTATACTTCATATCTTGATTTCGTTGGAAATCTCCTTTAAGTTATCGAAATTTATTGAAATAATCTTATTAAGTTACTTCGTGTCTTTACTTTACTCCATTATGTTATCACTAAATCTTGTGTATTTTATATCTTGATTATTTCTTTATATTTTCCAATAATTTATTATTATCCATTTTGTGATCCATTCAATTAAATTTTTTTCTTGTCTTTGTCTAAATTTTTTACATTATCTCTTTGGTACCGTCTTTGTCTCCTTTAATTTTCTTTTTATTCTCTTGTGAGTCGAGACACCTTTATATAAACGTTTAATCCTACTTGTCTTATGGAGAGTAAATTCTTTTAGATTACCGTTTTGACTAGTCTTCTATATCCTTTTAGATTGGTTTTACTACAGGAATCTTCTTTATTTTAGTCATTTTGAGGTTCCGGTAAACTCAGATACCTTTCAAAATTGTTTGGAAATTTCCCTTATGTTATGATCGCGATAAATCTATTGGTATTGTAATTTTTTTTTTTTTTTGTGATAAGGTTTGATAAAAATGCTTCACTATATGACTAAAGTTTTAGACCGTCTAATATGAATTTTTCTGAATAACTGGTTAGAGTAAATATTTATGACAAACCAAGTATTTAGTACAAGTTGAGAAACGTTGGGATACCAGACATTGGGTGGTAGGAGGAGACAGGGACCCTAAAAGGTCCGTTCTTATGACCTTACCGATTTGAGCTTTTATTTGAGATCGTCGTTTTAAATTTTAAGTTTATAGTAATTATTCTCCTCAAATAAAGTACTGAGTTATTATAAATATATAATTTTTAATAATTTAACTTTCTTGATTAATCTTTACAGTGTACTAGTAGAGGTACTTACAAGTTGTCCGTGGACTGTCTTAGGTCGTTACTCAAAACTGTTTTTGTAAGTTAATTTACTGATCTAATTATAAAGTAATTGTACTAAATTTATATATAATACCGGGTTTTCGGTCGTAGTGTTAATTCCCCCTTTGTGACATCGGTACGATGAGTTCAGTCCTTCCTAACTGAAATTTCAGTAGAGCCCTGAGGGGCCACCATGTCGCCAATTCTTAGGCGGACGGTTACGTCCCTTGTGTCCAAGTCAGGGAGGAGACCCTTCTAGGGTGTACGGAGTCTCGTCGATTCGGAGAAGAGGTGTTGGTGACTCGGGTGCACGACGTTGATGACTTCGAGTGAACGGATCTCGGACGTAAACCTTTACTCTCTTCGGACGCGTGACGTCGTTTCTTAATCGGGAAGGACCGACGTTAATCTCTTTCGGCCGTCCGTCGTTGGTTTCTAGCTTTTTTTTTTTTTTTCAGTCGAGACATAGTGGTAAAGTCCCATTGGAACATTATCTCCATTGTCATGTTAGTTTATTCCTTCACATTTTAAGCCTTTCTCTTTCTATTTTATGGGTAGTTGTGTTCGTCCCTATTTTTTCAGAACCTCATCGACATGTTTATTTATGATAAGTCGTCCCTGTTACTTACCTAATGACGAGATGTATGGAAACACCGACTTAGAGTTTTTGTATTACATTTGTTTTTGTTGTTTATGTGTCTTCTTACTTATGCCATGCTAAGACGAATATATTTATAGTAACGTCTGTTTTGAAATCACAATCCACCGTTTTAATATATTATGTCGTTTCCTTCTAAATCGTGTTTTAAGTTGTTTTACCAGTGAAAGTCCCCTCCACTAAATCAACCCCTGCGTGTCCATAGAAACTCCCCATGACTATTATAGGATAAAGGATACGACCCACCAGTCACGTGTTAAAAAGTGAACAATAAAAATTCTTTATACAAGTAGTATGTGAGAAATATAAAGTATAAAAGTGTTATTTTGATTTGAAGTATTATAAAAACGAACATTAATTTTATATGACTAATACCCATACGAACAAAATTATAAAAACTGTAAATTCTTCCGGTTTTAAAATTCCTTTTGTAATGTATACATGGGATCTAAGTCTTTTCTACATACAACCGTGATTCCGTTTCTCTTAAATCGACACTTTTATTAACACTACCGATAGAGTCTTAAGATTCTCAACTCAACGGTCGTCCCTTTTCCCTCTACTTTTTTTCAATCTATCCTTATAATTTCTACTTTGTTCATCCTATTTTTATAAGAACGACCTCTTATTTTTTAGTCACTTCAATGACTTTTCATATCTAGACAACGGAAATAAATACAAAAATTTGAAAAGGGGGAAAAGTAAACATTTATAAAATTATACATGTAGACTCTTTATTCTTGAGGAAATTTTTTATGGTCATTGTGTGGATTTTTTAATTGGAATTAAGTAAGTCAGTTACCAGTTTAAAGATTTGTAGCATATTTAATTATTTATGAAATTTTACGTCCATTTATTCATAGGTTCATTTTTAAATGTATAACGTTAACTAACCATATAGAAAAATTGGACATACAAGGGAAAGTAGAAATAAATTTAACTCTAAATACATAAATTCTCATAAAAAAGGAAATGGGTGGGTGTCAGACCCTAACAACTATTGTAGAGGTACCACAATAGAATATACAAGGAGATATTAAACATCGAGGACATTTAATCATACAACTAGATCTCTCCAAGAAAAGTTTCCCACCCGAACCTGTCGTCGGAGTCCAAATGGACCCCTGGACAATCTGTACGTTTCATAACTTTAGATGGGGTCTGAGTTTCTTACTCTTGGGGACCTTTAGTCAGGGTGTTAGTTACCAATTGTTCGGAAGGTCCACTAAAACTAAGACCACTACAAACTCTGCTCGACTGGATCTCCCAATCTGCCAAAGTCCGAACTATCAAAAACAGTTGCAGTGAGATATTATCACCACACAAGAATATTTTCCGTATATCATGCACTGACAAAAAGGAAAACACTGGTAACTACGAGTTACGAATCTAGATACTCATATAATTTCTAGTGTTTTACCCCGGTCAGATTAAGGTGGTAAGGAAGAAGGAAATAATGGACTTTCGAAAGATTCGGAAATCGATGATAGATCATTGGGTCACAGAAGTATTTGTTAAAGTTTAGGTGATTTTGGACTTTATTATCATGTTATGTGAAAAGTGGACCTAAGTGATCGAGAATTATAAAATGTTGTAATCGAGAAGAGAAAAAGAAAGAGATGTGTGTGTGTGTGCGTGTGTGTTTAGACATACATGTGAGCTTGCGTTGAAGGTCTATACTGGGAAATGGGGTTTATGAAGTTGTACGTAAAGAATACTTACTTCTATCAGCAGATGTTTCGGTGGGTTCTATAAATCATTACTCGGTTATTATGGATGGTATCTCAGGGATAAGTTTAAAGAAGTTAACAAATGTTTTATTAGAAACAATGTCCATAATAACTGGGTCCTAGGCTACTTGCTAATACGAAGTGTATACTACTGGAATAGTGAAATCAAAGGAAATTACATCTTATCATGGTGGAGGACGAAAAGAAAGTATTGTAACGTAAGGGATTCCCAGTCTGGGTTAAGAAAATGTCGTCCCTAGGGGTCGAAGGTCCTAGATTACGGGCTACTAGACACCACCTCGACTACATTATTATTATCTTTATTTTACGTGTTTTTAGTAGGACTTTGGTAGGGGAGATGGGGGAGCCAGGCACTTTTTTAACAGAAGGTACTTTGATCAGGGACCACGGTTTTTCCAACCCCTGGTGACAAAATCTCTTATAAGGTATTAGATCTAAAGCAACAAAGGAACACTTGTACAAGTCTAATTTGTAAAACCACTCTTATGATACCTCCAACATAATACTCGAAGTTTATCGTAAGGTAGTTCTACCTCACGTCATTAAGCAAGGTAATGATCCCTACGATGTAAACTAGTAAAACAGTTCCACCATTGACGATGTAGAAAGATGAAATTTTCTTCCTTTCAAGTCATTAACTAAATTTGTTAAGATAAATTGAATTAACCGATGGGTCTACCAAGTCACCACTTCTTAGGTGGACGGTTACGTCCTCTACGCCCTCTAGGGACCAAACCTTTCGACGAGACCTCTTCCTCTGCCGTTGGGTGAGGTCATAAGGACGGATCTCTTGGGGTGCCTGTCTCCTCGGACGTCGGGTATCCCGACGTTTCTCAGCCTGTCCTGAACTCACTGACTCGTACCTGTATGTGCGCAGATTGAATTAATTTTCGCATATCACTGTCATGAATTTCACTGAATGGTAATAGTAATTCGCCTAAATCGGATATTGAAAGGTTTCTCGTAATTGGATGTGTCTTATGCCGGACGAGACGAAAAGGTTCGTAGTACTTTAAGTTGGGTTAGAAAATAACCGTCTTTAAGGGGTCAACTTAAAAAAAAAGAACAAGAAAGCACAGGTGATTTGTATATCAATTATTACACTTACAAATATCAGATAAAAGAATTTTTTTAACGTTCTTCTAATTTAATAAAGTCTGAGAGTCCCTTTCATATTTTTTTAAATGAGTATTTTAGTGTCTTATATGCTTTTGTACATATGTATATGACCCATGTAAAAGTCGGAAATCTTCTTTATTGAAGAGAGAAAAGTTTAAGAGTCAGAAGCTTTGGTCTTAAGAAAGGAAGTGAGACATATACAAAGTCCATTAAAAACAATACTGATGATTCCTCCTGACCCCCGACCATAGTACACGTAACAACATTAAGTATGTCACTTTACTAAGGGAATAAGTTGTTCCTCGAACCTTTTGTGGGGACAAGAACGGAATGAACCTACAGACTCCCGGTCGGAAACCGGTGAATTAGTGTAGTAAAATCTACCTTCAAACAAAACTGAAGGTTAAGACGGGATGTAAAAGGAACCAACAAAACGATTTGAATAAAAAGAGAAAAGCCAGGAAGGAACACGTGTACGCCCGTCTCAGATGTCTTCTCTGACTGACGAAAGGTTCACTTAATGGACTGTTCTTATAAAGCGTGATTAATATGGGTGAGGTCGCGAGAACGGACCCTTTAGGGTACCTGTCTCCTCGGACCACCCGATGTCCAGTACCCCAACGTTTCTCAGTCTGTACTGACTCGCTGAGTCGTGTATGAAAGTATGCATGGAATCAAACACTGATAAAGACAAGTATAACGTATTTTATAGTCTAAAGTCCGACGTAGTAGTGACAGAAATTATTATGATTGATTTTAGATGCGGGTCCATGTTAATTAAAAGTACTTGTACTATCTTCGTCCCTAATATCAATTGGAACAGAGTGTGAAAACACTGTACCTTTGGGGAACCGATGTCGCTTACGAGATTTCGGGTGATAATCTCGGTGTGAAGACTTAATAGATGTAAAGGGGGTCCGAGAATACTAAGGAGGGAAAAGACAAGAGATGGAGTGACATCAGATATCTTGGTGTAGGACACGAGAAAACCCAAAGAAAGTTCAAACCTCTGGCCGTAAACTTCAATCTTCGTTTTAAGAAAAAATAAATTCCTATGGCCTGGTCAACAAAGTTTCTCTCACAAAATAAACCGAGTGCTATGACAAAAGGTACGGAGTAGTGTGAAAAGATGTACCGTTACCTCTTTCCTTTACATCGCCCTTTGTTAAACCCGGTTTTGAGGGCCCCCCCCCCGTCGTCGCCCTCCCAGAGTCGTGGGTCCCACCAACCGGCGGACTGTCTCCGCCCGTCCGCAGGGGTCCGACTCAGAGTGCCCCCAGACACTCTTACCCTGGAACGACTAGACCCTCAGAGTTGTAGAGCCGTGAGTCAGGCATTACCCGATGACCGCGGGGCTCTGGTAGACCAAGAATCTTAGGCGAGCGAGTGTAAGACTCCCCACCGACGGAAGGCGAGGCGGTCGTCGGGAGCGTCGCCAGGGCTCGACGTCTCTCGCGGTCTCGCGAGTCGACGACACCCAGGCGAACGGGTTCTCTAGATCGGGTCGTCTCTTTGGTACAGCGTCAAAATAGGTCACTTTCTGGAGCCGGGAGGTTCCGTCATTTACTTGGACACAAGATAGTCACACTTATCTTATTTAAAATTTAAAAAGACCCAAAACCATTTATATTACTAAATAAAAGAACTGAAAGATAAATAGGGATAAATAACACTGACAGATAAATAGTCTCTACTTACGAGTGGTAGGAAGTTCACTAAGAAATTTTTCCTCGGTCTCTGGAAATCTCCATAAAATCAGAATCATAAGAAAGTTTGAAAAAAAAACCAATTTACAGTAAATGGTACGCGACATTTTTCTGTTTGTTAGTGGTGACAGAGGACCGTAAACGGTTGTGTAACATCAGAAAAACAAAAAGGAAAAACCAGTTAAATTTCAGTGATGAATACTCCCTCCCTTTTTTTTCCGAAAAACAACAACAACAAGTCTTCTTTTTAAGTCACGGTTGTTTTTACTCTGTGTCTCCTTGAGTAACGAAACAGATATAAACTTGAAACCAAGGGAGATGTTTTTCCGGTCGGACTGTAACCGTATAATTGTATTGACGTTTTTTTTCTGCATTTTTGTGTCTGAAATAGTTAGACACTGAAAATTTTTGACTTGTCTTCTTAGGATATATATTATTTATTTGGAGGTCTAAGTAAATAAACCAATAGTTACCACGATTATTTTTATTTTTAAGAGACACAAAATCGTTACCAAGTGAATGATGTGTACTTCACACTGTAATCAGTAATACGGTAAAAAAAAAAAATTCTCCATTTAAAATCCGGTTCCTCTATTCATATAAATACCCAGTGTAAATTGATGTTCCACTATTTTAATGGTCAAAAAACCAGATAAAAATTCGAGTACTTACTTTAAATCCAACAATGAACCTCCGTCTATAACTCCTATCGACTCGGTGGGAGTCGGACCCAAAGACTTACTGGTGGTACGTTGTCTTAGTGGTTGACCGTTGTGAAATTCTGACCAGGTACTAGTTCTTCCGTTAAACAAAGAAATTCGGTGATTAAGAAAAAAAAAAAAAAAACCGCCCCCGACAGAGAAATTACGTCGTTAAATAGGAATGAGAGTGGTCACATTTACATAACAGTCCGTACTTTATACTGTCCGTATAATTTACAATAATTCAACCTTTATACCACTACAGGTACGAAAACGTATGACCTTTTTAGAATTCATCTTTCGTTGACTTTCACTTTCAACGAGTCAGTACAGACAGAGACGTTAGGACACCTGATATGTCAGGTACCTTAAGAGGTCCGGTCTTATGACCTCACTCCTCGGAAAGGGAAGTGGTCCCCTAGAAAGGTTGAGTCCCTAACTTGGGTCCAGAGGTATAACGTCCACCTAAGAAATGGTCGACTCGGTGGTCCGTTTGGGTTCTTATGACCTCGTCCATCGAATAGGGAAGAGGTGACCTAGAACGGCTGGGTCCTTAGTTTGACCCCAGAGAACGTAACGTCCGCCTAAGAAATGGTTGACTCGATAGTCCCTTCGGGAGGTGTTGTTTACACTTAAGTCTGGAAGTAACTTCTGAGTCTGTTTAAAATCCGATCTGTATGACTTTGGACGATGTTTCGACATACTGGTCATTATTTACTGGGTTCACTTCTTGACTTTCAGTGAGTCAGTACAGACTGAAAAACACTGGGGTACCTGATATCTCAGGTACCTTAAGAGGTCCGGTCTTATGACCTCACCCAATGGTAAGGGAAGAGGTCCCCTAGAAGGGTTGGGTCCCTGACTTGGGTCCAGAGGGTGTACCGTCCACCTAAGAAATGGTCGACTCGGTAGTGTCTTCGGGGTTTCTTGGGAAAATTCACAGTTTTCTAAGACTTTCACCTCCTTCATTTCTGTCAATATTCTTGTATCTCACGTCATATATGAAAAGTCAAGTCATTTAAATATATCAAGAGAAACGTCTTACACAAACTAGTAACAAGTTTTTAGTAAAACGGAAGAAAAACAGAATTCTATGATGAAGAATAGTAGATTTTCATTTTATATCTTATACGGACGTTCGACTCAGTGAAGTCAGTACAGAGACACGGTGGGATACCTGACGTCGGGAGGTCCGAGGAGACAGATACCCTAAGAGGTCCGTTCTTATGACCTCACCCAACGACACGAAAGAAGGTCCCCTAGAAGGGTTCGGTCCCTAGTTTGGACTCAGAGAGTACAGAATGAACGTAACCGTCCACCCAAGAAATGGGGATCACGGTGGACCCTTCGGGGTGTTATATATTATATTAGTTTTGATTAATATATATACACATACATACATATATACTTCAGGGTACCTGTCTCCTCGAACCTGCCTCTGGTACCCCAGCGTTTCTCAGCCCGTACTGCGACCGAGTTCTTGTTGTCGTAGATGTATATATTTATTTTATAGAGAGAGAGTATAAAAAACCGATGAGATAACAGTAATTCCCACGCTACGGTTCACTTCCACTCTTTTTTTAAAGAAAATTGGACTAAATAAAGTAGACTTCGTATCATGTCTATTGAGGTCTTAATAACGAGGTCTTATCTAATAGACCCCTTGAGGGGAGGAGAGAACAGTTAAATATCTGTTTCCTCGATTCTGTCTCTCTCTCCTCCCCTCACTAAACCGGTTCAGACGGTCACACCGTCCATCTTGTCTCCATTTATGCGGAGTCGTACACAATGGGTCACCTTAAATGCGCGCCTAATTCATACTTGTCCAACGACGGTCACACCATCTTGTCATTTACAAGAACTTCTCGGTTATAGGAGGGTGTCAAAACGGTCCAATCGACATGTTGTCTAAAACCCTTCGGGATCTGTGGACGCCTGACCCCCGAAGAGTTTTATCTCATCGTATCTATTTTCCTCGTATAGCTGATGTCTCAAAACGAATCCCTGTGAGATATATTGGCTTTCTGAGAATATAGTAGCTTTCAATCATATCTACACAAAGGACGTAAAGAGCAACCTGTATTGTATCTCTCTCTCACAATTGGTACCAAATACCGTGATCACTTAAGTTAAATGAAAGAATATATCCTATATCCTCAAATACTATCAAAATTGAACCATAGGATTAGACAAGTTCTTGGAAACTTCATAACATTAATACACATAAACACAACGTACTAAGTAAATAAATGATTTGATTATTGAAAAATTACGGATAGTTACACGGTCCGATCTCTATGGTGTTACTTATTTTCTTTGTTTATAGAGACGGAAATCCTTGGTGTCTATCGAGAGGCCTGGGATAACAAATATTGAAACCTTCGTAAGTCGATGGACCTTGAGTTTTTTGCAGTCCTGTAAAAGTTTACCTCGAACCACCCTTACTGAAGGGAAATCTCCTGATAGACCTCTGATCACCTCTCATGTGTGGTAAATTCACTAGACCTTTGGAAGTTTGACTCTCCTTCACCTACACCCTTTACGGTCGTTCCGACTCCAGAACTTAAGTTAAGACAGGTTTGCTTCTAATAATGGGAACTTTGTCTAAACAATGTTATACCAAATTAAGTATACGGTCATGATTATTAGAGACTATCGAGGGATAAAGACAAAATAATAATAATGGTTTGAATACAATGGTAAGTTCTCGATCACAATGTGGTATCCTAGTAAACCTTTCGGTTTGACTTCCAGAAATCTGTGTGCTCTGGATCCTTACACTTTTCGGTTGCGGTCAGAGGACCTTGATTTATTTGGGTGTCGATTCGAGTCTAAACGTTTTGGGTCGTTCGTGTCGTCTGTCCGGTCAAACCTCCTCCGGTTTGTGAGAAGACTCTGGACGTTTTCGTTGGCCGGTAGTAGGTGGTCGTCTCTCTCCGAAGCTAATTCTCCCTACGTTCGTTTGGGAGTCAGGCCGTTCGGGAGTTGTTTTTTAGAAGTGTAGATTGACGCCGACTCCGAGGACACACTGGATAAATGACTTGCTCTACACGAAGGATACCATCGGGTGAAATTATTATCTCTAATTACTGGCGTCGGAAGTCAAAGGGGGTTCTGAGTCAGTGAGAACCATCGACTTTAATCTGAATTGACTGTCCGGACTTTCTCAATTACAGTAACGAAGTCCTGTCCCTGACGGTGCACGGTGGACTGTTCCCGCGTATGATTGTAAAATAGTCTCACTTGGCTCTGCCTGTCAACACTCACAACTGAAACTCCGTATAAAAAGGAACAGAAAGAGAAAGTAAAGGGAGTAAACCAAGTTCTACACACACACACAACGTGCACTTGAAACGACTCAGACCGCTTCGCATACTTCTTATTAGAAAGATTTGAGTATTTTATTTTATGGTAACATTTCCATTGGTTTATACTTTATGTCAATAGTTTTATAAATTTATTTTCAATTAAGTACTATACCATAATATACACGAAGAAAAATTGTGTAATTTGTGTAAATTGTGTAATAAATAGTTTTAATTGTGTAATAGTTTTAATTGTGTAATAAATAATTTGTGTAATAAATAGTTTTATAAATTTATTTTCAATTAAGTACTATACCATAATATACACGAAGAAAATTTGTGTAATTTGTGGTGATAAAGTTTTATCACCACTCGTATCTTCTATAAAACTTTACGACCTTGTGACATTACACTATACTTTTATAAACATTAAAGGTACCCACTATCAATGTCCATAAGGATATGGTGACACCAAACGACGACTGTAAGTATTTATTCCTCTACGATCTAAAGACTCATTCTTTATTTCGTATATTAAATAAAAGATAAAAAATTATATTTCTCTCTATTTATCTATATATTTTCCATACATTAAACATGATATATTTAATTTTTTTACCTCTATACAAAAAAAGTGTAAGTCCGAGTATCGGAGAACTTAAGATAGGACCTGAGGTCCAATTCTAGACGACTAGTTAGTCAGTTCACGAAAGAAATAGAATCTGGTCTTCAATGTTTGATCATCGGAAACCCGGTATAGACCAGGAACCTACGTAAAATATTCTCAACGTCACATTTTAAAAGACCACAAAATATATATTGATAGGTCTAGACGTCGAAGGGAACTTTTTGCTCACACGGACTGTTATGACTCGATTTACGATGTACCGATAAGTCAACTGGAACACTACTCCCCCAATAGGACGTCATAGACCCACCCGGGTTGTATTAGTGTTCCCAGGACTTCACATTTTCTTCCTCTGTCCCGAAGGGACCACTAGCTCACCAGTTCTTAGGCGGACTGGTGACAAATGTTGTCGATCCTGTACCTTTGTTGTGACTACAGGTAGCCGTGTACTTACCTATTCTTTCGACACCATGTACAAATACATAGTACCTTATAATGAGTCAATATTTTTCCTTGTGTAAACTTAGTCAAAATTACTCCACCTACTTGGACCTCGGATAATGTGTTTCACTTCATTCGGTCTTTCTCCTTCTGTTTATGACATATAATTGTGTATGTACACCCTAAATCTTTCTACCATTGTTGTCAGGATGCATGCCGTGTCGTTTCCTCTGTGTTTACATTTTTTGTCTGAAAGCCTGAGTCACCCTCTTCCATTCCCACCCTACTAAACTCTCTTGCCGTAACTTTGTACATGTAATAGTATGCATTTTGTCTACTGGTCCCACTTAAGTCACGTACTTCGACCCGTGGGTTTCGGTCATAAGACCCTGTATCCCGACCCCACCCCTCCCCCAAAGTCCTACCCTCCTGTCCACATATGGACACCGCTAAGTACGTCTATGTACCGTTTTTGGTGGCGTCACAACTTTTCGTTAATAGGAGGTTAATTTTATTTATGTACTTTTTCTGAGAGTGTCATGAACAATGGACCATTCATGTGTCATACATTATCAATGATGATGATGGTAACAATAACTACAATAAAGACAAAGAAAATCGGGAAATTACATTGTTCACATGTCGGTGTGAGAGTATAGGACTCAGTACACTGGAACAGAAAATGTAAGAGACTACTCACATGACTGGATACTCTTGGACTCGACTGAACAGGTAAGAATTCGAAAGAATTTCAAGAGTGATTAGTCCTACCTATTTGGTCGATCAGAAAAGTGTGGACTTTGTGTTCACAGAGTGCTGTTCTCGACTTGTCAAAAAGTTTAATCAAGAGTCGTCCAATGATGGACGCAACATTAGATGGATTATTTGAGATCCCTTTATGTTCAAGAATTAGTCTGGAGTCTTTTTTGTTTCTTTCTTTTCTTAGACGGACGGTTCCGTCCCCTGCGTTCAAACTAGGGACCGTCCCTTCTAGGATGCACGGTGCCCCGTTGACTTGGGTGAGTGGTGTTGACGACTCGGATGTACGGAGTCGGCGACTTCGGGCCCACGGGCCTCGGGGACGAGACGGTGTCGTCTTCGGCGACGTCGCTCTTCGGGCGTGTCGAGTTGGCCTCTCGTCGGGGGCGAGCGGTGCCGATCCCTTGCGGTCACGCGTCGTTACTTCTGGGTCGTGTCGGTCTTTCTTCCTTTCTTTCTAATTTTTTTTTCTCCGTCTTTTGTTTCTTAGACTATCTACCGTTACATTTTTACTGATAGGGACTGTAAAGACCGAAACTTTAACCTCCTTACCCCGCTGTTCGGTTCTTTATAGCCACCAGACCACAGCGTTTCTCAGCCTGTGCTGACTCGCTGACTTGACTTGACTTGACTACCTTCCGTTCCTTTGTCAGAGGGGATCCGGAGGGCTTCCTTAACTACTGTGAAACCGAAACTGAATCACTGTGAGTAAAGTCTGAAGACTGAGGGTCTTGACATTCTATTAATTTAACAATACAACATTCGATGATTCAATGTCATCGTTAACCTTTGATTACGTTCACGGATTCTTTGTATGACTTCAATCGATAATCCAGTAAGAAGTGGTTTTCTAATATTCGAAGAACACCATTTGGTGATTCAGAATAAGTTAATTTTTTTAATCAAGGATGTTTCGCGAGTCATGTTTTCGTCGTTAGTTGAACACCTTAAGTTGACTTAATTATAAAGTACATAGTATAACTAGACGAACTACCAATCAACTAACTATCACCAAATGGTGATAAACAAAAACGAAAGTCTGTTATTAATATTAATATTATATATTATATTATTATAATGTTAGTCCGTCAAAATCTCTGCCTTCTCTGGAGTTTTATATCTTAGGAAAAATTTTAAGTCACTTAATGAAATACACTATAAAAAGAGATTTTCATTAGACGAAAAGAAAAATTTGTAAATAACTAAAATTAACTTCCTACTAACGAAATGTTATAACACAACCAAAGACGGTATGTAGTTGTACTTAGTCGGTATCCATATGTATACAGGGGATGAAGAACCGGGAGGGGGAGTGGAGAGTAGGGCAGGGTGAGGAGATCCCACAGTGTCTCGTGCTCAAACTCGAGGGACTCAGCGTGTCGCTTGAGGTGACCGACAGACAGAATGTATACCCTCACACATACGAAGGTCCGATGATATGATGAAACATCGTGAGTGAACAAAGTAGACAACTGGTAAAATAAATCATTTTCTAATAAAGAATAGATATCGGGTTCAAACGAAATAAGAGTGAAGAAAGTTCCAGGGTCAATTCGATTTAATTAGAATCGAATCAATTCGATTCGGGAGACCTCGTTGGTTTTTCTTACACTGAGAACGAACACATAGGATCGCAAAGTTGTCCACTTCCATCGATAGTCCTTCTGAGGGTGGTGCTGAGGATGTGGACGTATGTAAAACAAAATGTTAACCCTGTCTATTGGGTTTACAAAAATGTAAAAAGAGTGTCCTCGGGGAAAGGTAATACGGGTAAGAGTAGACCTGTGACAGAGAACTACTTACTCGGAGAATTTTGTGTCACGGGTTACACTTTGTTAAAGGTCTACAACAGAGTCGTTACGTCACCGTTTGGGACAATAGAAGGACTAAACAGGTATTCCGGTACATCGGACGTAATGAAAACATTCCTCTCCTTTCGTCGGATAATTAAGTATAAACCAGTTGATTTAAAATAAAAAAAAAAGTGTACAATTTAATCCGAAAGTTAGGATATCAACATGGTAACTAATAAACTCGGGTTGTCGTGTTTTAAGTAGGTAAGGAAAAGTTGTAATAACATAACTTATAAACATAAAAACGAAAGAACGTCGGATTACTTGATTAAATCTTAACACTAAGGCAGTACATTTCATAGCAAAGGAGAGTTAATTTAAGTTGTTTGTAAATAACTCGTTAATGATTTACGGATCGTAACGTGATTTACATAAACTAGTAGACGGTCTAATTATTATATACAACGATAGGTTCACTAATACTTAAACTACTTGTCCTACCCCAAAAGACCCTGAAGGTACCACCGGGTGACCAATTCTGACGTGAAAGGGACGCCCCCCGTCCCTAAGTTGGAGACCAGGCTCTTGATTCTAGTACGTACGACACTGTTTTGTCGGATTTATTTATTTATTTTTTATTTGATTTATTTCTCTTCTCTCGGGAAGAATGTTTCACAGTCTGAGTAATTAGTTGTAGGAGACTCATAACAGTTTAAATTTAGTCCGATGGGTGTATTGGAAGAGGTCAGGCGTAAAGAGGGGAAACAAGGAATAAGACTTTAAAACGGTCTAAGGAAAAACTTTCGGTCTACGAGACATAACGAGACTAAGTTATATACTACAGTATACAAAATTGTTCCGTACATACACACGATTCAGTGAAGTCAGCACAAACTGAGAACCGCTGGCATGCTTGACATCGGCCGGTCAGAGGAGACGAGCACCCTAAGAGGTCCGTTCTTATGACCTCACTCAACGGTGCGGGAGGAGATCCCCTAGAAGGATTGGGTCTAGGGACTGGGTCCCTAGCTTGGACGTAGAGAATACGGAGGGCGCAACCGTCCGTCAAAGAAATGACAATCGCGGTGGACCCTTCGGGCAAAGTTGTTCCTTTACGTAAATTTACACCAAGACACTACGTCATACACTACTCACTGTAAGTCCTCTAGTCTGCGTAGAAGAGAGGGACGGAAAGATGAGGAAGGAATCTAGCCAACGTTTGTTTGTCTTACTATCGTTTACTCCAGAGTTCTATAGTCTTTTATGTTAGAGGAAACGGACCCTTTAGAACAAGGGAAAGTTTCTTCTCTCTCAAACCCTGACCTCTTTGACTGTTGTCTTTAGTTCACCAACGATCTTTTTCTACAGGTTCACCCTAAAGACAATTTTCTATGTACTTCTTCATCGGAACGATCAAAGCCAAACATTAAAAGGTTCGTTGGGGTTTCCCAAACCGGACTCTAGCTCTGACTCCCGTCGTGCCACGTCTCCCGGAACATACCTCAACAGAATCGTTGGTTCGGGAAAACGACGGACTGAGTCGTTCCGTCCCTTCACTCTCTTCGAAACACCTTACACGACTTGAAACGTTCTCCAACCAAAGGGTGATAGCCCTTTCAATTTAATTTTAAAGGAGTCACATACACTATAAGAATAAGGATTCCGAAAACCAAATTTTTGAACCAGACTCGTCGCAAGACTGTTTGTTCCCCACCACTCTCTGGAATTGCTGTATTGGTCTGCCAAGTGTTAGTCGCACAAGAGACTTTGGTCAGAATCACTGACGCGCACAAGGCTCGGGTGGAACGGGACCGACGGGTCGTCCTCACCTTATGGGTGACCCGGACCCACAAGTCGAGCGGATGGTGGGCAAAGAAAGGAAGCCGACAGTAGTCACTGAAAAGATTTCACTTGTAGACGTGAACTAAGTTTTATGTAACTATTACGGGCAATAGAAATTCTATTCTTGGTTTAAATTCCATTATATGCTCTGGACTCTTGTGCACCGAGTGTGGAGCAGAGACCGGTGAGGGGGGTCGGGGGAGGAGTCGGAAGGAGGTGAAGTCGCGAGACCTTGATGACCGTACAGAAGCAAGGTGATTTAAGGGAAAACGGTCGAAATGGACGACGTGGGAGACGAACCCGACGGGTCGTCGAGGGAGGGAGGGGTAAGGGGGTAGAACAGAGTCTGTAGTAGGTGCAGAGAGTCTTCGGAAGGGGTCGAAGAGAGGGGAAAAGGGTGAAACACTCCTATCACCCTATAGTATAATAAAACATTATTACAAACGTCTTCTGTTTGTTTCGGGGATAAATTTACGGATCCCTCGACGTATCCTAAGTATTTTAAAGATAGGTGGTATCGTTAAATACGATTGCTTTGTGAGTAATCTATGGGTGTCAATTAACCGACCCAGTCTCACGAAGACGTCGAACACAGACACCTCCCGTTCACTAAGGTGGTCGAAGTACGAACAGTAAGTGCTCGTGATGTTTATATTGGTCCTCGACTAGAGTGGAGGTAGAAGAGGTCGAGGACCGACCAGTAAGTTGTGGTACGAGTTTACACGTAAAAGGTGTCTCAGAAGACACAAGGAAAGTCGGTCTTGATTGAGAAGTTAGTAAGTATAAATGAAATGAACAGGTATAAAAAATTAGATCCATTTGACCCGTTCAAGAACCAAGGAGATTAAGTAACTAATTTTTCTCCTAAGGAATTCCCTGACCAAACAGAATGGTAAACGTAAATTGGGTCCAATATAACCTAATTGTTTTTATAGTAAATGAAAATCGGTTTTTAAGATATAGAAGAATACTTCATCGAACAAAAACGACCATGTCAAAGGTGACCGATAACCACTGTCAGCCTAGATATACATACCACGTGTATCTGGTTGAAGAGAAAAAAATTTTTTATTAGAAGAGACGAACAGAGATAAGAGTAAGATCGGTGTGGGATGATAAGACGGATATAAGTAAGATATGTAAAGAAAAAAAAAAACCTTTTTTCATTTGAAAAGATAAGTAGTTACTGTACTTGTGAATGTCTTTTTAGTGTTATACTCTCGACTAGTAAATCGAGTCATTAAACCTGTTGGTTGTCCTTGGATAACGTATCGTGTCCTTTAAGGCGAGTTATAATATATTGGATTTACCCTTTTCTTGACTTTTTCCTATCTATGTACAAATGTATATTGGTCTAGTGAAACGACATGTGGATTTCGATTGTGTTGTAACTATTAGTTGATAAACAACAACAAATCATCGATTCAACACAGGTTGAGAAAACACTGGGACACATGACATCGGGTGGTCCGAAGAGACATATACCCTAAAGGGTCCGTTCTTATGAACTTACCCATCGGTAGAGGAAGAGGTATAAAGTACGGAAAGAAATACGTCAAAAGAGAGAACCTTACGAGAAGAAAGGGTATAGTGATAACTTAAGTATGGGTCGAAGTTCCAATTTGCGTTAGAAGATACTTCGGTGGAACCAATTACCAGACTTAGACTAGAGGAAAAAAACTGGAGGGAGGAG
Source organism: Capra ibex (assembly GCA_006410555.1). Lineage (NCBI taxonomy): Eukaryota > Metazoa > Chordata > Mammalia > Artiodactyla > Bovidae > Capra > Capra ibex. Next base: position 2,946,845 of record SJYO01010515.1, on the reverse strand, counting down.
GACGGGAGTTACAGTAAACAAATATGACAAGGTCTCGTGTACGGAAAAGAATACTAACCAAAAGTAACAAAGACATACGAGAAAGGAAGGTTGATTCAACCTTAAAGGAAGAGTAGAATAAATAACATAGATGATACCGAGGATTTTGTCTCGGACCATGTCTCATCCACTGACTGTTTATAAACAACTCACTTATTTTTTTTTTTTTCTATCCACGAGTTTTTTGTAGTCGACTTAACTTGATTAGTATATCTAAAGGTCGGTGACTTATTGAATCTATAAACAACTCTGAAGTGACTTGGGTGTATTCTCGACGTTCAACGTTAGTTAAGGAACGCTTGAAAGAGGAGAACTCTACCAGTCAGGAGTCGTTCTTCTTACCTACTGTCATTGAAACTCCCGTCGTTCGTCTCGTAATCTGTCTTTCTGTCATATGAAGAGACGAGAAGAAGGGTCTAATGAGGGCTCCCGTACCCACTCGACCAAATGACCTACCAGATCCCTCTTACTGTGACGGTACATATAGAATATCACTTCAGCGAGTCAGCACACGTTGAGAAACGCTGGGGTGCCTGATATCGGATGGTCCGAAGAGACAGGTACCCTTCTTATGACCTCACCCAACGGTAAAGGAAGAGGTCCCCTAGAAGGACTGGGTCCCTAGCTTGGGTCCAGAGGACGTAACCTCCGTCTACGAAATTGGACTCGGTGGTCCCTTCAGGTGCATATACAATGACTCTCCTTCGTCAGTAAAAGAAAATTTGGAAAATTGGAAGAGTTGAGGACATAAGTCCGACCTCGAATCAGTGTCGTCCCAGAAACGTATTATTAGGTAGGAATCTAAAAATCCTCTCCCATACCAGTCTTTGAACGAAGGTGAACGAAACCCATCCGGTATTTTTTCGTACTTGAGTATAATATCTGTCCCTCCTACTCACTGTTTTACTAGTCTACTCGTTCTACCTTATTAATTCTTTTAAACAGTCGTTATAGTATCACTTGACCTAGAAATGTCTCTACCAGAGTGTAAATAGAGTAAACTTGTTCTTGAGAAGGTTCGGAGTCCTAGTCTTTTCACTTTCATTTTCACATCAGTGAGTCAGCACAAGCTGAGAAACACTGGGGTACCTGACATCGGGCGGTCCGAGGGGACAGGTGACCCCTAAGAGGTCCGTTCTTATGACCTCACCCAACGGTACGGGAGGAAGTTTCTTAGAAGGGTTGGGTCCCTAGTTTTGGTCCAGAGGACGTAACGTCTACCTAAGAAATGACAGACTCAGTGGTCCCTGACACAATATCTTACACCGACAAAATATCTTACTTGTGAACCGGACTTAACGTTTGACTCAAGTTCCACTCAGATCGACATGGAAGATGAAAACGAAATAAGAAAGTGAAGTGATTCAAAGGTATAGTCTTTGTATATGGGATATATAATTTCTTCGTTTCTGTTGTAAGGGTCACGACAGAAGAAGGGAACACTCCCAATGTGTACACACAAGTAAACCACTAAGAAGTTGTTGGACACGTGGGTCCTACATAAGTGAAAAGAAATGCATATAAAGTTATTACTCCAAATAATCTTTTTGTTTGATTTACCTCCTGACTCGTCGTCTTCTCTTTTCGATTCCTCGGTTTATTATTCGATTTTTGACCTAGTCGATAGAAATGTCTTCTCTTACAATTGTTGTTCATCCATCTTTTGCACGTTCTCTTCAACCCTCTGGACCTACTCTATAGACTTTCAAAGTTTCGGACAAATTGCTACGCACCAAGAGGACCCGACCAGACTTTATTTTATCTCTGTCCCTTCCTTTAGAAGTTCATTTACTGTTTATTGTGGACCTTTTTTTCTTGTCGAGAGTCTCACTTACTATTGTAGCACACGGCTTGTCCTACTTTTTGGAGTGTCTAGGCGTGTTTTCATACTGTAAAGGTATGTAATTTCTAATTCTTTTAACGTTTTCGAGGAAATCTCTTAGTTTTATCTATTAGACGTCTAAAGAGTGGACGTTATGACCTACTCTCTTTTGTGACTTCGTTTTAGTAGTTCTCATAACTTCCTTTTCTTTGAAAACTCAGATTTTAACTCTAAATCGGTAACAGTCATTCTCAAAGTTCGTAAGTTCCAAATTCTCTCTCTCTTTTCTCGAGAGAGAAAACGACCATCTCGGGAAAAAATGACTCCACGCGAAAGAAGGAGGTACACTAAGTCCCTATTCCGTTCTGTTTAAGAGAAGGGAAACGATTGGATCGTTGTTCGGTCGAGTCACTCCTCTTGAGACTCCAGAGATCGACTGTGGTCTTAACCTTTCTTTGGAGGAGGTCCACCGACGACGGGATACGAGTGTAACAGAGTGGTGGTTCTGACGACGAGTCGACTTTTGAGGACGACGATGTCCTGGCCAATTCAAAGGCCGAGTCGTACCCATGGGCAAGAGACGGGGTTCCGTGTGATGGTACCAAGGACGAAACAAACAAAGTTCGTGCTGAGAGATACCCCTCATTCATGTAAGACCTTTCAAGAAGGACACAACAGGTTTTTCGTTCACAATAGGTACAGGATTCAAATATCACCATAAACGGGATGGAAGATCAGACTGTTTTACAATCAACGAGTCAGCACAGGTTGAGAAACACTGGGGTACCTGACATCGGGTGGTACGAGGAGACAGGTACCCTAAGAGGTCCGTTCTTATGACCTCACCCGTCGGTAAGGGAAGAGGTCCCCTAGAAGGGTTAGGTCCCTAGGTTGGACCCAGAGGACTTAACGTCCGTCTAAGAAATGGTAGACTCGGTGGTCCCTTCGGGTTTGGTAGAATTAATCAGATATGGTTAGTATCATTAGGACAAGGGGAACTCTCACCAACCATGTATGTCTTTCACCACCCACTGAGTCAGGACTGGTTATTCTACACTTCTATTTAGACGACCCCCTGAATTCGTTTTCCCGAGAAAAGGAAAGTTCTCGAGTATCCCTCTTCTCCGTCTTACGAGAAGGAAACCTGCGACAGCACAAACGGTCACTAAGGACCCTAACGTCGTCGATAACGGTTCTTCCCGCAGTTGGGGTCTCGTCTTATCTTTCCACCTCCTACCGTCTCTCCCACCACTCTTCCTGGAAGGAAATACACTGCAGAAACGGACGACCTCGGTGTAAGTAGAATCCTGACCCACCATTCACTCTATTAACTTAAGGAAATAGTAATAATAAAAAGTTTAAATAAAGAAAAAATTAACTTCTCAGGAAATCAAAAATCTTTGTTAAACTCATCCCTAAAAACAATGAATGTCTGGATTTAAAGGATTAACTTTGTATCTTAAGTTCTTTGAATGGTATATGTCTAGAAGAGTCTGTGTCAAATGTGGTCTCTCTTCTTTATGCTTCAGTCCTTCTTTGTTACTCTATGCTGTCGTTACTACTCGAAGGGTCGACCGCGATCACCACCTCTTGGGTCGACGGTTTCGTCCTCTGTATTCTCTTGTGTCCAAACTGGGGACCCAACCCTTCCACGGGACCTCCTCCCGGACCGATATATGAATTAGCGACAGTACAGGTTGAGAAACGTTGGTGTACTTGAATATCGGACGGTCCGAGGAAACAGGTACCCGTAAGACCTGTCTTCTCTTATGACCTTCACCCAACCGGTAAGGAAAGAGGTCCCCTAGAAGGATTGGGTCCCTAACTTGGGTCCAGAGGACGAAACGTCCACCTATGAAATGACAGACTCGGTACTCCCTTCCGGTTCTCATGACCTTATCCATCCGGATAGGGAAAAGGTCCCCTAGAAGGGAAAGAGGTCCCCTTGAAGGGTTGACTCTTTAGCTTGGCTCCAGTCTAAGAAATGGTCGACTCGATGGTCCCTTCGGGTCGGACCACCCGATGTCAGGTACCCCAGTGTTTCCAAGCCTGTGATAACCTCACTGACTGGTACGTACGTGGTAGATGTCTATGAGAGCTTCTGTCAAATGTTGTCTTTGTTCTTTGCGGTTCAGTCCTTCTTCGTTACTCTATGTTGTCGTTACTTCTCGTCCCTTTACTCACTTTACATTACGTTTCGACTTTAGTCTTACTTACATTTTACAAACACTCGTGAATTAGTGTTTAAGACGTCTTAATTAATTCGCGATTTGTCCAAAATCTAGTACACGAAACCCTCTTTATCTCCTTAATAAAACCTTAAAATTTTGTGTAAATAAACAGACACTGAACAGGATCAACTCGTGAACCCTATAGACTAGACCGCACTCCTTTAGAGACAGAACAAGACCACCCTTCCCGGTACGAGTCACTTACAAATTAGGTTAACAGATTAGGTTAATCGGGTTACCCACCCCGACACGAGGGAGGGACAATCAACAAACCGGAGTCCGTTGGGTCAGGACCTCAGAGTCAAGTCAAGTCAAGTCAACGAGTCAGTCAACGGGTTGAGAAACGTTGGGGTACCTGACGTCGTGCGGTCCGAAGGGACAGGTAGTGTTTGAGGCTCTCGAACGAGTTTGTGTACAGGTAGTTCGTCCACTTCGGTAGGTTGGTAGAGTAGGAGAAAACAGGGGAAGAAGATGGAAGTTAGAAGGGGTCGTAGTCCCAGAAAAGGTTACTCAGTCAAGAAACGTAGTCCACTGGTTTCATAACCTCGAAGTCGAAGTCGTAGTCAGGAAAGTTACTTATAAATCCTGACTGAAGGAAATCCTGACTGACCAACCGAGAGGAAGGTCAGGTCCTCTGAGAGTCTCAGAAGAGGTCGTGACGTCCAGTTTTCGTAGTAAAGGAGGACCTCAGACGCCCGAGACGCCATCACGACGACACACACGCCGGTTCAACGAAGTCAGCACAGACTGAGACGTTGAGTACCTAGCATCGGACGGTCCGAGGAGGCAAGTACCCTAAGAGGCCCGTTCTTATGACCTCACCCAACGATATGAGAGGAGGTCCCCTAGAAAAGTTGGGAATCCAGAGAACGTAACCGTCCGTACAAGAAATGGTGATCGCGGTGGACCCTTTGGGTCATCCCGATGGCTGTTGGAGGTTTTTCCTGAATACGGTTGTGTACGTGCTCCCACTCCCTAGAAAGTCGACACCGTATACTTGAGAACGAACGACGGACACCTAGATCAAGGGACAGATCCCTAACTTGGACCCGAGGGACGGAACCCTCGTACCTCAAAATCGGTGACCTGGTACTCACTTCAGGGAGACCTTCAAATTTCTTTCGAAGTATCTCCGACGTCGTACGTTTGCTCCGGAACTGCAGACACACCCTAAAATCCTCTCTTGCCCGGACTTCCCGTCAGTTCCGAAATCCTACTCACACTTTACGTACCCTCCGACCCCGGAGTCACTCACCACCTGACTCATTAACGACAAGACTCTTCAAAATTCAGGTTTCATAAGAGGACGGATGTTGTACGTAGCCTTTATTTTGTCTTTTATAAGAATGTGGAGACAATGGTTTTACATCCGGTATACCTAGAAAGTCACACCGTTAAGACCAAAGACACATAGGTCTTTTTATTGTTACCCCTTTTCCCAGTTTCCTTCCCGTGGAATTTGGTATACTTCCCGTCTCCGCGAAGACCCCTCTACTACTATCTGATCTTTTACTCCCCAAAAGGCTGGCATGACTGTCGTTCTTTTCGTTCTTCCGAAAAACTCTCTAAACGTTTTAGAGTTTCCTGATGCCTTTCGTATTTATACTGTATCAAGTGGTTTCTCAAAAAATTTAAAAATAAAATTACCCCAATCACTTGATTAGGGTCATTTAGGATGACTTAATTTATTATTTTTTCCTGTTTTTGTTTATTCGTTAGGGTTTAGATACCATAAAAGAGTCAAGACGATCAATAATCGACACATTACGTCGTCTAGTTATTTAGATATGAAGTCACTGGAGTCCCTATTCTCCGGTGAAGGGACTAGATGAAATACCCTAATAGGTCTCCCAGACTCGTCTGTTGTCTTCACTAACCCCCCTCCTCTTTTGAAAATCTAAGACACCTCCGTGTCTTCCTTAGAGAAAATCTTACATAAAAACTTTCCCCCGTTCTAGCAAGTGAGTCCTCTCTACGGATCCCCACAGGAAAGTCTCTCTCCTTTCACGTCAGAGGTCCCACTGACATCGGGTCTTACGTCCTTCGGTGGTTCAAACCAAGTCTGTTTAATGGTCACACCCGTACCTTGGTTCAACCTCTGTGTATATCTTTCCTTAATAATCTAAAAAAATTATCACACCCTCGATGCGGTTCTGAACGTCGAAACCAAACCTCAGACGTTAATTCCCACTTGAATCTTCCCTTTTACTTTACCTCCGTTCTCGGACTTGGAAAAAACTTCGGTATTGCTGTATTAAACGTTCAAGTTGGGATCTCCAAGGTGGTACGGTGTCATTTCAACAAATACATGAAAGTGCAAATACTTCGAACCGCTTCCACCACCACCTGTCTCACAGATTTCTCTTTCCGTTTCCCATTCTAGAGCCCGGGTACCGTACCCGTTCCTGTACTCTTTCAGTGAGGAGTTTGACCGTTGGCGGGGTCTCCGGAGGGCCGGATTAAACAGGAACCTCGTAAAGAGAGAGGTCTGGGGTGGGACCTTTACCCCGTACATTTGTGTGAACCCCTAAGAATCTCCGTGAAGTTTACTAGACGACCAAAGGGTGGAGATTTTTCCGATCTGGTCAATATGAGGTGGAGACCGAATAAAAAATTTAACACCTAAAAAACTAACAGTATGACTAACCCCCGGTAATAATTGTAAATGTCCCGTTTACAGTCCCTACAGATACAATACACTCAAACGGACGTGTTTCTTAAAAAGACGTAAGGTATATCCTGAAAGTTTATAGGTTGACCTATCAGTACTTACACATGTTTGAATACGTAATAAACTTGACTTTTAGCTTAAGATAAAATGTATGTTCGTGTTATATAAATAATGTCGGAATTGTGTAAGATTTGAAAGATTCTTATTTTGAAATCTACGATAAGTCTTAAAAAAAGATTCAACAAGTAATTCAACCTTTATACGTATTGACAACCTTTTAACGTTGTAATGAGTTCCCTAAATCAACAGATACAGTGTGTAAACACAATCAAACATAAACATCAGCAACTTAAGTTTTCACTAATAGGGAGATTTACGACCGAAGACTGATGAAATAACCCAGAAAGTTATATCAATAACCCAAAGGGACCACCGAATCTGTCGTTACGTCTTCTGGACCCCATCTAGGGACCCAACTCCTCTAGGGGACCTCTTCTCTTACCGATGGGTGAGGTAATAAGAACAAACCTCTTAGGGTACCTGTCTCCTCGGACCACCCGATGTCAGGTGCCCCGGTTTTTCTCAGCCTGTACTGACTCACCGATTCGTGTTGTTATCCACATATATTCAATATAACGGATACTTAAAGTAAAATGTTAAAATTTCCCCTTAATTGTTTTATAAACATTTTTCCACCGTAAGCAGAGTAACCCTGACCCTTTACGATCTGATTTTCGACTATTTTTCTTTTTTTACCCTCCTCAATACTTACACTCAACACAATTTACGGGCATAAGATGTGTGACATGGGTAGGTTTTAAATAGACTTCCTTTTAATGTTGTACATAAGTCCAGTTCCTCCTAGTTTTTTGCACGAGAACCCCAACTGGGATTCACGGAGTCCCAGTCTAAAAGTCAGGAAAACAAAATTCTCTCCTTAAACAGTCATTTGTTATGGCCTTCTAGACTTTCTTTTTATTTTTGGGTTTTGGAGAAGCCGAAGAGTCAGTTGTTCCTTTCTGAACGTTCGCGAGTCTTGTGACATTCACTTCGTTTCGGGACATTCTAGTTTCGGAAGACGAAAGAAAATACCTCGCAATTGTTCGAGATTTTGCGCCCAATGTTTGTTCTTCTCGTCTAGTTTTAAGGCTCAAAAATTCAACTTTCAAACGGAAAAATCTTTACTTTAAAACTATGTAGGATGTTATACTCACCTGGATCTTTTGTAATACGAACCACCTTATTTAACCTGTGTTTTGTTTATGACATACTAAGGTTGAATATACTCTATGGGTGTTATGTGTTTAAACATCTCTTTCTTTTTGTCTTCATAATGGTCCCCGTACTCTAATCAAATTGTTATTGATCCTTGTATCCAAAAAAAAAACCGGAACGACGCGTCGAACACCCTAGAATCAAGAGACTGGTCCCTACATCGGACCCGAATTCCGGCACTTTCATGGCTCAGAAGTGGTGATCCGGTGGTCCCTTACGGACCTCGTATCTAAAAAAAAAAAAAATTAATCTCTACCATTTTTTCAAAACCCACATCTATCACTACGACCGATATGTTGTGACACTTACTTAAATTACGGTGACTAAACATGTAAATACTTACCGACTTTACTACTTATGATATAACGTGCATCCTGAAGGGGGTACAGAGTCACCCTTTCTCAGAGACGGACTTCTCGTACTTTGTATCCTCTGTACGCGAACTCGGGATCCAACGTTTCTAGGGGACCTCCTCCCGTACCGTTGGGTGAGGTCATAAGAACGGACCTCTTAGGGTACCTGTCTCCTCGGACCGCCCGATGTCAGGTATCCCAACGTTTCAGTCTGTGCTGACTTCACTCCATACGTGTGTACAACGTATATAAAAAATGGTGTTATTTTTTAATTTATTTTTTTCAAACGGAAATTTTATTTTTTCAAGTTGGGGGTTTATGTAAAGATAAGGATGTCAGATATCTAAAGGTGGGGGTTAGGGGGGTGGGTTCTCCAAAATAAAATAATCTCCCTTCGGTTCAATTTCAGAGTCATAATTAAAAGACAGTACGAAATAGATGGTTTCTTGTCTAAAGGTTACAGAGAGTGTGTAAACTACGTTAAAAAAGGTAAACGATTTGAAGCAGTTTCAAAAAGTTGACTATTTATGTAAAATTCAGTCTTAACTTGTTCAAAATGGGAACTTATATTGTTTCACAAAGGATAGATTCCGTGACCTGATTATCTTCTACAAAAGTCCCAAAAAAAAATGTTATAAAAATTTAATAAAAAATTTAAATAAAAATTAACCTCCTATTAACGAAATATTACACGATCAAAGACGACATGTTGTTACACTTAGACGACATTCATATGCATATAGGGGAGGGAACACTCAGAGGGAGGGTTCAGACATCTAAAAATTCAGGGTACGGAAGGGTGAGTGTAGGAAGAAAGATTGAGACGTATAATTCGGTATTTGTGGTAAAATAACCCCCCCGTCCCCTCCTTCTTTTTCTTGTTCCTTCAAGACACTTCCTTTGAAAGTGGAACGACAAATGAGAGTCTAGAAGTTTACGACGAAAATTTTATGTCGTCCTTTCTACTGACAAACTGTATATACCCTCTAAATAGTCCGAGGTTTATGTAAAATTACTTACGTTTTCCAGAATTTGAGGAAAAGAACCCGACTGAACGGACGCTGAGGGAAACTTTCTTCAAATTAAAGAGACGCGTCAGTCTCGGACCCCGGGTACGAACGACTGTGTTAGTATGTGTGCCGGCAAAGAAAGGTCGTCTCTTTTTATCTTATATTTTTTTATTAGACCAGGTTATAGATTAAACCCCCAACCAAAAGATCGATTAGAAAACTTTGACTTTTGTCAAAAGATTTTTGACAGTAAATGGGTCCATGAAAAAGAGTACTAGTGTCCTCGTCTACAGGTGGTACGTCTGTCTCTTAGTTCTTCTGTTCGGATTGGTCCCGGGCATCCAAGATGGTCTTAGTCTTCGACCTCCTGGTCCGACTACACACGAGGGGTGAGAGGGGAACTCCCCGAAGTCAGAGAGATCCGGGTAGACACTGAATTCAGTCTAAAGGTACCTGTTACAAGGTAAAAATTCAGGGCACAAAAGACTAACTCTTCGACGAAACTTACTCTAGAGATAGACATATCAATACAATGGGACACTTACTTTTGAAAATAAATGTACAGGTAAATTTACGTGTAGAGAAACAACAACAACGACAAGTCAGGATTTAGTATAGACTGAGGAACGCTGGGGTACCTGACATCGTGTGGTCCGAGGAGACAGATACCCTAAAGGGTCCGTTCTTATAACTTCACCCAACGGTAAAGGTCTAGAAGACTGGGTCCCTTACTTGGCTCAGAGGACGAATCGTCCGTGGACCCTTCAGATTACAGAGATATAGATAAATATTTACGTATATATGTATCTGTTTATATATGTAGTATAATCAGTCTCTACATTTTGGAGAAACAAGGTGGTCACCTCGACGGTCCACCTGGTAATTTAGATGTACCTACCCGTCTGTCCGAAGTTGACTCGGGTCGTGTAGGGACTGGACCCACAAAAGTAGTGTCCAGTCTCCGGTTGTCTTCGTCATTGTCGGAGATCTAGTGGATTTATCTCGTTATCTTTGAAGTTCTTTTCGGACGGAAGGACCTCTGTAGTTTCAAAAGAAAAAAGGGGGGAAAAAATTCAAAATACCCATTCCGTTTATTATCTCAGAAACACAAAATAGTCTTTTCAATTACTTCAAATGAAGAAATCTTGAACCTACTTGTCATTTGTTTTAATGCAACAGTGAGGGGGACCTCATGTAGGGTCACGACAGTGTAATTCGTTTGAATAAAGAAGAGTACCCTGGTGTCGCGGACTACCGAACACGTCTTTCTCGACCTCTTGTCCTCTCATGCTCCGTGAACCTCAGGACACACTACCCTTGCTGTTCGTCTTAATCGAAAAATTCATAAATGTTAAATAGGGCCCGAAGGGTCCACCGAGTCGCCATTTCTTTGACGGACGGTTACGTCCGCTACGTCTTCTACAGTCAAATTGGGGACCCAGTCCTTCTAAGGGACCTAGAAGGGACCTTTACCGTTGGGTGAGGTCATAAGAATGGACCCTTTAGGGTACCTGTCTCCTCGGACCTCCCGATATCAGGTACCACAAAATTTCTCAGTCTATGTTGACTCACTGATTTGTTGTTGTTAAAATTCTGGAAATCCCTTTGACTGAACCCCGGTGGGACGCACAGACCCCCCTGAAACAAGACTTTACATCACCCTATCGGAGTTCGGAGAACGTCTGTCTCCCGTCCGTGACCCGTGGCTCTACCGTACCGGGAAGGGATCCCCTACCGAGACGCAAAACTCTACAGGCCCTGAGAGTGGCCTGGTGACGACCGAACCGGACCTGACGTGTCCGAATTGTTTCCGTGGCCCCTCTCTTTCTCCCCGAACCTCTCGTGACACTGCTGTGCGGGGCGAGGCGGGGCTAGGGTAGAGGGACGACGAGGGCCGAAGACGACTGTCGAAGACCTCGTTTCCGTAGTGTCCCGTAGGACTGGTCGACGGTCGTCTTCCTCTCCCGTGGCTCCCCTGACCAGTCTTTGGGGTTGGGTCTCAAACCTCTCAACAGGGTTTTACCGTTGTCCAGAAACCCTCACTTGTTACCTCAAGTAAAATTCCTTCTTTATAAATGCTAACTTGTGCTGTCCGTATTTTGCGACCCTCTTTGTTAAAATACCCGATGTTCTTTTTCTCACTCTCAAATGGGTACCCGAGCAGGGGGACGAATCTCACAATTTTTGGAAAGAGGGGAGGGGACGCCAGAAACCGTCCTCTGCCAGGGGTGACCGTCTTCTGGACCCTAACGAAAAGGGAGCAGGGATCATTTGAACGAGACCTGAGACCGACCGCGGGACAACCTAGCAGTGGTGACTGATGTAAAGTTCACCGTACACCCCACATCGACCGCCCTCTCGACCCAAGAGAACACCAGTTCCTCGTAAGTTTTCTCGTCCTCTTCCTTGTCGGTGCAGTTCCGGACCGAACAGGTATCCTGCACTGAAACGGTCCTTGGTGCCCTGCGGGCTGGGGTCGTGTTCCTTCCGGTGTACCTCGCCGACCGTCCCCCTGGACCGGGGGCCGTCCCGTGTCCTTCGTCGAAGACGCCCAAAAACGTCGCCAGCGTAACGGCCACAATGTGTTACACTATGCTACCGCCCCCGCCCGTCCCTCTCACCAGAAAGAACGAAAAGGTTTAATGCTATCGTAAAGGAACTTTTTAATTATTTTTTACTCAAAAAATCTCACTTTTTACTAGACCTCGGTAAACGGGTAATCGGCTACTTTACTTACCGTATACCTATAAACTTTCCCTTTACCTATTTAACGTCAAAGCGAGTCGAGGGAGTCTGTTTGCGACTCTGTCTGTTCGAACAAAGTAGGACCAGTCCTCGCACACCAAACTACCAGTCTCCTGCCCGCTCCCTCAGTCTTTCAGACCCAACGTAAGGGTTGAAACGGCGACTGAGTGACCCATTGGAACTGGTTACCAACGTGGGAGACACAGGGGTAGGTCTTTTGCCGCTAAATTACTGTCGGGGGTCTTTCCTTACAAACTCGTCAAAGATCCATATGTCCCAATCTATAAAACTCCAGGGTTCGTCCGTTTCCACCGTTCTAAAGGTTTGAATTAAAAGAACGTGTCCTTTCGTACCAACTCTCGAAAATCTTTGTTAACCCCAACTCTTGTGCTATTTAGGGGTATTGACAGTCTTCATCGGAAACTATATACCGAAGTTTTTGAGAGTTTAGAGATTTCGGTGGGACAGTGGAAGGTTCCAAAGTACGATAACCTGAGACACTTAAATAAACTTTTGTTAAATTTTAATTTAAGGTACCGTGACTCAGTAGAGGACGGTCAGTGATTTATGATTCTACTTTTAGAGAACACTGTAAATTGTGTTACCGACAAGTCTCCAGAACGTAATCTTATAAAATTTCTGAAAGTATAAAACTAAACGACGGAAGGTATTCTTAGAATTATCAAACTTCGTGACAATTAGTAAAAGTCGGTCTTGTACTTATGGAGTCCAAATCCTACTTCTGTGAGGAGAAACTAACCGAGACAAAAAACGAACAGACTATCTAAGAAAGAAACTCCTCGGATTTATCGAGACACTTTTATCATTGGTTGTCTTGTTCACAGTCCTTAGGACGTAAGACCGGGACCCCAAAGACAAGACGACTTATCCATTGATTCAGGGAGATCCGTAGTCAAAGGGATGAACACTTTACTCCGACGCAGATTCACGACAAACAAAGACACAACGGTATCTAGGGAAGAAAGTTCTCTTCGAAACCCGTAGTTAGATCCTAATTTTTCTACTTCCTCTCCCTGGAGTCGGGAAGAGACGAGACGACTACTCGGGTCCAGTCGTTGTAATACTTAGGGTCGTTCTTATAGTGACCGATCTCAGGAAGTTCAGTAAAAAAGTTTTTACTCTTAGACACCTACTCTTCTGCTCCCTCCTTGACCCATATAAATGTCGGTTCGTTACGAGTAATAATTGTTGATAACTTAGGTCTCTACGGATAAAAACTAAAACCAGGTCAGTGATTTTTATCTTCCGAAAGATGTCTAAATTACACTAGGGATAGTTTTATAGACACTGTAAAAAGTGTCTTGACCTTGTTTATTAGGATTTTAAATATCCCTTAGTGTTTTCTGAGTCTTAACGACTTCGTTAGGACTCCTTTTGTCTTGTTCGACCTCCGTATTGGAAGGATCTGAAGTTTGTTATGATGTCTCGATGTCATTAGTTTCGTCGTACCATGATTAAGTTTTTGTCTGTATGTCTAGTCACCTTGTCTTACCTCTCGAGTCTTTATTTGAACGTGTGGGTACCAGTTAATCAGAAGTTTTTTTCTCCGTTCTTATATGTCACCTCTTTTCTGTCAGAGGAATCCTTCACCACAACCCTCTCGATTGTCGGAGTACATTTAATTACTTTAACCTTGTGAGGGAGTATGGTGTGTGTTTTTATTTGATTATTCGAGTTTTGACAAATTTCAGGATTCATAATTATATTTTATATTGTGGTATTTTGAGGATGTTCTCTTGTATCCGTTTTGTAAGAGACTGTATTTAGCGTCGTCATAAAAGAATCTAGTCAGAAGGTTCCCTTTTCTGTATTTTCATTTTTAATTGTTTACCCTGGATTATTTTGAATTTTCGAATCCGTGTCGTTTCCTTTGGTATTTACTTTGCTTTTTAGATACCTGACCCTCTTTCATAAAAGTTTACTACACTGACTGTTCCCTAACTGAAGGTTTTATATGTTTATCGAGTAAGTTAAATTATAGTGTTTTGGTTTGGTGGGTTAGTTTTTTACCCGTGTCTGTAAAGAAGTTTCTTCTGTATGTCTATCGGTTATCCATGCAATTTTCTACTAGTTGTGGTGGTTAATAATCTATCTACGTTTAGTTTTGATGTCATGTCATAGTGGAGTGAAACCAGTCTACCGGTAGAAATTTTCCGATGTTTATTACTTACGATCTCCCCCACACCTCTTTCCCTTGGGAGGATGTGTCGACCTCCCTTACATTTAAAGATATTGGTGATACCTTTTGTCATACTTTCAAGAAATTTTGTGATTTTTGTCTCAATGGTATATTAGGTCGTTAGGGTGAGGACCTGGATATAGACCCTTTCTACTTTTGAGATGTAAATGTTATGTTTCTACTTTGAGACATAAGTTTTTCTATGTGCGTTTACTCACCAGTATCTCGGTGACAAATGTGATCAATTCTGTGCCCTTGTTGAATTTACAAGTAACTATCTACTTGCCTATTTCTCTTGTACCGTATGTATGTGGTACTTTATGAAGAGTCGGTATCTTTTCTTACTTTGCCATGGTAAACGTCGTTGGATCTACTGGATCTCTAATACTACAATTAACTTCATCCAGTCTCTCTCTTTCTGTTTATAATATACTATAGTAAGTATGTATCTTAGTTTTTTGATTATGGTTACTTAAATAAATGTCTCGTCTTTGTCTGAGTGTCTGTATCTTTTGTTTACAAACCAATGGTTCCCTTTTCCTCCGCCCCTATTTAATTCTCATCCCCTAATTACCTCGAAAGGACCACTGAGTCACAATTTCTTAGGTAGACGGTTGCGTCCTCTACGTCCTCTGTGACCAAACTAGGACCCCAGCCCTTCTCGGGGATCTTCTCCTTTACCGTCGGGTGAGGTCACGCGAACGGACCTCTTAGGGTACCTGTCTCCTCGGACAACGTCGTACGTACGACGTCAAGTATCGCAGTATTTCTCGTTGACTCGTACGTACGTACGTACCCTAATTGTCTATGTGTGATGAGATATATTTTGTCTGTTTGTTGTCATAGGGTGACTTATCGGGTCTCTTGATATAAGTTATAAAACATTATTATATGTTACCCTTTATTAGATTGTATATAATGTTATATATCTTATATTATATTTATATACATATATGTGGACTTAGTGAAACGACATGTCGACTTTGATTGTATTTCGACATTTAGGACGTCTGGGATCTCGAACACGAGACGTTGTTCTCCGGTGGCATTACTCTTCGGACTCGTGATGTTGGTGGTGTGGATCTCTCTTCGAACGAGTCGTTACTTCTGGGGCGTGTCGATTTTTATTTATTCATTTTTTTTTAACTTTTTTCTTTTACAAATCTGACGGTATACTAACCCAGGGGTCGACCTTATGAACCACCCAAAGATTCCGCGTGTTGATCAAACTTTGAATTCCTTACATTTATGAAATAGGAACGAGTAACTCTTTTTAAGGGAGAGGTAAGAAAATCAAAAATTATACACTACTGGATATACAATTTTACTAATCTATGTCTGTTTTCATCTCAATTTAACTACCTATCACCCCTATTACAAATTGGTCCTTCGTTATGTATGGTGTTTCGATAGAGAGAATTCATTAGAATCCGACTTCTTACTGAACGGGGTCCCTGAAGGGACCGTCAGGTCACCAACCCGGAGGTGTGAAGGTGAAAGTACCTCAGTTCGGACCCAGGTCCTTGATCCTGGAACGTACGGTGTCGTTCTGTTTTTCAGAACTTTGTGTAGTCTTTGTTGAATTAATTTTTTTTTTTTCTTACTGACAAACTCTGGTAGTGAAAGTACAATAATTTGGTCAATTCCTTCTTCATGATAATAAAAGCACGATACTTCAGTAGATGGCGGGATGTGTTACGACTGGACAGTGAGAACTGTTGTGTCTGTATCTTTGAGATCCCGTCTTCCTTTTGGGTAGCACACTGGTTACCCTCTGAATGGAAGTTGTCTTTGACGAGAAAATACATTATGGAAAGTTTTATGTATCTGTTGATCTCTTAGAATAAAGATCGTTGTAAATGTAGTAGTAGAGTTTAAAGGTGTTGAAAAAGTCTTTAATCTTTATATTTAGTTGACCAAATTAAATTTTACATACCGGAGAATTTTTAATAAAAATTAACCTTATATACCAACTAAGTGTTACGAGACAATCAAAGAAAACATGTCGTCAGTTAGTCAATGTGTATATGTATACAGGTAAAAAAAAATCTAAGATCAGGATATATCCAGTTATGTCTCATAACTCATCTCAAGGGCCACGATATGTCTTCCGGGAATAATCAATAAGTAATAAGTATATATCACCGGAAAGGACCATCGAGTCAACCATTTCTTAGACGAACGTTACGTCCTTTGGGGTCAAGCTAGGGACCCAGTCTTTCTAGACGACCTCTTCCCTATCCGACGGGCGAGGTCATAAGAACCCGAAGGGACCACCGAGTCGACCATTTCTTTGACGGACGTCACACCCTCTGGACCCAAGTTAGGGACCCAACCCTTCTAGGGGACCTCTTCCCTTGTCGATGGGTGAGGTCAGAAGACCGGACCTCTTAAGGTACCTGATATGTCAGGTACCCCAGTGTTTCTCAGTCTGTCCTGACTCACTGAAAGTGAAAGTGAAAGTATATATATATCATCATACATATACAGTTAGGGTTAGAGGGTCAAATAAGAACGGGGAAGGGAAGGGTGGAACCATTGGTGTTGACAAGAGATGTAGACACTAAGCTAAAGATAAACATCAAGTAAGCATGGTAAAAAAATCTCAGGTGTATATTCACTATAGTATACTATAAATAGAAAGACTGAATGAAGTGAGTCACACTGTTAGAGATACAGGTACGTACAGTGACGTTTACCGTAAGAAAGAAAGAAAAAATATTAACTCATTATAAAGTAACATACATACATGATGTCGACGAAATAGATAGGTGGACCGTTACCTGTAAATCCAACGAAGGTGTAGGATCGATGATATTTATCACGACGTCACTTGTAACCTCACGTGTATAGAAAAGTTTAATATTTTAGACACTGAGAATTCCTCTCTTCAATCACCTCCCTAATTAATTGTCGGAGACTATAAGTTTCGTAGATAGTAAGAGAAGACTTATTGGTCTTTCCAGTTGTGTATTTCGGATTCTTCCACGAAACACTGACCTTAAACGGTATGATGATACTTAATAATAATTGTATAAATTACTTTTCAATATCTCTGATACCGATAAACTTGGTTAAATAATTACATCTTATCGAATATTACCTTTTCTTTAAAAATATTTACCTTAATCTGTTCTCGAAGTTCTTATGATTCTTCTTTGACTAACTGACAGAGAGAGGTAGAAATAAGATGCAGAAGAGTCAGGGAAACGGGTGCATCTTATGTCCAAATTCCAATTAGATCTCGGAATTCAATCTACAATCTTTGTAAAAACTACTACGTATATAAGATTGATGTCATTACCCTGATATTTTGTTGTGTATTTTAATTAAATGGATCTTTTGAAAATTATTATTTAAACGATAATAACCGAGAATTCTTTCTCTCTCTATTATTCTCCTCTAGGACTTTTGAAAAATCAAGGAACTCAAACATGGTATTAAACCTGAAACGGAGTAGCCTCACAATCCTTCGAGACCCGTAGCGGGAGATATTAAGACGTTTATTAGAGATGAACCCTCTTGCAAATAAAATTATTACGCACCGAGTCTATAACTATAAAAGGAAGTAAAGGGGTTGTAGATCTCTCTCCATAAGACGAAATCGTAATTGTACCGTAGTAGTTGAGTCACCTGTACTTAAACTCGTTTGAGACCCTCTATCACTTCGTTTCCCTTCGGACCGCACGACGTCAGGTATCCCAGTGTTTTTCAGTCTGTGTTGACTCATTGACTTGTTGTTGTAACTATAATAAAAACGAGGGACTACTATAGTGACACCAGACACACACACACGTACGATTCAGCGAAGTAAGCACAGGCCGAGAGACCCTGTGATGCCTGACATCGGACGGTCCGAGGAGACAGGTGCCTTGAGAGGTCCGTTATTATGACCCCACCCAGTGGTACGGGAGGAGTCCCCTAGAGGGGTTGGGTCCCTAGCTTGGACGCAGAGGACGCAGTGTCCACCCAAGAAAGGACGACTCGGTGGAGCCTTTGGGGAGTAACACCGGATGAACTAAAATTTCTAAACCAATATGTAGAATATGCGTGTGAGTAATTGTTATCTTTTACTTCTATATGAGTATGGTTCATTAAGACGGACTCCTTTAAACTCGAAAATACACAAAGTAGAACATCTATTCTCGACCGGCAAGTGTTTTGATTTTTCAGTCGGAGTCTGATGTCACTGACTGACTTCTACATCTTACCGAAAGAATTCTTAGGTTGTCAAACTTAAATGTACCCTCTTTTTTTTATGATCAACCACTTATATCGTTGGATCAATTAAATATACCAGTGGGGTTATAAGGTGATCCGTCTCTTGTCCAAAGTCTCCCTTTTACTTCCGTTTCTGTTCTTAGTTTTCCTTCAACTGTCTCTTTCACCCTTGTCTCCAAGGACGGGTCCGGGTTAGGACCTACGGGTGTCTTTCCAGACTACGATCCAGAATGAACAGGGATGACGGATCGTTTCCCAGACCACGACTTACTTATGTATTTCCTTACTTATACGCCCACAGTTCCACTCTCCCACAAATTATTCACAACTGCCACCTCCGTTGGAGTATTTTTACTCTCATGGATCTACCCCCGCCATACCTACATATCCCTTATTTAAATAAATAAAAAAACTTCACACGGAGAGTTCTAGACCTTAAGCAAAACCCTTGTCAAGGGTATCGTCAACAGAGGGTGCACTAAACGGCCCCTATTTTAACCGTCCAGGAGAAAGAATCGGAGAGAAAGACACAAGACCGGGTGCGACAGTCGACATGAAAGGAGTCCTGGTAACGTCTCTGGTGGTGGTTCCTCGAGTCCGGAGACAAGTCATGTGGAACGAGCACCCCCGAAGTTAGACGAAATATCACAGAGGAGGGTCCAAAAGTTCATTTTGACAAGAGTCTATAAACCCGTTCCTCAAATAAATAAAAAAAAGGGGTTTGATCTACGTTTTCATAGAGAAACCCCGAAGGGACCACCATGTCACCTATTCTTAGACGGAAGGTTCCGTCTCCTATGTCCAAACTAGGGACGAGACCGTTCTAAAGTGTACGGTACCCTTGTTGACTTCGGGTACGCGGTGTTGGTGACTCCGATGCCCGACGTTGATGACGTCGGGTACGAGGAACTCAGGTACGTGGTGTTGTCCTCCTCGGTGGTGCTACTCTTCGGTCGGACGTTTGGCGTTGATCTCTCGTCGGGGACGAGCGACACTGATCTCTTTCGGGTGGGGGTCGTTGTTTCTGGGTCTCGTCGGTTTTTGAATCTTCTTTTTTTCTTACTCGAAACGGAAAGGAGAGTAAAACGATTACTCTGCAACGACAACAACAAATCAACGAGTCAGCACAGGTTGAGAACGCTGGAGTACCTGACATCGGACGGTCCGAGGAGACAGGTGCCGTAAAGGGTCCATTCTCGTGACCTCACCCAACGGTAAAGGAAGAGGATATATATAGGAAACGTGACCCGGGTAGCGTGTACAGAAAAGTTTCATGGCGTCACCCCTTTTTTTCTGAATCTTCCATAAATGTCAAGAGGGCGTTATTAGAGTTTTGAAAGACTCCACCCCAGGACTGTAGAAACCTACTTGACTCGTTGACTCCCGGCTCCTCCTCCATCTTTCAAGGCAGTAAGGTAGTGGTAGGACAAAGACAACTTCCGGGGTTCATTGTGTGAACCACCCTCCGGACCCGACTCGTCCCACTCAGAAGAAGGGTTCCTCGGTTCCTCTTGTATTCCAGTAACAGTTATTCCGCGTACCCGACAACGTCTTCAGAACCCATCACCGACAGGGGTTTATGGGTGACGGTCCCTGAGGTGTCTCGTCGACCCTGGAGTTTCCCTACCACCTTCGACGGTACCACCGGACCCGAGTCTGACACACACCACTGCCCCTCTCCCTACACCTGAAACCGACTCACTTCTCTCCTTTATACCCTTGGCTCCTCTTTTCGGTGGACCTAAACAACTTCTAAATGGTGGTCGGTCCCTCCTCTTCCCTTACCGATGGGTGAGATCGTAAGAGCGGACCTCTGAAGGTACCTGTCTCCTCGGACCGCCCGATGATTGTGTGTGTCCCTCCCATTACAAAGACCGGGGAGCTCTGTACGATGTCCTTCGGGGTCAGATAATCGACGAAACTCTTCAGAGTGACAGACAGGCCATGGTAGAGTTGTTTGTTGTACTCAAGAAACCACTCCCTTTCTTGATTAACAACCCAGGTAAGGTACCTCTCACCTCCGTGTAGTTTCTTTCTTCAGTAAAGTATTCGTGTGTCCAAACAGGAACTGAACCTAATAATATTTTGACTAGACGTTGATCTTCAATGTCTTTTGGGAGTTTCCCCCTTTAATGAATCGTTTCCAGACTTACTATCAACACTTACCACCCGAGGTCGTCTAGTCCAATCCTTGTCCTTATAGATCCTCCCTCGGGTGACAGAAGGTAAAGGATCAATACTCCCTAAACTCACTCAGTATTTTGGAAAGTCAGTAAGGATATTGTGCTCCTAATTAGTAAGGAAAGGATTGATAGAGTGTCCCAACAACACTTCTGGTGTCCGCCTTTTGTGAGAAAGTCAATATTTCAAGGTACGTCCACGTTTCTAAATATAAACGATCTCTAGTCAATGGAAAGGAGGACAAAGGTTTTACGATGGGACGGTGATGTGTCTTATGTCTTCCACCTGTGTGTCATTTCTGATTTTGTTTGTTTGTTTGAGTACGTCAATGTCTCGTTTGTGACCCTACGTTACTAGAGCGTGACGTCGTTTGTCACCCTGTAAGGGTCAGGACATGTCAGTCTAAAGATTTCGGGTCGACCAGCGTACCATACCAGTTCGGGACGTAAGTCTTTTGCAGGTGTAAATGAAAAAAAAAATTTTATTGAATTGGGTGACGAAGAATCGACTAATCGTGTCTATATTTGGTTTTTTCTGCCGAGACACTGGCGTCTTCAAAATCTGTTTATTATCAGGTGGGTCCAACATTAATGTGTTCTCTATATAATTATTGTTTTTGTTTACACGGTAAACATTATTGGAGACTTACGACTATACTTTGACAAGTGTAGGCTGACTGAGAGTACAGGTTGACTCCCATTATATTTTTCCTTAGTTTTATAATACACGACCAGTATACTCCATTCTGAGATTTTTCATATTAAGTCGAAGATAATCACTATCTTTACGAGATCCTTACCCCCCCCTCCGCCACGTCTTTGGTCCCCTTTTGACGTAATAATTTCTGGAATTCAGGAAATCTTTTAGGAGATTGACTCGACGGAATTTAGAAAAAATGTTCTTCCCTGTATTTGGTTACGTATATCTGTGTGTAATTTTGTATGGGACTTAAGAAGGGATGGGAACAAAAATCAGAGAAAGATGGACCGGTTGCACTTATGTCTGAATCTTTTTCACTGACCACTTTATACAGGGGTGTTCCGTTGGTTCATTAGCAAATCGGGTTATTGACTTCTGTGTGTAGTCTTCTCGCGCGAAGACCAACCCGAAACGCGGAGATGACGAGAGGCGACAGGGGTGGGGGAGGTCATAGTGATCGAGATCACCGAAGAGAAGACGTAGAGAAAACAAAAGACGCAGGAACAGTATGAGGTACATTGACTTTGCCGGTGACCCTGACCCTTACGGTTCCCTAAGACTGTGCTCTTGACATTCTTGATGCATTTTTAGAGCATTAGTGGGTTACAGCAAATTGAAGGTTTATTTACAGATCCTAATCCTCTTCTCAAGTTCGTCATTTCTTAGGTGGACGTTACGTCCGTTGGACCCAAGTTAGGGGTCCAACGTTTCTAGAGGACCTCTTCCCTTACTGTTGGGTGAGGGGATAAGAAAGGACCTTTTAGGGTACCTGTCCCCTCGGACCTCTCAATGTCAGGTAACCCAGTGTTTCTCAACCTGTGTTGACTCCTTGATTGTGAAACTGAAGTGAATTTAAATCTGAGTCATCGTGCTACTTGATATTATACGTTAGTAAATTTATTTACTCTTTATAAATATTATATTACCTTCCCTCTTAATCACCTTAAGTTTTATACTGACATACAATAGACTTTAGATACATATTCTTTTTCATTTTACATCATTGTAGCCACCTACACACCAGTAAATTAACGACTATTGTAATGGAAATTATAATAAAACCTTAACGTAAATTTTTGTATTTACAACGAAAAATAAGGTAGAGTTGTTACTAACAAGTCTCATGGTAAAACTAGAGGTATTTTTTTTTATTATTAGGTCCTGGAGAAGTTGTAAGTCAAATCATTTCTAAAAAAATAAAAGACTATGTGCGACTTCCTAAAACATAAGTACGACAAAGTACAAAAAGAGACTTACTATACGTTTGTAGATGAAGACGGGAGGGTTCACGGCATAACGGGTTCAAATTGTTGATAAATTAGATAAATAGAACTTATTTATACAAACAAATAATTCGAGAATTCTTCATATATGTACATTATTCAACAAACCACTGTACTTAGTACCATAGAAAGATAAAGTAAAACTAAAAATTTTTAATTAAACCGTAAAGATACATTTAGTTTTAATGTTACTCTATAGTGGAGTGTGGTCAGTCTTACCAGTAGTAGTTTTTCAGATGTTTGTTATTTACGACCTCTCCCACACCTCTTTTCCCTTGTGAGAACGTGACAACCACCCTTACATTTAACTATGTCGGTGATACCTTCTACCTTACCTCTAAGGAATTTTTGGATCCTTATTTCGGTGGTATACTGGGTCGTTATGGTGAGGATCCGTATATGGGACTTCTTTGGTTTTAACTTTTTCTGTGTACATAGGGTAACAAGTAACGTCGTGATAAATATTATCAATCTTGTACCTTCGTTGGATCTACAGGTAGCTGTCTACTTACCTATCTCTTCAATTTCTTACCTATTTCTTCACCACGTCTATGTCTTACCTTACAATGAGTCGGTACTTTACTTTACGTAAACTCAGTCAAGACTACTCCACCTACTTGTATCTTGGATAGTATGATTCACTTCATTCAGTCTTTCTCTTTCTATTTAAAGTATAAGATTGTGTGTATATACCTTAGATGGTTTTACCATGACTTGTTAAATAAATGTCCCGTTGTCACCTCTTTGTCTGTATCTCTTATCTGGATACGTGCACCCCTCTCGCCTCCTCTCCCACTCTACATACCTTTGTCGTTGTACCTTTGAGTGTAATGGTAGACATTTTATCTACCGGTTGCCCTTAAACGACATACCGAGTCCTTTGAGTTTGTCCCCGAGACATAGTTGGATCTCCCCACCCCACCCCTCCCTCTACCCTCCCTCCAAGTTTTCCCTCCCCTATATACATATGGATACCGACTAAGTACAACTCCAAACTGTCTTTTGTTGTTTTAGGACATTTCGTTAATAGGAAGTTATTTTTTATGTGATTAAATTTTTTATAAATTTTTTATTTAAACCGTAAAAATTTTGTGTGATACCTTTCACGACTACTTCTCTCTTTGGTCTCATTGACTTTCTTTGACACTATTTAACGAGAATACAAGAACTTTTAGGACGTCAAAGTCGAAGTCAGTTTCACGTCACTCTCGGAAACACGGTGTGATCCGTGGCGTGACCCGGATAACTTACCGAGGAGTGAGTCGGGGGGATCTGAGACACAGTGTCCGAGTAAGCGAGGTAAGAAGTTTACACGTGTTGCTCCAAGTCTCTCCAGGTCGGTAACTGTTTTCAGTGTCTCGATCACTCTCCGACCTAAAAGTGAGGTTAAAAGACTAAAGTCCACATCCCGAGAAAGTTGATCTCGAACGAGATTATATAACTGAAACTATTTAAATAGGAAAAATGTAATTTATTATAAGATGTGTTATTAGTATAGAGTTTTACTTATTTATCTCATTCATACTCTTTCTGTATAAAGATAATTTTTTATCTGTCATACTTATCTTTTTACTCCATTGAGTCTACCATTACCTTGGTAGATAATGGTATCCTGAGACTATTTTTGATACACTAAGAATTTAGTTCCATACGATCTTACTCACATTACAGTAGGCTGTGTGTCTAACACCTAATCAATTAAGGACTCGTTACACTCAGATCCGTACCAGAGAATCGAGACGATCAATGACGTCCTGACGTCCGACTGTCTACACTTTGTTCCTAGAGGACAGATTCATCCCCTTTACCACGACGGGTTTCCTCACTCTCTCACGGAGGAGTGAACTACCTTGGAGGACCTCGGTACTCCTGAACCCCGACAATCAAGTCACCGGATTACGATACCTGTCCGTACTCTTGTCCTCCTGCTAAGTTCTTTGGGTCAGTTAGGTTATTTTCGTCCTTGATTTTATAATCATCCTGATTCAAACTCTACCATCTTTCTGTTTGTTTATTTTTTCTACTCCGAAGGGTTCACCGTGGTTCTATTTCTTAGGTGGATAGTTACGTCCTCTGACCCCGAGTCAGAGACCCAACCCTTTTGGGGACCTCCTCTTTTACCGTTGGGTGTGGTCATAAGAACGGACCCTTTAGGGTACCCGTCTCCTAGGACCGTCCGATGTCAGGTGTCCCAGTGTTTCTTAGCCTATGCTGACTCGTTAATTCGAGTATATGTGTCTGTTTTTGGTTTTCGGGTCGTCTGGTCACCCGTCCCATTGACCGAAATCAGTATCCGGAAAGTACTTCCTCGACCCATTTAGACCTGTTTGATGTACTGGTAAACCCCGAAGGTAAAAAGTATGTATTTTACTCTTTTAACTTAATATACTGGATGATAGAGAGGGATGGAGGTAGAGAGACAAATTCAACGGTCCTTAAGGATTAAATGGTCATCTAGGTCTCTAAGTCCTGACTCCCTTTGGATTTTGAACCCGAAGGACCCCGTAAAGTTCCGAGACCCCTTTCGTGGAGACGAAGTCTACGACTATCCGTTAAAAGGAAATGAGCACTACTAGGACGAAACTAACTTAACAGTCATTGTAAAAACTCTCTTGACTTTTAAAATATTTGAACAGGACATTCTACCCGAGTTCTTTTAGGAATTTATTTATAGTACCTTGACCTATTTAGTTTTCCCTTTGATCAACTTTTTGTTTTTGAAAATATCTATTCTAACCCGGGTTCAGTTCGTCTTCAGGAATCTTCTTCTATAACCCCACTCACCTTCGGTCTCTGGTAAAGTAACGAAAAAACTTGTTTGACCTATGAACACTTTAAGTTCTGAGACACGACCAATCAATTTCTGTATTATAAGTTAATGTCCATGTCAGAAGTTCCCGAAAATGTGAGTTTTCACTGTATTTTTATATGTATTTATGTTATTATATATCTCATTTTTTGTAGTAAAGTGATCTTTATCTCCAGTTCTATTTTCGCGGTAATACTAGTGTTACTATCTCCGTGTGGTGGAAGACGACTGGTTTCTGTAGTCCTTTACCGTAAACTTGGATTTCACGTTACTTTCGAGTGACTTTCCTTAGATCCTTTTCCTCCACTTTTTGCCTCGCTGATATTTGGTGTCTCTCATTCACATGATTAAGACCCGGTGAGTACTGCCAAATCCCAGGTTAGGTCCCGTCCTGACCTTAAGGTCCCAGGAGACTAGAAGGACCATGGAACCTAGGTCCGACGACAGGAACCTAAGGCTTGACGTGACACCTACCCTCATCTTTAAGACAAGACTCTAGTGGACCGACACAATTAGTACCCTCGTAAAGTGTCAAAATCCTTTCTTTCAATAATTACAAAAGTTACTACATAATTTCACCAATTTTCATCTCTCAACAGTCTAAAATTGTGTGGAGGTCCTAATCCAGACTTCCTTCCATAGGAAAAGAGAGCAACAGAGTTCTACCTCGGTCTATGCCCCACTAAATCACCATTCTCCGTTTCTGAGTCACTTCGGGGTCGAGGTCTGGAGTGGGTCCAATTCTGCACTAGTGTAGTGAACAGTGAAACTCGGAATCGAAGTAATAGACATTTTACCACGAATGTCTTGACGACAAATGGGCTGACCTAAAAATATTCTTGGTTTAAATTTTTCCGAAATTCAATCATGAAAGGAGAAGGAATTGTCGACCGTGCACAACACACGTAGAAAGAGAGAAATTGGAAATTGGGTATTGCAACGTACATGGTTTGGGAACTGGTTATTACAAGGTAGCACAACGGGAAATATATTTCGTGTAACCTGGGGACGATACGGGAACGAATCCTCACACCTAAACGGACATGGTCACTGATAAATGGGGAAACCAGGTAGTGTAGACTAGTTCCACTTGAAGAGACTACTTCATGTCACATCAGAAGGTAATATAGTACGGCAAAGGGACACCAGTGGTAAGTAGTCGTACTACAGTAAACAGTATATTTTCCTAAATGATAAGTTCTCGGATTCCAGACAAGAGACAATCGATTGTCAAATGGATTATACCCTGTCGATTGTTATGGTGAGTCACCCTTTAGTACGAAATTTATTAAACAAAATAAAATCAGTACAGTAGGGTACATCGAGACACAACGAAATAGACCCGATACCCTTATCAAAACTCACACACACCAGTCTTAGTTCGTGACAAGAGAATGAAGTAGCTTAGACCGTGTAAAAGAGGGACCTGTTTAGGATGCCTGTAAAACGTCTGGACGATTAGAGTCCTTCTGACTTCAAAAATCTTCCGACGAGAAGGATAACTCCCCATTCACCGTTCCCCTCCTTTACAAACGATGACAAACCCAACACAAAAGCATCGAACCGGTTCCTAATATTGAATTACCCTAACTAATTACTGAGTGTGTTCCCTCTGTGTCAGGTCATCAAACCCGACTTACTCCGACTCAAAGATAAGACGAAAAGGAAGAGAGTTCTGGACATCATTGACATTTCTAGATAAAGGGGTCAAATGAGAATCTTCATTTAATCTGCCCTTTCTTCACACGAAACCGGTGGACTACGCTTCTTGACTGAGTAACCTTTTCTGGGACTACGACCGTTTCTAACTTCCACCCTCCTCTTCCCCTGCTGTCACCTACTCTGCTAACCTACCGTAGTGGTCGAGTTACCTGTACTCAAACTCATTTGAGGCCCTCAACTACTACCTGTTCCTTCGGACCACACGACGTCAGGCGCCCCAACGTTTCTCAACCTGTGTTGACTCACTGACTTGACTTGACTTGACTTGTCACAGGAAATAGACGTTGAGAGACCCCTTACAGTGGGGGTTCTCTTACTAGACAGACTAAAGTGTCTCTATCATCTCAACTCGTGAATGTGCGAGAACTGTACCGAAAGACTGTAATACAGTAAACTAAAATACTTTAAACGAAGGTCTTGTAAAGTAAGCCACTCCAATCTGACAGTCTGACTGAACCACCTCTTCAGTCGTGGAATCCTCCTTCTCTTTCGAGTCCCATCCTCCTGGGTCCCCAGACCATGACGAGGGAATCCGAGCCGTACAGGAGAGTATCACCGTTCCGTACAAAGACGGGTTAAAAGACCTCGGGGAAGAGTTGACCTCACGTTCACGGAATTCTCATGTTTGATCTAGAACAGGTATAAAACCAAGGAAACAACTGTCGTAAAGTTATACAATCGACGACGACGATTACTTACAAAAGGAATAATTAAGTATGTACATACGTTGTTTGCTGTCCTGGACAAGACCCGTTGTTCCGATGTCTACACTCGGTCTGGTTCGAGGAATGGAAGTACCTTGAACGAAAGATTACCACCTACCTCGTCAGATACTTTTCAGTTTATAAGTTATAACATTGCCCAACGATACTCACGTTATTTTTTACTTCACCTAATTTCCGTATCTCTCAGTGTTCCTCATGACAAAATCTAGTTTCTCGGTCCTTTTCAGTAAGTCTCCTTCACTGTAAACTCGTCCCCAGACTTACCTGCCCACTAAGGGTCCACCACGATCACCATTTCTTGGGTGGACGGTTACGTCCTCTTTATTCTCTCCACCCAAACTAGGGGCCCAACCCTTCTACGGATCCTCATCCTGTACCGCTGGGTGAGATCATAAGAACAGCTCTCTTAGGGTACCTATCTCCTCGGACCACCTGTGATCAGATATTCCCAGTGCTTCTCAGTCTGTGCTGACTTCACTGAATCGTGTGTGTGTGTGTCCGACGTACCTCTCTCCTCTCCTCGGTACTGTACACGTAGTCCCTTCTCACGAAAGACCCACCGTCCTGGCTCGTTCGTGTCCCGACCGTACGCTCGTGTCAATCCTTTTATCAGAAACCTCAGACCAACTGATCCGAGTTTAGGGTCGAAACCGAGAATCTAGAGACGTACTGTAGTACTACTACTGTTGGTGTCAAGTCAAGTCAAGTCAAGTCAGCGAGTCAGCACAGGCTGAGAAACACTGGGGTACTTGGCGTCGTGCGGTCCGGAGGGACAGGTAGTGGTTGAGGACCTCAAGTGGGTCTGAGTGCAGGCAGCTCAGCCACTACGGTAGGTCGGTAGAGTAGGAGACAGCAGGGGAAGAGGAGGACGGGGGTTAGGGAGGGTCGTAGTCTCAGAAAAGGTTACTCAGTTGAGAAGGGTACTCCACCGGTTTCATGACCTCAAAGTCGAAATCGTAGTAAGGAAGGTTTCTTGTGCGTCCCGACTAGAGGAAATCTTACCTGACCAACCTAGAGGAACGTCAGGTTCCCTGAGAGTTCTCAGAAGAGGTTGTGGTGTCAAGTTTTCGTAGTTAAGAAACCGTGAGTCGAAAGAAGTGTCAGGTTGAGAGTGTAGTTATGTACTGGTGACCTTTTCGGTATCGGAACTGATCTGTCTGGAAACAACCGTTTCATTACAGAGACGAAGTGTTATACGATAGATCCAACCATTATTTAAAAGAAGGTTCCTCATTCACAGAAAATTAAAGTACCGACGTTAGTGGTAGACGTCAATAAAACCTCGGGTCTTTTTATTTCAGACTGTGACAAAGGTGACAAAGGGGTAGATAAACGGTACTTGACTACCCTGGTCTACGGTACTAGAATCAAAAGACTTACAACTCGAAATTCGGTTGTAAAAGTGAGAACAGAAAGTGAATGTAGTTCTCCGAAAAATCAAGGAGAAGTGAAAGACGGTATTCACACCACAGTAGACGTATAGACTCCAATGACTATAAAGAGGGCCGTTAGAACTAAGGTCGAACACGAAGAAGGTCGGGTCGCAAAGAGTACTACATGAGACGTATGTTCAATTTATTCGTCCCACTGTCATATGTCGTAACTGCATGAGGAAAAGGATGAACCTTGGTCAGACAACAAGGTACAGGTCAAGATTGACAACGAAGGACTGGACGTATATCCAAAGAGTTCTCCGTCCAGTCCACCAGACCATAAGGGTAAAGAAAGTCTTAAAAGGTGTCAAATAACACTAGGTGTGTCAGTTTCCGAAACCGTATCAGGTATTTCGTCTTTATCTACGAAAAGACCTTGAGAGAACGAAAAAGGTACTAGGTCGTCTACAACCGTTAAACTAGAGACCAAGGAGACGGAAAAGATTTTGGTCGAACTGTAGTCCTTCAAGTACCAAGTGCATAACGACTTCGGACCGAACCTCTTAAAACTCGTAATGAAATGATCGTACACTCTACTCACGTTAACACACCATCAAACTCGTAAGAAACCGTAACGGAAAGAAACCCTAACCTTACTTTTGACTGGAAAAGGTCAGGACACCGGTGACGACTCAAAAGGTTTAAACGACCGTATAACTCACGTCGTGAAAGTGTCGTAGTAGAAAATCCTAAACTTTATCGAGGTGACCTTAAGGTAGTGGAGGTGATCGAAACAAGCATCACTACGAAAGATTCCGGGTGAACTGAAGTGTAAGGTCGTCCAGACCGAGATCTACTCACTAGTATGTTAGTACTAATAGACCCAGTACTTCTGGAAAAAACATGTCAAGAAGACACATAAGAACGGTGGAGAAGAATTATAGAAGACGAAGACAATCCAGGTATGGTAAAGACAGGAAATAGCTCGGGTAGAAACGTACTTTACAAGGGAACCATAGAGATTAAAAGAACTTCTCTAGAGATCAGAAAGGGTAAGACAACAAAAGGAGATAAAGAAACGTNCCGAAAGAATAGAGAAGAACGATAAGAAACCTTGAGACGTAAGTCTACGAATATAGAAAGGAAAAGAGGAAACGAAAAGTGGAGAGAAGAAAAGTGTCGATAAACATTCCGGAGGGGTCTGTCGGTAAAACGAAAAAACGTAAAGAAAAGGTACCCCTACCAGAACTAGGGACAGAGGACACGTTACAGTGCTTGGAGGCAGGTATCGAGTAGTCCGTGAGATAGATAGTCTAGATCAGGGAATTTAGATAAAGAATGAAGACATATTAGTATTCCCTAAACTAAATCCAGTGTGGACATACCAGATCACCAAAAGGGATGAAAGAAGTTAAAGTCAGACTTAAACCGTTATTCCTCAAGTACTAGACTCGGTGTCAGTCGAGGGCCAGAACAAAAACGACTGACATATCTCGAAGAGGTAGAAACCGACGTATCTTATATTAGTCAGACTAAAACCACAACTGATAGACCACTACAGGTACACATCTCAGAAGAGAACACAACAACCTTCTCCCACAAACGATACTGGTCACGTAAGAGAACCGTTTTGAGATAATTTGAAACGGGACGAAATAAGGCATAAGGTTCCCGTTTACACGGACAATGAGGTCCACAAAGAACTGAAGGATGAAAACGTAAGGTCAGGGGATATTACTTTTCCTGTAGAAAAACCCCACAATCAAGATTTTCCAGAACATCCAGAAGTATCTTGGTAAGTTGAAGTCGAAGAAGTCACAATGACCAACCCCGTATCTGAACCTAATGACACTATAACTTACCAAACGGAACCTTTGCTTGTCTCTAATAAGACAACAAAAACTCTAACGTAGGTTCATGACGTAAAACTTGAGAAAACAACTGGTACTACCGATGAGGTAAAGAAGATTCCCTAAGGGCGGGTGTCATCATCTATATTACCAGTAGACTCAATTTAAGTGGGTAAGGTCAGGTAAAATCAAACGACTAAGGATGTTACAGCTGTAAGTCAGAACGGTAGAGGACAAACTGGTGAAGGTTAAACGGAACTAAGTACCTGGATTGTAAGGTCCAAGGATCCGTTGGGTGAGGTCACAAGAAAGGACCTCTTAGGGTCCCTACCCCATCGGACCACCCGACGGTAGATACCCCAGTGCGTCTCAGCCTGTACTGACTTTGCTGAATCGTCGTCGTCGTCGTCGTACGTTATAACGAGAAATGTCATAACCTGGAACGAAGATACTGGTCAGTGTAGGTGTTGACCCATAACAAAAACGAAACCGAGGTAGAGAAGTAAGAAAGACCTCAATAAAGAGGTGACTAGACGTCATCGTATAACCCGTGGATGACTGGACCCCTCAAGGAGAAAGTCATAGGATAGTAAAACGGAAAAGTATGAAAAGTACCCCAAGAGTTCCGTTCTGATAACTTCACCAAACGGTAAGGGAAGAGGTCACCTGGTGTAAGACAGTCTGGAGAGGTGGTGCTGGGCGGGTAGAACCCACCGGGGTGTCCCGTACCGAACCAAAGTAACTCAATCTTTTCCGACACCAGGATCATACTAATCTAACTGATTAAAAGACACTAATACCAAGGTCACACAGACGGGAGACTACGGGAGAACGTTGTGGATGGTAGAATGAACCCAAAGAGAATTGAACCTCCACCCATAGAGAAGTGCCGACGAGGTCACTTCGCGTCGGTGACGATGAATGGAACCTGCTCCCCATAGAGGAGTGGTGACGGGGAGGACTGGAACTTGTACCTCATCGAGGAGATCCGGGAGTACGCGGTCGCGTCGGTGACGAGGAATCTGCACACCAACGAGGAGAACCGACGGCTGGGACTGGAACCCGTACCCCATCGAGGAGGACCGGCGGCGGGCACCGGAGACCGTACCCCATAGAGGAGAACCGACGAGGAAGAGACAGTGTCGGACCGTGAGAGCCGACGGCGGGGACTGGAGTCTGCACCCCATCGAGGAGAGCCGGTACGAACACACGGGAGTGTCGGCGGGCACGAACACGCGGGAGCGTCGACGGGTAGTGACCACAAATGATTTATGAGTGGTGAATGGTCAATGTTTCGATTGGGAAAATGTATTCAAGAGAACGACTTAAGGGTGTGGTCAGGGTGTTTTAGTCATGATAATACCTAGGATAAGATGATTGTTTCTATACTCCGTCTTTCTCCAATTACTTGTCACCTCGACCCCAAGTCAGGGACGTCAGACTGACCGGTCGGTCCTCTAAATTTTGTTTTATTTTACACCCTTCCCGTCTCGGTCTACGTCCTTTTAACCCTGTGAACGGGAAACATTACAGGGGGAGAGGACGGTCACTGCAGGAAAGAAGGTCGTGACGGAACGCGGAAGACTCGATCAGACCCTAACCACATGGGTATACGTAATGGTAGAGAAAAAGACCTGAAATGGGGTGTCTTTAGTAAGGACCAAGGGTTTGGAACCCCTTGTCGGTAGAACCAGAATCATATTTGACAGTTTGATTCAAGTCGATTTGATGGTCACCCTTAACACTAAACAGTCTTTATCGTCCTTTGCTATTCAGAACCGAGACG
Organism: Capra ibex; assembly: GCA_006410555.1. Classification (NCBI taxonomy): domain Eukaryota; kingdom Metazoa; phylum Chordata; class Mammalia; order Artiodactyla; family Bovidae; genus Capra; species Capra ibex. Next base: position 2,913,850 of record SJYO01010515.1, on the reverse strand, counting down.
TTCCTCGGTCGACACACTGGCTCCAGTTCGGTGACCTAGAGACTCAGAGTCAAACGAGGATGTATTTTACTTAACCATGACAAAGGTGAGAGAATAGTGTACCTTCAGTGTGTACATTTCATCTTACATTTTAGCATTCGAGATAAGTTCCTGTTGTATAACAATAGTTATACGTTTATGTAAGACACTACAAATTATAGAACTAATAATCTTATACAATGACACTGTGTGAAGACTGGAACAAAGTATAAAGACAAAGACTACAGTATGAGAGAGGTTAAGAAGTTTAAAGTAACGAGTCTTGTTACTTTTAACCTGAAGGTGGTTGTTAAATGAAATTTTACAAGTGAAGAAACCTTTGATCTTTAATCTCGTCAAACATGGAAAAACCTTAGCTTCGATAAACTACGACATTAAAGTTTGTACACATAAATAAAGTATGTCTTTTTAGAATCAATTGGTCTTACTACTCCTTATTCTTCAAAATCTATTGAATAAAAACTAATTGATTTTTCGATTTTACGGAATCTTTGGGGAAAGAAACAAATATGACATCTGTTATAAAGACCTTATGTACTAAATGAGGAGACTAAATCTTTGATCTCAGGTCACTTCTAGTGGTTTATCCCCACACACACACACACACACTCTCTCTCTCTCTCTCTGTCTCTCTGTCTCTCTTTACAACCCTCTATATATATATATATATATATATATATATATACACACACACACACACACACACACACACACACGCACACGTACACACGCACACACACACACACATATTTAATACCGTTTGTCTTAACTATAAAACTTGTAGAGACAAGTCACATGTTGTGATATATATATCAGTATCCGTTGTATTCTTCAACTTAATTCCTTCTTTATTGGAGTCCCGTAGTGAATCTTATTACTTCTGAGTAATGTGCAATTTTTCTCCAAGTATTATTTTCGATGTGTCGCTAATTTCCGAATCCGAGTTACAGTCAAGTGAACCCACCTTAGGACCAAACCAATGAATCAACGAGACGCAGGGACCTAATCAATGAATCGAAGAGACCCAGGGATTAAAAGAGTAGACATTTGAATCCTATTCTTATTAGTATGGATGAAGTATCTCAAGAAGTTCATTTCCGTCATGGACTACGAATTATCATTCACGGGATATTTCCAATCTTAATAAAGACACAACCACCACTACTCGTGAATTGATACAGAAATTGTATGATTAATTTTGAAACACTTCTTCCATGATAATAATAGACACAAAATGTCTACTCTTGTAATTTATCTGCATTACTCATTGAACGGACTCCGGTGAGTTAATTATGGTCACACCGAAACTCCTTGACAGGGTGTAAAGGGACTGAGGTTTAGGTACTAGGGTTACTCTGCCAGTGCTCCTCCTCCTTTACCTTTGGGTGAGGTCATAAGAACGGACCTTTTACGAAACCTGTCTCCTCGGACCTCCCAATGGCGGATCCCACCACGTCTTAACCTGTGTTGACCCACTAACTCGTACGTAGGCTGGAGGTACGAATGGACGAAACCAGTGCATAAAGGACTAGAGTTAGGAAGAATAGTAGATAGAATAAAAAGTAAGAGAGGGACATAAGGGACCCAATCTTATTTGTTTCGTAAATGTTTTACCTCACCATATCTTTTCAGTTTTAACTCTAGACTATCGACCTGAGGTAAATTGACTCCAAAAACCTGTAATGTCTAATCACTTACACCGGGAAATTTATTTAGTGTATGACCCTCACCGGAACTTCTTTAGTAAAATTCAAATATGAAGAAAACGTAGTTTGGATCCCTTCAGTAGTGTTCTGAGTGGATCTCGTTAAAATAAGACAAACCGAAATCCTACGAACCTTTCAAAAAAAAAAAAAAGGTTAATCACGAGACAGAATCTTACATAAGAAGGTCTCCGGGTCCCATTTTGAGAGTTACCACGGATCTTATCAGATGTGGGTGGACCGACGTAGGACTGTATAAACTACACTCACGACCTAACGCACTGTCTACTTCGGACACTTCTACGCTCCTACCCCACTCCTTTCCATACGGACTACTTCAGGCGGAAAAGGTCATTGTCATTACCCAGTACCGACGTAAAATTTCCTTTTCCCTTTTAATGAAAAGGTCGGGACTCATATTTTTGATACTGAGTACGACCTTAACCAGGTCTTACAACCAGTTTAATAGGTCTAACTGTTGACTTCGACTTTCTAGAACCCTTCTGTTACATTTCTCGACTTAACGTTCCTGTCTGTATACCCTCCAAATCTAAGTAACCTTTTTACACTTGACCAAACTCTTTTTCTTATTCTCGTCTCAAATATTGTAATTTTTTTTTTTTTTTTTTTCTTACGGAGAAATTTTATTGAAAGGACTAGAGGAATCTATCAGGATCCTTGAGGTTTGAGGGATGGGTCGTTTAATTACCCTATAGGTTTCTTTTGGTCAGGGAGGAACATTTGTTTCACCTTTAAAGGAAGAAAGGTTTTCCCGGGGTCAGGGTCGGTATCTCCTTCGTTCCTCTGCTTTTGTGTAAAGACGGACTTTACTGGAGGATAAAATTCTTTTTTGTTGTCGGAGTTTTCTTCCTTTCCTTTTTGTTTCAAGGTGGGTCTTCCTTTAACATACATTTGTCGGGTTTCCCTCTGGCTCTCCCTCTCCCGACTTTGTGGTTTTATTCGGTACTCGTCTGCGGAGACTGTAACGGCAGTGGGAGACTGTTATAGTCTTAGACTCGAAACGCTGTTGCCGAAACACTAACTGTTTTTCCCCAACCCCATCCCCTCCTAGACTTGTTTTCGTTCGACCACCTTTCCAGGGGAGGTGACGGCACCTTTGAAACTAGAAACTTCAAACGGACAAAGAAATCCTGAGACGATCACACATTGGGTCCCCTCGGGTCGTCGGTGTTTCACGACCGATATTAAAAGACGTTAAACAGTGTACGGGAGAAGTTCGGGGCCACTCTACCAAAAGAAAACAAAAATTCGACGCCTACCATCATTCCATCAAGTCCGTTCTATTCTCGCTTGACCTTAGAACAAACAGATCCGGACCTTCGATGTGGTCGGGTATCCACATAAAATTAGAATAATAATAATAATAAAAAGACGTCTCCATAAACCAAACCGGGTATATTGTGAGTAAAGGGGAGTGGGGAGAAAAACCTAGGTTGTACATTTTTAGTTCTCTAAGGTTTAGTTTTAACCTAAAGATAAATGGGAACTTTTTAAACCACTGTGCCCAGGGTCTAAGGACGACCCATTGTAGACTTCAACTTACGGACGACGGGACGAGTCGTGCCCGGAGGTACCCTGTCGGACGTTCAGGGTGGGATGACGAAGAGAGTCAAGACAGTGGACAAACGTAGGTAACAGGTTGCCCTAAAACACAACTCAAGCTTTGACTGGGTGTCTGGAGAAGTCCTTGACAACAAGTCGTCGATTCAGCACAGACTAAGGAACGTTGGGGTACCTGACGTCGGACAGTCCGAAGGGACAGGAGGTGATAGAGGACCTCAAACGAGTCACAGGTACCTCAGTCACTACGAAAGATTAGTAGAGCAGGAGGCGACGGGAGAAGAGGAAGACGGAAGTCAGGAAGGGTCGTAACCTAAGAAAAGGTCGTTCCTTATAGACGTCAGATTAGATGCTAACGCACCCGGACGACTCTCCCTAAGCTTCCGACAGACCCGAACCGTGTCCTCGGTACTAATCAAGAGTCACAAGGGAAACCGGTGTCTCCCTCACCCACCACCGTGCCTACGGTCCATAAAGGAGGGACTAATCAATGTAGAGATCAAATTCGGACACAGAACGGAAATTTTATCCTGGACCTGACGAAGACTCACGTGAAAGAGGTATTTGTAAGAACTTTGAGTCGTCACAAGTATTGGTAGAGTTTTGGAATACCTCAGAACAACTGAGATCTTTAGAATAATAAGGGTGGAGGAAAGTATCTGGAAGTTGGTGAAATGTTCGTCGTGGACCATATCAAGTTTGTCTCTGGGTTCATTCACTTTCCCTTTCGTAACTATTAAGTATCGAAATTCTTTTATGCACTTCGTCGTCGGCGACGACTCCAGAGACAGATAGTTGACGGATAGATAGATAAATAGGTGGGTAAATCTAGGAACGGACGATTTAGAGAGGTCAGCACAGGTTGAGAAACGCTGAGATACCTGACATCGGGCGGTCCGAGGAGCCAGGTACTCTAGGAGGTCCGTTGTTATGACCCCACTCAACGGCACGGGAGGAGGTCCCCTAGAAGAGGTGGGTCCTTGACTTGGGTACAGAGAGTTCAGAGGACGTAATCTTCCGTCCAAGAAATGGCGATCGCGGTGTACCCTTGAGGGACGGACGGTATCCTTAGACCGGACGTCTTAAGAGAGAAGAAAAAATACACTGAAAAGTGTAGGAGTGGTACCAAGAGATCGATGACAAGTAACCGGTTGGAGCTGTTAATTACCTCCCGTCATGTATTGGTTGTGAAAGTGCGTTTTGCCGAATGATCTTCAGGTCCCCACCCGTAGAACCATTCGACGAAAATTTTCTGGAGACTGGGAATTTACTTTGGAGAAACCACGTAAATACCTAAGACAACAACCTCAGTGTCCCTGGGAATTCTTATTACACACCTCGGTCGACCAAGGACGGTAGTAACTTTGGGTTTCCCTCCTCGAGGTGTCCGTTCCTTGACGAGGGGTCTACAGAACTTCAACGAATATAAAGTTTTCTTAAGTTGAATGGTGGTTACACCGAAAATCGGAGAGATTATTTCGTCAAAAATTTTTCGATTTTTGCATTAGACGGAAAATTTAGACAGGAAGGACGACTCAGATTTACCCCAACGGCGTTTTACGGACTGACCGTAATCTCAAGAGACTTCGGTTAGTGGAATTTATCCCAACGAACCCCCAAACTTTATATAAACTTTTGTGAGGTCCCCACCACGTTTTATTGACTTGTTTCCACTTAATGTACTTTCCTTCTTCGTCCACCTCCAAAGATTTCGATTTCTTAGTGATCACATAAAACCTTTATAGTCATTGACTCTACCCCTACGACTGGAATCTTCAAGTAGATAGACTAGTATTTTTACCAAAAGTAAATCGTAATCTTTTTCTAGTACGATTATTTAGTCTATGTCGGACCTTATCGGTTCCCATACACTTTAGACACTTCTTCATGAAATCATAGGTTTCTCTTCGGCTCCGATTTTGTCCAGTGTCCGTTCCTGTCCGTAGTGACACTACAAAAGAGGTCGTCGAGACTCATCCCGTCGTAGAATTTGAAAGAAGTAGTATAACTTTTCCGTCTCAAAGGACTCTTAACTAAAAAACCCATTCTATTAATATAACATAACATAACATAACATAACGATAACATAGGGTACCTTTTTTCTTTCAGTTCCATTCTTAACGGTACCGTTTTAGTGATGCATATATGTCTTAAAAAAACCACTTCTGTTTTAATTCTTGTACCGTTCGTTGGGGAACATGAGGTGTTAAAAGATCTTCCATTATATGGACACTCAGTGTCAACAAATCTTATTCCTACTGAACATCTGATCGTTTCCGTTTAACACCTAATAGGTTGTTGTACATTGAAAAGACTGTCCCGTTTAAACCCACTGGTGGCGAGGGTGGTTTTCTATAGAGAGATTCCGGAATTCTCTTCGTGTTCTGGACAAACGATCATTTAAAAGTCCAACCTACTGTACTTAACGGAATTTTAAAATGAACCGGATTCACCAAAGATGTGAATTCCTTCTCCTATTAAATCGTCACGTTTTATGTGACTTTTATTCTGTAAAGAGACGTTCTCCCAGAAGTCACAACGGAGAGGATATGAAACAAACGTGACTTATATACCTCTCACCTCCTTCAACGGTCTTCAAGAACAAGAGAAACAACCTACTCCGCTGTCCCGATGTTTGAACTTTTACGTCGAATGCGGTCGTGTGTCAGAGAATACTGGGAACCTTCCGGTTGCACACACGACTTTCTTTACGGGGTCTTGTGAACTCTTCCACCTACGTATACTCCTTTAACGTTCCCAACCTTCGTAACCAAACCTCTTCTTACCTTTTTAAGTCAACGAATCGGTTCCGTCAAGGTTTGTCGAAACTAGACCTATAGAGTCCTCTTTCTCGAACACGGCAGGGTCGTAAAAGACCAAAACCGATCCTTCCATATATCATTTCTTTACTTATGTTTTATTTTGGGTTTCAAAAATTACCCAAAAATCTTGAAGGTGAAGACCGATTTTTGCCCTCTGTTTTCCGTTTATCTATAACAAAATTTTTACGATTCGGTCCTGAAAAAATTGGAGTTCTTTTGTAACCCCAAACTAATCCAAGTCTAACCCCCGTTCAAAAGTCCTGTCACAAACAAGATCGTTGAAGGAGGGGAAGGGACGCCTTTCACAACCAGACAACACCAAGACCTTCCGTACGAGACTTCCGAGATCCGACTCCGCAGCTCTCTGTCCGAGATGTCGGACAGTAAAGACGAAGACGGGTGCGAAGGAAGTCACACAAGGAACCTCGGTCCGGCGGGACTGACGTACTCGGAACCGTACTGATTCGTCTCGGAGGTCGGGAGAAGAACAGAGTTGGGAAAGACCATCTCAGAGATGTAAATGGAGGGTGGAGGTCCGTAGAGCTCATGACGTCTAGTCGTAAACAAGGCAAAGACGGAAGTCGACTCGAAGTAAGGTAAGAAGATTCGACGTGAAACCCAGACCCCGACAAAACATACAAGTAAGCCAGTCGTCGAAGAAACCCAACGTAGTAAGTAAATCGAGTCCTTTAGTTGTAGACAGACCCTCTATATAAGATATTCCTTTCTATTACTTCAGAGAGAGGACATTTTATTTTCCTCCTAGTCAAGTCAAGTCAAGTCAGTGAGTCAGTACAGACTGAGAAACACTGGAGTACTTGACGTCGTGCGGTCCGGAGGGACAGGTAGTGGTTGAGGACCTCAAGTGGGTTTGGGTCCAGGTAACTCAGTCACTACGGTAGGTTGGTAGAGTAGGAGACAGCAGGAAAAAGGGAGTTAGAAAGGGTCGTAGTCCCAGAAAAGATTACTCAGTCGAGAAACGTAGTCCACCGGTTTCATGACCTCAAAGTCGAAGTTGTAGTCAGGAAGGTTACTCGTGGGTCCTGACTAGAGGAAATCCTACCTGACCAACCTAGAGGAACGTCAGGTTCCCTGAGAGTTCTCAGAAGAGGTTGTGGTGTCAAGTTTTCGTAGTTAAGAAACCACGAGTCGAAAGAAATATCAGGTTGAGAGTGTAGGTATGTACTGGTGACCTTTTTGATATCGGAACTAATCTGTCTGGAAACAATCATTTCATTACAGAGACGAAAACTTATACGATAGATCCAACCAGATTGAAAGGAAGGTTCCTCATTCGTAGAAAATTAAAGTACCGACGTTAGTGGTAGACGTCACTAAAACCTCGGGTCTTTTTAATTCAGTCGGTGACAAAGGTGACAAAGGGGTAGATAAACGGTACTTGACTACCCTGGTCTACGGTACTAGAATCAAAAGACTTACGACTCGAAATTCGGTTGAAAAAGTGAAAACAGAAAGTGAATGTAGTTCTCCGAAAAATCAAGGAGAAGTGAAAGACGGTATCCCACCACAGTAGACGTATAGACTCCAATGACTATAAAGAGGAACGTTAGAACTAAGGTCGAACACAAAGAAGGTCAGGTCGTAAAGAGTACTACATGAGACGTATCTTCAATTTATTCGTCCCACTGTTATATGTCGGAACTGTATGAGGAAAAGGATAAAACTTGGTCAGACAAGAAGGTACAGGTCAAGATTGACAACGAAGGACTGGACGTATATCCAAAGAGTTCTCCGTCCAGTCCACCAGACCATAAGGGTAGAGGAAGTCTTAAAAGGTGTCAAATAACACTAGGTGTGTCAGTTCCCGAAACCGTATCAGTTATTTCGTCTTTATCTCTCCTTTATTTATAAAACACTCTTAGTTTTATGAGGACCGTACCAGATCTTAGAAATAGTCTCTAGAGTAAATTGACACTATAGCTATATTATACATTGTATAACGACATTTCTAGTTTTCCCCATTATTAGGTACTATGAATCGTATCCCGTATCGTGTCTCAGTTATTTAAACTCAATAATACTAATAAATAATTAAAAAAGATCTTTCCTTCCCTGAGTGATTAGACAAGTAAAATCAGTCTTAGAGGATCTTACCAAAATATAAACATCCCGAGGTATTTACAAACGACTCATTGACTCACTTACCTGAGAACGGTTTTCATAGAATAATGATAACGACTAAAAACCAATTGTTCTATATTAAAAGGTCTAATTACATACGGGGAAATATTCCGGTGTCAAGACTTCTTCTTAGACTGTAGTTTTACCAACTCTATTCTTTTTTTAAAAGGGGAATGAAGTAGAAACAAAGAAAATGAAGTGGAATACAATAATAGGGTCTAAAGATTACTCGGTACATGAAGAATACGAACCTACTTTATATTTATGTGATGAATCTATATTGACAAACTATTTGGATTGGTCCCTTACATCACGAAACGTCTGAGTCTCTAATTCGACTTTAGTTCGGTACCCTTATTTTTCATTCTCACACTCTTTTATCTTATAAAGGTCTTTTTGTGTTACTAACTCTTTCGGTTATATCCGCTTATACCATCCCTGTCGTCCTTAAACCCTATGCAAAGGATTGACAATCACCCCGTTGCACCTTACTACCTTTTCGAGTTTAGAGGTCGTGAATGAGACTTAGAGTGGGTCAAAAGTATAGACACTTCACTTTTTCAGTACATCCACTGAGGTGTTGAAGGGATTGGGATTTATAACACACTAAAATAAATTATTATTATTTAAATATACATATATCGAAAAAGTGGGAAACTTTTGAGAAAGGATTACAGGATAGTATATATCCCATGATGATATGGTTATCCACGTGTCTTCAATAAACTCTTTCTTCTTTATGTTTCCGGGTTTAGATATATAATAATATTTTTTTACACTACGTGGATTTAGACAACTTGTTGAACAGTTAGAATTACAGTTTTTATTTAAATTGAATAATAAATCGGTGGGTCCTACAAACTTACCTTATGGGAGTCTTTGGTACCGTAGTGGTAGAAGTAGTATCTGGTGCCTACCATTTTCTTGTCCGAGTTCCAGTGAACCGAAGTCCAACGCTAGAGACTTGAGGGTTATCCGATAAGAAATGAGTTGTAGTTACAGTTAATTAACTAACGAGTTAACTAATATGGCTGTCAGGGTTGAGTCCGTTGGAAAACTCGTTTATCTCTGTACATTCATCACTTTTTATAATGTTCAGTCTCTTTCTTCTTTAAAGCGGTCTTTTTACAGACTGTTTGAATTCACTAAATACGAGTTGACATTGACACAACGAGTCGACATAGACTGAGAAACACTGGGACATCTGACATTGGAGGGTCCGAGGAGACAGGTACCTTAAAAGGCCCATTCTTATGACCTCACCCATCGATAAGGGAAGAGGTCTTCTAAAAGGGTTAGGTCCCTTGTTTAGACCCAGAGGACGTAACGTCCGTCTAAGAAACGGTAGACTCGGTGGTCTCTTTGGATCATAGTGAGATAGGATGTTTCTAGAACCGAGTAAACAGTAGTTCCTTTTTCTACATCAGAGGTACAATGAAAACGAAGAAAAAGGGGGAGTTTAGATGAGACCCTTACAAATCACAAATATAGAAATGGATATAAGAGAACTTGTATGCACTACAGAGTGAAGTATTTTGGTTATTGTCTTAAGATACAAAGAATTATTTTATTTACGATTTATATCTTCAAGAAAATTTACTTGTAAATGTATCCAAAACTTAAATAGGAGTTCTCTCTTTACGGTCCTTAGTCTTGAAAAATCAGGAATTAAATAAAAACACGATCTTTTGATTGTATCAAAATACATGACTGTAAATTTCAAACTTATCATGTAATCACATTAAAAGTTCTAAAGTTGTACTTGTACATAAAATATCAAAAAAAATTTTCTGATGTTTTAATGTAGAGAAAAACCTATACTATTTAAGAATAAAGTCGTACTTCAAAGACAAAATTTTTTAGAAAACATCTTAAGTATACGATTTATAATTTGATTCACAGTTTAAAACGTCTTTATATTTCTTTAATGACGAAAGTCAAAATAATCGTATATCTTTGTTCCTAAGACACCGTGTGTAAACTTATGATTTTTTCAAATTTTTCACCACAACTTCATTCTCCGTAAATAGTTTTTAGTAGTCCGAACTATGATCTTTCTAAAGAATGAAAGTGTTCGAATAGTAGATTATCTCTAGTTCCCAGTTGTTGTAAAAGACATTTGTCCGTCTACCATTTAAAAAAACCGAGACATCCGGTATATTAGAGATAACGGTTAGTGAATTGAAAAACATCTTACTTTCTCCCGTTACTGTTATATGTTTTCACTCTCGGTGGGACAAGATTATTTCGAAATACTTACTTGTGTATAAACTTAAAGTATAATAAAAGTACACAATATTTTACAACAAGAACGAAACTAAAGAAAAAGTTGGTAAATTTTTGCACTTTCCTATAAGAGTCAAACATCTGGTGTGTGTTTATTTATCACCCGGTTTAGACCGGCCAGTCGGTGTCAAGTGACTCGGGACGTCATCTCCACATATTTGTTATTTTACCTTGTGTCCTGATCATGTGATACTACCTCCTACGTATACGATACCCTCCTGTTGTACCCTCTTTAGTTGACCTTTTCCGATGTTACTTTCTCATATTACGATTGTAAAAATACCTTTCTTAGTAAACGAAAAGACAAAAAACTTTACTCTCAATGTGTTCCATTTTAATTCACGAATCTTTAATTGTTGACTCACTGTAAATCTTATAGGTGTCACAGCATGTTAACGATAGAAATCAAAGTTTTAAAGAAGTGGGGTTTTCATTAGGGACAAGGGTAATTCGTCGACGAGGGGTGGGGAGAGAAAAGGATCGGGAATCGTTGGAGGAAAGACAGAGATACCTATATGGACAAACCTATAAAGTACATGTACCTTAATGTATTATACACTAGGAAACGTAGACCGAAGAAAATGAATCGTATAAAAGATCCATATAGGTACAACGTCGTACGTATAAAGTCGACAGCAAGTCAGCGAGTCAGTACAGGTTGAGAAACACTGGGGTACCTGACGTCGTACGGTCCGAAGGAACAAGAAGTGATAGAGGTTCTTGAACGAGTCTGAGTACAGGTAACTCAGCCACTACAGTAGGTCGGTAGAACAGGAGACAGTAGGGGAAGAGGAGGACGGAAGTTGGAAAGGGTCGTAGTCCGGAAAAGGTTACTCAACCGACAAGCATAGACCACCGGTTTCATAATCTCGAAGTCGAAATCGTAGTCAGGAAGGTTACTTATAAGTCCTGACTAAAGGAAATCCTAACTGACCGAACTAGAGGAACGTAAGGTTCCCTGAGGGTTCTCGGAAGACGTTGTGGTGTCAAGCTTTCGTAGTTAAGAAACTCGAAAAAATATCAAGTTGAGAGTGTAGGTATGTACTGATACCCTTTTTGGTATCAAAACTGATATCAAAACCGTGTCATCACAGAGACGAAAAATTATACGACAGATCCAAACAGTATCGCAATGAAGATTCCTCGTTCACGGAAAATTAAAGTACCGACGTCCGGGTCCAAGCTAGGGACCAGTTCCTTGATTTAGGGTGTACGGTGTTGGTTCAATCACGTCAGTTTATTTATTCATTTATTATTTTACCCTCTTCTATAAACGTCTGGAATATAGACTATTCGCATATTACAGGTATTATATATTTGTCGAGAATATTAATTATTGTTTTTCTGTTAAGTCAAAAATTTACCCGTTTCCTAAAATTTTCTACCATGAGGTTTCTTCTATATGTTTTTTCTACGAGTTGTAGTAATTAGTAATGTCTTTACATTTAGTTTTTGTATTACTCAATGGTGAAGTATCGGTGATCCTACCGATATAAATTTTTGTTTTTCTTTTATTGTTCACAATCACTTCTACTTCGGTCCGGGGAAAACGTAACCCTCGTACCTTAGAATCGGTGTCCTGGGAGTCCCTTCAGGGGAAGGTAAGATATCCAACATAAACGTGAAAGAAGTGTTACAGGAAACTATGTATTTCCAGAAATTAAAACCACTTCAGGTTAAAAAGTATAGAAAGTTTGAATCCACGTAGGATGACAAGTTTGGAGGTTAAAAATATCGAATAATTATTTTTATATTTTGGGTTTAATGATTTAAAACATAGGAATAGACCAATCCTAGATTCTCTTGTAGTTACCGTAGTGTTATTAATTGTAAATAACTGGTAAATAGTAACAAGAACTCTGTGTAATAGAATTGATTAAGAGTATCGTGGTTGGTGATCCGTACCTCTTCAGTTCACAGGACCTGTCCCAGTGTGTGAATAACGTACAGTCTCCTTCGTAGTTTGGGTCCGTCAAACCGAAATGGTGGAGTATTGAATTTTTTTTTTAAAAAAAATTACAGGTAAACACTGTATATATGCTTCTTCTTCGTTTACAATAGTAATAAACAAACTGTATATCTCCTTACCCTTTAATTTAAGCCATAAAGTTTTTGTAGACCACCTCCCTCCTAGTTTAACTTGGTCTAGAGAATTCATTAAACTATTATTCTTTTTCGAGATTAATACGTTCAAAAAACAAGTTTAACAAAGGTATTTATCTGTTGTAGAAGGCTTATTATTTGTTTGTTTTTGGTTCTAATTATTTTACGTCATACACCGTCACGAAAGTTTATCCAATAAAACAATCTTGAGACTATTCCTTCATCATTGTAAAGTTAAAACGATCTCTTAGCCCAAAATTTTACAATCCAAACAGGTATTCCGGGTGGAGGGTACCATGTTTGATAAGTCGTATAAGTGTCCGAAGGTCCTGGAGTTACGGAGTGCGGCAGACATAGAGGACATGGGGGTAGTGACAATCCGCTCCGTGTGATCCGAAAGACGACGCAGTGGAACAAAAGACCGAGAAGACGCCCGGTTACAGTAACAGTACACAAACGGATAAGACGTCACAGAGATACTTCGTAGTCAAGTAGGAAGTCTAGAGACTGGGAGGGTTGTTTTTGAGAAAAGAGAAAATACTCCGCAGTACTGTACGAGACGGAAATCTAAGAGCGACGACTGACGTAGACATACTAGTTTCCACCCAAAAAGAGAGAAGACGATCTGGTGTCAGAAGATCTAAGACTTAGAGTAAAATTTGGGGAAACACGGAAAGTGTTCAGGACTAGAACAGAACAGAACTTACCAAGAGATCTTTATTCTTTGTGGAGTAGTTTACCTATGCACATATACATACCGACTCAGGGAAACGACAAGTGGACTTCGATAGTGTTGTAATAATTAGTCCATATCGGGTTATGTTTTATTTTTCAATGTTTTTTCTTTATGAAGTAGTTGACCTCGGTCTAGGATGGGATTTGTGACTCTAAGTCAGGAGTAATCATTTTCGATAATAGTCATGTCAAACTCTCTTACTAACAATATTACTAACAATATACGACCCATGTCATATGAAACCCTGTGTGTCATCGAGTCTCCATTTCTTAGACGGACTCTAAGTCCTCGACATCCTCTGTACCCAAACTAGGGACCCAGACGTTCAACGGGACCTCTTCCCTTACCGTTGATAAGGTCATAAGAACGGACCTTTTAGGGTACCTATTTCCTCGGACCGTCCGATGTCAGGTGTCCTAGTGTTTCTCGTCCTGTATTGACTTACTGAATCGTACGTGGGTATGAAACCTTTTCAAATATAATTTTATGACCCATAAGGTCTACAGTCTGTTAGTATGTTTCGATCTCATTATTTTTGTCGTACCATAACCGTGTTTTTGTCTATATACCAAGTTACCTTATCTTGTCTCTCAGATCTTTATTTAGGTGTGTGAATTCCAGTTAATTAAAAACTGTTTCCCCCGCTCTTATATGTCACCCCTTTTCTAATAGAGAAGTCGTTCACCACACTCTTTTCACCCTCTCGACGTACATTTAGTTACTTGTGTTGAAGTGTGGTATGTTTTTTCATTTGAGTTTTATCACATTTCTGAATTTACATTCCGTACTGTTGTATTTTGATCTTCTCTTGTATCCGTTTTGTAAGAGACTGTATTTAACATGGTTACAAAAGAATCCAGTCAGAGGGTTCCGTTATCTTTATTTTCGTTTTTATTTACGTTATATTAGTTTGAATATACAAAGACGTGTCATTTCCTTTGGTATTTGTTTTACTTTTCTGTGAGTACAACTACATACCGTTCTTTAATAGGAGGTTATTTTTTTCTTTGGTTTCTTTTTGTTTCTGTCGGATATCTGACCTTCTTTTATAAACGTTTACTACACTGGTTGTTTCCGAATTAAAGGTTTTATATGTTTATCGGGTATATTGGGTTATTGTTTTTGTTTGTTGGGTTAGTTTTTACTAATCTTCTGGATTTATCTGTAAAGAGGTTTCCTCTGTATGTCTGTCGGTTATCCGTGTACTTTTCTACGAGTAGTAACGATTAATAAATCAAGTCAAGTCAAGTCAAGTCAGCGAGTCAGTACAGGCTGAGAAACGATTAATAATCTCTTTACGTTTAGTTTTGATGTTACTCCAAGTGGATTGTGGTAAGTCTTACCCTTAGTAATTTTTCAGGTGTTTATTGATTACGACCTCTCCCATATCTCTTTTCCCTTACAAGGATGTGACAGTCGTCCTTACATTTAATGATGTCGATGATACCTTTTGTCATACCTCCAAGGAGTTTTTTGATTTTTATCTCAACGGTATACTAGATCGTTAGGGTAAGGACCCGTATATAGACTTTTTTGGGGTATTAAGCTTTTCTCTATCGATGGGAATCCAAGTATCGTCGTGATAAATGTTGCCTGTTTTGTACCTTCGTTGGATTTACAGGTAGTTGTTTACTTACCTATTTCTTCTATACTCTATATATAGATATATACTTCTTATATTTATATATACTTCTTATATATATACATATTTCTTATATATATGTGTGTGGTTTTTTTTGGGGTGTTACCTTATAATGAGTTGGTATTTTTCCTTACTTTATTACAGTAAACGTCGATGTACGTACCTGGATCTCTAATAGTGTGATTCACTTTATTTAGTCTTTCTCTTTCGGTTTATGGTATACCATAGTAAATATACAATTTAGATTTTATACTGTGTTCACTTGAATCGATGTTTTGTCTTTGTCTGAGTGTCTGTGTCTCCTGTCTAGACACCAACGGTTCTCCCTCCCCCAACTCTCTCCCTACCTAACCCTCAAACCCTAATCGTCTACGTTTGATAATATATATCCTACCTATTTGTTCCAGGATGACATATCGTGTCCCTTGATATAAGTTATAGGACATTGTTTACCATTACCTTTTCTTATACTTTTTCTTACGTATATATAAGTATTGTTAGTGAAACGACATGTCGTCTTTAATTGTTTTATAACGTTTAGTTGATATGAAGTTATTTTATTTTTAATGAGTCATAAGTAAGTAAGTCAATCAGTGAGTTGGCAAATAACTTATACTTATTTTCTTGGTTAAGGACAAATTACTTCGAATGTTAGTACACACACACATACACACGCATACTGTTGCTATTGTATTTTTTTATTTGTACAGTCAGTCGTCCTTCACGAACTGATATTTCTTTTGGTCCACGTACTCCATCCCTTACTACAACCTCGGACCCACCACCCCTCAGACCAGTCCTTTCGGGAAAAATATTCTGTAAATTCGTCCGTCTATTCCCTTCATTCTCTAAAGTGGCGCCCAATAGACCACTTCTCGTAAAGTCCGTGTCTTTGTAAAGTTCTTGAACTCGGTCTTTCGACCAACCCGACCTCGCCACCCTCTCCTCCAGCATTTCCATTCCATCCGGTAGACACTCTCAGAACGTCCAGTACCATTCTTCAGACTTCTAGTGGCGTTTACTCTTCCTTTTGATCACCCACAATCGGCTTCTCATCGTGGCAAATGGACTACAATTTCCCAGTATGTCCGACGACACAGACTAAAGAAGTGACTGATATAGCGGAGTTACCGTCCCTTATGGAAAGAATAGAAAGACAGGAGTCTGTGATCATGTTAGTCTGAAGAGAAACCATAGGTAATTTATTCACGAGTGACCTCTTTACAAACGGACCTTATGACTGACAACCTTCCTGACACTTTTCTTCCATTTTCTCGTTTCAAGGGGCTCAATAGTGTTGGGGTTTCTATGTTAAATGAAGGTATTTTGTACGATTCCGGAAAGCATAAACAAATAAGTCATCTCTCGACATTAAGAAAAGGAGTCATAATTGCGACTTTGATTCTGAACACGACGTTATCGACTCTTTCAATGTCGAAAAGAAGTTTTCTCAGAATATGCTAATGTTACCATGTGTGCAAAACTTATGTCCCGTTCCCATTCTGTGACCTAAGATTAGAATCGAGAGAGTAAGAAATCGACACCCTGGAAACTTACACTTTACTAGTGTAAAGACAAACACCTCACGGATAATACAACTCGGAGGTGAGTGACAGGAACTTCAGTTCTGATAGGGTCAGACTGTCTCTGTCTGTACATTTGTTTCTATTTCGTCGGTCCCGTCACTCGACCAACACCACTTCCAAACGTACCTCACGAACCTCCAATTAGTAGAGTAGAGCTCAAGCGGTCCGTTGATTCTCTCTTCCCTCAAGTTCCGCCCCCGTGCACGTTCCGCGACCAGTGTCCCTTCTCGTACCGTGTGCGTGCCCTGACTTTCCGGAAACCCCCGGATCTTATCTCGTCGTCCGTTACGCAGTGAAAAGACACGGTCGCCGAGAACCCCTTCAGTGTGAGTGGGTAAGGTACACTGGAAGTACCCAACAAACGGGGACACGGTCCGAACGACCAGTGTCCTGACTCTGTCGAGTAGGTCCTACTCGTGAGTGTCACTGAATCGGATGACCTGGGGACGTTAAAGGGGAGAGTCGAAATAACTCTTCATTAACTGAATATGGCGGTATATAACACTTTACTGATAGTGTTATCCCAGTCGATTGTAGGTAGAAGAGTATAACTATGTTATTTCTCTTCTTTTCCTTTTTTTTTAGAGAAACATTATCCTTGAGTGTCCTAAATGAGAGAATTGTTGAAAGGATATATAGTATCTTGTCGATATCGATAACGGTAGTACAACATGTATCTAGGGATCATGGATCATGAAGTTGAATATTGACCTTTAAACATGAAAAACTGGTGGAAGGAGGTCAAAGGGGACGAGGTCGAGAGACGGAGACTATTGGTGTTTATGCTAGAGAAAAGATACTTAAACCACGAAAAATTTTTAAACCCCAAAAAAAAACAAAAAACAAAAAACAAAAAAAAATTCTAAGATGTATATTCACTCTGGTATGTCATAGACAGAAAGAGACAGACTGCAAAGTGAATCGTAGTACGGAAGTTCTAGGGAGGTGTAACAGGAAAAATATCGACTTATCATAAGGTATCATGTATACACACACACATATATATCTACGTCTACATCTATGTCTACATCTATACGTTGAAGAAATTGGTTATTAGGTAGTTACCTGTGAAACCAACAAAGGTATAGATCCGATAACAATTATTACGACGATACTTGTACCCCCACGTGTAAAGAAAAGTTCAATCACCAAAGTAAAGGAAAACTATATAAGGGTCTTTCCCTCAACGACCTAGTACATCATCAAGGTAAGAATTAAAAAACTCTTAAGAGGTATGACAAAAGGTAGCCCCGATGTGGTCACTTGTAAGGGTAGTTGTCACGGGTTCTCGAGGGAAACGAGTTGTAGGTACGATCGTAAATAATAGCGAACAGACAAACTACTACCACTAAGATTGTCCTCGCTCCACAATAGAACAACAAAACAGTAGTGACTCAACACGGACTGAGAAAACGTTGGGGTACCTGACGTCCGGTGATCCGAGGAGACAGGTACCCTAAAAGATCCGTTCTTATGATCTCACCCAACGGTAAAGGAAGAGGTCTCCTAGAAGGACTGGACCCCTAGCTTGGGTACAGAGGACGAAACCGTCATCCTAAGAAGTGGTGACTCGGTGGACCCTTCTGGTTGCACAATAGAATGACACCTAAATTAAACGTAAAGGGATTAGTGATCATTATACCCGGAAAACATATAGAAAAAAACCTCTTTACAGATAAATCCAGAAAACAGGTAAATTTTTTAACCAAATAAACCCCTCCATGACAAAAAACCCGAAAAATCAAAAGAAAGAAAGAAAGAAAGAAAAAGAAAAAACGATAACTCAAGTTACTCAAGAAATATATAAAAAATATAATTGGTGATAGTCTATGTACCAAACGTTAAAAAAAAGGTAGACATCCGACAGAAAAGTGAAATAACTAATAAAGGAAACGACCCGTCTTCGGAAAATCAAACTACATCAGGGTAGATAAAAAAACAAAAACAAAAACAAAAATGAAACAACGAACAAGAAATATACAGTCTAGGTTTTTTAATAATGGTTATAAGGTGTAGTTCCTCGAAATCAGGGTACAAAGGAAGATCCAGAAAGTACCAACGTCCATAATGTAACATTCAGAAATTAGGTGAACCCCAATTACAAATACTCACCATATTATATCTCCGGTTCAAAGTAAGAAATTGAACACCTATAAGTCAATAAGGTCGTGATAATAACTTTTCTGAAGAAAAGCGGCACTTCATAAGAACCGAGGGAACAGTTTATAATCAACTACTATGTCAGTTTAACCCAAATAAAGACCCGAGAACTAAGACAAGATAACCAGAACGACAAGTCAGTACTTCAGTACAGTTGAGAAATACTCAGGTCCCTGTCGTCGTGTAGTCCGAAGGGACAGGAAGTGGTAGAGGACCTTAAACAAGTTTGAGTACAGGTGTATTAAGAGGTTCGTTCTTACGACCTAGGGAAGAAGTCCCCTAGAAAGGTTGGGTACCTAGTTTGAGCCCAGAGAACGTAACGTCTGTCTAAGAAATGACAAATTCGGTGGGCCCTTCGGGGAGATAACCAGGTGACTGGTCAAACATACGGTCATGGTATGACTTCGGGAGAAGACTCCGGAAGGGTCTACCGTAATCATCATTTCTTAGATGAACGGTTCCGTCCTCTACATCCTCTACGTCCAAGTCAGGAATCCAGTCCTTCTAGGGGACCTCCTCCCGTACCTTTGGGTGAGGTCATAATAACGGACCTCTTAGGGTACCTGTCTCCTCGGACCGTCCGGTGTCAGGGATCCCAACGTTTTTCAACCTGTACTGATTTCGTTGAATCGTACGTGCATATGAGAAGACTACTGAGGCCGAAGTAAGAAGAAGAATCCTAAAGAAGTAAGAAGTAAACCTCATAAAACACCGAGGTATATTTAAAATCCTTACAAAAAAAGATGAAGAAAATTGTTACTGTTAACTTCAGAACTATCCCTAACGCGACTTAGATGTCTACCGAAGACCATCATAACTATAAAATCGTTATAAATAAGAAGGTTAGGTACTAGTACTTTATACAAAGGTAAATAAACACAGAAGTCAAAGAAAGTAGTCACAGAACATCAAAAGTCTTATCTCTAGAAGGAAGAAGAATAAATTTAAATAAGAACAGAAAACGAAAACTACGATAATGTTTGATCAAAAAAAAGAAAAAAAAAAAAGTCTTTTAAACAACAATCAACCTGGTTACGCTTCACTTAGTCCACATTGTCAGGACATTTTAAGTGAATTCCTGTAACCCTCTCCTCATAGAGGAGGAAGACTACTTCTTAACATTCTTACACTCAATCCTACACCGACACCAACACAAAAGGAAGTGTTCCACTCTTGAACTACTTCTTACTTGGGTGTCGTGACTTCCTTCACTCAAATTCTCTGTCTCTACCTATGAATGCAGAGATAGGGACACACACAGACATTCAGGATAGATAACAGACAGACAGGTCTTTCCCTCTCCACCCCCTCTCCACTTACTGTCTTCAGCTCGAAGACCCAAGTCAGTTTAACTTTAGTCGGTACAAGGGTCTAAAGGATCAAAATGCTTAGTCACTGTCAAGGAGAAATTTAAGTGCTATCGAACTTAATGTCTAGACAATGAACATCGCTTTTCTTGGAACTACTTTTGGTGTCACCATCTACTGTTTTGATGTCTTAGTGGAAGTCGAAGAATTAAATTTTTTAACTCTGAAACCAACCAGAGACTGTTTTCTTCAAATAACAACCCTATGAGGACAGGACTCAATTCTTGACCCTGTGACAAGGGTGTCTTCTGTCAACATCCCAGATATAATTAAGAAAAGGTCTAAAACCGATCAAAGACACTAGTAAAAGTACAGGAGAAATAGAGAACGAATACTTATATGAAAATAAAAGAGACGAACATGCACCAGAAATCATATGCAGTCCAACAAGGTTCATGTTCATGTAATCGTCGAGATCATACAGGTAAACTGAAGGAGGGATTAGAAGTAAATTCATTTTTTAATAACTCTGGGGTAATAACACGGTCCATGAGAAGGAACACGATCCATATGTCACTATTCGTTAAATACGTTCTAGGAACGGGACTATTTTATATATATATAAAAAAACTACCTTCTTTTCCAGTTATTCGTTCGTTTCTGTGATTATTTATTCTTTCTGACACTATTTCGGATACTACCCTTTATTATCACTTCATTTAACTTCATATTCAGTGAGTCAGTACAAGTTGAGAAACACTGAGGTCCCTGACATCGGATGGTCAGAGGAGACATGTGCTTTAAGAGGTCCGATCTTATGACCTTACCCAACGGTAAGGGAAGAGGTCCCCCATAAGGGCTGGGTCCCTAGTTTGGACCCAGAGGGTGTGAAATCCTTCTGAGAAATGGTTGACTTGGGGGTCCTTTCGGGACCCTTTATTATCCTTGATCTATTTTATTGACACCCACTTTTAGTGAAACCTTACCCACTGATCACTTCCGGGAGGGACATTCCCACTGTAAATTTAATTTTGCTAAAGTTTTATTCGAGACGTTTGTCAAACTTCCTTCTAGTAAGATCGTTCACGTTTCAGGGACCCCGTCTCTCTTGGACTACCCGAGGTTCATGATTGTCTTCCAGTCACACCGACTTCCCTAACCAAACTCAGTCTAACCTGTCCTTACGTTTAAGGTCTAGTACTTTTCGGAACCTTTAGTGTTGTTATTCGAGAACTTGATACTTCTTGGACACCTTTTTTTACTTCATATATTTACTGTACAAACTAAACGTAAAATATTTCGAGTACCACTGACAACACACCTCTTCCCTAATGTTACCCCGTTCTTACCTTCGTCCCTCTAGTTGAAACTCCGATAATGGTTCAATCCGTTCTCTACTGGTAGCGATCCCGGTCTCCCATCCGTCATCACTACTTTTCTTCGTCTATCTGATTTCGATAGGTGTGTTGACCGTCTTAAGTGACTCTTTAACCTGCCTTTCTTTTCCTTCTGAGTTCCTACTGGGGATCCCAAAACCGACTCGTTTATTCACCTACCTTCACGGAAAATGATTCTACCTCTTCTGACTCTTTCCCCGTTAAACTCTTTTACAGAGTTATCCAGATAAAATCTTTACAACTCTGAGTCATACTCGACATATTTCTTCAGACATAAACCTGTTTAATGGAACGGAGACCACTCTCTAGGTAGGTTGACCCGGTCAAGTAGAAAATCTCAGAACAGAGTGATCTAGTACGTAACAGATCGAATACCAAACTAAACGAACGTAATTCATAAAGATGGCAAGGTTAGTCACCTCCGGTACCTTCTTACATCCAAGTGTGTTAGGTTAAGTATCCAGACCATTTATGCCGGTATGTGTCCCTATTTTTACAACCGAATGAAATGAAGTGTCCTTATAATACTCCCAATTTACCCCCTAAGCCATCCATTTTCGTGAAACATTTGAGACTTCACCAGTGTTTGCATTACTTACATTTCCTGAAACTTTCGACAAATTAAATGGTTTCGATGTGTAAATATGGTTAAAATGATGTAGTCAACTCTTTAATATTATTTGAAAATAAATTGGTCTGACCAACAACGGTCTACGGGTGTTTTTACGTCGTTTTTGAGTGTATGAAAACACAATTTGTATTAAATTGTGTTTCCGATTTAACCAAGGTATTTTGAGACTTATTGTTGAACACTTCTTAATGAAGGATAAGTAACTCCTCATTCAGTGGAGATTGTGTGAACGGTCGTTGACGGACGTCGGACCACAACCCAACCATGTTCCGGGTGAACAACAACCATGACATCACAGGACCGTTTTCACTCTCGTTAACGAATTTTATTTAACAAGGTGGCGAACAGGGAGGGAAAGTTAAGTGATAGGACCTTGAGTCGGAAGGACCGACGAGTAGACGTCGGACTTAAGGGAATCCAGGTTAGGAGACAGATCCCGGTCAAAGTGTCCGTACACTGGATGCGGTAACACGTACCGGGGTACGGGTCTTCGTGGAGTGTGAACCAAATAAAGAGACGACAGAGACAAAATTTTAAAAATTAAAACAGAGGTCTGGACACAAGGTAGGTATTTCAGACTACCCTGTTGTTTCGGACACAGACTCGTCTCTCCTATACACGTCGCAATCGGAGGAAGAAGGATCGACAAGGTAAACGTCAGTCCCAAGTGTTACAGGTACCCGTGTGCTGAGACCGTGTGAGTACTGTGTACTCTCCCTCAAGTCAATTCAAGTTTCGTCCATATTCCATTCGTACAATGTTGTTCCTTACTCATCACCTTCAACACGTCCCTCTATTGACGGAGGGTTTAGTGTGAAAGACAAATTTTCTCTTACGAAGTATGTGTTCTTCTCCGTTATCACAAGATTCTTTGTTTTGTTGGACCCTTCGGACAGTGTAGAAGAGGACGAGCATAATGGGGAGACGCAGTTAGTGAATCCAACTTTTACTACCGTATCTCCCTGTCCCCTTCTACCCCGTTGGGTTCCGAGTAAAAGGAAAGTCAGAAATGAGTAGTCATTCTACTTCCATTCCGTATGACCATCTTATATAGTTCTTCCTTTTGTGTCTGAGTCTCTTACTTGAGTACCAATGGTCCTTCTTCCTACCCCCTTTCTTTAACCCTCAAACCCTACCTGTCCATGTAAGACGATATAAATTTTACCTATTGGTTGTTCCTGTATAGCATATCGTGTATTTTGAGACGAGTTACACTACACCATTGGACCTATCCTCCCCACAAACCCCTTCTTACCTATGTACATATATATACCAACCTAGAGAAACGGCATGCATACTTTGATAGTGTTGTAATAATTGATCGATACGATACGACACACGATTCAACGAAATCAACACAGACTGAGAAACACTGGTGTACCAGATATCGGACGGTCCGAGGTGACAGGTACCCTAAGAGGTCCGTTTTTATCACCTCACCCAACGACAAGCGAGGAGGTCCCCTAGAAGGGCTGGGCCCCTAACTTTGGTACAGAGAACGTAGAGGATGAAACTTCCACCTAAGAAATGACGACTCAATCGTCCTCAGTTAGGGAGGTCCGGTAGTGTCTCACAGTCCGACCCAAGGGACACAATACATCGTTGAAGATTGGTCGATAGATAAAATGTTACAAATAAGGATAATCCTTCGGACGGACAGACACTGTCTTTGGTATAAGGATGTTGTTCGTGTAAGAAAGAATACTACAAATTCTGTCATAATTTAAAACCATGACAAGTACCCTAAGATTTCCGTTCTTATGACTTCACCAAACGGTAAGGGAAGAGGTTACCTAGTGTAAAACAGTCTTGAGAGGTGGTACTGGGCAGGTAGAACCCAACCGGGATACACCGTACCGAGTATCAAAGTGACTCAACCTGTTCCGATACGAGTACCGTAGACCCGGGTAGTGAAGTACCGTTTATCTAGCCCTTTGTCACCTTTGTGACTGTCTAAAATAAAACCCCCCGAGGTTTTAGTAACGTCTACCACTGACTTCGGTACTTTAATTTTCTACGAACGAGGAACCTTCTTTTCAATACTGATTGGATCTGTCATATAATTTTTCGTCTCTATAATGAAACGATTGTTTCCAGGTAGATCAGTTCCGATACCAAAAAGGTCCTCAGTGCATACCTACACTCTCAACCTGATATTTCTTTCGACTCACGTCTTCTTAACTACGAAAACTTGACTCCACAACCTCTTCTGAGAACTCTCAGGGACCCCGTCGTTCCTCTAGGTTGGTCAGGTAGGAAACCCTTTAGTCAGGACTTATAAGTAGCCTTCCTGACTACGACTTCGACTTCGAGATGAAACCAGTGGACTACACTTCTCGACCGAGTAAACTTTTCTGGGACTACGACGTTTTCTAACTTCCGCCCTCCTCTTCCCCCACTATCTCCTACTCTACCAACCTACCGTAGTGACTAAGTTACCTATACTCAAACTCATTTGAGACCCTCAACCACTACCTGTCCCTCCGAACCGACCGACGTCAGGTACCCTAGCGTCTCAACCTGTACTGTTACACTGACTTGAGTTGACTTTAAAAGAAATTTTATAACTCCATTAAAGGAATCTTTTATATCATTTTATACTTAACTTAAGATAGTGAATTTTATTTCCCTCATACTCAAGACTAGGTGGAATGGGTAAACAGAATAAAGAATAAAACAAGTCTTGAGTCCTTCCCTTCTCTCTCATAATAAATAACACGTAGAACTTAAGGTTGACACCGTCATGACAATGGAGACTATAACCACTGAAGTCCTTTGATCAACTACTCTATCCTAATCTACGGAAGTAAAAGTAAAGGTAAAAGTACAAGAAAAATATAGAAAACATCAACCATATTACCGAATTCGAATGATGTCAAAAATGTTACGAGGGTTCCTCTTTTTAATTTTTTTTTTTTCTTCTTCTTCATTCACTTCGAAACTTTGTACGGTATCACATCTGTCTGGTCCCGGACACTGATCTGAAGACTCTCCGTTCCGACCCGAACATGTAAAGACAGGGTTCGAAAGGATTCTTACTCCTCTGTCCTTTCTCGTTTAACCAAGGTACTTGAGACAGTCAGAGTCAGTGTAAATCGGCGACAGATCTACACCTCTCTTTCAAGACACGTCTTAAGTGTGACTTTTAACTTCCAGGTTCCGATCTTGTTAGTAATAGAACCGAATTTGAACGAGAAACCGTTTCAGTTCGAATAGTTCGATGGGATTCGACAAAAGATTCTAGATAATACTTTTCATTGGGTTTAAGGTCGGAGTAAGTGGAGGGTGTGTGTTTTTCGATGTTAGTGGATTAAGATAGTGAAAAATTTCTGTCAGAGATAGTCATTTGTACCTTTACTCTTGTTTAAAGTGTTAATGGGAGAAAGTAGAATAATTTAGTTTAAGACTTTGTTTTGATTAATCCCAGTTTTTTTTTTTTTCGTGTGTGTTTTTGGAAAGATAAATTTTAAAAGTGTTGGTTGAAAAGAAACCGTCTCTTTCGAGATATTTCTGATTACTCGAGGTCTATCAAAACCCCCACCAGTCGCCACGGGGTATCTAAGACATTACAGGGTGGAACCTAAAGGAGAAAATGACTACAGGTTTTATCTGGGTAAGTAGATAAAAATTTGAAAGATTTTAATCGTTCTCTTTTTGTCTCATCGTTCTGCCTCGGTATCCGATGAAGTAATGGACAATAATAGCCCTGTTTTATTCACTGAAAGGTAATTTGTCGTCACTGTCGTACCCTCGTTCCAAATTTCCAGTCGTCGAGGATACTATGTATAGGGATTTACATCAAGAGATCCCAAACAACCTTAATTGACGACTGTTCGATTAACGAGAATAAGGGATTAATTGGTTCAGAACGAAGTAATTATCGAACAGAGTTAACCTGTTGTAAAAGTTCCTAGATTTCTAGATGGGTTATTATTAATCATTTGTTGACTTTACTTTGGTCGGAGGTGAACAACTGTTCTAATTAACTTATTAATAACAAAGTAACCCCTCTTTTTCTCGTTCCTTTACCTCGATCCCTTTGGCTCGGTCAGAAAGGAACCCGTGTTAAAGGAGCCTTTGTGTGCTTCGGAAAGTTAATTCTTCTCGACGACTTACACTAGATAAGTTTCTTAGGGTTGTACCTTACGTTATAACTTAAACAATACTAAATAACCCAAAATTGATAAAAAATTTATTTCCCATGAAAAAGTATATATATGAATTGTAGACATATATAGCAAATTTTGTGATTGGTATACCTATCTAAAATTTGTCCGTAGATTGTCTACGAGATGTGTTTATATTGAAACGTTTTTGATTAACTGTATCACTTCGTTTAACATGGGACTTTGTTGAAAACCCTTTATAGAATCTTGTTACACAAACCAAATCAAACTGAATTATCGACACTAGAAACTTTAACAAGTTGACTAAGAACTCACGTTGACTCACGTTTTTGGTTTTTAAATGTCGTTTGAAGGTACTTTTAAGAAAAAAACACACACACCGTATTAATTCGTGAGTACACCTAAAACTTCAAACTTTTAACCAGTGACATCTACCAGACACTAAAGAAACATGAACTCGACAAAAAAAAGAGCAGTGTTTACTAGAGTTCTTGTGTTGAGTTTGACAGTCAATTTTTTTCTTTCTCAGGACCGACGGAGTCTGTACTATCAAGGGAGACCTCTGGACTATTTGACAATCATTTTTGGGTAAAACTCTCCAGACCTTTAAACGTCTGGAGACATAGTCACCCTTTATTCTAGAGGGTCTACTGCTACCCCTACAGATGGACAGAATAAGAAGGTTTTACCCGACTGTAATGACCCGTTCGAACTTTCGACTCCCTTTAAGACCCGTCCCTTAGATCTTAACCCCATGAGTTGGTGGAGACACACTGTTGAAATTTGCCCGCAAATGGAATAGGGTTGTTTAATATAGTTTCGTTCCTCTACCACTGTTATACTTAGACTTATCATCGACGTACGTAAATTATTGACCAGGTAAATTATTGACCATCACGACTCCTGGTATACCCGAAATAACGTGACTTAGGTATATTCCTGGGAAGTCCAAAAGGGAATAGGGGTCAAATATTTACTCCTTTGACCCTGAAGGGACCGTCAGATCACCAATTCTGAGATAAGAAGACTACGCCCCCCGTGTCCAAGCTTGGGACCAACCCCTTGATTCTAGGGTGTACAATGGTCCACGTCGGTTTTTTTTACTCCTGTCACTCCAGTCTTTTCCGTCCACACGAAATCTTTCGGTGTGTCATCGTTAACAAACCACTCTTGTAACAGGTTATCTACGAGATGTTCTTAGTTTCAATATGTCTTATATCTACTCATATGTCTAGATGAGATAGACATATTAATATATAGGTCAGATAGAAATATTAATATATGTATATCTCAGACAACTAGGTCTTAGTCTGTCACGGAAAAACCTCTTCTTTTCTAGTCACACCCTCTTCTATATTTAATCTCCAAATTTTAATCGTCTATGTTTGATGCTGTCTGTTTACTGTTCAGGAGGACAGATTCTTAACTACAAAAACTCGAGACCACGACCTCTTCTGAGGACTCTCCCGGAACCTGTCTTTCCTATATCTTTGTCAGGTAGGATTTCCTTCAGTTGGGACTTATAAGTGACCTTTTTGACTGCGACTTCGACTTCGAGGTCATGAGACCGGCGCACTACGTTTCTCGGCTGAGTAACCTTTTCTGGGACTACGACACTTTCTAACTCCCGTCCTCCTCCCCGTTCTCTCCTACTCAACCAACCTGCCGTAGTAACCGAGTTACCTGTACTCAAACTCGTTTGAGTCCCTGTACCGTTTCCTGTCCCTTTGGACCGCACAACGCCAAGCACCCCAGTGTTTCTTATGTTGACTCGCTGATTTGTGGCGGTTGCCGTCCCGTGTCTGTTGATATACGTCGCAGAACATCATTGGACACTACCTTTTCTTATAATGTTTCTTATATATGTGTATATTGAACTAGTGAAACAACGTGTGGTCTTGTTGTGTTGTAACATTCAGTTGATATAAAGTTAAAATTTTTTAGTCAAGTAGACCTGCTCACTTAACGTTCAGTGGAAAGTCACTCTTCGATATAACCAGTACCCCGGTCCTGAACTTAAACACGATACTTGACTTTTTTACGATGCCTATAGAGAAGAAACAGATATGAGTTGAGGTAGGAATCTACCTTCTCGGAGAGACTGAAGGTTTAATCTTCGTCGTTCCCGTCGTCAAATTCCGTCGGAGTATCTGATTCTCATCTTCGACTTAAAACCATCTGTCCCCGGGTTGACAATCCCGTTTTAAGTTTTCCTCACTTCATGTCCTTTTCTTTTTTTTCTTTCTTTGACATCGACCGTCCTTTCAGGTATGCGACCTCTCCTTTCTTGTTATCCGACCCTTAGTCCTTTGGACCCAAGTAGGACCGGAACGGACACACGTACGAGTCTGCGAAGTCAACACAGACTGAGAAACGGTGGGAAACCTGACATCGGGTGGTCCGAAGATTCTGGTACCCTAAGAGGTCCGTTCTTATCACCTCACCCAACGGTACGGACGGACGTCCCGGAGAAGGACTGGGTCCCTAGCTTGGATACAGAGGACACCGTAGGACGTAACGTGCGTCCAAGAAATGGCGACTCGGTGGTCCCTTCGGGGCAGGAACGGAACGTGGGACTGATTGCGACCCCTTTAGTAAAGTCTCGGTACACTAAGAGTCGGGTCCACCTTCGTCTGGTAAGAGAGAGTGATCGACTGAAATCCGTTGTGTTTATACCCTCCCGTACTACCCGCAAATCGACTCCTTCAGTTTCCTGATACTGTGTCTCCATTTAGGATGTGTCATGTCTGACAAAGACGGGGGTCTACCGTCATTGTGGAAGTGACTCTTTGTGACTTAGGTCGGACGTCCAAGAGGCGCACAGGTCCCTACCTCACCGTAAAGGGAGACCCTTAGGAATAAGTCTTCCCGTCCGGTCACGGCGTCCACCCGCCGACCGCCACGATACGAGGTACTGGTCTCGTGTAGGCCCCCGAGACAAAATGTAGAACCCAAAGTCCCAATCAGAAATAAACTCCCCCGAAGGGTCGACCGCGATCACCAATTCTTAGGTAGACGGTTACGTCCTCTGTATCCTCTGAACCGAAGCTAGGAACGCAGCCCTTCTAGGGGACCTCCTCCTGTACCGTTGGGTGAGGTCATAAGAACGGACCTCTTAGGGAACCTGTCTCCTCGGACAACCCGATGGCAGACAGGTACCCCAGGGTTTCTCAGCCTGTGCTGACTTTGCCGAATCGTACGTGCGTGAAGTAAACGTCTTTTCACTTTCACTTCAGCGAGTCAGCACAGGCTAAGAAACGCTGGGGTACCTAAATCGGATAGTCCGAGGAGGCAGGTACCCTAAAAGGTCCGTTCTCACGACCTCACCTACCGGTAAAGGAAAAGGTCCCCTAGAAGGGCTGTGTCCTTAGCTTGGGCCCAGAGGGAGTAACGTCCGTCTGCGAAATGGCACACTCGGTGGTCCTGAGAGAATAAAATTTTTTATCAAACTTTCAGTCACCTAATCTTCTGGTAATTCGAGGTAAGACAACACCCATAAACACTCATCTCCTTTTACCTCCGACTTTCACTCTTTCTCCTCAAGATTACCCTTTTCGTCAGTTCGGACTATTCTAGATTCTCTTGTTTACTCGTCCGGGTCGACGTGTAACTCAGAAACTAACCGGGTGTGGGAGACCCAGTGTCGACATCTCCCAGACTGTAGTAGGAAAGTTTACGTCTATGTTAGAGTGACCTAATCACCGCCCTCGACTTCTAAGAGGGAGTCCGAGGAGAACATTATCCTAAGTCTCTTTAACTAATATTCGCATGAAGAGAATGTTTTTCAAAATACGTTGAGTTTTCAATTTTCAACTTTAAGTACAGTATACGTTACCTCCTCGAACGTCATTAAGAGGGGACCTGTCACCTTTTAGAAAGAAATTAGGACGACTTGACCAAATAGATAACTAATTATGTAACACGAAGGAATTTCATTACCTGCCAGTACAATGAATCCCTTCGCGTGTGTGACGACCCGACGGGAAGTCTATCAAGTAAGATTTGTCTGACGGACTTCCCTTTTTACAGAAAATAAAAAGGAGTCTTTGAGAAGTCTTCTTTCTTAATTTATTTACTTTTCACCAGAACTTTTACCGATTTATATTCTTTACTCACCTTTAAAAATTTGTCAAGGAAGGAAGGAAGTAGAGAGAGAAAGGAAAAAGAACGGTATTGAGAAGAGTCTTTGTCCCGCACTTACTAGTTTTATAGAGTATTTTAACCAGAGAGCGTCGAGAGGTCGTCGTACTCCTTTGATTAAGGTAAATCTCCGACGACACAATATGATCGTTAGTAACATTCACTTTCACATTTTCCTGGGTGACATGACTTATCACATTTATTTCTTTCTCTGTCCTCGTCTCTGGCTCGAGCAGATACGTTCGAGTCCCTTCATAATTCCCGAGAGGCGTCCCGTGAGACATATACCGCGAGACCCTCCTTGACGTCCCGTTTGCTCCATATTATACGCCAGGGACAGATACTGGGACGACCCTTTGTTCGATATCAGTCAGTGTATCCCTCTATTCTTGGCGGTCCCTACCCTACCTAGTAAGTATGTAAATAGCATAAGGATGATACCCGTCATACTACACGAACCTTCATACTTCACCATGGCCCTTCGGGTCCACCGCGTCACTATTTCTTAGACAGACGTCACGTTGCTTGCACCTAAACCCTTATAGAGGACCTCGTCTTTTACCGTGGGGTAAGGTCATAAGAACGGACCCTTTAAGGTACCTGTCTCCTCGGACCACCCAGTATCAGGTACCCCGACGTTTCTCAGCCTGTGCTGACTCCTGCGTGCGTAAGTAAAGTACCTCGTCATCATTGTTACACTGAAGCTCCGTGGGCACCGTCTCAAACTCAAACCAGGACGATGTACCCACTCCTACATCGAAATGGAGTCTCTCGTTCGATGTCTACTCTTTTCTCCGTCAATGTACCCACGTCCCAAGACGAGGGAACGAAGATGGACCTTTCAAGGTAGATTATGAGTGTAGGAAGGAGTCAACGTGGAAACAACTACGTTGGTCTGTTCTTCACGTACACCCTCTCTCTGGTTCAAGGTTCACAGATCTTACTGAGGAAGTGCAACGGGTCCAAGGGTTCTGAAAGTGTCCTTCCCTTGCAGCTCACAGTATGTTGTGAGGCGTAACGATTCGGACGGGGCAGACAGGATAACAAATAAGAGTCGAGACCTGTTTGAGTTCACGAAAACCGACGACTCGATTGACATCACACCGGTGACGTCTTCGAACACAATCTCGGACGACCTAAGAGAGACTGACGGAGTAGTTGATGGGGTTACAGGCTCCGAGAGCCCTGGATTG
Source organism: Capra ibex (assembly GCA_006410555.1). Lineage (NCBI taxonomy): Eukaryota > Metazoa > Chordata > Mammalia > Artiodactyla > Bovidae > Capra > Capra ibex. Next base: position 2,882,255 of record SJYO01010515.1, on the reverse strand, counting down.
TGCCCACGAGACTCCTCGACTTAAAACGTAATTATAAGAACAAGAAATATGTTTCTGGTCTCTCCGTGTGTATCGGGAGACAGGACCTTTCGAAACTTTATTCCGTCTCAGTTATCAATCCAAAAGTCCCTTTAGGTGTGCCATATTGTAGGGGTCCGAGGGTCCTCCCGTCAGAGTAAATAGTCGAGTCCCGGATAATAAGACACAAGGTAGTAATCTCGAAACGGGTAAATTGAATTCTGGGATTAGAATCAGTTTTACTTCTTCCAAATCCTTCACCAATGTTTAGAATGTTTTTCTTTATTGTGCACTTCTGAACTGAAAGGATACTCTGACATAAATAGTCAGTAAATATGGAAGTCAAGTCAAGTCAACGAGTCAGCACAGACTGACAAACGCTGGGGTACTTAAAGTCGTGTGGTCCGGAGGGACAGGTGGTGGTAAAGGGCCTTAAGTGAGTCTGAGTGCAGGTAGCCAGTCATTGCGGTAGGTCGGTAGAGTAGGAGACAGCAGGGGAAGAGGAGGGTGGGAGTTAGGGAGGGTCGTAGTCTCAGAAAAAGTTACTCAGTTGAGAAGCGTACTCCACCGGTTTCATGACCTCAAAGTCGAAATCGTAGTAAGGAAGGTTTCTTTAGGGTCCCGACTAGAAGTCTTACCTGACCAACCTAGAGGAACGTCAGGTTCCCTGAGAGTTCTCAGTAGAGGTTGTGGTGTCAAGTTTTCGTAGTTAAGGAACCGTGAGTCGGAAGAAGTGTCAGGTTGAGAGTGTAGGTACTGAATCGTTCTTGATAAATAGGAAAGAGAATCTCGTCCACAGGGGAAGAGAGAGAGAGAGAGAGAGAGAGAGAGAGAGTGTGTGTGTGTGTGTGTGTGTGTGAAATCAAACCGATTACCCACCGAGTGTCGAACCAATGGTTGAGAAGAGTGGTGGTGGAAGAGGAGGACTTAGGTTTACTCTATAAGGGAGACATAAGTAAGACAGTCCCGTCCTCCCCGTTTCGGTTTTACGTTTTACGTGTCCTACTGGAACCGGACTCTCTCTTCGACTTCAACGGAACCATGAAACTGTCGACGTCTTATACAGACGACCAAGGATTCTACGACTCACTCCACTCTTGGTGTTTCTCTTCAGATTTCTGTCGACGACAAGTCAACGAGTCAGACGTCGGGGTACCTGACGTCGTGTGGTCCGAAGGGACAGGTAATGGTAGATGGCCTCCAACGAGTTTGAGTGCAGGGGACTCAGCCACTATGGTAGGGTGGCAGAGCGGGAGACAACAGAGGAAGAGGAGGACAGAAGATCGAAAGGGTCGTAGTCCCAGAAAAGGTTACTCAACGAGAAACCTAGTCCACCGTTTTCATAACCTCAAAGTCGTTGTCAGGAAGGTTACTTATAAGTCCTGACTAAAGGAAATCCTAACTGACCAACCTAGAGGAACGTCAGGTTCCCTGGAAGTTCTCAGAAGAGGTTGTGGTGTCAAGTTTTCGTAGTTAAGAAACCGTGAGTCGGAAGAAATACCAGGTTGAAAGTGTAGGTATGTACTGATGACCTTTTCGGTGTCGAAACTGTTATGTCTGGAAACAACTGTTTCACTACAGAGACGAAAAATTATACGACGGATGCAAACGGTATCGAAAAGAAAGTTCCTCGTTTACAAAAAATTAAAGTACCGACGTCAGTCGTAAACGTCACTAAAACCTCAGGTTCTTTTATTTCAGACAGTGACAAAGGTAACGAAGGGATAGATAAACGGTACTTCACTACCCTGGTCTACGGTACTAGAACCTAAAAACTTACAACTCAAAATTCGATTGAAAAAGTCAGAGGAGAAAGTGGAAGTTGTTCTCCGAGAAAACAAGGAGAAGTGAAAGACGGTATTCCCACCACAGTAGACGTATAGACTCAATAACTATAAAGAGGACTGTTAGAACTAAGGTCGAGACGAAGTAGGTCAGACCGTAAAGAGTACTACATGAGACGTGTCTTCAATTTATTCGTCCAACTGTTATATGTCGGAACTACATGAGGAAAGGGTTAAAACTTTGTCAGGTAACAAGGTATAGACCAAGATTAACAACGAAGAACTGGACGTATGTCCAAAGAGTCCTCCGTTCATGCCCAGACCATAAGGGTAGAGAAATCCTTAAAAGGTCAAACTAGACTAGGTATGTTAGTTTCCAAAATCACTTCGTCTTCATCTACAAAAAGACCTTAAGAGAACGAAAAAGATACTAGGTTACCTACAACCGTTAAACTAGAGACTAAGGAGACGGAAAAGATTTGGTTCGAATATGTGGACCTTAAAGAACCAAGTGGATGACAACTTCGGACCGTACCTCCTAAGACTCGTACTGTAACTATCGTGCATTTTACTCATGTTACCACGTCATCAAACTCGTAAGAAACTGTAACGGGAAGAAAACCTAACCTTACTTTTGACTGGAAAAGGTCAGGACACCGGTGATGACTCAAAAGGTTTAAACGACTGAATGACTCAAGTCGTGAAATTGTAGTAGTAGAAAATCCTAAACAAACACCTAAGGTTTACCTAAGGGGTTTACCTAAGGGGATTCCTGACCCCTGAGGTTTACCTATGAAACTGAAAATGTCACAAAAGGTTCTATATGAAACACACTGTGACAAGTCTTTTAATATAAAGACAACTATTAACCCACCTTTATAAACATTTTTGTATTGTTACTTTAACTAACCAAAATTACCGTATACTTGCAGGTACAGGGACCCTCGGACAAGAGAGTCGTCCTTCTGTCAACTTTGTGTCCCGTCCAAGGGTTTTCTGACGATCTGTCACGATCTTTAGTGTTGTCTTCCATCTGTCTGGTCTGTCTCACACAATTACCGATTAAAACGGAGAGTTGTCTATGTGTGTGTATGTAAAAATGTATAGCTCAATTAAATGGTTATTGTGGAATCAATCTAAAACGAAAAAGTAGTCTAGGACGACGTTTACGAACGACCCAGAGGTCTTGGATACATTCGGGGTAATCGACGGAAAGGTACCGAAGGTGTGTCGTCCAGTTAGATAATAAATAATCGTAGTAAGTTGGAATGTTCTTAACTACGCAAACTTGACACCACAACTTCTTCTGAGAACTCTCAGGGAACCCGACGTTCCTCTAGGTTGGTCAGGTAAGACTTCCCCTAGTCGGGACCCTAAAGAAACCTTCCTTACTACGATTTCGACTTTGAGGTCATGAAATCGGTAGAGTGCGTCTCAACTGAGTAACCTTTTCTGAGACTACGATCCTCCCTAACCCCCGTCCTCCTCTTCCCCTGCTGTCTCCTACTCTACCGACCTACCGCAGTGACTGAGTTACCTGCACTCAGACTCACTTGAGACCCTCAACCACTACCTGTCCCTCCGGACCGCACGACGACAAGTGCCCCAGCGTTTCTCAGCCTGTGCTGACTCGCTGACTTGACTTGACTTGACTTGGAATGTTCTTCTAGAGAACGATGTACCCGTCTATGAGATTTACGACTAAAGTCTAGTTCCGGACGACGAGGCAATCGTAAAAGAGAGGTAAATGGACTTACGTCTTGGGGTATTTACTTACCTTTACGTTTGTCTTGAGTTTTAGGTCATCTACTTTACTGACGAAGTGTTGAAAGTAAACGTGTCTCCACTTTTTCTCTCACTTTCACCTGAGAGTCACTTCTTTCCAAGTACACAATGTTTTCTACGAAAACGATATGACCTTCCTTGTTAGACCTAACTGTGTTCGTCTACAAAAGGAGTAATTAAAAAAAGAATTTTAAGTGTAAATAGTAGACCTTCTCTCGTCGTACGTGAACCAATACGGTACGAAAGGTTAACTAAAATAAATTATCGTAAATTTGTCTAAATTTTTTCGGGGGTTTGAACAGTACCGAAGAACTGAATAAACGTACCACTGGTGAGCAACCACCTTTAATATTAACCCATTGATACCTAAGATTATTGAACTCGAGTGAACTAAGATTATTGAACTCGACTCTACAACTACTGCGTGTAAGAACAAACTTAGACAAAGGGAGGTAGGTCTAGTCGAATTGAACAACGACTTCCCGGAACCCCATCCTCCTACCCATCACCCCTAATCCCTCCACTCCTCACCCATCCCTTACTCCTTCGATCTTCAGAAGTCGGAAAAGGAATAAGATCGTGGAGTTTCACCTTCCTCCGTACCGACCAAATCCTCCCGATCAAGTGACGAAGGATTATTCGGGTTGACAGAGGTTGACAAACGTCGAAAGAAATCTTACACCCATGAACTACCAACCCGAAGGGACCACCAAGTCGCCATTTCTGAGACGGACATTACGTCCTCTGTACCCAAGCCAGGAACCCAATCCTTCTAGGGGACCTCTTCCTTTACCATTGGGTGAGGTCATAAGAACGGACCTCTTAGGGTACCTGTCTCCTCGGACCACCCGATGTCAGGTACCCCAGCTTTTTCTCAGTCTGTACTGAATCTGATTTACTGTTGTTGAACTGCCAAGAAATAAGACCGGTTAAATTCCCGTTTTTATACTCCAGTAGAAAAGTACAAGGTTTTAATAAACCCTTGGAGTAAAGAGATAAAAATTTTATCGTAATTCATATGAACGAGGACTCTCGAAAAGATCTTTAACGGAAATTGTCTAAAACGGTACCACGAAAAATACCCTCTCTCCGAATAAGAACCAAGAGAAAAAGCTAAAAGAAGATATCAATTCGATAGTCAAATAATTATAGGAAGTAGAAGAAATTTCAATAAGAACTCGATATCCAGTGTATATCTCATCACGTTTCTAGAATTCGTATGTCCAACTACTAAAAATGTATACATATTTGCATACCTTCGTGGTGTCTTTGGTTCTTCGTCTATAAAGGTCGTGGGGTCATCCGAAGGAGTAAGGAGAGGGTCCCACCGGTAATAAGATTAACGATAGAATACATAGTGAAACCATATATACTATCCTGTTCTACTTCTCCTGAATCTCTCCCCGTTACCCCCTACTTCATACAAGGGTAGATAGATTTAGGTATTACGTTCCCGATTCTGGTACTAGGACCTTACCTCCTACACATGACCTCTTTTATTACGATCAGACCTCGATTTGTTGCATCATTTAGAGACATGTTGGATCCACCTTTGACCTTCTTTCCTTCTCCTTTTTTTTTAAAATTTATACCCTTTTATAGTAAACACTTCTCCTTTTCTTACAACTTTTACACAAGATTTCTCGTAAAGACTTTCTCATTTCTTTACTTTCTGGTTTCGGAACAACCTCTTATTTGTCAACCATAGGTGAAAAACACACAATCAACTTATTTTCCACGAACGAATACTGGAGGTCCTCTCTCTTTCACTTATGAATACCTAACCTTTTAATTATGTTACCGTAAAAATTTATTGTCCTCTAACACTTACCTCCCTTATTAATTTGTTGTCTTTTTATGGTTTCTAGTGTTTATCATATTTTTTATTTTATTTTACTTTACTTTATTTTTTATACTCGTAATACATTTATCTGACTTAAGAGGTAAATTTTCATCTGATTAACCTATACAATAAATGTTTTTTGTAGGAGTTTTTCACTGTCTCAAGACCAGGAGCAGTTCTACCTCATTCGAATGGTGTGAAATAGAGAAGGTGACTAAGGTTGACTTTTAGACGTCTCTGATGTCTTTCGTTACTTCGTTGATAGACTTCTTAGACTCTTCATTCATTATCGTCCGTATACGTTTCCTTTCACTTTTTACTGGTCATTCCAACTCAAAGGATTAAAAAAGGGGGAGTTATTTTGTAATTGTTTATTTTAGGTCGTTGTTTCTTTTTCCTACAGTGTTAGTTTACTCTAAATAGAACCCTTCCTCTCCGATCAAGTTGCAAAGTGTTAGTTAGTGACATTAAGTGGTATAATTCTATACTTTCTTTAATTTGACGTAGTAGTAGAGTTATCTATGTTTTTTTCGGAAACTGTTTTAACTTCTAGGTAAGTACAATTTTTCTTTTTTTTGAGAGTTGTTTTACTGTTATCTTCCTTTACAGGAATTGGAGTATTGCTCGTTCTATATTCAAATAATTTTAAGTAGGTTTTTCTTTACCCTTTAAAATTACCTTGTTAATGTAATCTTCTTTAACTCTTCCACTGACTTATCGTGGGTAACTGTTCTATTACCACTTTAATATGAATTAGAAGGGTTCAATAAATTTCCTATGATCTGGTCATAAAGAGTCCTGAAGGGACTACCGAGTCTGTCATTTCGCAGACAGATGTTACGTCCTCTGGACCCAAGTTCGGGACCCAACCCTTCTAGGGGACCTCTTCCTTTACCATTAGGTGAGGTCATGATAACGGACCTTTTAGGGTACCTGTCTCCTCGGACCATCCGACGTCAGATACCCTAGCGTTTCTCAGTCAATACTAACTCACTGAAGTGAAATTTCTGAGTGATCTTGGTGGACACGTTGGCAAAAATTTTTTTTAAATAAATTAATTTTTATGACAAAAGACCACTTAGGGTCTGATGGACTTAGTCTTAGAACTCCTCGGACCGGACTTGTAATAATGAAGAGATTATAATTTTTCGTCTCTGTAGTGAAACGGTTGTTTACAAGTATATAAACAGCAAGTATATTTACCAAAAAGGTCATCAGTACATGCCTACACTCTCGACCTGGTATTTCTTCCGACTCGTGACTTCTTGACTACGAAAGTTTGACACAACGACCTTTTCTGAGAACTCTCAGGGAACCTGTCGTTCCTCTAGTTTGGTCAGTTAGGATTTCCTTTAGTTGTGACTTATCAGTGACCTTCCTGACTACGACTTCGAGGTTATGAAACCGGTGGACTACAGTTCTCGACTGAGTAACCTTTTTCTAGGACTACGACCCTTTCTAGCTTCCGTTTTCCTCTTTCTCCTTCGTCTCCTACTTTACCAATCTGTCGTAGTGGTTGAGTTACCTGCACTTAAACTCTTTTGAGATCCTTTATCACCTCCTATCTCCTCTGACCACACGACGTCAGATCCCCCAACTTTCTCAACCCCTGTGTTGAATCGTAAACTCGTTGTCGTTTCGAGGGGTCCATTAAGATTGCACGTTTGATTCAAACGGTTAGTGACAAGGTCAGATGACTGTTTCTACTGTTTATATCGGGGGTTTAGTAAAATATTTTGACGATATTAAATTATGGAGTTTGGTAATTTCTTTCGATCTCCAGTTAACAAATACCTATATCTTAATTTTTAATTTTAATTTATAAAATTTATAATTCTATATTCTAGTTTATCATATAGTTTTCTAATGCAACAACCACATTACTTGACTTGATAAACAACGACATCACTTAATATGATTGAATTTCATCTTTCTGACATAATAGTATATATATTTCTTTAAACTATATAATCGCATATGTTTCTTTAAGATTTATTTTTTAAGATTCTACCGTTCTCTTTTTTTAATATAAGTATTTTTGCAGTGGTTTTAATCAATTCATCACTTTGTATCTCGGGCGAAGTTAATTTTAGTCATTTACCTAAATGACATCGATTTAATTTTCTACGAATGAGGAACCTTCCTTTCAATACTGGTCGGACCTATCGTATAAATTTTCGTCTCTGTAATGAAACAGTTGTTTCCAGACAGATCAGTTCCGATACCAAAAAGGTCACCAGTACATACCTACACTCTCAACCTGACGCTTCTGCCGTCTCGTGGCTTCTTAACTACGAAAACTTGACACCACAACCTCTTCTGAGAACTCTCAGGGAACCTGACGTTCCTCTAGGTTGGTCAGGTAGGATTTCCTTTAGTCACGACTTACAAGTAACCTTCCCGACTACGACTTCGACTTTGAGGTTATGAAACCGGTTGAGTACCTTCTCAACTGAGTGACCTTTTCTGAGACTACGACCCTCTCTAACCCCCGTCCTCCTCTTTCCCTACTGTCTCCTACTCTACCGACCTACCGTAGTGACTGAGTTGCTTGTACTCAAACTCATTTGAGACCCTCAACCACTACCTGTCCCTCCGGACCGCACGACACTAAGTACCCCAGCGTTTCTCAGTCTATGTTGACTCGCTGACTTGACTTGACTTGACTTATAGAACTTGACAGTAGTAACGATAAGTTATAACAGAACGTATAAGACATCGTCATTAACGAGTTAGTAACAACACATGTACTCAGTGGATTTCACTTTTACTTTCAACGAGTCAACACAGGCTGAGACACTAGAGTACCTGATACGTCAGGGACCTTAGAGGTCCGGTCTTATGACCTCACCCGTCGGGAAGGAAAGAGGTCCCCTAGAAGGGTTGGGTCCCTAGCTTGGGTCAAGAGGACACAACGTCCGTCTAAGAAATGGTCGACTCGGTGGTCCCTTCGGGTTCTTATGACCTCACCCATCGGATAGGGAAGAGGTCCCCTAAAAACACTGGGTCCTTAGTTTGACTCCAGAGGACGTAACGTCCGTCTAAGAAATGGTCGACTCCCCCCTAGAAATCTTACGTCGAATACTAAATCATCTAGATCCCTACCCTGACACTAAGAAGTATAAGTTATTCGAGGATCTACTACGGTCATGACAACTGACGTGTGAAAGTCATCGGTCTAATCGTTTACGTTATTCTGTTCTTGTAACTTAGTAGTCGTTTTTGATTCTTTTCCTTTTATTTGATCGAAAAACGGTTAAGAAACTTAAATATAAATCTTTCAGGTTCTCTGATATCATTCTTCTAATCGTGTTAAATTGTTCTACGGACTTATAAACTTTTTATATGTTTTTATCGAAAACAAAGACGTTATCGTCATTCGTGGATCTTTATCTTTACCCTTTATATAGGGTAAGAGTTACCTACGTTAAATTATATAGAACCTTATTTGGATTGTTCTTAAAGTGTTTTGAGTTATTTCTTTTATAATAACTTTCTCTTTTTTCATTTAGTCATTCTCAGTCCAAATCTCATCCTTCTTTTATCATCCAGAATTTGTACAACTCACACACTACGACCACCTTATAAGCTAATCTTTATAGTTCATCCGTCACACTATGTTTAGAACAGATTCAATCCACCTACCTCTACTTCTAAAGCCCCAACAATCGTCACGTCTAGTCCTTTTGGAAGACTTTCTAGGTAAATATCCAAAGTCCCACAGGTGTTTGGAGGATTTTACCAAACCCTTTTAAGGACGAACACGTGTACAAAAATCCCTGTTACAGGTCTGAAAGGTAGTCTAAGAGTCTATCTGGGTACTGGGTTAAATTCCTGACGACTATGATTGCCACCAACTTCAATATCCTTACCCACTTTAATGAACCACTTTTCTACGTCTCACTCTTCTATTGGTTCCTACCTCGGAACTCCATCTTGTTAACATCCCCTCCGTCTCCGTCTCTGACTCCTTACCTGCCCATACATGATCCTTTTGGTCCTCTCACATCACAACATTTTTCATTACCGTCTTTCACAAGGTTCCTGCTCCTTCTCCAAGTGTCATCAGTTCAATCAATTCTTGTCTTGAGGTAGGTGACTTATCGTTGTTCCTCTAGTAGTCAATTGACCATTTTCATGAACGTTACCCAATCAATCTTCTGAATCAACCTTCAGTTTCGTATTCAAAATCCTAGTCGGAGTCCTCCCCTTCGAGAAGATGACTCTGTCTTTTCTCTTTTTATGTTACCATCCGAACCAATCAAAGCATCTATACTCTCACCCTTCGATTTCTTTAAGAGTATCCTAACAGACAAGTAAGAACGATTTCATCCTCCACTCCTGCATAGAATTCTCGGTCTATCCTCCAAACTCCGTACGAGGGACTCTTATGACTACTTCAAAATTTTCATAATGTTTATGAACTATTCTCCTTTAACGACCGATCCTTATATACCGAATGTCCGTCACGATTTTTGGTTCTCTTCTAGTTTCTAGATCTTGTTCTTTCCAGTGGTTATACGTGACACTAAAATATAAAAGGTCATGACGGACCATCTAGTACCTTCGACTTCCACCCCAAAGGATCCTATCACACCTCCCTCCTATACCCCGTTCCAACAACTCTTCTCATAATACTCTCCCCACTGTACTACCCAGGACCCCGTATCTGATTTATTTTTTATCTCCGTCTTTTCTCGACTTCAGACTCTTCTCCGTCTCATCCTTACCCTGTGAAATTTCTCGGCTTTCATTAATAATATGTACCTATAACTAACCCTAGAGACCTACTCTGAACCTCATCTCTCCTTGTAATACTTTGTCTCCGGTTTTTGAAACTAATTCTGGTACTAGTCCGCCAATCATCAATTACCAAATCCTCCTCAACTACTATATAAATTTTTGTACTTAGAGTTCACTGTTTGTATGGAACATTTACATTCCTGTCCCTTTATTACCAAACTTTTTACGTGACCACTCACTTTACTTCCGTCTTACGTACGGAATCTCGATACCTTATACGATAAACCCTCTCTCTATACACGATACCGTACACCCCTATACCGGGAACTTTCCCGGTGCTTTCTTCTTCACCGGAATCCTCTACGTGGTCCAAAATCATTCGTTCCGTCATATCCTTCACAAGACACATCGTCGACTCCCATTTTCCCTCGGAGAAATGAGACCTTATTCCGTGTCTCCCAAACGTCACCCTACCAGACCTTCCTTTCCTCCGATCCCCGACCCAGTCTTCTCTCTTTCGTGTCTCTTGCTCCCTGACTCGACGGACCCATCGACCAGACCTAACACACATAAGACCCCTCCGCTGGTCCCTACCGTCCTGAGTCTCCGTGTCTTAAACAACCGGAGGAACCTGGGCTGTCTCAGACGGAGTCTCAATATAGTCTGTGCCCGACGAAACATTCTATTAAAAAGAGACTGTCTGGCGTCGAACAAAACATCTAGAATTTAGTGACATATGAACGGATCCAATAAAAAAAAAAATTTAATATTTGTACAAGTAAATTCCGACGGTTAATTGTGTAAAACTGTTTCATGAATTTCAAACTCACACTCTACGTCCTTAAATATTTCACTATTCCGACTCCTAGATTGGAGTACCTCGGAAAACAATACCAACAAGTCAACGATTCAGTCACACACGTTGAGAAATACTGCGGTACCTGACGTCGTGTGGTCCGAGGAGACAGGAGATGATAGAGGGTCTCAAACGAGTCTACGTACAGGTAACTCAGTCACTACGATAGATTGGTAGAGTAGGAGACAACGGGGGAAGAGGAGGACGGAAGTTAGAAAGGGTCGTAAACCCAGAAAAGGTCACTCAACCGAGAAGCGTACTCCACCGGTTTCATCACCTCGAAGTCGAAGTCGTAGTGAGGAAGGTTACTTATCAGTCCCAATTAAAGGAAATCCTAACTGACCAAACTAGAGGAACGACAGGTCCCCTGAGAGTTCTCAGAAGAGGTTGTGGTGTTAAGTTTCCGCAGCTAAGAAACCGTGAGTCGGAAGAAATTGCAGGTTGAGATTATAGACAATACACTGATGACCTTTTTGGTATCGAAACTGATATACCTGTAAACAGTCGTTTCACTACAAAGACGAAAATTATAGGACAGATCCAAACAGTATAAAAAGGAAGGTTTGTCGTTCGTAGAAAATTGAAGTCCCGACGTCAGTGGTAGGCGTCACTGAAACCTCGGATTCTTTTATTTAAGACGGTGACGAAGGTGTAAAAGAGGTAGATATACGGTACTTTACTACCCTGGTTTACGGTACTAGAATCAAAAAAATTACGACTGAAAATCTGGTCGAAAAAGTGAGAGGAGAAAATGGGAGTAGTTCTCCCAGGAATCAAGGAGAAGAGAAAGACGGTAATCTCACCATAGTAGACGTATAGACTCCAACAACTATAAAGAGGGTCGTTGGAACTAAGGTCGAACACTAAGTAGGTCGGACCGTAAAGTGTGTCGTAGATCTGATTTAAGATATGCCCTTATACAGTAATTTGTTTACACAATTTTGAATGTCCTCCAAAGATATACAATACCTTAACATAGAATACTATAAGTCGGAACACACCCTGCCCCTTACCAGAGGAAGTCGAATACATTTTATCCACCATTATTTCTTCGTTCTTCTTATAAACAGGAAATCTGTCTGACTTGACTCCAGGTTAAATAATAAGGTAGCGCTACAGACACATTTGGTCTTGTCCAAAATAACTTGAGACTCGGTTTCAGATAGTAAAGACATAACTTCTATCCAATATAGAACATCTTATCATCACTTACAATTCGTTCAATTACGTTTATATCGTCGTCCATATCATCAATCGTGTACTATTTATACGTTTTCCAATCAAGAGAAAAGGATATCATGAAGAATAACCATGAAGTAGTTTATGATTTTTTTTTATATATATATATATTTTCTTCTTTACATGGGATAGTACGTTCGGTACAGAAACTGTAATGATATAAATCTGATCCTTTTAATAGAATGGGTAAATCAACTGTCTTAAAAATCTGATTCAATTCGTATACCACCTTGTAATAGACTACTTCCAACTGACCCTTTAGAATTTTTCAACATACCGACGATGACAAAAAGAAAATGTTTTACCTTTAACATCCCCCTTTTTTAGAAACAAGTTCTAACGGTACTCTCCACAAAGATAAAAAGTCAATTTGAGACAACTAAGACGGATATAGGTAAACATAGAATCATTGTATCCATTCACAGTTCTACTGGGTTATAAAACAGTACCTTGATGGTTATCAAGGTAAACTTCGAAAGTCACAAAAGGTTCCCTTTCAGTATGTTGGTAAAAATACATTGTGGGTCTCATTAATCTCTCGTGGTGTCATTGTTTTCTGTTTCAATAAGGAAAGTCATTAATGTTAGAATTTGGAATCCGATTTGTTTTGGGGGTAGGTTTGTCCCCGAGTTAAAGAAAAAGAACCCATGTTTCATCATAATCAACAGGACCTTCGCCGGGGGTCAATTTTATCGTTTATCTTCGTTCGTACCCTTGTGCACTGTATTAAGGAATAAGTCTTCAGGTTATTTCCTTGTACGTTTCAAGGATTATTGAGAGGTCGGTAACGACTACAAAAAGGATTCTAAAACACCGCTCCTATGTACATTTCACCGGGAAGTATCTGTTAAATTTATCCTAACATCGACGTCCGTCTCGGATCCGTAAAAGATGGGTTGTAAAGAATAGAGAAGGGTTATCTTGAACCAAAGCTTTCAAATGGGAAAGAAACTGGGAGTCAAGATCTCTTTCTAAGACAAAGAAGACTCGGTTAGTTATAAACTGTTAAGGGGTTACTGACTGTCTCCCCGAAGGGTCCACCGCGATCACCATTTTTAGGGCGGACGGTTACGTCCCCTGTATTCTCTACACCCAAGCTAGGAAGCCAGCTTCTAGGGGGCCTCTTCCCGTACCGTTGGTAAGGTCATAAGGACGGACCTCTTAGAGTACTTGTCTCCTCGGACTGCCCGACGTTTCTCGACCTGTCCTGACTTCGTTGAATTGTGTGTGTGTGCGTCCGTTACTGGCTACTTCCCATGTGTCGAAGTAAACCGAGTCTGTCTGACATCGATATAAGACATGAACTCTCTCTCCAAAAGATATGTAAGACCTAAATTTGTTACCTCGGATTCTATACAAGATGGTTTGCCATAGGTCACACTTCCTCGACCTGGTCGGATTTCTACTCTAGTCACGATTCCTGACGTCTCACGTCTCCTCCTGCCTTCTACCCAGGAACTACTCGGCGACAAGTGCAACAGGACCCCTGACGGAGTGAAAACTTCAAAGTCAATATACTTTAGTAATCAGTCCCACTCACCCTTAGTCTATACAAAGTTTGTTTCCAACATTATTGATTGTGTGACTCAGTTATAGGGACTGACGTCGAAATATGTATAAACCGACCTGTTATACTAACTTTCACATCCGTACATCGGTAACCTCAAATAACTTTCGGTACCCGGAACTTTCCTCTGGTGACAACCGAGGAGACAAATAAACGACATTCCAGGACCCGATCAATGGATAGAGAAACGAAGTCAACTGAGGTGTCCATTTACCATTCGATGTGATTATAGAATAGACTATCTTAAGATTCTTAATTTTACAATCTACTTTCATGTATCACTGACCGTGTATCACTCACCTGTTTTTTACCATTGATCATAATCAATGATCTTCTTTTTACTTATAAAAAAAATGGGTTCAGAGTAAAGAAACTAGGAAGGATATTTTGAAACTTCTTCACAACGGATATTATGAAGAAGCGAAAGGAGTTCAAGTTCAGAAAAACGTCGGATGATATTAGTCCAAAATTAGAAGGAAAGTTCCAGTAGTTTAGGTGACTTACAAAGAACGTCAATAGAAAGTTAAGTAAAGTCAACGTGAACTGAGTTAACTGATTAAGAAGGAATCAGTGTCGTGAAAGAAGAGAACCGATGGTCTCGTGGTGGGAAAGAACTTAAAGGGGGACGAAACAACTGACGAGAAACGACCGAAAAACAGGAGACAAAAGGAGATTTAACCCCCTATAAGGGTTTAAGTCAGGACCGGGGGAGAAGGAGGGAGAGATCAGAAGGACACACTGTTAAGTCGGGGGTTCCTAAGTAGATGGTAACCAAACAACTACTGGAAGTGTAAGTGTTGGGAGTGGGTTTAGCGTGAAGGACGAACGGCAGAGGGGACCCTACGGTTAAAAAGGGACAAAAGTGCATTGGTAGATCACGTCGGTAGTAAGAAGGGTGGGGGCGTAAGCATTATCGGAGACTTTACGACAGAGGGAGTGGTGAGACCCGTGAGGGGTTCGATGGAGAGAGGTAAAAGATGTGTCGTCTGACTTACTATGTTTTTTTTGTTTTTGTTTTTGTTTTTGTGGAGTCTTATCTAGGAAATGGACAAATTTTAAGAAGTTACAGAAGGGTATCGAGGACACTATTTTAAGACTCGGGGTCGTCCCGGGTGTACCGACCCGATGACGGGAAGAGAGTTCTGAGTGGAACATGACGAGAGAGTGGAGTGGTGTGAGGAGGTACTAAAGAACAGGAGTTTGTCCGGGTCGAATCCGGCGACCGACGGAAACGAAGAGAGAGAAAAACCCTACAAAAGAGTCACCGACCGAAGAATAGTAAATCAAGTGAGTCAGAGGTCGAGTTTCCAATGAAAAAGATTCCCTGAAAAGACTTCCTTGGGGTGGGTCGACCGAGAGATAGTGAAATAGGACGAAGTATAAAAAGTGTCCTTAGTAATACGGGATCTTAGTAGACTAGTAGAGAGAGGGAGGAGTGTCACATTTGACGGGATCTCAACTTTAGTGCAGAAAGAATAAGTGGTAAGATCAGGGAAGTAGATCCTATCCCGAACCACGCATGAGCCACGAGTTTTCGAAAAGGACTTATTTGTTTCTTTGCTTACTCACTATTATCACACATTGGTCGTAACTTGTTGCAAACCACAAAACTCCTCAGGAAGGTGAAAGTAATGGACCGTAATAGGAGTACTTTCAAACACTGCATTCGTAATAACAAATTGAAGTAGATGTCTCCTTAACTTATTAAAACAGGAGAAAATGGAGGTGTAGATTTTCTCTTATCTCAACGTAAAAGAATTCGGGGGTTTCTTCTTCTTTCAGTTCCTTGGAATCATATTAACAAGTTATCCGATTCAATTGGTAGACACTTGAAGACGAAAAAACAAGAATTGGTTTACAATCTTTAACTTGATGTACACAAAGATCGGACTTGTGATGTTTGGTAAGTTTGTTTTAAGAGAGATAATAAAGACCCAGGTCTACGTTCACCAGGTACCATCAGTTACGAGACATTAATTTACTCTAAAGTCCGACTCGAAGATTAGGGGACTCTGTGTCTTACACGTCGACATGATTATTGAACCGGATAATATACCTTTCGGTCGGCCAGGACATAAAGAAATACATACATGTGTGTATGTGTGTGTGAGTGTGTATATGTAAGTGTAAATATAAAAATTTCGGTAGTTGTTAGATTTGTGTTCCAAGAGTAAGACAGAAATTTATACCCTTTATTATAATCTAATTCAATTACATTAGTGATTGTAGTACAAGACTTTTAACTTTTGATTACGTCGAAACAACGTGTTGGGGGTTTGACGGGTTCTTTAGTCTTAAAGGTCTTATGGGCCTGGGTATCAAAAGTTACTATTTTATATACATGGGGTGAACCTCATTCCACGTATTAAATTATAAAATAACACAAACTAAATATCCGAAGGAGTCAGGAATAATTTAAATTCAAAAGTGTTAACGCCTTTCCGGAATTTCTTTTGTATAAAACACCAATTTCTACATAGGGTGTACACGACCCGACCGTTAAATTTTCCGGACAATTGAGGAGAGACTCGGAAGTGTCACGACGACTTTTAAGACTAACGTTTCGAGTCCAATCGTCTCGACTTCGTCTTTCCCAGTCACAAGCCTAAGGTCCGACTCTCGTTCCTCCGAGTTATAATACAATTATAGGTGGGGTCCTGTTTTAGACTATACGTCTCGAAACTTTTTAACATAGTTTTACACAGATAACAGAAAAAAAAAAGGGGTTCTTTACAATTCGGACATCCCTCTCACTAAACAAAGACTGTTGAAACCGTTCCGAAAGTGATTCGTGTGAAAGTCTCGTCGTTAAGGGACCGACTGTTTCTGGACCTGCACTGGAGCTTATAGACGTCGAACCTTTTACAATGGGCCTCGGTGTCCACTGAAGTCCGTCCTCAAGGTCCAGGACTACTTGTCCATGGAGACCTGGACACTGACAGTCACGGAAAAGGACTTTCGGAGTGGACGGGCGTCCTGAGATCGGTGACTTTTCCTGGGTTCGATACTTTGGCGGTAGTTACTTCTTACTTTTGTGGTAAAAACCGAAAAGGTTTGATTGTCAGGACCGATTAGCATTAGGTTGACGTCACGGGTAATTGGAACTTCTACAGAGGTTCGGAGAACAGGGATTCCTTAATAAGAGAGTACGGAGAGGACGCAGAGACGTAGAGAGAATGCAACCACTAGTACAAGACAGGATGTGGACTAAGTCGTGTTGTCCCTTGTCTTCCGAAACGGGAGATGAAACACAGGAGAATAGAGTCTCAGGGGAAGCTCAGAAGGGAGAGGGTGTGAGTGATGTAAAGCAGTCAGTCATTGAGGATGACTAAGACAAATGTAAGGACGACAGGATAGACTCAGGTCCGATGGAGGTCCAGAACAAAATAGTAGTGTTGTCAGATGTTCTAAAAGGACTGAGTTCAGACGGAGGAGAACAGGTAAATAAAGAATGAGACACCGATCTCACTAAAAAAAAAAAGATTTTACGGATAATAGACTATTAGAATAAGGGAACGAATTTTGAAAATTATAGCCGTGTAACGGGAACGCTATTCTAGGTTTGAGGAACGGTACCGAATGTTTCAAGATAGGCGCAGAAGGAAGATTGAGGATTACATTGAAGGAAGATTACACGATATGTAAGTTCTCTGGGAATCGAGGATAAACAAGGAAGAAACTACGGACAACCCGAGAAAGAACGGAGACTCGGAAACGGACATAGAAAGGGTCATGAGAGGGATAACGAAGTGGACTGAAGTGGACTGATTAAGGATGAATACAGAAACAAGAATGCAATCTATGGTGAAGGTGGACCTGTGGTAAGAACTGGAGGAGAAGTAGAAGAAAAGAGAGTACCGTAAAAACAAAACAAAAGTACCGTCAATCTCAAATAATATTAAAACCGAATAAAAGAAAAAAGGGGAGATCTGACCTTCGAGGGGTTCCTGTCTTTCACATATGTGAAACTAGAGTAGAGAAGTAGTGGATCGAGTCACGGACCGTGTGTCTCTCGGTAACTCATCGGCAAGTCACTTTGTAAGTAGAAGTAGGAAGGTGTGTTAAACTGAGTCACGAAAGATATATTACCTACGAGTTATCGTTAAACTACTTAGTCTAGTTTAACTGTGTCACGAGTTTAATAGACTATCTCTTACGTCTGTGTCTCATGGTGTTAATCGGTCCGAACCCTTGATAATTTTCCAATAAACGACTTTTTACCTAAACTGAGACGACTAGTTACTGTAAACTAGTGATTCCACTAGTCTTATTCGTCTGGTACTATACCAAAGACTTTAGTAGACTTCTATAACCACAAACTAAAAATGACAAAACGTTAAGGTGGATTCGGATCTTTAACCGGTGATATCCCTAACCATCCTTATTTTTACTGGTATTAGGATTAATATTATTGATAATTATCCATACATGGTACACGACAAGTACATACGTAGTTGAGTTTATTAAGAGGGTTATTGGGACATTTCATCTTTGACGATAATAAGATGAAATGTCTACTTTATTCACTCTGACTTTTTTCAAGTCGTTGAAAGAAATTCAGTGTGTGACCTCTTAACATCTCTATCTTATACTTGGAGTCTTCGGAACGAAACCTGAGGTACGAAATTTTATACTACGATATAACGGTGATGAAAAACAAAGTCATTGTTTGATCCCTGGCTCTAAACCCCTATATACCTAAATACTCGATACGTTTTCAGAATCCTCAGAAAACACACCCGTCGTACGTATTACGAATCCTTTGTTCCAGTCGGAGGACAGTATGGACGACCAGAACTAAAATTATTTCGAAACGTTCGATCAGTATTCTCTTTACCCTCGTTAAACCTTTATTTAATGAAGGTAATACGACGTCCTAGAGGATATATGACACCGTAAATCCTTAATAAGTGTCTACATACAAATGTCAATTTTTTAGTTGATGTGACACGAGTTAATATACCCCCCTTTTGAGATCATTTGTCAAAAATTAACCTAACTTTAATTCTATTTAAATCCTATTACTTCCTTTTACAGAATTGTCGCTCTAAATATCTGACACACGTTTTGAGAGTAACCTTCACTTCCTTCAGGTCATAAAACTTTACGTTTTAAATGTACGTGAACTCCTTTTTTCTAATACACATGTTAGATAAAGGTACATCAGTACTTTAAGAAAGTTTTGTTGAATTCCCTATACACCCAAGAAGTTGTCTGTGTATGTTCGTAAAGGACACGTGTTTCGGTATACGATCCATGATACCCTCTGTCTTTTCAGAGACTCTAGATGTCTAAAATGTGTTCAATGTCTAAAGTTCATTGAATAATAGATGAATAAAATTCTGAAGAGTAATTTCCCTGAGGTACCTTATCCGTATTTTACAACTATTTTACTCTCTTGATTCAATAATTCACAATAAAACCTTCTCTACGATGTAAACGATTTTCTCCTTTACTCTGGGTTCTTCGTGTATGTAGGACTTTCTTCTCTTTCTGACTCTAAATAAAAAAGGAGGAAATTAAGATCCCAAATTTACGTTATTTTACATATACCTTGTAGGAGATACTTCGAAATTTTTATAAGAAACTTTCGTAATCATACTACCCCACTTAAAACTTCCTACCGTAATTTGGACATAAATTTTAACATCTTTACTGAACCCTATTTAGTACCAGATAAGATTTGGAAACGATAAGTTTCACACCAGACACCTAGTCGTCGTAGTCGTAGTTCATCTTCGAACAATCTTTACGTCTTAGAGTCTGGGTGGTGTCTGGATGACTTAGTCTTGGACGTAAAATTGCTCTGGGGTTCATTTAGACATACGTGTAATTACAAATCTTCGTAACCAGATTTAATTTTTAGACACCGTGTCTTCTAAAATGTAGAAACGAGAAAAACGTTATTAGTACAGAATAACATAGTAGTGAAAAAAGAGATAAAGGTAGACCTTTGGTAGAGGAGGTCTATTTAACAGAAAACAGTGACAGAGGATTGGTTTTGAATTCTAAAAGACAGAGATGACGAAAGGTGTTCATGACGAGAAATGGACTTACGGAAGGTGAAAGGAAATACCGATTCGGTGGATCCTGATAAAAGTAAAGGTCTTACAAGACCCAAGAAGGTATTGAACCCGGGTCTAAAGGAAAAGATAGGGCAAAACTGTGTGAACCCGAAGTCCTGAGACACTTCTGTAGATACAAGCAAAGAATGAGATAAAATTTAGAAAAAAGTGAAATAAGAGGACCACGAACTATTATAGAGACGCATTAGTGAGTTAGCATAGGTTGAGCAACATCGGGGTACCTGACGTCGGTGGTTCTAGGAGACAGGTACCCTAAAAGGTCCGTTCTTATAACCTCACCCAACGGTGAAGGATGAAGTCCCCTAGAAGGACTAGGTCCTCTAACTTGGGAGGAGAGAACGTAGAGGACGTAAACGTCCGTCTAAGAAATAGTGATCGTGATGGACCCTTCGGGACTATTATAAAGATATACTAATCTTTAGTGTAACGTTACATTAACGATACTACAGAGAAAGTCATATAGTATTCGTAGAGTCCCCTTTTCTACAAAATCGACGAAAACATCGGACCCACGAATTTTTTTAAAACGACCCACTCAGAAAATGAACGTCTAAATTTTTAATACAAACAGATAAGGTAGTTCGTGACCAATCACTTGATTCATGATTCTTTTCCTAGGTTCAGATCCTAGAGATTTTACAGTTTACGAATGTGTGTGTGTGTGTGTGTGTGTGTGTGTGTGTTAAACTGGGATTAAATAACTAAATATGATTCACTATTTCGAAGATACCTTTTTTATGGACTGGTTTCAGTCTACCAGAGTGTAAACTGTTCATATTCAGTCTACTACGATTTTACATAGTCCTCATCGTCCTGTAAATGGGTACCCATTGTGCCTATTTAACATTCTACCCAAGTATGTCAGAGACAGTACCCTTAGATACTTTTATAGTACTAAACACTGGAATATAGTCCAACTTAGAGAAAAACATAACATTAAAGTGGTAGATATTTAACGAACAATGGGTGGATACCCTCTTTCTAATCATACCTATTACTGGAGACTATTGTGGGATCTATATACAAATTCACCAATAACGTCTAAAAAGACCTTTTAACAAGTTGAAACCCTGTAGATCTGACTTCCTTTTCTAATAAAGACGGTCTGGAGTGACCCTAAAAGACCATTCTAAAAGAAGTAGCTACGTTCGTAAACAGTCAAAAATATCCTATAACAATTAAATCCTTCTATACCATCTAATATTCTATCTGAAGTCTCTTCCGTTACCGTGGGGTGAGGTCATGAGGACGGACCTTTTAGGGTACCTTCCTCCTCGGACCATCCGACGTCAGGTACCCCAGAGATCCTCAGCCTGTGCTGACTCGTTGAAGTGAAAGTGAAAAGTGAAAGTACGTAACCTCTTCCTTTACCGTTGGGTGAGGTCACAAGAACGGACCTCTTAGGGTCCCTACCCCCTCGGACCACCCGACGGTAGATACCCCAGCGTGTCTCACCCTGTGCTGATTTCACTGAATCGTCGTCGTCGTCGTCGTTCTATCCGAATCGAATACCGTCAGTTTTGTCAAACCATGACCCTGTTTCTGTCTGTATATCTAGTTGACTTCTCTTGTCTGACGGGTCTTTATATGGGTGTGTGAATACCAGTTAATTAGATATTGTTTCCTCTGTTCTTATATACTACTTCTTTTGTGTCAGAAAAATTATACACTACGACCCCTTTGACCTCTCGTAATACATTTTATTACTTTAGTCTTGGAAGAGATTGTAGTATACGTTTTTGATTTAAGTCTTACCTAATTTCCGGATTCAGATTCTGACCTTTCGTATTTTGAGGATCTCCTTTTGCATCCGTCTTATGAGAAACTGTATTCAGCATCGTTATAAAAAACTGAGACAAAGGATCTCTTTTATTTTATTTTCGTTTTTATTTGTTCACTCTGGGTTAATTTTAGAAAATGTGTAGTTTCCTTTGGTAGTTGTTTTTTCTGTAGGATGACTCATCCTCTTTTATAAATGTTTACTATACTGGACATTCCCCGATTATAGGTTTTATATATTTATCGAGTATGTCTATAAAGAGGTTTCTCCTGTACGTTTACCACTCGTCCGTGCACTTTTCTACGAGTTGTAGTGATTAGTAGTACTTTTACGCTTAGTTTTGGTGTTTCTCTATAGTGAAGTGTGGATAGTCTTACCGACAGTGGTTTTTCATGTGTTTATTGTTTACGACTACTCCTACATCTCTTCTCTTAGGAACATGTGACAACCACCCTTACATTTAACCACGTCATACCATTGGTAAGACCTCTGAAGGGTTTTTTGACTTTTATCTTGATGGTACACTGGGGTGTTACCCATATATAGGTTTTGGAGTTTTTGTGATTAAGTTTTTCTAAGTACAGAGGGTCGTAAGTGTCCCCGTAATAAATGTTAACAGTTCACAGGTAGTCGTCCACTGATCTATTCCTTCTCCGCCATATATATGTGTTGTCTTGTGCCGACGCCGACGACGACGACGATTCAGCGAAGTCAGCACAGGCTGAGACACACTGGGGTATCTGCCGTCGGATGGTCCGAGGAGACAGGTACCCTAAGAGGTCCGTTCTTGTGACCTCACCCAACGGTAAAGGAAGAGGTGCTATCTTATGATGAGTTGGTATTTTTTACTTTAAAACGTAAACGTTGTTGTGTCTACCTGAACCTCCCATAATACGATTTACTTTATTCAGTCTACGTGTTTCTGTTTATGACATACTATAGTGACTATGCACCTTAGGTTTTTTATGTTGTTTGATCACTTATATTCTGTTGTCTTTGTCTGAGTCTCCATATCTCGCGTTTGGTCACCAAAGGAACCCCTCTTTCAGCCCCTTCCCTGTTGTATTCCAATTCTCCATGTTTGATAATACACATTTTATTCAATGTTTCTATATAACATGTTGTGTCCCTTGTATCGGTTTTAAAAAAAAGTATTATACTTTATTCGGTTCATAGGTCTTTGGACCCGGTTATAAAACATTATTGACATTTATCTTATATTGGAATTTTTTTAAACTTAGAGATTTAAAATGTGGACACTAAATAATAATATAACATGTAGTTAATTTGAAATTATTTTTCTGTATTATTATTTCTTTTTAATCGAACTTCCTTTCATCTTTATCCTGAGTTGTAAAACACACCTACGACCCAATCTTAAGGTTTTACAAGTACATTAAATTACTGGGTCTCTCTACAATACCCCTCCCTCCACCCTCCCCCCAAGTACAAACCCTTGTGTACATTCTTAATTTCTAAAATTTTAATTTTTTTTTTTGACTTTATATTTACTGTATGTTGTAATATAGTCAAAGTTCACATGTTGTATCACTCTATAAACAGATGTAACACTTTGCTAGTGATTTTATTCGCATTTTACAGGGACATAAGAAATCGTTGGTTTTAAATTTTTATCTAGTAAAATTTTCTAGATACACGACGACGACGACGACGACGACGACGATGACGATTCAGCGAAGTCAGAACAGGTTGAGACACGCTTGGGTATCTGCCGTCGGGTGGTCCGAGGGGACAGGGACCCTAAGAGGTCTTAAAATTATGAAAATAAACGTACACATATACTTCATAAATAAGTTTTCTATACTCCTGTTTTCCTGACCTATTGAATTACATTCCATGGTTTACAGAATCATGTAAGTCCGACGATATTGTTTTATGGTGTCTACTCACCGAATATTAGTTGTCTTTACATGAAGAATGTCAAGATCTCCGACCTTCAGGTTCTATTCCCACGGTTACATCAACCTAATATCACTTCTGGGAAAAGATCCTACTTCTGGCGACTGAAGAACGACACAGGAATGTGTCACTTTCCTCAATCCCCTGAGACACCCCCAGAGAAAATGTTCTCGTGATTAGAGTGAGTACTCCCCGGCTAGGAGCACTGGATTAATGGAAGATTTCCGGGAATTATAGTAATGTAGTCCGTAATCCTAAAGTTTTATACTTAAACCCCCTTTGTGTTTGTAAGTCTAGGATTGTCGTTCGTCTATCATCTCCCTATCATGTCTGTTATTGAGAACCAAAGAAAAAGACAATTTTACCGTCTGTTTCCATAGAAAGTTTCTATACCCTTCTTACTGGTTTTTACAGATATTTTTGATACCAGGCTTTGTGTTCCTCTGACAATTATCATGGTTCGACTAAAATTTTTCTTGGTTGTGTTAAAGATCTTTGTTTCTTATATTATTAATTTGATTTACGTGTTACCTATTTTGTGAGCTAACCCCTTTTTTTACTTCCCTTTTAATAATTTGTCTTTCAGATTGACTTTTCTGTCTTGTGTGGAACCTATATCTAATTTTTATACTTTTTATACTCCATAACCCATTGTGCACGACTGTGTGTCGATGAACTACAAAGTCCGTCTCCCACCTTTTCTTCGATATAGACTTCTCTGTTGTAGACTATAAGGTCTTGACTCCTTATTATCCAGTGTATTTTACATTCTCAAACGTATTTAGAGTTCGTCATATTCATTTTTCAGGATTAAAATCTGTGTAAAATCATTTGCGGTTTCCGTTTCTCTTCTAAAATTTTCGTCTCTCTTCTATATTTAGTCTTTCCGATGTGTCATATTACCAGTTCTCACATCTGATGTCGGTCTGACGGACTCAAGTTTCGATCCAAGATATCACTTACTTGACAAACGGAGTAAAGGGATGAACATTTTACAATCCTGGACGGAGTGTCATCTCCTTCATCGTCTACTCATATAATTTTTCGTCTCCGTGATAAAATGGTTGTTTCCAGGTAGATCAGTTTAGATACCAAAAAGGTCACCAGTACATACCTACACTGTCAATTTCTTTCGAATCACGTCTTCTTAACTACGAAAACTTGACACATCATCCTCTTCTGAGAACTCTCAGGGAACCCGACGTTCCTCTAGGTTGGTCAGGTAGGGTTTCCTCTAGTCAGGACCCACAAGTAACCTTCTGACTACGACTTCGACTTCGAGGCTATGAAACCGGTGGACTACACTTCTTGGCTGAGTAACTTTTTGTGGGACTACGACCCTTTCTAACTTCCGTCCTCCTCTTTCCCTGCTGTCTCCTACTCTACCAACCTACCGTGGTGGTTACGTTACGTGAACTCAAACTCATACGAGGTCCTCAACCACTACCTGTCCTTCGAACCGCACGACGTCAGGCACCCCAACGTTTCTCAACCTGTGCTGATTCGTTGACTTGACTGACTGACTTCATATGGACTTTTATCAGGAACCATGTAATAGTGTGGTATTCAAAATCGATAATATAAAAATAGAAATAATAATAATGAATGTGTCTTCTCTATAGAATTCTTGTTACTCCGGTCTTCTCTTATTTTATAATAGATTTTTAAAGACTTTCTTTATTAATATACGTCATTGTAATTTAAGTTCTTCAATTTGATGGAAAGTTCTTCAGTTTTAATAGAAAGTTCTTCTGTCATTGACATATAGGTCATTTTAGTAGAAAGTACTTATTGTCACTTAATGTCAGTAAAACTTTGGTTGTACATTCAAACGGTGGTTGTAGAATGATTTTATTGAAGACCTTTTCAATGTAGTCCTTCTTTCTTA
The DNA here is from genome assembly GCA_006410555.1 of Capra ibex. Taxonomy (NCBI): domain Eukaryota; kingdom Metazoa; phylum Chordata; class Mammalia; order Artiodactyla; family Bovidae; genus Capra; species Capra ibex. The sequence continues at coordinate 2,856,746 of SJYO01010515.1, read as the reverse complement.
TACCAGGATATCTTTTCGGATTTCACATTTTTCTTTAACATACGTCTCTTTTAAGTTTGTACAGTTATTTAAATTTTTTAGTTCAAACATTTTATTAATATTTACAAATTGTACATCTCGATTTCTTTATTCCATTATGAATCGTCATCGTATCGAAACAGACACTCCACCACCATTAGTCCTTGCCTTCGTAATATTTCTAGAGTATAAGATTTTCTTGTATTTCTGTAATCGATTACAACTGATTTATAAGCACAATTATAAATGTCCTTTTAGTAATTTTCTTATCTTTAACTTACTTATCTTAACTTATCTTTAACTTTTTGTTTCATATTACAAACATGATTACCTTTTTCATTTTACTTTTTTCTAACTTAAATCCGTCCTTTATTCTTTTGTTAGGGTCTTTTTCCTGTTTATTTGGGTTTACTATTCTACCTTTTTTACTCTTGTATCAGATTTATATAGTGTTAAGTTTTATTCACATTTATGTGAGAGGTCAATCTTCCATTACTAATAGCACGACTCAAATTTTTATTTTAGGTTAAATCACTACGAAAAGGTTTCCGTGTACATTTTGTCTTTGTAAAGTGGTCTTTACAACTTTCAATTTCCTTTCTTTTTATATATGGTTCGTTTATGATGAATTCTCCTTCGACCGTATTAATATAATGTAATTGATATAATTATAGTCTGTATTATCTGACATTCCATTTTTCATAATGATCTCTCTTTGATGTATTCCTGATGACTAAATTGGATGATACTTAGTGACTAGTAAACTCTATTACTAATGACTGATCACTTGTAATTACTATTAATTTGTTACTAATCATTAATTAAGTTATTTTTCAAAAAGGGAATGTGTGTGTGTGTGTGTGTGTGTGTATGTATAAGAAAAAAAAACCGACGTTACGTGTCAAACGGCCTAGAGTCAAGGGGTTGGTCCCTAACTTGGGTCCCGGTACCGTTACTTGCAGGAGTGATGACCTCACGGTCCCTTAAGGACTCTAAATAAAGTTAACTTTTCTTCAAAAATATCTTAATCGTTTCCATTGACAATTTAAGTGGTGGTATCACTCTCTAAGTTATGTATATGGGTAAAGTCCTTGACTATCTAGTTTTCTGTTTTTTTAATGTTCCATACATCTTTTTGTTGTTAGGTTAGTTGTCTACACTATCTTACTTGAACATATTTGTAACATGAGTTGTCAAACGTTTGTGTACAAGAAAGATTCTTGTTTCTTTGACTACCCTTCACTGGATGTTATACTGTGTTTTCTGTTGTGGTAAAACGGAGGAAACTAGTGTTATGTTAATTCAATCTTTAGCCATAGTTTTTCTATTGTTTACCGTACGAACATTTAATTTTTTCTGAAGTTTATTAAATACTTAATATTTTAATTATATCACCTTTGGGACTATGCTTCTCGACTGAGTAAACTTTTCTGGGACTACGACCCCTTCTAACTCCCGTCCTCCCTACTGTCTCCTACTCTACCAATCTACCGTAGTGGCTGAGCTGCCTGTACTCAAACTCACCTGAGACCCTCAACCACTACCTGTCCCTCCGGACCGCACGACGTCAAGTACCCCAGTGTTTCTCAGTCTGTGCTGATTCGCTGACTTGACTTGACTTGACTTTTCTATGAACCTTTACTTACGAACTTTTATGATCTATATTTTTGAACATCTTTTCAACATGAATCGTCCTTTAGGGATTCACTAGTATAACTGTTTTCGATTTCTAATTAGTTGATTAGTAGTTTGATCTCTTTAATTTTTCCTCTGACACGGAGTGAGTCAGTACAGGCTGAGAAACGTTGGGGCACCTGATATCGGGTGGTCCGAGGAGACAGGTACCCTAAGAGGTCCGTTCTTATGACCTCACCCAACGGTAAAGGAAGAGGTCCCCTAGAAGGGTTGGGTCCCTAACTTGGGTCCAGAGGGTGTAAAGACCGTCTACGAGATTGAAGAGTCTCACTTTATTTTTTTCTTTTACCTTCCTTTATTATCTCACTTTTAATTCTTTTATCCTTTTTTAGTTGTTACAGTTCAAACCAAGGTACTCCTTTTAAACTTTTACTCGCTTTGACGGACCGAAATATTTTTTTATTCTCTGTCTAGTTATTGTTTTCCTCACTTTTTCACCTATATTGACCTCTGTCACAAACAATCTCCGTGAACCTCTGTCGTTGTCACAAAACTGAGTCTTGTATCCGACTTCCTAGTTTGTCTAAACCCCTACACTAGGACCCGGTCAGAGGAATAAAGTCACTGAGTGACCTTTTTATTGCTATCTAACACAACGACTACGGGTCAGTGAGTCAGCACAGACTGAGACACTGGGGTACCTGACGTCATACGGTCCGAAGGGACAGGAAGTGGTAGAGGGTCTCGAACGAGTTTGAGTACAGCAACTCGGTCACTACTCTAATACTTCTATTTACTTTATCCTATTATGAACCGTGTGTTTTCGTGTTAGTTTTAGTCGATATGAAAAATAAATAAAATAATAATCGTGTGACTTCGTCATGGTGACCCTTTGAACTGACTAAACCCACCTATTCATCCCACAGTTCTCGTTCTTCATCCCAACGTGTCCCTTCCCTCCTGTACAACTTCGTCCCTTTCCTACTTGTACATTCGTTTCCGTCTCTCTCCCTCCATGTCCCGGTTCACGATTCAACGAAGTCAGCGCAGGCTGAGATGTTGGGGTACCTGACATCGGGCGGTCCGAGGAGACAGGTACCCTAAGAGGTCCGTTTCTATGACCTCACCCTACGGTAAAGACGGAGGTAATGTCCCGGTGTCGTTCGGATTATACATCTTTTTAGAGACACCGTTCACACAAAATATTGTAGTCTCTGAGTCTTGTGTGTGTCTTTTCATAAACATATTGTGACGGAGTCTTTTATACAGTAGTTTTTACCAAAACGGGTGTGGAATGGAGGTGTCGGGAAGTGAGAAGAGGCACATGTGAGGGGTTCGTGTTAGTGACCACACTCGAAGGTCACGCCCCTGGTGTGGAGGTCCTTCTATCTAAATTCGTCGTTATGCTCCTTCTCTTAGGACAATCTACCACAAAGACATGCTTTGAAATCTTATGGTTTAATTGTCTAAGTCACCCAACCCCGTACCTCTCTGACAAATTCGAGGGAGAAGGGCGAAGTTTGACTTACCGTGGAATCGGTCAGGTACATCTACTTCACACCAAGATTCGCAAGTAGTCATAACACTAAATAAGTGTAAGAACATAAAGTTGAGAGACCATGAATCGACCGAGATTGATTTACAGACAATTTACTCGTGTCCCTACTTGTTACACTTGTTACTACCATAGCCTATAAAATACGTATATACGTGTACCGCGCAGTCCCATCTCATACCGTCCGAAAGAGTTCACAAACTCAGAACTCCATACCCGGCACAAGTCGAGAACCAGGTCGTGAGGGACAGGAGAAAGAATTAATTACGGTCCAAGGGTCTGGTTTAAGACAACCCTACAACTCTAAAGTCCGTCTTAAAGGTTAGGGGACTCCAACGTTGCGGTAGAATGTATGTCAGACCTTGGGACCCCACAGGTTTCTTAGGTAGTAAGGAGAGTTCCCTCTGCAAAGGACCGTCGTACAAGGGTCTTCTTCTATGTTTAGGTGTCCGGATCTAGTTCGAAGCCGTCCCTCGGACGATGTACCCATTCGAGGCTCTTTCCTCCTCATTTTTCGATCTCTTCGGGTCGACCGAAGTAGACCCCCGAAGGGACGAATCTTCGGAAGGAGTGGTCCTGGTCTGTTGTAGGAGGGGTCGGAAGAGGAAAACTCAAGGTCCCGACCTCTAATGGGACTTGTCTGTGTAGAGCTCGGGCCCAACGAGTCCGGAGACAGTAATACATCAGGTCCCTCGGGAGTCTGGCGGCCTCGGACCACAAAAGTCCCTACCGACCCTCGAAACGGGGGCGACCAGGACCGTCGGAAATACCGACCTCTAACGTCACGTTACGTTTCCCTCGGTAAACTGTCACAAACGTGGAATAGTAAAGGTTTCTTAGAGACGAGAACTCTGTTAGCCACGAGAGTCGACAGACAGTTCAAGTTCGTGAAAAATAGAATTTGTATAGGCTCACAACCACGACTCCTTTGTTGATTTCCTTCGAGTGATGTTCTTTGTAATAAACACCCCGAGTTAAAGGAGGCAAAGGGGTAGAGATACGATGAGGATTGGTCCGGTCAGACCCTTGTATTAACTGGGAGAGGGACACCTAAACGTAGGATTCCGTGAAATATTAAGACCAACCCTCGACGACCTGTCAGGAAAACCTAAAGTGTCACTTAGTTTGTGAAGGAGGTTCGGTGGTGAAGGACAAGAAATTTTCCAGTTCCTGTAACGGTAAAGACCTGGTAGGACCGTCCCTCTCGTTTACCTGTGAGGAAGTTGGTATCTGGGTTGTCCTAATAGCTTCGACGGAAAAGACTATCCTAAAATCAAGAAATATGTTTAACCATTTATTTTATATAAGATAGGAGGATAGCACTGTTTATATAAGAGTATTACTGTTTTTGGTTTCCTATTCACATTTTCATACCAAAGTTACACAGACTCTAGACCGTTTTATAGTCTGATGATTTAAATTAATAATGACGTCTATAGACTATAGACAATTTCCCAATTACTATCAACTCATCCACTATTTCTAAAATATATTGAATACTTAATACATAAAAAAGTATTTTAATTAAAAAGAATGGAATAAAGGTGTTTTAGTGACTAAAATAACAATGTACGTTCTACAAATGTTTTAAATAAAAGTCGAGTCCCGTTACCAGACTTCCCAAAGTTTTTAATATTAATGAAGTTTCGTATGTTTTTAGTTTGTCTAAATCCTCTTGTATATTTAATTCATATTTTCAATGTAAAGGTTTTCAAACGAAAATTTTATACGTTTTAGTGGATAAGTCAAATTTTCATATTTAATATCAGTTATTTACGGTTTTAAAGTGACTCATATGATTATAAAACTAATTTAGCATAAATAAAAAATGTCTGTTTTTTGGTGAGTTTTAAATTTGTAAGATACAGGTAGTTCAACGACTATGATTCTTGACGATAGTACTATGTACTTACGTTTAAATTTTCATTAAATTTCACAATTTTAGTCTTTTACAAACATTCGGTGGTAAACGTTTAAAACACTTTGTAACACGATTAACTTAACTCATGGTACCCTTGGTCCTCATTCTTGTTTTCTTCATTCTTTTTCCCAAGAACTACAATAACTCTTTGCTATGAAACTATACTTTCTTAGAGAACGTAAGTACAATAGTCTCCTCCTTAAACTGTTCGAACTGAAAAGAGGATTGGGTTGTGAGAAAAGGGAGTGTAGCAGGTTCGTAAGGTTTCGTTACAGTAGTAGGATTGGATACCAGAAAGTGTCGAAAGTTTGGGATAGTGGAAAAGAAAGCACCTATACCCCGTTCTCTACACCTTTACGTAAAAGGCTCCCGGACTTGTTACACCAGTGGTTCCACCCACAATTCTCGATACTCGACACGACACGGTCGAGACTCCCGTCTAAGACTATCTCCGTGGGCACACCAAAATTATTTAAATAGACACACACTAACACCATACACCTGTTGAGATTTTATAGAGAATGGATCCAGATTTCCTCCAAGACATACATAGTCGGTATCAGTCTGAAGGGTCCTCTTGACAGACGATTGTAAAACCTTATAAAGGACCTTCGATAAAAGATATGGGACAAAGGTCCCATATCTTTTCTGGGACTACGACCCTTTCTAACTTCCGTCCTCCTCTTCCCCTGCTGTCTCCTACTCTACCAACCTACCGTAGTGGCTGAGTCACCTGTACTCAAACTCATTCGAGGTCCTCAACCACTACCTGTCCCTTCGTACCACATGACGTCAGGTACCCCAGTGTTTCTCAGCCTGTGCTGACTCGCTGACTTGATTTGACTTGACTATCAGAACATAGGGTGAAACAACGATTTCGTCTTCAATGGTCCGATTGAAGACGTAAGAAATTTATGTTCCCGTGTATAACGGGTCAGTACCTTCCTCCTTCCTAGTAGAACAAGAGTAATACCACTCATGTCGTCTTTATTCTGGGGTAACCTTATATAATTTATTTATTTTTAAGTCTTTATACAGGTTTCGTGTCACAATCTACGTCGTCTTCCGTAAGTTTCTTCATATTCTATCTAGGAGGCAGAAGTAGTCCCATTGAATGTTCAGTCAAGGGACCGAAACAAGAGTCGTTTTTCTACTGACTTCTGATTTTGACTCGTCCTCCCTAATTGTCTAGTTACCTTACCTGATTGGAGAAGACGATTTACTAGCCGATTAGAAATCGTGTTTAAATGTTACCCTTCGACCTGGTAAATCTCTACTATATCAAGATCTTTGACGAACCCTCTTACAGTGCCGAGACAGTTAAAGGACACAAGATCATACTCCTCAATGATAAATGACCCATATAGTACTCAAACTCATTCGAGGTCCTCAACCACTACCTGTCCCTTCGGACCATATGACGTCAGGTACTCCAGTGTTTCTCAGTCTGTGTTGACTTGCTGACTTGATTTGACTTGACTATCAGAACATTGGGTGAAACAACGATTTTGTCTTCAATATAAATATTTCGTTATTATTATACGAAATAATAAAGTAAATTTAAATTGGAACTTTATATTTAAACTTTAAAGTAAACTTGACTATAAACTTATGGAGAATATAATAAAAGAGGGGTTAAAAATTTTATTTCTGATATAAAAATCTATCTGAAGTCTAAGTGTCGTTTTGACTCGTCTTCCATACGATAACGACGACGATTCAGCGAAGTCAGCACAGGTTGAGACGCGCTGGGGTCTCTACCGTCGGATGGTCCGAGGAGGCAGGCACCCTAAACGGTCCGTTCTGATGACCTCAAAATATGGGAGGAGAGGGTCTATACTTATTATAGGGAGTAATAGTTGTAGGAGGTTGTCTCACCATGTCAGTAATGTTCACCACTTGGATGTGATCCCTGAAGGGTCCACCGAGTCGCCATATCTTAGGGGACCGGTTACGTCCTCTAAGTCCTCTGGACCAAACGAGGGACCCAACCTTTCTAGGGGACCTCCTCCTTTACCGTTAGGTGAGGTCATAAGAACGGACCTCTTAGGGTACCAGTCTCCTCGGGCCACTCGATGTTGACTACTTGGATATAACTGTGGAATATTAATGGGTTCCGGGTAACAAATGAAATCCCAATAGAGTACTACCATATACCTCTTCCGTTACCGTGGGGTGAGGTCGTGAGAACGGACCTTTTAGGGTACCCGTCTCCTCGGAACATCCGACGTCAGGTACCCCAACGTTTCTCAGCCTGTGCTGACTCGCTGAGGTAAAAGTACGTAACCTCTTCCTTTACCGTTGGGTGAGGTCACAAGAACGGACCTCTTAGGGTCCCTCCCCCCTCGGACCATCCGACGTCAGGTACCCCAGCGCTTTTCAGTCTGTACTGACTCGCTGAAGGGAAATTAAAATGTGAAAGTACGTAACCTCTCCCTTTACCGTTGGGTGAGGTCACAAGAACGGACCTCTTAGGGTCCCTGCCCCCTCGGACCTTCCGACGGCAGATACCCCAGCGTGTCTCAGCCTGTACTGACTTCGCTGAATCGTCATCGTCGTACTATCATATATTAAGGTACCCAAGTCTGTTCGTATATTACTGTACATAGGTAGTAATACCGTAGTACGTCTCATTAAAGTGATGGGATTTTTAAGAGACACAAGATAAATAGGAAGGATGACCTGTTAGAGACCGTTGATAAGTTGAAAAATGACAGAGGTATCACACCCGGAAAAGATCTTACAGTATGTCAACCTTAGTATATGATATATTGGATAAGTTTAACCGAAGAAAGTAAATCATTATATTTAAATGAAAAGGAGGTACAGAAAAGTACCGAACTATCGAGTAAAGAAAAATCGTGACTTATTATTAGGTAATAGACTTACGTGATGTCAAATAAATAGGTTACTAGATGACTTTCTGTAGAACCAACTAAGAAGAACCAGTCAGCGATTCAGAACAGACTGAGAAACACTTCGGTGCCTGACGTCGTCCGGTCCGAGGGAACAAGAAGTGGTAGAGGGTTTCAAACGAGTCTAAGTACACGAAACTCAGCCACTACGGTAGAGTGGTAGAGTAGGGGACGACAGGGAAGAAGAGAAGAGGACGGGAGTTGGAAAGGGTCGTAGCCCCAGAAAAGGTCACTCAGTCGAGAAGTGTAATCCACCAGTTTCATAACCTCGAAGTCGAAGTCATAGTAAGGGAGGTTACTTATGAGTCCTAACTAAAGGAAATCCTAACTGATCAAACTAGAGGAACGTCAGATTCAAAACCGTTAATACTTATTTCGACGACATTTGTAAGAAGGCGTAAAACACACACACACGCACACACACACACCTGTATTTAAAAGTTGAGGAAACCCATTTATGGTTCTTCTATTAACTACCTAGTCTACTATGCCCACAAGTCAAAATATTCTTTGACAGTTAAATATATGGTTTTACTGATATGTATAGTAAAACATAAGAGTGGTCGTTACTTATTTTAAAGCACAAAGAACTGTAGGAATGGTCCAAAACCGTAACGGTCACAAGACTTAAAATCAATAAGATTAAACATACATCACCATAGAGTAACAACAAAATTAAACATAAAGACACTACTGTACACTACCGAACCCCTTGCCCTATTACTTTCCTTTTAACTCGACAGAAGGAAAAACAGTCCGACAAGAGTCCGAAAGAAATAAGGTGACAAAACGACTTCAAGGAATTCACCAGAGGACTTGAGAGGGCCTCAACGAAGTAAACACCGTACAGTCACACGATTCAGTGAGGTCAACATAGACTGAGAAACGCTACGATACCTGAGTCGGGTGGTCCGAGGTTAAAGGTACACTAAGAGGTCCGTTATTAGGATCTCACCGAACGGTACGGGAGGAGGTCTATTAAAAAGACTAGGTTCCTAACTTGGGTACAGAGAGTACAGAGGACGTAACCGTCCACCCAAGAAATACTGATCACGATGGACCCTTCGGGAAATAAACACCTATCGACAGATCAACAACTCGTAACAATCACTGCCTTCGATCCCAGGGGATAAGACGGTTAAAACCGGGTGTACGTCAGCAAAAACAAACGAACAGAATAAAAAACAAAATGGAACAAAATTAAATTAAAGAATTGTGGAGTTTGTAAAACATAACCCCATTTCGGTTAAGGTGCACATTAGAATTACACCTCAAACCACCGAGATAAGGGATTATAGTTGTTGTGACATTCCTGTCGTAGGGTTTGAACTTTTATTAAACAGAAGGTTTCAAGTTAACCTTCTACTAACAAACCTGTGTGGAAATGAACTTCGTTACGGACCATGACAGATACTGTTGTCTGTTTATAAGAAGGATTTGAAAGATTCATGAAGGATATGAAAGGATAAGGAGGATATGAACGACATGAAAAGATTACTAAAAAGGTAAGGGTAAACCTCGTAGAAGGTAACGGTGCATAGAAGAGAATGGTTACTCTCGTCGTGAAGATTTTGTCATCACCGCAGTGTTAGTGGTCTTTCGAACTAGTAAATGTTTAACCACCTGGAGTGGGGGTATGTCAACCATCCCGACATACCCCGGTCTCTTAAACGTAAAGACAATTCAAGGGCCAACACCTACGACGACGAAGAGACCTCTGAAACTTTCAGTTGTTTGATCTTAGTACCGAAAGTCTGTACCTTAGTGAACTCCTTGAAAATATTTCCATGACCACGGATTCAAGTGGGGTCTGGCTAATTCGGTCTCACAAACTTCTACTTCCGAACATAATCTAAGGCTCCCGATGACATTGTTTACTAGCGTTTGCCGCACCAAATTTTATTGTCTTTACTGAAGAAAGTGTCAAGACCTCCGGTCTGTAGGGTTTACTCCCTAGGCATCCCGGCACTGGGGAGTCTCCGAGATCCTCGTCTCGAAGATCGAAGACCAGCGCCGGTCGTCAGGATCTGCGCGGAGCCGAACACCCCTACGCCACGAGGTCAGAGACGAGAGCGAGAGTGTACCGGAAGACAGGACACAGACACACACAGACACAGAGACGCAGGAGGGGAGAAGGATATGTCTTTGGTCGCTAACGGAAAGTCCGGGTGGGATTAGGTTGTACTAGTATAGAATTTAACGTAGAATTAATATAGACGTTTCTCAAACAAAGTTCATTCCCGTGAAAGACCTCAAGGTTCACCTGTACTTAAAACCCGACCCCCTGTAAAGTTGAGTTATGACCAGGGAGTGGATTAATCTTTTAGGGACTTCCGTTCTAGGTATATAATACCTTGAGGGTATTTCTAAGATCGTGTCTTATACTACGGTCTTTTCTTTTTAAGGAGTCACCTACTCAGACACACAGGAGAAGAAGATTAAGTGTCAGTAGTGTTGTGTTGTCTATGTTGTGTGAGAATTAAATAGAATTTTCGAAAAATTTTGCTTGACGTCTAAGGTTCCTGAAATTTCACAAATAGACATACTGATTAAGTCGAGATTTAATTTCTGGAAAAAGGAATTCGTTACCTTCTATAATTTCCATAAGGAAACATCTTTCTTGCGTACGATAAGGAGGGATGTAAAATATCCCTTGTATGGATATTTCTCGGGTCTAATGTGTGAAGACTTTCGAAAATTAACATTCTTTGTTACAACAACTTGAAGGGTAATATTTGATCTTTATTATAAGAGTGTACTTCGTTTTTACGATTTAATGGCTTGACACAGGGAGTCCAAAACTTAAAACATGTCACCTTTAATAACAAAAAGTACTTAATTCTGGTGTCCCCACAGAGTCGTCTTACGGACACTACGTTTCGTCCTCTGTTCAATGAACAACGGACTTAAGTCGTAACCCCCGACATAAATGACCCAACCGTACCCCTGACTACTTCTCGGTCCGGTATTCCGGTTCGTTTTACACCAGTGTACAACCCTTTTCTCCTCACATAAGATTCTCATTGACCTTTAGTCCCTCACTCATTCCAAACATAACCTACTTTACCGTAGACTCCTAGTGAGGACGACGATTTAGTGAAGTCAGCACAGACTGAGACACACTGGGGTATCTGCCGTCGGGTGGTCCGAGGGGGCAGGGACCCTAAGAGGTCCGTTCTTGTGACCTCACCCAATGGTAAAGGAAGAGGTTACGTACTTTCACTTTTCACCTTCACTTCAGCGAGTCAGCACAGCCTGACAAGCTCTGGGGTACCTGACGTCGGGTGGTCCGGAGGTCCGTTCTCATAACCTCGCCCCACGGTAACAGAAGAGGTAGACTCCTAGTGTCTCAACAGGATTACCGAGACGTAAATGTGACCGAGACAATTCGACTGTAGTCCCTACCTGTGAACGCGACACGAATCAGTGAGTCAGTACAGGCTGAGAAATGTTGGGGTGTACCCTCGGCCGGTCCGAGGAGACAGGTACCCCTAGGAGGACCGTTCTTATGACCTTACGTAACGGTACGAGAAGAGGTCCCCTAGAAGGGCTGGGTCCTTAGTTTGACCCCAGAGGACGTGACGTCCTCCTCTCCCCGTCTTACTCTTCCCTCTACCCTCCTCCCAAAGTCCTGCTCCCCCTGTATCCCTGGACACTGACTAAGTACAGTTATATACCGTCTTTAGTTGATAACATTTCGTTACTAGGAAGTGAATTTTTTTTTAGTTCAATTTTTTTCTTTTTGGTAAAAGAGACTAGAACTTGAGGTGACTCTTCCTAACTTAGTAGATGGGTAAAGACTCGTCTGAGAGTCAAAAGACTCTTGAACCCTCAAGATGGAATCAAGAGTGTAGAATTATGAAACAAATCAATATTTCTAAAAAGTTCTATTTTTAGGTTGTGGTAGTTCAAATACACTGTCTACAGGGACCCTAAACCCGTCCTCTAAATATGACGTCCCTATCGCCAGTCAGTCTCCACCGTAGCACAATTGACCACGTAAAACACATAAACACTAGAAACGTATTCGGATCGGGAAGAAACGAACGACTGTCCGTGGGATACAGTAGAAACTTCAATAGGAAACAAACTATTCTTTCTACATATCATTATGTGGGTTTCAGATTAAGACGACTCCCCTTTTTTAAAGTTTAACATGTCACCAAAAAAAAAAATTGACTTTTCCTTTTATTATGAATACCTTGTGAATGATTCACGACTTCTCGAAAGATATGTAATAAAGAAAATTAGAAGTAATTACAAGCGTAAAATGTCGATCAAGTCACCGTCTCAGATTTAAACTTGGGTCCGTATATCAGATGAATTTAGAAGCTTGTGAAGAAAGTAATTGTATTGTATTGTGAAAGAGGTATGTATGAAGAGTCACAAACATATAAGAAAGGGATTCTATGACTAAAAAATGTAAAGACCATTGGATACGTATTGTACCCGAAGGATCCAACGCGATCACCATCTCTTGGGTGGACGTTTACATCCTCTGTATTCTCTACGCCCAACCTAGGGACTCAACTCTTCTAGGGGACCTCCTCCGTACCGTTGGGTGAAGTCATAAGAGCGAACCTCTTAGGGTACCTGTCTCCTCGGACCACCCGATGTCAGGTAGCGTAGCGTTTCTCAACCTGTACTGGCTTCGTTGACTCGTACGTGCGTATGTATTGTATTTAAACTGGAAAAATTGTCAAAAATTTACATATCAAGTGACCGTAATGTACGTAAGTTTAGTACCACGTCGGTAGTGTGAGAGGTAGTGGTTGTAGAAGTAGGAGGGTTTGACTTTGAGACATGGGTAATTTATTTTTGAGAGGAAAGGAGAGAGGTGGGTCGGGAACTAATAGTGAGAAAATGAAATAATGAGATACTCAAATTGATAAGATCCATGGATTCGATTCACTTTAGTACGTTGTCAACAGGAAAACATAGTCAGTAACGTACGTCGTATTCCAGAAGTTCGAGGTAAGGACACCGAGGCACGTAGTCTTACGGGAAGGAAAAAGGTCTGACTTATTATAGGGTAACGTATGTGCAGTAAACCAGAGAAACGGTAACTACAGGAGTATATAAATCAGGCAATAATCGTGGCAAGTAAAGAAGTTTCACAGGTGTCTGACCCAAGGAGAGCAATTCAGCCGGTGCTGACAGTGATCCCAGACTAGTGACATCTAACGGAGTTGTCGACGGACTGTCTCGAAACACGAAGGTCTGGTACGGGGGTGGTTGGGAGGTTATAGTAGTGACAGTCTCACTACAAGGATTTTCTTTGTTAAGGTAATACAGTGATGACTTCTAGTATCTCCGGGATTTAAGTCCGACGAACCAGCCATATTTCCGTCATTCAATGGACTGAAGGAGAATAGATATATTGTAATAAAACACGAAGAAGGGACGAGGTTCCCGAGAGAAGTCACGAGTGTCATTCAGGAGAAAAAGAACATATTAACGAGTCAACACAGGTTGAGAAACGCTGTGGTACCTGACATCGGTCGGTCCGGGAAGACAGGTACCCTAAGAGGTCCGTTCTTATAACCTCACTCAACGGTAAAGGAGGAGGTCCCCTAAAAGGACTAGGTTCCTGTTTTGGACTCAGAGGACGTAACCGTCTACTTAAGAAATGGTGACTCGGTGGTTCCTGACGAAAAACTTTTAGTTTAGAAAAACCAAATATAAAATAGAGTCGACCATTATTAATATGTACTAGTTACTAGTATGTAAACGAAAGATACAATACACTTACCCGGTTATACGGGTAAATTTTCCCGGGTATACGGGTAAATTTTCCCGTGTATACGGTAAACTCAGTGAAAAGTCCATTCTAAAAAAATCACAACAGTCCTTAATCTCGAAGATAAAACTACAACCAACCTCAGTCAATTCTTTTCCACCGCGATGGAGTGTCCTTTATCCTTTCACAGATGGACCCTGGGACGCTTATGAATATTTATACATAACTACCGAGACGATCTTAGACCTTGAAGTAGACACATTAATGGGTACGTAGATAAACAAATGTTAAGTAAACAAGTAAATGCTAAGTCGAAAATGTTCCCGTTCTTTTTAATACTTATCTAATTAAACAGTTACTAATTTTTTGTACGATCGGAATGTTTCGTGTGAGAAAGAGATTAGATACGGTAACGAAAAACAAGTAAATTAGGAAATGTTTCGGTAGAGGATGACGTGAAGTTTCGTATATACCAGAGGTAAATAAAGGTTGCAAATAATCAAAAACGAAGGGGGTTGGTGTACGATTGTAAGAACTTATGTCCTAGAAACAGGACATTAAAACACTGTTAGGGTACTAAATCCCGACTATTTATGAACGACCAAGTACTTTATTCTCTTTCGTTGTCCTTATGTGTTTAAAGTTTTACACCTCTATCTGAAAATAGTCTCGGGAATCCTTCTTTTACGAAACGTGGGTCCTTCTTTAGAGAATATCTTCAACAATTTATAGTCTTATCGTTCTTACCTCCACAAATTTATCAAGGAATACATAAAAAATGTGACGCCATACGTTTGAGTCCGGTCACTTAAAATCCCGTTTACGATAGGTCCACTTAGACAAAGAGTAAAATTTATTAAGAGTTTTATACACTTTATGAGTTATTCACAAGGGAGAAGAGGATTCCCAGGTCTACTACAGGTTTGGGATCTATGTGTGACCAGATCCTATACACTTTACAAAAATGATAAGGATTCAAATCCTCAATAAAAGTTTTACCCGAAAATTCAAGTCAATTATTTGTCTTTTGAAAGGGAAATCCTCCCGAATTCTCCCTGTCAAAAGTGGAATACTGTCAAGGTATTTACCTGTCAAACTGTGATACAGCCCTTACGTTTAGTATGAAGACATTCGTTTATACTGTAGGTCTTCCAACTGGGTCGTAGATGATACGGGAGAATAACCTAATCCTGTACTCACAATCTTGGTGATGTTTGTAGTTGGTTGCTTCCAAAGTCTTGTCTTATACAGTTCGCGTCTATTTGATCTCTTTTATTTTCTCTCTCTCTCTGTCTCTCTCCATCTCTCTACCGCTCTCTCTTTTATGTTGTAACCTTCTTTTAACGGTATTATAGAGTCCGGTGTCTTTACGACTCTTTAAAATATCTATGTATTTAATTTCCGTCGGTCCTAAAAAAATAATACTTATTACTTATTTGTCTTAGTATGTCAGTTTAATCGAGTAAAGGGAGGGGATAGATATTTATTAAATATCTTATTTAATTTAATTTTCTAAAAATTTATTTTAGATTTTTATATATTTAAATAAATAGATATTTATTTATCATAAAAAAGTGTTTATTTATGACTTAAACCTCAATTGTACCGGTTCACGTAGGGACGAAAGATAAGAAAAGTAAAAGTGGTTGAAATCCACCAATTTATCTGTACGTTCTGAAAATGAAATTTTACGATAAGGAGATTAAGGACGATTTCGTTAAACCTTCTCTCAACATAATTTCATAAATGTCCTTAGGACTATCATTACACGATAACATGAACGACAACATCATTACTTTCAATTTGAATTTTTATAAGTGTTGACGTGGTTGTAAATTAATCGTTATGGTGTAGTGATAACCGTGGTCTTTCGGGCCTTATTCGACGACAACACCCAACGACTATCTGTCGAACAGTCCTTTACTAGTCACAACCGTTACTAAACCCCGATTAAAGTACCTACAAAAGGTCAAAGGCACTAGAAGGAAAGGGGAAAAGGTTTGTTTTCACGAAGACTTTTAAAGACAAATTGCAGAAAGTGAAACTTATTTCTTTTGTGTTTTGTAAGGGGAAACGTCGACCATAACCACTTTAATGAAGAGACCTCCCTGGTCGTCTGCTCCCCAGAACAAACTCTTCGTGGTCCGTCTTCCAACGCAAGACATAGTCTCGGGTGTGAGTCTGAACGTTGAACTCTAGACAGGGGGAAAGACGGATGTGTGTGTGTGTGTGTGTGTGTGTCTGTGTGTGTGTGTGTGTGTGTGTGTGTGGGGATTTACTTGTGTCTACCGACCGTGGGTCTCATTCGTAGATCTTTTTGTCGGAGTCCAGAGAGACCAACGACAGTAAAGTAAGATGTTTGTCTCTCGGAAGTTCTACGGACACGACAAAGAATTAGACTCTAGTGAGGGCAAACCCACAAATGGGTGAAGGAAAACCCTTTACATGATCTTCATAGTCTTTCTATGGGTCTCTAACTAAACTGATTTTGTTTTGTAAGGAAATTTAAGTGACCAACATATCATAATATAAATTACTTTCGGTATAATACTATTATTATACATAGTCAAAGATTGTCTGTTAAAAAAAAAGGAGGTCTCGACATATTGTAGTGGACTAGATAAACAAAGAGACACACTTTATTTAATTAAAAAGTTTACATTATGTTTCCTCCTATTTCAGTTTGAAGTATTTACGACTTTTTGCAGATTTCGAAATATGGGGGGGTTTAGTTTACCTCGTATACAAAAAGGGGTAAAAAAAGACATATTTCATACATTTGTTAATGGACCTAAACCTCCCGTATTAATACTTCCCCAACTATAGATTTTCCAATAATAACTAAATATCTCAAGAGATCAAATTAGCTTCTGTCTAAATCCTTATTCCTTTTTTTTTTATGACTAAAGGGGTCCTTGTTATTTACAGAGTTTCCCCTTTACATTCTAAATTCCCATTAAAAATATTCTGTGTATATGACGTCAAACACCTAGACCCTCCACAAAGAGCAAACTTGTTGAAGATATATTACTTGTAAAACATCTCGGTAGAGTGAGTAACATCGTACACAATATTCGGAGTTTTACGTCACCAATTTAAGGATCCCATTCAAAACAATTCAGATTTAAGGAGTAAAAGGTAATACCTAAATATTAGGAGTCAGACGTCTAATTTATGTATGTTGTTCATATTTTATAAATAAATTTGTTATTTAAATCAAATTAAGTGAGGGGTAGTGCATACTTACGAAAAAGAGACAGAGGTCACGTACACAAGTGTGTATTGTGGTGTTTAAGTAAGTAGATTGCAGTCTGTTACCCTATGATGAATTATAATCGTACACCAACACATTATTTTTAATTTGGAACGTACCCCTCCTAAGGATACGAAATCAAAAGACACATACAAAGCAATAGTGACATTAGATAAATACATTCTCGTCAGATTAGTAACGCACCATAGTTATAAGTCTCATTTTAGTTTTAAAAATTTTTTGGTTTAAAGAAGAAAATCCCTTTTTAAATTAAATAACTCAGTAAGTGTCTTCGGAATTAGTCCTGAAGGGACTACCATGTCACCTATTCTTAGACGGACAGTTGCGTCCCCTGTGCCAAAGCTAGGGACCAGACCCTTCTAAGTGTACGTTACCTCGTCGACTTCGGAAACGTTGGTCGATGACTCGGGTACACGACACTGCCGGTTTCGGACCCGTGGACCTCGGTGGCGTCGCTCTTCGGACGCGCAGCGGCGGCTCTCGTCTGGGACGAGTGGTCCTGATCTCCTCCGGGAGTACGTCGTTACTGTTAGGTCGCGTTGGTTTTTTTTTTTTTTTTTAATGTTTCCGAATTAGTACGGAAGTTGACCTAAAATGGAAAGTGTTTTCGAAGGATAAAACACCGAAAATGTATTTCTGCCCCGGAAGCGGTTAGTAGGTTTTCGTTTTACAATTATTCTTCACTTTTTCTCTTTATTCTACAACGTCTGCATGTAAACACGACCATAAATTATTGTAGGACATTGGTGTATGTATTTCAAGGTGTACACGATGAGCAACATTAGACTGAACAAGGACTCCTGAAAAAATAAGGATTTTGGCCGTAACCGTCTCTATTGTCATCAGTTCCTGAAGACCGGTTCTACCTCATTGAATCTGACCTGAATGGAGTGTGGAGTTCGTTCAACTTTTGACCTGTTTTCTACACTTTGTTAAAAGTCTATAACCTGCTGTCCGTCGTGTCCTGTCAATAAGGACTCTCTTCTCTTTGTTTATTCCACTCAGGATACTACCGACGTTGAATTACCGATTTCAGTCGACGTCGTGCCTTTGGGTCGTAGACCACTATACCGACGTAACTTCCTCTACTTTACCTACAAGTCTCTCCGGTTTTGTATATCTCAGACACCCTGTCCCATAACCTCTTTCTCTCGATGTGTCCTGTTTTCCTCTCTCGTTCTCTCCTCTCTTCCCCTCTCCTGTCCTGTCCTGTCCCTCTCGTCTCCCCTCCTTCCCTTCCATGAGACCTCTAGACGTCTCCCCAAGGGAACTCACAAGCCAACTCTTAACTAAACACGTACACATCCCTTCTGAGAACTCTCAGGGAACCTGACGTTCCTCTAGGTTGGTCAGGTAAGACTTCCTCTAGTCGGGACCCTAAAGAAACCTTCCTTACTACGATTTGACTTTGAGGTCATGAAACCGGTGGAGTACGCTTCTGAACTGAGTAACCTTTTCTGAGACTACGACCCTCCCTAACCCCCGTCCTCCTCTTCCCCTGCTGTCTCCTACTCTACCGACCTACCGTAGTGACTGAGCTACCTACACTCAGACTCACTTGAGGTCCTCAACCACTACTTGTCCCTCTGGACCGCACGACGCTAAGTACCCCAGTATTTCTCAGCCTGTACTGACTCGCTGACTTGACTTGACTTGACTTCTCATTCGACGGACCGTGGTTCCTTTCTTGGTGACTTTTCCTTATTCCTTAGGTTACCTTACCCTAATCAACACAAGGGTGGTCGGTTCGTCTTCCTTGAGTGTTGTGTCCTCTATCTTAGGAATGTTTCTATAACCTAATTAGAGGAGAAGAGTAATCGACATCTGGTTTCAGAGTTACTTGGTGGGATTGTTTCAAATTTTCGATCGAAAGTTTTCTGGGCTGGACAAGGTTCATTGAATCGACGTACGGTCGAACTTTAGATTGTGATTACTTCCTTATGTTGTCGGTCGTTAGTTTTCGTTTTAAATGTTACGGGTCGTACATTATTTTTAAATGGTCTACCCAATATTTCGTCCTTTTATACTTGGTACTGATCCCTTTTTTTTTTAGTTACCGATCTTTGTCTGAACCTTTACTATTTCTCCTACCTTGATCGTCTGTTCCCGAAATTCATTGATGATACAAGAGATATACGACTTCTTAAACCTCCTTTTGTATTCGTACTACTCCTGTCTTTATCTCCATATCTTTTTCTGGTTTATCTTGAAGATCTATACTTTTATGTTACAGATATTACTTTTCGTTGTTACCGATTTGAATCACTCGTAAAGGATCCACGGTTTGTGACCGACTCTCCCAGTGTACGTAACGGAGTAAATTGAAGTCGAAGTGGAGATGTCTCGTCCACAATTTCTCCTCCTTCGACTCCTAATCTTTTCCATTTATTAACATGTACTAGTGTCTCGACTTTAGACTTTGGTGCGTCAGATGAGGTTCCAAGTTCGAAAATTCGTCGTAAGGTATAACAAATATCGTAATAAACGTTATTTTATATTAAGCCAAATTTCCTGCTTGGAATAGACTCCTTCAAATCACTTTAATTTCCTAGGTTAATTTGTACTGTAAGACAAAACACACACACACACGTGTATCCCTGTGTATACGGACGTACTAAACCCACATCTAAACAACCTCTAGTCTGTCTAAAAAAAGACTTTCACGATATTCTAAACTCTACCTCTTATTGACATAAAGATAGGACGGTAAAAGAGTCTTTCTATTCTATCTCTACTCAACTTACCTTGAACGTTAAATTATCTTGTTTTACTACAATTTTAACAAGTATCGAGATTTCGTAAAATGTTAACCATAAAGTTAATTTCATACCGTTATTATTCCTCTACTTATATTAGTATAATACGTTTTAAATGACTTTCTGTCAGCACAGTACGAGATCCGATTTCATGTACATAATTGTGTAAATTAGGAATGTCGTTGGGAAATTCCATCTAAGATGAGAAAAAATATCTCAACTCCTCGTCTCTCTCCAATAGACTGAACGGATTCCAATATACCTGTTTCCAGTACGTTTCATAAAGAACATATCTTAGTAGACACATTCCCTCAATTTATTACCAAAGACAAGGTCATGTTGAAAGACGTACTGAAAGTGAAATTAAAAAAGGAATATTATACTAAAATATATTTTCGATAAATTATTCGATCGGGACTGACATCTGTTATGTGATAGGTTGACTATTTCTTACTTTCGTACATCTAAAAAATTTTACAGAACTATACGACCATGCTTACGGTAGTTCAGTCATTAGTATAAATAAGAGTTTTCATGTAATTGAATTTATGTACCCAGTTAGATAGTAATCTATTTTTACCAACCCGAGGAGTTAAGGATCCCAGGTATTTAATACAGTTCCTTAATAAAAAAGTGACCTACCGTAGTGACTGAGCAACCTGCACTCAGACTCACTTGAGGTCCTCAACCACTACCTGTCCCTCCGGACCGCACGACGTTAAGTACCCCAGCGTTTCTCAGCCTGTGATGACTCGTTGACTTGACTTGACTTGACTTGACTTATTACGGGTGTATGAATTAATTGAGATTACGGGAGTATGGTTCTGATAATCCGTTGTCTCTGTTAATCTGTGAAAAAGTGGGGAACGTTCATCCTGTCTTTCAGGTGAACCTACAGTACCCTACAGTCCAGTGTCTTATTCATTCCGACATTATTTTGGTCTTGACTCTAAGAGTATTTACCCAGAGTGAGTTTATGGAATCGGGGAGTATATTCGATGTAAGAGGAGTGTCCTCCACTCATTGGGAGATGACCAAGCCGTACTGAGTGGTACGAGTACTTCCTCGACTCACTCCCGAAGATTTGGAACGCGTCAAGTCAAATTAAGGTAAAAGTGTTAGTAAGTGACTCGTGCATGTGGTCTACGATAAGATCAAAAGATTAGGTCTATGGATGAGTTGTTTATTTGTTTAGCCCTACGTTACGGATGAAATCAACATTGAGACGAGACCTTTTGGTCAGTTTACTCATCAGTCCTCTGTGTCTCATCTTTTTTGTTGGTAGACTAGACTACTAGCATAACTGAACGTCCGATCTACGTAAGGACAACTCAACTAGTCCTTAAACTAAAGTGGTCGATCTTTTACAATCCTAACATTGTATCTAGTTCGTTTTATTTTTAGTTCCTCGTTTGGTGGTAGTTGATAGTGGTAGTTGTTCGTGTGTGTTATATCCTAGATCGGAGTTTATTCATTATTCCTGTATTGAAAACAGGTATATTCTTATTTCCCATCAGTAAATTTAACTCATTTAAATCGAGACACTTTCTTTTAAGCGATGTAAAAAAAGACAAGAGTAAAGTTCCACCCGGTCACTTTTGGAACAGTCTGACCATCCATGGAGAAACTTTTATTCAAATTCTTGTAAAGACACCCACACAAAATCATAGTGACCATACTTGTTGTAAAGTGATCTTTTCTTTCCAAGTCGTTGTTACCCCTCGTCAAAACTTCCTGTGTGTTGTAACGAGGAAGACGTCATAGTGACTTAAGTGATCACCGAGAGTGATGGTCTACCCAGGAGAAACCTTTACTTGTAGTCGTCGTATATCTTCCCGATACTGAAGTAATCCGTGAGTCAAGTCAAGTCAAGTCAAGTCAGTGAGTCAGCACAGGCTGAAAAACACTACGGTACCTGACGTCGTATGGTCCGAAGGGACAGGTAGTGGTTGAGGGTCTCGAACGAGTTTGAGTACAGGTAGCTCAGTCACTACGGTAGGTTGGTAGAATAGGAGACAGGTAGAATAGGAGAAGAGGAGGATGGGAGTTAGAAAGGGTCGTAGTCCCAGAAAAGTTTACTCGGTCGAGAAGTGTAGTCCACTGGTTTCATAACCTCGAAGTCGAAGTCCTAGTCAGGAAGGCTACTTATAAGTCTCAACTAAAGGAAATCCCAACTGACCAAACTAGAGGAACGACAGGTTCCCAGAGAGTTCTCAGAACAGGTTGTGGTGTCAAGTTTTCATAGTTAAGAAACCGTGAGTCGAAAAAAAAATATCAGGTTGAGAGTAGGTATGTACCTGATGATCCTTTTGGTATCGAAACTGATCTACCTGATAACAACCGTTTCATTCCTGAGACGAAAAATTATACGACAGATCCAACCAGTATTGAAAAGAAGGTTCCTCGTTCACAGAAAATTAAAGTACCGACGTCAGTAGTAGACGGCACTAAAACCTCGGGGTTTTTGTTTCAGACAGTGACAAAGATGACAAAGGGGTAGATAAACGGTACTTCACTACCCTGGTCTACGGTACTAGAAGTAAAAGACTTACAACTCGAAATTCGGTTGAAAAAGTGAGAGGAGAAAGTGAAAGTAGTTCTCAGTGAAATCAAGAAACGAAAGACCGTATTCCCACCACAGTAGACGTATAGACTCCAATAACTATAAAGAGAGTCGTTAGAACTAAGGTCGAACACGAAGTAGGTCGAACCGTAAAGTGTACCACATGAGACGTGTATTCAATTTATTCGTCCCACTGTTATATATCGGAACTGTATGAGGAAAGGACTACACCTTGGTCAGACAACAAGGTACAGGTCAAGATTGACAACGAAGAACTGGACGTATGTCTAAATAGTCGTGCGTCCATTCCATCAGACCATAAGTGTAGACAAATTCTTAAAAGGTCAAACAACATTAGGTGTGTCAGTTTCCGAAACCACATCAGTTATTTCGTCTTCATCTACGAAAAGACCTTACGAGAGCGAAAAAACTACTAGGTTACCTACAACCGTTAAACTAGAGACCAAGGAAACGGAAAAGATTTAGGTCGAACTTGTAGACCTTCAGGTGTCAAGTGTATGACAACTTCGGACCGAACCTCTTAAAACTCGTAATGAAACGATCACGCACTCTACTCACGGTAACACACTATCAAACTTGTAAGAAACCGTAACGGAAAGAAACCCTAACCTTACTTTTGACTGTAAAAGGTCAGGACACCGGTGACGACTTAAAAGGTTTAAACGACCGTATAACTCACATCGTGAAAGTGTCGTGGTAGAAAATCCTAAACTTTATCGAGTTGACCTTAAGGTAGTGGAGGTGATCGAAACAAAAATCACTACGAAGGACTACGGGTGAACTGAAATGAAAGGTCCTACAGACCGAGATCCATTCACTAGTGTGGTAGTACCAATAGACCCAGTAATTCTAGGAAGAGCATATCAAGAAGACACATAAGAACTGTAGAGAAGAATTATAGAAGACGAAGACAATCCAGGTATTGTAAAGACAGGAAATAACACGGGTAGAAACGTACTTTACAAGAGAACGATAGAGATTAAAAGAACTGCTCTAGAGATCAGAAAGGGTAAGATAACAAAAAGAGATAAAGAAACGTAACTAGTGACTCCTTCCGAAAGAATAGAGAGGAACTATAAGAAACCTTGAGACGTAAGTTTACCCACATAGAAAGAAAAAGAGGAAACGGAAATCGAAGAGAATAAAAGAGTCGATAAACATTCCGGAGGAGTCTGTTGGTAAAACGGAAAAACATAAAGAAAAAGAACCCCTACCAGAACTAGTGACGGAGGACATTTTACAGTACTTGGAGACAGTAATCAGTGATGGACACAATAAAAATAAACACTCCAATTTTTCATTCATTTATACCCATTAAAAGGTGGAACAATCACGTTGATGGTTTAATCTTGCAAATATACCTGAAATGAGTGTCTTCACCAATATTTACTAAAGAACGACGTCAGAAGGAATGTAGAGGGGTTTGTACAAGGACCTGACCTCTAAACTAAAAATAGAACTAAGGGTCAAACGTACGGAAGGTCGAGGGACGGGTCCGGACCTACAACAAACCAACCCCGGGACTGTTGGTCAGATCGAGGATAATAGAAAAGGAGTTAAAGACGTAGAACGAGGACAAGGGGAATGGTACCAAATATCGGTTGACGTTGACCTACCACACTTTCTTGTCAGACGAAGAATGATACTTTGAGTTTTCCGGTTCTATGATAGTTGGCTCGAAATGTGTAATGACGACAGGTTCTGATAACGGTACCACGAGGATGAGACTCTAGTCTAAAGAACGTATAGTGATGTTCGACCTTAATATGGACTCCAGTGGTAATGCGGACTCGTGCAGGATTCAAATTCTCGACCGGTTCTGACAGTCCATGAACCATCTATACCCGAAGGGTCCACCGCGATCACCATTTCTTCAGTGGATGGGTACGTCCTCTGTATTCTCTGTACCTAAGCCAGGGACCCAGATTTCCTAGGGAACCTCCTCCCGTACCCTTGGGTGAGGTCATAAGAATGGACCTCTTAGGGTACCAGTCTCCTCGGACCTCCCGATACCAGGTATCCCAGTGTTACTCAACCTGTGTTGACTTCGTTGAATCGCACATCGGGACTGAATTTGGAAAGATATAGGACGGAACGGTATCTTCATGGCGTATGGACTCTCGATACTATAGTAGTCTCAACTGATACCGGTGCAGAGATACACCTTTCTTTGTCAGTCACGTCTAGAACTCTACAAAGGAGTGACCAGTAAATCGTTATAATTGAGGATCAGTTATCCCTCACCCAAACTCGTTTCAAATTACCCGATCGAAAGAAGTTGAGAGACTAATCCCATAGGATCATCGAATATCTGGAAAGTGTCTTTCTTAGTAGTAAAATCTAATTGATAATCAAACTCCAATTACTCCTAGTAAGGTATTTAAACTTAAGTTACTACTATTTACATGGGGTTAACAATCTTTTCTGATTTTTGGTAGGTTTGTACCATCTGTAACTCGACAGTAACTCGTGTGACTCGATAAAATTGATTTTAAATAACCTACAAATTATTCACGTATCTTTTACGAGTTACTCACACTCACTCACTCACTTCAACGAGTCAGTATAAACTGAGAAACACTAGGGTACCTGACATCGGATGGTCCGAGGAGACGGGTCCAATTACTCACGTTCAGTATAACGTTAATAATGTTAATATTAAAACACACACACGGTTTGTAACATGATTCCGGGAATTATACCTAATAAAGTAAATCAGGATTCTTTACAAGGGGTATTATTCGTGACAATGGAGATCGAATTTCAGTCGAATCTCTCCAGAGAGTCCCAGTGACCTTCTTGGTATTAAATTGGTGACATATTATGACGTAAAGATAACGTTTCTTTTAAAAGAAACTTTACTGAAGTTTATATTCACTTCTAAAAATTGTTCCGAAAACAAGAGAACGGTACTTATTCCTCGCCGTCAAATCTTATGACCAATTCTGATGTCTAAGACTTTTCTGTCCGACCCAAACTCAGGTCCGAGACACTGAGTGACGATATACTGCGACTCATTTATCGAATTTGAGAGACACGGAGTCAAAAGATAGATATTTTTACCTAGTATCTGAACACTCTAGGTAAATTATACTTTTTACTTAATTATGTACATTTATGTGTATTTGAGTTTTAGATATTTGTATATAATGCGTACATTTTACAAATCTTATTATGGACCGAATGTAGTTTATAAGTTTTTTCTTTGTGTTCGATAATAATAAACTTTCACTTTCACTTTCAGCGAGGCAACACAGACTGAAAAACGCTGGGGTACCTGATATATTGGGTACCTTAAGAGGTCCGGTCTTATGACCTCACCCATCAGAAAGGAAAGAGGTCCCATAGAAGGGTTGGGTCCCTGGCTTGGGTCCAGAGGGTATAACGTCCACCTAAGAAATGGTCGACTCGGTGTTCTCTTCGGGAAACGAAGGAAATGTGTCGTTTCCTTTTTTATTTGTCTTGCTTTTCTATTGACTGTCTGATCCTCTTTTATAAACGCTTACTACGCTGGTTGTTCCCGAATTAACAACCCGAATTTGTATGTTTGTCGAGTATATTAAATTATTGTCGTCTTTTTCTGGTTATCTTTTTACCGTCTTCTGGATTTATCTGAGAAGAGGTTTCTTCTGTACGTCTACCGATCATCCATGTACCTTTCTACGAGTAATCTCTTTACGTTTAGTTTTAATGTTACTTCATAGTGGAGCATGATCAGTCTTACCGGTAGTAATTTTTTAGATGTTAGTTATTTACTACCTCTCCCACACCTCTTTTCCCTTGGGAGACCGTGACAAACACCCTTACATTTAACTATGTTGGTGTTCCCTCTTGTCATATCTTCAAAGAATTTTTTGACATTTATTTTGATGGTATATTGGGTCTTTAGAGTGAGGACCCGTATATGAGACTCTTTTGGTATTAAGTTTCTTTGTATACATGAGGTCATAATAAACGTCGTGATAAATGTTATCGGTTCCGTACCTTCGTCGGACTTACAGGTAGCT
Organism: Capra ibex; assembly: GCA_006410555.1. Classification (NCBI taxonomy): domain Eukaryota; kingdom Metazoa; phylum Chordata; class Mammalia; order Artiodactyla; family Bovidae; genus Capra; species Capra ibex. The sequence goes on along the minus strand of SJYO01010515.1, from coordinate 2,830,341 downwards.
GTCTACTTATCTATTTCTTTTACATATATATACGTATATATATATGTAAACAACACACACATATATATATATATGTGTTACCTTATAACGAGTTAGTATATTTCCTTGTTTTAACTCAGTAAACATCACTACACCTACGTGGATCTCATACAGTATGTCTCACTTCATTCAGTCTTTCTCTTTTTGTTTATAACGTATAATTAAGTATAAGTACCTTAGATCTTTTTACCAGGACCACTAGGATAAACGTCTCGTCCTTGTCTCTACGTCCACATCATTTGTCTGAACACGTGTGTTTCCTTCTTCCTCTCCCACCCTGCTTAACTCTCCCATCGTAACTATATACAGTGACGGTGCACATTTTATCGATCGATCACCCTTCGACACGTCTCGAGTTCCTCGAGCCGAGTTACGAGACGCTACTGGATCTCCCCACCCCACCCCGTCCCACCCTCTCTCTGAGTTCCCCCTCCTGTATATACATATAAATCTGTCGACTAAGTGTGACAACATGTCGTCTTTGTTTGTGTTGGGACATTTCGTTAATATGAGGTTGATTTTATCTCTCTCTACCTCCTCCTTTCCACGAACCCTCACCTTTTTACTTGTGATTCCATCTTAGTTGTCATTGAATTTTTTTAATATTTTACACAATACATAATAAATATATTTTGTTTTAATTACGTGAAGTCGTTCTTTATCCCTTCCACTCCTTGCTCTTTTCTTCGTCTCTCTTTTCCTACTCCCCGTCATCAAAACCATGTTGACTTGTGACATTTTGTGCAGACCACCACCCCGTCCCACCCTCTGTCAAACCCCAGTTCTCTTGTCTTGTTAATGTTGTAAGAAACGAGCACGTATGTACCGGATTCACTACTTCGGTCCTTCTCTCCGGTCTAGAGGACTAAGGACCGGGTCCCGGAAAACATAATTTAGTACAACGGAGACAACAGTCTATTAGTAGAACGTAGACCTTGTATTTATGTCGGTTAAGTTTATACGTAGAACTAGAATAGTACGCCAATCGTTAGGTACGACGATAATAACAGATTTCCCGACGTAGGGTAATTATGGTCAAGTAAAAAACCGTTGTTTAGAGCACCGTATTCCACGTATTTATGTTATATCTTACACCAATTTCCTTTAATAGGAGTAAGGTTTATGGTGTTCTGTACTCTCCTGCGAGGATCCATCACGATGACACCTCTTAGAAGTCCTTCAGTTTCCCTTTTACCCCTTTTAATTTCAAAACAAGTCGAAGCCATTAAGATTTAGTCCACCCTATAAAAAAAATTCACACTACTAAACTAATCTTTAGATAAGAAAAATTTTAATTAAATAAAAAATTAACGTCCTATTAACGAAATGTCTTAACAGAAAAGACAGTTTAGAATTGTGTTTAGTCGGTATCCATATGTATATACAGGAGGGAAATGTTTAGATAAGAAAATTAATTTACTGTTAGAACTGATATTCTCTATTGGAAATGATAGAAGTTATGTGTTCACTTCAGGTGTACTAAGGGTACATATGACGAATGTCAAGGAAGAGTATGATTACCCATGACGTTCGGTGTGTGTGGTCTCTTGACTACTAGTCTTAATCAATGTACTACGTACTACTCACTAGTCGTAGTTACGTTCAAAACTGTACTGCATTATTTGAGATACCGAACATGAAGGGGAGGTTTGTGTAACTTTGAGGTACCAGTTTTACGATCCGACAGAATTTTTGGATTTAATTTTTAACATAATGGGTACAATATCGTCATAATAAATGTTATCGTTGGGTCACAGGTACACCCTACACATGTGTTGTGCATCGTATATATCTGTTACTTTACCTTTAAGACTATGTACAAGGTAATTCGCTTTATTCAGTCAGTCTTTTCCTATTTCTATTATCCTAAGGTGTATACACTCCATGGTCCATATTAATCTAAGTATCTCTGTCTTTAATCTTACTACGAAAGGTCCCCTGACCCTTCTCTTCTGACCCCTCAATCACAAATTACCCATGTCAAAGTCAACCCTTTCTACTTTTTTATCTGCCTACTACGATTACCGACGTCTTGTTGTACTTATATGAATTACAGTGATTTGTTATGTGAATTTTAATAAATTTTGCCATTTAAAACATAATACGTATCCAATGACGTTAAAATTTCTTTTGAATTTCATGTAAAATAGTTAGTAAAAATTAAATTTATATATTCGAGAAGTCAACCGGTGTCCTTTAAATTAAATCGACAAACATTGTAACCATAAGTACAATGTTTATCAAAGAGTTACCGGTGTATCGGAAACTCTACAAAAAACAAATAAACAAATACATTTCCTTTGGTTATGAATTATTTAGAGTTTTCTCTTCGACCCTTAACCCAGTCTTAAGTTTACTATATTAGACCCGGTGGTGTATCGTACGGTTATAGTCCCTTCCACTTTAGTGATGCTACCCCACAAGAAACCTTCCTTACTACGATTTCGACTTTGAGGTCATGAAGTCGGTGGAGTACGTTTCTCAACTGAGTAACCTTTTCTGAGACTACGACCCTCCCTAACCCCCGTCCCCCTTTTCCCCTGTTGTCTCCTACTCTACCGACCTACCGTAGTGACTGAGCTACCTGCACTCAATCTCACTTGAGGCCCTCAACCACTACCTGTCCCTCCGGACCGCACGACGCTAAGTACCCCAGCGTTTCTCAGCCTGTGCTGACTCGCAGACTTGACTTGACTTGACTTGACTTGACTTGACTTAAAATATTGTATTCAAGACAAAGACTCTAAGAACGGACCTTTACGAAAAAATTTCGAGGTTACTCTTTAAAAGCTTCACCAGTAACGCGTGTCAATCCCATAAAGTAGAAGAGAGAGACGGATCGTTGTACGTTAGGAGAAAGGGAGTCACGAGGAAACTCTAGAAAAGACTTAATTCTTCTGTTAACCTACTTAAATACAAGATTTTCGAGTAACCGGGTGTCATTGACCTACTCGATTTTCCCAAGAGTCAAGTGTTTGGTACGTTTCTAACGGAAACGGACCCCGGGAACCTCGGTGGGAGTCAGACTCCTTTTGACTCCAATAGAACACAAAAACTAAGTTCGTTCACAGGAACCATCTCAAAGTAACGACAACTCTCAAAATACACTCTTCCTTGACTTATAGTTGTGGAGTCCTTAATCATTTGTTCATTCTGAGTATCAAGAATTGACCACAGTTCCTTATTAAACGACTCCGGGGCTGAAGTGTCTAAGTGAGTAAGTCAGTCAGTGAGTAAACTAATGATAATTAGTGGACCTGTGACACAACCACGTCGGATCACCCCTCTGTTACCGATATTATTTCAGTTATATTAGTCAAAGTCTCTCCACAGTGGAAAATATTCTCGAGTCTCTCTATAGTATAAACTAACCTTTAATACTTCCCCGAAGTACCTTTCCCGTAAACGTTAATCCTCTTTCACACTCTTCTAATTTGGGTCCTTTAGGTTGCTCCTTCTAATGTACCACAAACAGGTTGAACAGGTTCCTTATATGGGTACCCGACTTCATGTATGATTTTAAACCTTCTTCGTTATGTCAATCTTATCATTCAACCCCCGCATCTTACAGGTTAACTTCTAAAAACCCCTTATGTGTCCCAAATAGTTTTCCTCTGACTAATATCGGTTTCCGTATCAGTCCAAAAATATAGTTCCTCGTTTCGACCTGTTCCCCGACATTGACCTGGTACCGGACCCCTCAATCACCCTTTTACCTTCGTACTGAAAGACTAACGGAGAAAAGACCCAGAGTGTCAGACTGGTGACTGTACTCTTAGTGTACGACTTGTCTGACTGGGAACGAAAGTGTTTTGTTCCGAAGGAGATTTGGTCCCGACCTCTAGAACAATTTTAAGTCTAAGACTAAGTTACCAGATCCCGTTGTCAGACGCAAAGACCTTTCGAGGGTCCACTCCAACGACACCGAACACCCACTTGTGTAACTCATCGGTCCGAAACTTTAGTATAGTAGTCAGTTCATGAACTGTTGGTAGAGTCGGTGTATGAGGGAATATTTAACAACTTTTCTGTGTTGAACACCTCTAACGCAAGTACCCAGTGTGTCAGTAAGGAGGATGTGTGTGTTGTCGTGGGAGAGGAGTAAAGGTCGAAGTCTAATGACAAATAATCACGTAAGACACAACCCTTTTACTTACCCCGAAACCATCTTCCCTAACCTCATCTTTCCTGGACTGGCGTCTCTGACGGGAAGACCAACCTCTACTGTCTCGGGGAACGACTCCCTAACGTCCTTGTACATATTGTCCCTACGAATCTTCTCCACTCTCGGTGGACTGAATACCATACTAGGTAGACTCTAAATATTGTTAAATTTTATAGTTTAATCGATCGTATGTAGTTGATGATACGATTACTCGAGAGTGTGGACGGAGTAAAGTGGAGTCCGACGTCCATCGGACACTCTCGTCCGAACCTAGTTAATCAGTTACATTAACTTCGGTTTATATTAATTAATATATTAAATCCCGACAAACTCAAATTAAAGTGATTTAGTGTAATACTTTGACCCCGTAATACTTCCTAATCACTCTATTCCTTTTGTCCGAACTCATTTCGAAAGGGCCCTCGATATTATGTACATAATAAAGAACTGGACTGTGGGCACTTTCTTCACGTCTACGAGATTTAAGGGGGTGATAATAACTATTTTTAGGGGTACGGGACGTGTAAATCCTCAAACACCAGTCTGTCAACGATCTCTCTCGTATTTACCCGACAATTTGGACTACCCTACCCGTCGACCATCCATCTTTCCCGTCCTCTTTCTCAGGCTCTCCCATGGGTCTAAAACTACGACTGAGTGTTCCTCGGTAGTTGTCTTTATATCTTTCTTTTAATTCTTTAGTCTCACCTCCACTTCTCGTATTTGACCTAAAAGAATTAACAAAAGTGATTTATTTGTCGTGATACCTACCTTAACACACAGGGGGAGGCTTTCTCCAGCTTCGGGATTGAGGGTCCTGGACACTTGTACTGGAACATACCTTTATTCCAGAAACACCTACTAGTTTAATTCTATTTCAGCAATCCACGTTGGATTAGGTTATACCAGAAGAGAGATGTCTTTCCCATCTAAACATGTGTCTCTGTCTGTCTGTGTATCTCCTTCCCACTACTCTTCTGTGCCCCTCTCACGGTAGTTGTTCGGTTCGTTACGGGCTCCGATGGTTTACGGTCGTCTCCGTTCTTTGTCTAGGAGGAAGTGTAGGCAGTCTTCTTTGGTGGGGTCTCCCTATTCAACCCTCAAACCCCAATTGTATGTGTGTGTTCATATATATTGTCTATTGGTCGTTCCTGGATGACATATCGTATCTCTTGATATGAGTCATAAAACATTATTGGACATTCCCTTTTCTTAGATTTTTTCTTATCAATATCCACCCTCCCTCCCTCCAAGTTCTCCTCCTCTGCATACATATAAATACTGACTGAGCTGCTACATACCGTCTTTGGTTGTGTTATGACATTTGTTAATAGGAAGTTACTTTTTATTTATGTACAATTTTTCGTATCTATAGATACATAAATAATGACTTAGTGAAACGGTATGTGGATTGTGATTATATTGTAACATTTAGTGGACATGAAGTTATTTTTTATTAAAGAATTTTCTTCTTCGGTTGGGACAGTTGTGGAACTAAAACTTAAATATCGGAGGTCTTGACACTCTGTTTCTAAAGTTACTACAAGACAACAAATGAGGTTAAACACCTTAAAACGATACCATCAGGATCCTTCGAGTATGTTCGTTACATACAATGGTATGTTTTTTTAGGTTATGATGGTTCCATACTTCGTGTCTTTACTTTCCCTTTGAGAACAGTAATAGTCTATCAACCTTCTCGAACCACGAAGAAGGTTCCGGAAAAAGATACATGTATTTTTATACAAACAACATCTTTACTCTAATATGGTATCTGTAATTGAACAAAAACAAAAAAAAGTAAGTCATTTATGTGACACCGGTAAGAGGGTGTAGTCAGGTGTGTCTAGGCGAGGAAGTGAAGTTACCGATGTACCTTCGACACAAGTGGTGATATGGTGGTTACGACATGATTGTCGATGCACTTAAAGTAAAATACTTACATAATACTAAATACTATGTGTAAATCCCTTAAACGATAATGTTTGTTAAAACGTTAATTATATAAATTTGAGAAGACTCTCGAAACAAAGTCCTACCTAACATCTTCACCTTAACGGACCAGTTTCGAAAAGTGTGAATTCTTAAACTCTTCTTAGCAGTTTACGAGAAATTTTTACAACGTCGACAATAGGTCAGTACCATAATCTACGGGAAAGAGGTGTGGTAAAAGTTGTATATCACTTATCACTTTCAGTGAGTCAACACAGGCTGAGAAACACTGGGGTACGTGGTATCGGACGGTCCGAGGAAACAGGTACCCTAAAAGGTCCGTTCTTATAACCTCACCCAACGGTAAAGGAGGAGGTCCGCTAGAAGGTCTGGGTCCCTAACTTGGGTCTAGAGGACGTAACCGTCCGTCAAAGAAATGACTAGTTAGAGAACTTTAAAAACGGTTGGACTTTCTTTCCCTTAGAGTAATAAAAATTGTCATATACAGGTACCAGTGATTATTCTACCTCTTTGAAAAGTATGAAAACCGGTAAACTTCAAGAATAAAACTCTTGACGGATCAGTGTAGGAAACAAGAAAAGATTATCGAAGGAAAAAAAAGATAATTCATAAAAATACAAACTCTATCATTGTTCATCAGTTCTACTTATAAGGAGGGTATAAATAATTCGAATTAGACGATTTACATACGTTCTATAAAAGAAGGTAGTATTGCAAAACATTTGAAAACAAGTCACAGAAGACGGAGATCCTATAGATTAAACTGTCATCAGTGTAGACAGTTAGTTTACTTTTATAGTGTTAATTAACCACTATAAATGTAAGATACAGTATGAATCCGAAATTTGTCTATGTATCTCTCCGTTTCCGTATGAACGTATAAAGAATTTACACATTGATGAGTATGATACAAATTCCTTGACCTCCGTAATGACATCCACCATGTCCCTGTTAATAGTGTTTCCAACCACAATCTTTAATCTCTTTGAATCTTGTCCGATCACGGTCTTTCCACTAAAGAGACCAACTCCGTTTAGTGTCAAATGGATTGGACACATTCACATATAATTGTTAGGTAAAAGATTACAGTAACTTATGTACGCGACTTCTATACATAACTTTCCTTCAATGGAGTATAAGGAGAATGAGTTTACTCCCCGACCCTAATGACGGAGGACAGTGGTCAATCGTTGTCCGTATTACAAATGGTCGGAGACATCATTTGACCCTCCAATATTCGATGTCATTCATTTTAGGTACACGTATAATTTTACTCCTTCTCGCTATCTTCCTGCTCGTCTTGTTTTCACGTTGCGATAAGTCATTTTTCGACTTCTCCATTTCGACCGTCGGTCACGGTGTCGTACACACCGCCACGTCTGTGTTGGTTCACTGAGGACCACGTCTGCAGACTGGGTGACAGGCATGGAGATCGATGACCTTGACGCCATAGTGACGACGGTCAGTCTTTGTTGGCTCAAGGAAACGAGACTTAAATATAAGTAGTACGTTGGAAGTCAAGTATTAAAACAAAGGATTCATCTAACGGGATGACCCTTCCGTCACGAGTTTAATTGGTCATAGTTATGAGACCAATCGAACCGTCTATACACAGAAAGACACTTAATAGGTCAAGAAATCATTTCCTCCACTACGATACGTGGTAACAAAAAAAAGAGAGGTGTCTAAAAGGGTGTCACTGGCCAAATAGACCGGTCCTTTTCAAATGTCCAATTATGTACGTTACAGGACATCTGTCCAGACAGACAGAACACAGAGGTAGTAGGTATACAGAGATAGTGGATAATAAGACAGGAATACGATTGTTTGTAACTCATTGAAAAGAAAAAGAATGAAAATGTGTCATCAGACACATTGTGTCCATAACCTCTAATAACACTTTCTCTTCTCTCTTTCCAGTACTTCCTGTCTCTTACATTTCTTAAAGTATCAACTAATTCTATACTTTTGACTGTGGATCAAAAAACACGTGACCTTAATTATTAAGAACCAGAGCACTAACCCCCGGTGTATTCGTCAAAGGGTTCCAGATTCTTTTGCATCGAGTTATTTTTGAGGATGTAGCTGTCTTGACTCTATGTAAGATCAAGGAACTATCAGGAGTATTTACGGGATGAAGTGGATTTTCCGTGGCACTGATTAGTCGGACCATTTTATATGTACGCTTATAAAGGTCCACCTCCGTGTAGTCACTAAACCCCACTAAACCACCTTTCTTTACTCACTAACTACTTTTGACTTTACACTTGTGCTAGACTTCCGACTCTTTCCTCCCCATTCTACCTTCCTTTCCTCCTTCCTTTAAAGTAACAAAGTCGTTTGTGAAAAAACTCGTGAAGGATACACAGGCCATGACGAAGTCCACAAACCTAAGTTGTTTCTCGTTATTTTTAGATTGAAGAAGGGAAGAATCTTGAATTAAGAACGTTTTCTCTATTTGTTATTTGTTATATTTATATTTAGTCATCTAATATACTCCACTACGTACGATACGTTTTCTTTTTTTTTTCCATCTTGTTCCGTCCACCCTAGTCCTGACAGTTCACCCGTACCCACCCAACTCTGAAATTTCACCACCCGTTCTCCCCGGGGGATTCTTCCACTGTGTCCCCACCGATGAACTAACCTTCGCTGTCTCCCTCTGTAAACTCTCCGTCTTGTAAGGTTCGTCCTCCCAGTGGTCATGTTCTGAGGACGAATAGACACTCACACTTTCACAATTCTTTGTTTGTTTGGTAAGAAGTTTTTAGGGGGTTCAGAGGGACGCGACCGGCTTTTCCATTTCCATACATGTCCACATGTGAATAGGTGGGTCCATTACCTACCAATAAGGAGCTCAAAATCTAGTGTACGTCTCTGATTTTTCTCGTTCCGACGAACCACTGGCTATCGCTTTTCTAGTGGACTGGCAAAATCTGAACGTCCCTTTCCTCTGCCCACCCCTCCTTCCCCGGAGAACTGTCTGAAAATTACTTGTTAAACTGAAAAAAGAGTTTCACTTTGGGCGAGGTCAGGTTGTACCAGACGGTCCTTCTAGGGTGATCTTTCCTAGGACTCCATGACGAGCCCCAGTCCACCATACAATATTAGTGGGATCAACTTTCCTGGTGTCACCTTCGTCTCCACTGCTTCCTACGGCACCCAGTGAGTGTAGAGGACAATAAAACGTCGGACTCCACGCTTAAACCGTCTCCTGATCCACCTTACTGTTCTGATGTGGGGTCTGATGTGGACGAGACGGTACATAAAGACACCAAAGACCGATCAATATCTTAGTCGACCCCCGAGTCAAAGAAGTAGACACCTTAACCCTTTATGGTGGACCGGGTGAATGAAGTGTCCCGAAAACAGTCTGAGTTTACTTCATAGTCCCCTTTGACAGAGGCTTCATTAGTTTGCGAAAAGTTTGTCTTCTATAATAATAAGTGTTCCGAAAATAAGAATAGTTTATGGCTAAATTATAAACTAAGGAAAATCAAGTGTGGACCTTTATTAGACGTGAAAGTCTTGCTGTCATTGAAGTCAGGACGACCAAACGATAGATTAGATGTTCTCAACCACTATCGGTTTCCACCCCTCTTCCAAGTCCTCTTTTATGTCGTGGTGACATATCCAGTCCTTCGTCGTACCCTTCTTTTAGGTACGTTCACCGCGATTTTTAGGGACGTCCACCATTCCTCGGGTGGACGGTTGTCTCCTCTGTTTCTCTGTGCCCAAGTTAGGGACCCAGTCCTTCCACAGGACCTCCTCCTTTCCGTGGGGTGAGGTCATAAGAACGGACCTCTTAGGGTACCTGTCTCCTCGGACCTCCCGGCGTCAGGCATTCCATCGTTTCTCAGCCTGTACTGACTTCATTGAATCGTACGTGGAGAAAAAGAAGATCTTGTCTTTATTTTTCCACGACACAGAAACAACCCCCCTTTGGAAGGTCGTAGACGAGGGTCTAAAAATAAAAAGACACCGAGTCCTCTTCTGTCTCCGGGAATCCGACCCGAGTGGAAACAGCACCGAGAGAAGAAGGCCCAAGAATAGTCTAAACTCGAACCGGTCCACTAGAACCGTTTTCCAAACGGGAAAAGGACGTGACGACTAAAAGGACTCTCGGGGTAGTATGAGTTCCAGTCTGGAAGGGCACACTACGACTTCGACTGTTTGGATTAGACAGTTCTTTTGTCCAATAAAAGGACGTTTTAGAGTGGTTCTTTCCCCTCCCCGTAATGGGAAGTGAACTTTAAAATTCGATGAAACTCAGGTTCGAGTGTCTCAGAGGTACTAAAAGAAGTTCCCCCGGATTTCCGTTTCTTTTCCTCCCGAAAGAAACACAGAGAGTAACTTATAGAGGTAAAGGTCAGAGTTAGTCGGAGTGAACTTTTTGTGAGAGAGGTCGAAAATAGTCGAATTTGGACCGTGTCTGTACACCACACACGTTCCTATATCCAACAATAAGTCACGGAGACCGTATAGTACAATTCTACTTTTTGTATTCAAACGATGAATTTCCCCTAGACAGTCAGGTTCCAGTAGTAAGGGGTCGTCCGGTGTCTTTCTCGGTGTGGTGTTTATTACAAGACCCACACCCTGTTCGTAGACCAATCACAGAGGTAAACCCTCTTCGTTTCTCTTGTCGTAAAGGAGGTTTATGGTCTAGTTAGTAAATCCCCGTTAGGTAGAAGACGTTTTTACTAGAGTTCAAGTGCTGATTATTCTGGTGTCGACGGAAAAATACCAACTCAATGGGTGTGTGTTGAGCCGTGGTATAAGATCCAGTCCAGTGTTGACGCATTATCCGGAGTCTGAACCGTCAAAGTGCAAGAAGCCAGAAAAGGAACGGGTTGGGTGTGACTTAATGTGCGACTGGTTTCGAGGGGACCTCAGTGTACCTTACTCCTAAACCGAGATTTAGAGGTTTAAATGTCGGGTTTTACCTCCGGAGGGACCCGGTCGATTCAAAAAGGTAAAGTGAGAGTCTCGCGACGGTACGAGAAAGGTCTCGTGACGCGTCTAAGAGACCCGACGTAAAAGGACGACCACCAGGTCCAATCCGTATGTGTCTATCCTCTTAGCGTCCACCGGGAATTCGTCATTTCAGTGAGGTTTAAGTTCTCCTTTTACTCTGGGTAAACAAATATCTTGTTTGAACTTGACGTTCCTCGTATCTCCCTTTGTCTAGAATCCCTCTCTTTTCCTTTTCTCATTTATTTTAAAACAGAAACAAAGGGGAGAAAAGTTTTAGTCAAAACGGTTTAACAATTAATAGGAACTTTCCGACACTTCACACCATTCCTCCTTCAATCACAATCGTCAAGTCTATAGGACCGTATACAGTATACACCAGAGACCCTGTAGGTCCCACTGTACCTGACTGTGCAACGAGGTTGGTGTACGAGATGTAATGGTAATATAAACGCATTAACTAGGTAAGGACCGTACATTTCGGGACTGGAGACCCACGACTCCCTAATTTTATAGTGAGTGTCCCAAATTTGACAACAGAAATACACCCATCTACAATTGAAGATAACGGATTCAGGGACCTGAAGATCAAACGACATTGTCACATCGTGACCTCAGTTTATCACCCGTGACGAGAGAAAGGACGGAGGACGAAAAATAGAGTATAAAGAAATAATGTGGTAATCGTGAGGTGTGACCCTGTTGATGGTATCGGTACATGTGTACGTCTCGATTCGTGTCACGGAACACCTTTGTCTACGACTTACTTTCTGTGCCTCTCCTAATGTGGAAAGAAGAACCCAGGGTAGAAATAGTTCTTAGGTAGAACGTACAAAGGTGACATAAAGAAAACGAATGTTTAGATATTACTATAAGTCGTCGAAACGAAACACGATAAACGGATTCCCTTTCACTTTTTCACTTTCACAATCAGTGAGTCAACACAGGCATAGATCAGACTGGGGTGCCTGACATCGGACGGTCCGAGAAGACGGGTACACCAAGAGGTCCGTTGTTACTACCTCGTCCTACAGTAAGAGAGGAGGTCCCCTAGAAGAGGTGGGTCCCTAGTTTGGGTCCAGAGGACGTAACGTCCACTAAGAAATGACAGACTCAGTGGTCCCTTCGGGAACAAATATTCTTAGAGTTAGTTCTAATTAAGTCACACTTAAATAACTATAAGTCTTTGAACTTATTTTCTCCTTTTGTAACAAGATTTGTAGTTTCCGGAATATTAGGCTACTCCCATACACACATACACACATAGTCCATCTCTACCCTCGTTCCCGATCTCCCTCCACCCCTCCACTCCCCGTCCCCTTCACAAATCTACTCATAGACTTGTCGGTGTCAAACGGTTTCTTCACGTTTCACGGAGTCGTAAGTTCGCTCCTTTTTCCAATGTAAACTAACTTCTTTTGGTCTCGTCGAAATACTTGGTTACATTCGGAACGAAGGGTGTAGTGAAGACTAGTAGTAAAGGTTCAAAAAAGACGTGTCAAAAAAAAAACCAAGACTAGTACTTGAATAAAGTCGGAAAGGGAAAGGACTGGTGTCGTGGATGGACCGGTAAGAAGACGGAAGTCGTGGATCGTCCGGAGAGGGAGAAAATGGTCAATAGGAGGAGTTTTTGAGATTGTTAGTACAACAATTGTAACACAATTTAACCGAGGTGGGGTATATTAGTTGAGGTTTGAGTCGTTGGGTGAACTTCTCAGTATGGAAACAGATGTAGTGGTGAACTTTAACAAGGTGAGGTTATTACGTCTGAAGTCTAAAAAAGACAACATACTATAGAGAGTGTGAAGGAGAGTGTAAAGAGAATAGTTAAATATAAATTACTTTAAAACGAGAACAGGTGTGATAGTAGAAGTAAGACAGGAAAGATAGGTAGTGGTAAAAGATGACGGAGGTGGAGTTAAAACCGTAAGCAATAAAAGAAGGAATCGGATCTCGAAGACCAATTGGATAATTTGTGACGTAAACGAACGGTCCATCTTAGGGAATTAGTCGACGGTAATATAGAGATAGTTTGAAGTTGACGGAACGAAATCACTCCCGAAGTATCGATGTTAAGGACAACCAAAATAAGTAGAGAACTTCTGAACCACTTTATAAAGGTCGTAGACGACAAAGTCTAGAAATTAGGAGAGGAGTTTTGAGGACCATAGTAGACATTCTTTCTTAGAACGGACAGGTAAATAACTTTTGTACATCTAGTCTCGACAAGTTATCTGAGGGGATACGACAATAGTTATAAGAGATAGACGCGACAGGTAATACCATCGGTGACTCGTATATTTCGATAACTCGTACACTTACACCGATGACTCTTACGTCATGACTTAAAATTTAAAATAAACTAAAATTATTTTTAAATTTAGTGTCGTACATCGAACATCGATGAGACAACCTGTAGTGTCTCTGTTCTCAATAGGTTGTCTTTATATTGTCGGAGTATTTATTAAAGTTTAACAGATCATCGATACAATTTTTCAAAATTTTTCATTATTAATTAAAATCTATTGATTATTATAATAAAAGTGTTTAATAACATAAAATAAGTTGGTTTATGAACTTTTTTAGAGTAAAATTGTACATTAGTTATATTTTTAACATTTACTCTATAAAATTATAACTTTGGTTCGAAAGTTATAAACTATATGTAAAAAACGAAGATCGTGTAGAGTTCAGTTTGTAATCTAAAAGTACCTTGTATAAACTAGACATAATCTAAAGTATTTTAAATGTCGACTTTTGTCTCTAAGTGTATGGTTCAACAATGTTTGTACAAATTTTCGAAAGGTAATTCATAGTCGAAAAACAAAAGTTAAAATTACTTAATTTTAATTTATTTTAAATTTTGAAATAAAGGAGTCAGTGTAACCGATGTAAAGTCCACGAGTCACCGGTGTACCCCGATCGCTGACGGTACTAGATCGTCTTTCCTCCCACTGTCCAAGAGGGGTCGGAATTCTGAGAGTTATAGAAGGTAGAACGAGAAAGAAGTGGTCCAACGGATTCCTTCAGTGTAGAACGAGTTGGTTGGAGTTGGGGTGACAAAGGGATTTGGAAGGGATGGTTGGAGTCCAAAAATAAATTTAAATGATCAGGGGTACCGGAGGAAGTATAACGGTGGTCACTAAAGAGGAACAGTACTAAGGAAGAGGAAAAAACATCGTCCCCGAGGTTGTCCGGTTGTCGTAGTAGGGGACTTTTGAACAATCTTTATGTTAAGAGTCGCAGTGGGATGTGAATATGACTTAGTCTTTGATGCCCATTCCGGACTGACAGAGACAAAAGTGTTCGGGACATCCGTTACGACTAGGTACAAACTTTTGGTAACTAAATATTTTTTCATATGAACTTTCTGTGTGTTTTTGATTATTTTCACATATCGTACCCCCGTCCCCTGTTTTACCTATCTCTCTTCCGATCTTCACTCTAAAAAAATATAACAATACTAAAACCTTAGTAAATTTACAAGTTGATTTTTAAAAATTTTTCTCTTATAAATGTTATATGACTACCCGAGATTGGGTACAAAAACAAACCAAACCAAAACCCACCCCGAAACTGAAATTATTTAAAATTTTCGAGAGATCTACTAAGATATTTTATGTGTTAAGTTATTAAAAATTATAAGAATGTCTCAACTCGTTTGTAGTGGGGTTAGTTAAAATATTGTGATAGTAGTGGTGTTTTTATTTGGGTTATTGATGATCATCAGTGAAGGTGACGGGGGTTCAAGGGGGGTCGGAAACCAATAAAGAATCTAAAGAATCTGATAAAGAATGAAACATTGATCGTCAAAGTAAGTGGTACTATATAGGTCCATTTTATATAAAAGTCTATAAGTGTAATTAAAACCTCTATTATTTTATTCAGAGACCTAGTATCCATAGAGAGATCCGGATTTTGAAATTTTAAAAAGTTTTATATATCTCATACGTTTCAAAAATGTTTTTTATCAGTCTCCGTGAAAACTGAACCTCCACTTGACCCAGGGTTCGTATCTTTCTTTTCTTAGAGGGATAAGGGTTGACGATCATTTTCCGGGTTTAAATGTGTCTTCGTTCACTCCCTTACGACTTACTTTTCGGAGATGGGTTTGGTTTTTTTCTTTTTTTTCGTCCCCCAACCCCTTCACTTTACCTGAGGTCTTTGAAGGAAACTGAGTCGGCTACGACTCTTAGGATCTTTTTCCGTCTCCTTTCGGTGATCTTGTTTGTCTTCTGACCTTATAAATTGAGTCGGAACTGCCCTTGAAAGGTTTGTCGCGGAAGGAACTAGAACATCCTGGCCTCCTACTATTTTACCAAACACCCGAGACCGACCACGGTGCCCCTACTCTCCGACGTGTACTGGGGGGTGGGGAGGGGTGAGCAGAGACTCCTACCGAAACAAGAAGGGTCGGGAGCCCCGAACACAAGACACCCTCCGATCCTGTCAAAAACAATAGCTGATCTGTATAGTCAAAGTTACTGTTAGTAGGAGGATTTTATGTGTGTGTGTGTGTGTGTGTGTGTGTGCGTCTAATAAAGAGTAATAAAGGAGGGATCGAGACTTTTACATTCAAAGTTTCCTTTTCCTTTGATTTCTACACCCATTCCCTTCTTTTTTGATATGATAATCCCTTCAATTTACAACTGGGATGTTGGTAGAGAATTAGGAACGGTCCCTAAAACGAAGGTTTTGACATACATGTTTTTCTTTATATGAAGAAGTCTCGTGTACGGTCCTTTCAATTGTGTATTCCTTCAACCCCGTATTCCTTAGAACTCTCCTTTCTATATTATCTATAGAACCCTCCCTTCCCTTTATGGTATACGTTACTTTACGCTACTCTTTCCTCCCACCACCTCCCTCTTCTTTTTTTTTTAGGGATCGATTATTGTACAAGAAAGGAAGGAAGGATTGTGTTACTGTGTGTACTGAATTACTTCGGTCACTCAAAACTCTGACTACATTTTCAAGGTTTTTTTTATGAGGAGTCGTTTCCGGGGACCCATTTACCACAGTAAAGATTAAAGAGGTCAAAGGTACTAAATCTCGTCTGGGTCCTAGACTTTAAGTGTGGTCGAGAAACACGTGGTCCCAGACCCCGTCCGTCCCGGGTTCGGACCCCTCGTCCTTGCGTCTGAAGGATACACTAAAGTGGTGGCACCGGGACGAAACAGAGTGTAAATTTTATTAAACGGTCCATTTTTATTTGAAGAGTCTTAGTGTCCCACTTTTTACATGAATTGTTAAGTTAGGGACATTCAAACCCTAACTGTCTCTTTCATGTCGGTTCCGATTAATTTAATGGGTTGTACATAAACTTACCACCAAAGTGACCACTCAAATAATTAAGTGTATCAATAGTAACAATAATAATGACGTTGAGACATTTAATGTGAAAAGTACTCTATCGTTTTACACGTCCGAGAATCGAGAATCTGTATGGGACGAATCAACAACCAAAGAGGGGACCCATGGTCAGAATCTTTCGTTTAAAGTAAACAGGAGTCAGGGTACAGGGGTCTACTGTACAGACCTCAACAAAAACAAATAATGAAAAACTTTTATTAATTTTAGATGGTGATGAAAAGTAAGAAGGGGAAAAAAAAAACGGTCATTGAGAGTGTTATCTTTATTCATACCAAGTGCTACGGTCGAGGAACACCCCATCAAAAGGATATGAATCGACTAAACGTTTTGTCTGAGATCCAAATTTTGGTCACGTTAGTCTTGACGATAAATCGGGAATCCCTGTTAAATACTATATACATATCCTCAATATCAGTAGGTCCAATAGTTTCTAATTAACGGTTGACATATATACGAGTAAACGGGGGTTTAAACCCCGTTTAAATCGATATTTATATTGTCCGTTTGTACGGTTCAGAAGAACTAAGTCCTTCTTAGAGAGGTTTAAACACTTTCTACTAAGAATTGAGACTCTAGTTTGTTAAAACTGAAAGGTCGGTACGAGGAGTTTCACGCCAGAGACTTGGTTGTTGGAACCGTAGTGGACCCTCGAACAAGTTTTACGTCTTCGAATTTGGGTAGGGTCTGGATGATGTGAAATAGTTGTGGGGGTCAACTAAGGGTACGTGTAATTTCAAACTTCTCACGACGATCTCACACCTCGTCATCCCTCATTTCACACCCTATCTCACACCTCTTTACAAGGGTAGGACAGGGAGGGGTGGTCCTCATAGGACTGTGGTACTAAAAGATGTCGTTGGGAACTTTAAATGATGTAACCGTTTGAATCTTTAATATGAGCTTACACATCAGGGTATTAGTTCTTTAAGTACGTTAGATAGGTCATAGACCCGAAGGGAACACCAAGTCGACCATTTCTTAGTCGGACGTTACGTCCTCTGGACCCAAACTAGGGACCCAACCCTTCTAGGGGACCTCTTCCCTTTCCGATGGGTGAGGTCATAAGACCAGACCTCTTAAGGTACCTGACATATCAGGTACCCCAGCATTTCTCAACCTGTCTGACTCGTTGAAAGTGAAGTGAAGTGAAGAAGTGGGTCATAGATAGAGTTTTTTAATTGTTGTATTTAGTTTGTAGACAAGTCAAGTCAAGTCAAGTCAGTGAGTCAGCACAGGCTGACAAACGCTGGGGTGCTTAGCGTCGTACGGTCCGGAGGGACAGACAGTGGTAGAGGGCCTCAAGTGAGTCTGAGTGTAGGTAGCTTAGCCACTACGGTAGGTCGGTAGAGTAGGAGACAGCCGGGGAAAAGGAGGACGGGGGTTAGGGAGGGTCGTAGTCCCAGAAAAAGTTACTCAGTTGAGAAGCGTACTCCACCGGTTTCATGACCTCGAAGTCGAAATCGTAGTCAGGAAGGTTACTTGTGGGTCCTGACTAGAGGAAATCCTACCTGACCAACCTAGAGGAACGTCAGGTTCCCTGAGAGTTCTCAGAAGAGGTTGTGGTGTCAAGTTTTCTTAGTCAAGAAACCACGAGTCGAAAGAAATATCAGGTTGAGAGTGTAGGTATGTACCAATGACCTTTTTGGTGTCGGAACTGATCTGCCTGGAAACGACTGTTTCATTACAGAGACGAAAAATTATGCGACAGATCCAACCAGTATTGAAAGGAAGGTTCCTTATTTTCTCATGTAGTTTATTTGGAATTTTTCCAAAGAAGTTTATAAACTTTATAATTAAACATTTCACTTTTATGATTAAATTTTAGATGAAAGAAGAGATAGTAATTACGAAACTTATAGTGTAGTACGGTTTTCATCGAATAAAGTCCTAGGTGAAGTGACTCTCGTTGTGACATATAAATAAACCACCTAGTTAATGTTCGGTGAAAACGTATACTGTTACTATAAAGAGTAGATTAAAAGTAGAATTTAATTCTGTTTAATTACAAAATAGGGAGTGAGTATTTTTATAAGTACAGTTTATTAATCCATAAAGTTATTAATATTCATACTAATTTACGAAACGTAACTTTCTTGAGTGACATCAGGAACCGTTTTTTTTGTATGTGTATATCAAGAACCTCTTTTTAAGAGTGAATCTTAATAAAATTCGTGTCTTTTCATCGTAAAGATCTTTCCTGATAGTGAAATGTCTTTATCAAAAGGCCCACAAAATGTGATAGAAGTTGGTAGAAGCCCCTCTATGTTTATTTTACAAAAAAGACATATCATTGACACTAGGAGAAGATTTTTGTTTATGTGTGAAACTCAAATTTTTTTAGAGAACCACTGTGTTTGTCCTTCACGAAAGTGGTACCAGAATTACGTAAAACTTAGGGACACCTCCTCGAGACCCTTAGGGATCGAGGATCGTATTTTTATCAACGAGACGAGGAGAGACCCTGTGAAATGTCTTCTGTCATGGAATGATTACGTTGTTGAGAGTTAGTTCTACGTACTTATACACACCTGTAGTACAAAACGAAACAAAGTCTTAGCAAAGACCCTGCCAACGGGAAGTACCGAGGTCGACTGCAACGTCTACGTTATACCGTCACTCCTTTCTGGCTCTGGTCCCACCCCAATCAGAGACCCGAGTGTCGGTTCCTTCTTGTTGACACTCCTTTCCGAGAAGTTCTGGTCCGAACACACCTACCTCTCTTCGTCCGATCTTACCTCCCCTCCGTTCGTGTCACTAACCCACTGTCGCCCTCCTACCTTCACTTTCCCGCCGTCGGACCTTCCTTAATCGTTGTTGAATTCCCTTTCATTCCTTTCTCAACGACGAGACCAGTCCCACCACCACGAACACCAAATCAGTGATTTAGTTCAGGATGAGAAACGTTAGGGTACCTGATATATCGGGGGGTCCGAGGAGACAGGCACCCTAAAGGGTCCGTTCTTATGACCTCGCCTAGTAGTAAAGGAAGAGTTCCCTTAGAAGGGTCAGGTCCCTAGCTTGGTCACAGAGGACTCAACCGTCCACCCAAGAAATGGTGACTCGGTGGTCCCTTTGGGAACCAGTTCCAACCTCATCAATATTTTGTCACGGGTCTTTCATAGTCTCGTGCAGGCACGGGTGGTGTCACTTCCGAAGCACCTTCCAAGGATCCCTTGAACCCTTGTTTTAGATCCAGTTCCTGACGACCTACCTCAGTCTACCCAAGACTCTTCAGACAGACTCCTTTGTACCCTCCCTCTACCTACAAAAGGACCAACCCTTACCCAATCTTATTTTTCCTACTGTTCGAGGTCTTCAAACGAATCCTCAGTATTCTGTATGGGAGGTCATAGTCTCAGATTTGATTCCCTGTTTGTTAGGGTAAGGGTCACTGGGGAAAAGAGGTCACCGGTTTTCGGTCTTTTAATAGGTCACATCGTGAGGATTCGTCCGTGTCGGGAGAACTTAAGGTGGTCTTGAGGACTACCTCGACCTCTTCATAACCGGGCAATGTATGGGACATCTTGTGGATGTCCATCTAAACTTTTTCGACTTTACCTGACCCTCACCCGTTTTCGTCTGCGTTTCTCCAGTTCGACGCTTTTGAATTTTCTTGTTGGGATCACCCCACCTCATCCCATCTTGATAAGGATCAGGACGATTCGACACAACCCAGAAGTCTTTACACTATTAGTAACCTCCTTCCTTTTTCCTCGTAAATAAATAGTACGTCTACCAAGAATTCTTGGTACTACCTACGAGTATTATTCGTTTTGATAATATTATAAGACCTAGACATAGTATTTTAAATCGACTCTCCCATCCCTCCTTTGGATAGAAGATCTCTATAATCACAGAATCTCGACTTTCTGTACAACCTCTATGATAACACCAATTTTACCAGTATTCCCTATTTTCCCGAAGGGTCCACCACGCCTCCATTTCTTGGGTGGACGGGTACGTCCTCTGTGTCCTCTACGCCCAAGCTAACGACCCGACCATTCTAGGGGGTCTCCTCCTTTACCATTGGGTGAGGTCACAAGAACGGAATCCTACGGGTACCTGTCGTCTCGGACCGATGTCAGACCCCAAATGTCTCAGTCTGTACTGACTCGTTGACTCGTGTGTTCCCCTATTTTTCTACTGGTTCATGATGTTGTACTTTTGTGGAACTTTTAATATTTATACCCTATGTGTGCACTTCTAAGTGGGACACTATCCTTTTTGTCTGCACTTCTAAGAAACACACTCTAGGTCAGATTACCGAAACGTAACTTCTACGTATTAACGAGTACACAGGTAGTTAGGAGCTTTCTTTTGAAGGACTCTCAACCTTATTCTCATGCACTGTCCCTAGTCTTATCTACGAGTCACAATTTCTTTAAAATTGTAAATAGGATAATAATGACTATCAATTATTATGCCGTTCTTACATCTGTAAAGTCGTAAAGACACACGTAAAGATCTTTTGTAATACTTACCGCCAGGATATGAAAGACACAGATATTCTTAGTTCCATGTTAAATTAAGGGTTATAAAAATAGTGAAACCTAAAAATAGGGATGATTCACAAAAATGTCTATATTAACTTTACGGTAGGAGAGGAGACACTGTTGACAATTGAAGACCCTTAAAACAGAGGAGAAAGAGTCCCAGGGCACTGGAGACGAGTCGGAAGAGAACTTCGTGATCTTCAATAAATGAGTGACAGATGTAGTGGGTAATCCTAAACTCGTTGAACAATGTCCCTGATGCAATTATGTGGCAATATAGGACCGTTATACATCGTGTGTGACACATCAGTTATTTATGAACAATTTATTTACTTATTTTTCCGTTCAATCACACTCTGCACACATCTATTAACTTTGGTTAACGTATCTGAGTTTCGGACTTAGTGAACCTTTCAAATTTTATGATACTTCTGACCCCTTCCATAAAAGTACCCAATTTAGGGAGGAGGACGGTCGATTCACAGTAGTAGGATAAGAGAACTAGTGGCAGTGATTCTGACTTGAGGGATGGGGTCGGGTCGTGAGTGTAAGGAGAGGATTGGACAAGATAAACGGGTTGTCATACATAATACGATCGACTAACAAAAAGAAGGAGTTACCTTATTTCGATGCTATTGTTCTCCCAACGAAAAAAAAGAAAAAGACAAAAGAAGTGAAGATGTGGACTTATGGATTTTGTTCTTTCTCGTCCTTGTATTCATCTCCGAATTACGTATAAACAACTTATTTACATAATTACTTATTTTCGGACCAGTCTTCGTAAACAAAGAACAAAACAACTGACCCTCTCATCAACGTTTCTAAATCCATTCAAATATCTAAACGTGTAATACCCAACACTTCTCTACCTATCCTAATAGAATACTGGAAGTTTCACTCGTACTCCATAGTCTTATATAGTGTGAATGTATTACTTTGTAATATTCAGATTACGTTACACATGACTATTTCTACAAAGTATCCTGTCTCGGTCAAGATTATTCTGAAATTCTTTTGTTATTATCAATGAAGACTACTTATTAAAAATTCCACTATGGGACCCCACGAGATAAAAGAGAACATTCCCACAAAAACCGTGGTTGATAAAGTCAACTTCCGAAATTATGTTCATATTATATTAATAATAAATCATAAACGACAAAATATCGGTAAGGTCCCCTCGAACCACCCGACGGCAGATACCCCAATGTTTCTGAGCCTGTGCTGACTTCGCTGAATCGTCGTCTTCGTCGTCGTCGTCGTCGTCGTCGTCGTCGTCGTCGTCGTCGTCGTCGGTAATGACTCCGATTCAGGTAGTTTCGTTTCTCTACACTGTGCGGCAAATATGACGGCCCCCAAAGAGACCTTCCTTACTACGATTTCGACTTCGAGGTCATGAAGCCGGTGGAGTGCACTTCTCGACTGAGTAACCTTTTCTGAGACTACGACCCTCCCTAACCCCCGTTCTCCTCTTCCCCGGCTGGCTCCTACTCTCCCGACCTACCGTAGTGCCTGAGCTACCTACACTCAGACTCACTTGAGGTCCTCTACCACTACCTGTCCCTCCGGACCGCACGGCGGTAAGTACCCCAGCGTTTGTCAGCCTGTACTGACTCGCTGACTTGACTTGACTGACTTTGAAAACACTTTAAAACCAAGTGGTACAGTTTTGATTAAAAGTACAGGAACTCGGTTAAGGTGTCTGTACGTGAGGGAAGAGAAAAGAGTAGTAACGTATATACGTGATAACATCTATTACCACGATCGGTAATTCTTTCAGTTTTCTCTAGTTGACACCAGAGACGAGATCGGACAACCCCTCTATCTTTGACGGGTATTTGTCGTGACCCCACGGTCCTTCTCCCGCTATCTTCACGTGTATTCTCGTATCTTAAAGTCTCCTTCTTCACTCTTACTCTCACCGACCTCCAATACGACCTTCTCAATTTTAAACTAGATTTAGAACTTTCTTAAAATGTTTCGCTTTTACTTTCAAGAAGAAGATCCAGTCGACATAGAAGATTGTCCACACGACTAAATAACCCCATTTTTGGAAGTAAGAGTATGAAGAACTAAAAAAAGGGGATGTTTTTATCACACTCATGTTAGACGGAAGTTGTACGGTTGAGGGACTTGACAAAATGCACTGTGTTTAAAGAGTGAATCCTTTCAACTATAAAAAAAGAGTGTAGTAAAATTGTTTTTCATCTTAACTTGGAGAACTACTCCCACGGTCTCCTTTCACTTTTTCGACCGAATTTTATAAGTCTTTTGATTTTAATACCGTAGACCAGGGTGGTAAAACACCGTTTATCCACCCCTTTTTCACCTTGGACACTGTCTGAAATAAAAGAACCCGAGACAATAGTGACACCTGTCACTGACATCGGTACTTTAATCTTCTGTAAACGAGGAACGTTTTTTTTCGATACTGTTTGGCTCTACCACATAATTTTTCATCTCTGTAGTGAAACAACTGTTTCCAGGAATATCAGTCTCAATTACCAAAAGGGTCATCAGTACATGTCTACATTGGCAAACTAGTCTTTCTTCCGACTCACGGTTTCTTAACTACGAAATCTTTACACCACGACGAGTAATAATCTCTTTACGTTTAGTTTTGGTGTTACTCCATGGTGAAGTGTGGTCAGTCTTACCGACGCTAGGTTTTTAGACGTTCGTTATTTACGACCTCTCCCACACCTCTTTTCCCTTGGGAGGATGTGACAACCACCCTTACGTTTGATCATGTCGGTGATACCTCTTGTCACACCTCTAAGGAATTTTTTAACGTTTATCTTGATGGAATACTGGGTCGTTAGGGTGACGACCCGTATGTGTGGCTCCTTTGGTCTTAACTTTCTCTGTGTACATGGGGTTACAAGTAGCGTCGTGACAAATATTATCAGTCCTGTACCTTTGTTGGATTTACAGGTAGTCGTCTACTTACCTATTCTTTCGACACCATGTATATGTGTTACCTCATAATGAGTCGGCAATTTTTCTTAAGTAAACTTAGTCAAGACTACTCTACCTACTTTGACCTCGGCTAATATGTCTCACTTCATTCGGTCTTTCTTTTTGTGGTTATGTCATATGATTGTGTATATATACCTTAAATCCTTCTACCGTTACTGCTGGGACATACGTTCTGTCCTTTTTTCTGTGTCTACACATATTGCCTGAAAACCTGAGTCTCCCTCTCCCTCTCCCACCCTACTAAACCCTCTTACCGTAAGATTGTATATATGATAGTACATTCTTAACTTAGGGGTCCGATACAGACTGGGTCCTATGTCGTACGAACCCCGACCACGTACCCCTACTGGGTCTCTCTACAATACCCCTCCCTCCACCCTCCCCCCAAGTACAAACCCTTGCGTACATTCTTAATTTCTAAAATTTTAAATTTTTTATTTTTTGATTTTTTTTTTTTTTTTTTCTTTTTTCTTTACACCACGACCTCTTCTGAGAAATCTCAGGGAACCTGACGTTCCTGTAGTTTAGTCAGTCAGGATTTCCTCTAGTTGGGACTTATAAGTAACCTTCCTGACTACGACTTCGACTTTGAGGTTATGATACCGGTGGACTACACTTCTGGGCTGAGTAACCTTGCCCGGGACTACAACCCTTTCTAACCCCCGTCCTCCTCTTCCCCCGTTGTCTCATACTCCATCAACCGACCGTAGGGGTGAGTTACATGTACTTAACCTCGTTTGAGGTCCTCTATCACTTCCTGTCCCTTCGGATCGGACGACGTCGGGTGTCTCAACGTTTCTCAACTTGTATTAAATCACTGACTTGTTGTTGATGTTAAACAAAAATTACCCAAGGTGTACTGGTATGTTTACACTCTCCTAAAATAAAAGGGTTTATGTTTATCTGACTCCGTATAAATTTTCCTATTAAGGAATTATGAATTTTTAGAAAAGATCGTTACTGGGGTGTTCTGTGACTGGGTTGAACGGGTACTTCAGAGACCGTCTTCGTACCCACCTGGCACCGGATGACGTCCCAACCCCCGTGAAAACTTCCTCCAGTGGTAATAGAAGAAATGGAGGTGGTATCAAACCGTAGTCCAGTTTGTTGTCCCTTCCTTGTGTCGGGGTAGGTAGTTGTCTTTTCACCTAATTTCTAAATGACTCGTACCGGGGTGGGTAGTCTTGTTCTGGGTCAAAGGGGGAGTCAGTCAGAGAGGGTAGTCCTTCGAAGGTATTCGAAGAATAGGAAGAGGTAGTCTCCCGTCTGTCTGACTTTTGGTGTTAGTGTCTTTTGATTGGTTGGATTAGTGTACCTGGTGTCGGAACAGATTGAGTTACTTTGATACTCGGTACGGTACATCCAGGTGGGTTCTACCCAGTACCACCTCTCAAGACCGTTTTACACCATGTGACCTCTTCCCTTACCGTTTGGTGAAGTCATAAGAACGGAACTCTTGGGGTATTTGTCATACTTTTCCGTTTTTGTATCCTGTGACTTTCTACTTGAGGTGTCCAACCATCCACAGGTTATACAATGACCTCTAGTCACCTCTTTATTGAGGTCTCTCTTACTTCTCTATCTCGGTTTCGTTTTTGTTGTGGTTAACATCTAAACTGACCACTACCTTCCGGTTACGATATTTCTCGTTATAACGTATCCTTGGATCTTACAATCCAGGAACTTAGTACCGTTTAACCTTCACCAGTTTGTCCTCTCCCGTTCTCACTTGTAACTGTAAAATCCCTAGTCACTTGATTTTACCTGACCTTACCACTTAAATTGAATCTACTAGTAATATAGGTGATGACATCGGTTCTTAGGGAATCCTCTATACCTCATCGGTAGTGTCAGTTGTTTTCTCATGTTTTACGTCGTGAACCTACGTTAGGGGTTTTACTGTCTTACTAGAGACAAGTAAAGGTTCCGTTTGGTAAGTTATAGTGTCATTAGATTCAGATAAGGGGTTGGTCATTACGACTTTTCGACTTCAACTTGTCAAATACTTCTAGATGTTCTGGAAAATCTTGATTGTGGGTGTTTTCTACAGGAAAGTTAATATCCCCTGACCTTACGTTTTCGTCCTTCAGTTCTCTATGGACCTCATTGTCCGTGTAAACCGGAACCTCATGTCTTACTTCGTCCCGCTTTCGATGATCTCAAAACGGTTCTCTTGTGTGACCAGTATCGTTCGTGTGAGAAGGTTGTTGTGTTCTCTTCTGAGATGTGTACCTGTAGTGGTCTACCAGTTATAGTTTTAGTCTAACTAATATAAGAAACCTCGGTTTCTACCTTTTCGAGATATGTCAGTCGTTTTTGTTCTGGTCCTCGACTGACACGGAGTCTAGTACTTGAGGAATAACGGTTTAAGTCTGAATTTAACTTCTTTCACCCCTTTGGTGATCTGGTAAGTCCATACTGGATTTAGTTTAGGGAATACTAATATGTCATCTTCACTCTTTGTCTAAGTTCCGTAATTTAGACTATCTCACGGACTTCTTGATACCTGTCTCCAAGCACTGTAACATGTCCTCCGTCCCTAATTCTAGTAGGGATTCTTTTTCTTTACGTTTTACCGACAGACTCCTCCGGAATGTTTATCGACACTTTTCTTCTCTTCGTTTTCCGTTTCCTCTTTTCCTTTCTATATGGGTAAACTTACGTCTCAAGGTTTCTTATCGTCCCTGTCTATTCTTTCGGAAGGAGTCACTAGGTACGTTTCTTTATCTTCCTTTGTTATCTTAACCTTTTTGATCTCTAGAGCAGTTTTAATCTCTATCGTTCCCTTGTAAAGTACGTTTCTACCCGTGTTATTTCCTGTCTTTACCATACCTGGATTGTCTTCGTCTTCTATAATTCTTGTCCACCGTTCTTATGTATCCTTTTGATAGACTTTTTCTAGAAGTACTGGGTCAATTGGTACTACCACACTAGTGAGTGGAACTTGGTCTGTAGGACCTTACACTTCAGTTCACCCGTAGTCCTTCAAAGTGATTCTTGTTTCGATTACCTCCACTACCTTAATGTCAACTTGATAAAGTTTAGGATTTTCTATTACGACACTTTCACGACGTGAGTTATACGGTCGTTTAAACCTTTTGAGTCGTCACCGGTGTCCTGACCTTTTCCAGTCAAAAGTAAGGTTAGGATTTTTTCCGTTACGGTTTCTTACAAGTTTGATGGCGTTTTAACGTGAGTAGAGTGTGTGATCGTTTCATTACGAGTTTTAAGAGGTTCGGTCCGAAGTTGTCATACACTTGACACTTGAAGGTCTACAAGTTCGACCTAAATCTTTTCCGACTCCTTGATCTCTAGTTTAACGGTTGTAGGCGACCTAGTAGCTTTGTCGCGCTCGTAAGGTCTTTTCGTAGATAAAGACTAAGTAACTGATGCGGTTTCGGAACTGACACACCTAGTGTTGTTTGACACCTTTTAAGAGGTTCTCTACCCTTATGGTCTGGTGGACCGGACGGAGAACTCTCTGGACATACGTCCAGTCCTTCGTTATCAATCTTGACCTGTACCTTGTTGTCTGACCAAAGATTAACCCTTTACTCATGCAATTGCGACATGTAACAGTGGGACGAATAAATTGAATATACGTCTCGTGTAGTACTCTTTGTGACCCGACTTCCTTCGTGTTCGACCTTAGCTCTGACGACCCTCTTTATAGTTATTTGAGTCTATACGTCTACTGTAGTGGGAATACCGTCTTTCGTTTCTCCTTGATTTCTCGGAGAACTATTTTCACTTCCTCTCACTTTTTCGACCGAATTTCGAGTTGTAAGTCTTTTGATTCTAGTACCATAGACCAGGGTAGTGAAGTACCGTTTATCTACCCCTTTGTCATCTTTGTCACTGTCTGATAAACCCCCCCCGAGGTTTTTAGTGACGTCTACCTGAAGTCAGTACTTTAATTTTCTGTGAAAAAGGAACCTTCTTTTCAATACTGGTTGGATCTATCGTATAAGTTTTCGTCTCTGTAATGAAACAGTCGTTTCCAAGTAGATCAGTTTCGGTGCCAAAAAGGTTGTCAGTACANGTACCGTTTATCTACCCCTTTGTCATCTTTGTCACTGTCTGATAAACCCCCCCCCCAGGTTTTTAGTGACGTCTACCTGAAGTCAGTACTTTAATTTTCTGTGAAAAAGGAACCTTCTTTTCAATACTGGTTGGATCTATCGTATAAGTTTTCGTCTCTGTAATGAAACAGTCGTTTCCAAGTAGATCAGTTTCGGTGCCAAAAAGGTTGTCAGTACATACCTAAACTCTCAACCTGATATTTCTTTCGACTCGTCACTTCTTAACTACGAAAACTTGACACCACAACCTCTTCTGAGAACTCTCAGGGGACCTGACTTTCCTCTAGTTTGGTCAGGTAGGATTTCCTTCAGTCAGGACTTATAAGTAACCTTCTCGACTACGACTTCGACTTTGAGGTTATGAAACAGGTGGATTACACTTCTTGGTTGAGTAACCTTTTTGTCAGACTACCCTTTCTAACTTCCGTCCTCTTCCCTTGCTGTCTCCTACTCTACCAACCTACCGTAGTGGTTGTACTACCTGTAACAGTCCTTCGTAAATTGTCCTCCAAAGGACACACGACAAAACCTAGACAGTCCTTAAGAGACAAGGAATAATTAAGGACTTATAAGTCCTTAATTCTCCTCTCCGTTTGGAGAGGGTCCTCCACTCCTTAGGTCCGTAAAGGAAACAATCAAAAAGATATATCACTATTCATGGGAGACGGAAAAATACTTGGTATACTATTTTGACTAATAAATGTTGGGAGAGAGAAAGTATACCTACTGGAGTACAAAGGAACCATTGAACATTCAAAACTAAAATAGAGACGACTTTTATCGATAGAACAGTCAAGTCAAGTCAAGTCAGTGAGTCAGCACAGGCTGAGAAACACTGGGGTACTTAACGTCGTGCGGTTCGGAGGGACAGGTAGTGGTTGAGGGCCTCAAGTGAGTCTGAGTGCAGGTAACTCAGGTACTACGGTAGGTCGGTAGAGTAGGAGCCAGCAGGGGAAGAGGAGGACGGGGGTTAGGGAGGTCGTAGTCTTAGAAAAGGTTACTCAGTTGAGAAGCGTACTCCACCGGTTTCATGACCTCAAAGTCGAAATCGTAGTAAGGGAGGTTTCTTTAGGGTCCCGACTAGAGGAAGTCTTACCTGATCAACCTCGAGGAACGTCAGGTTCCTTGAGAGTTCTCAGAAGAGGTTGTGGTGTCAAGTTTTCGTAGTTAAGAAGCCACGAGACGGCAGAAGTGTCAGGTTGAGAGTGTAGGTATGTACTGGTGACCTTTTTGGTATCGAAACTGATCTGCCTTGAAACAACCGTTTCATTACAGAGACGAAAATTATATGATAGATCCAACCAGTATTGAAAAGAAGGTTCCTCATTCTTAGAAAATTAAAACACCGACGTTAGTGGTAGACGTCACTAAAACCTCGGGGGGTTTTATTTCAGACTGTGACAAAGGTGACAAATGGGTAGATAAAGGGTACTTCACTACCCTGGTCTACGGTACTAGAAACAAAAGACTTACAACTCGAAATTCGGTTGAAAAAGGGAGAGGTGAAAGTGAAAGTAGTTCTCCGAAAAATCAAGAAGAAGTGAAAGACGGTGTGTTACAACTTATTTTGTGGAAACGAGGTAGTCTCGAAACTAGGGGCACAGACAGAAAGAGAACAAAAAAAGAGAGAGTCCGATAAAGAAAACCTTGCGTCTCCGACTCAAGTGAAAGGACGGACCCCAAGATTCTGGGAGAGCTCTTCCGAGAGACACGGAAGTGGGGTAGCTCTCCCGCGGACTCCGGAGACACTTGTCTCGTTCGGGTACAGTACCTGAAATAACCGAAAGACGCATTTGGTTCCTTATAGTCGGAGAAAGAGAGAGGAAATGAAAGAATAGTTAGCTGAGACCTGGTGCTCCAAGACCAAGTAATTTCCTGGAGTTGTCTTGTACTCAAACTCATATGAGACCCTCAACCACTATCTGTCCCTTCGGACCGTGCGACGTCAGGCACCCCGGCGTTCCTCAGCCTGTACTGACTCACTGACTTGACTGACTGACTCCTACTCGAGTTTTAAAACGAAAATGAACGAAAAAGTTTATTAGAATTAAAAAAATTACGTATAATTTCCATCATACTCATTTGATACTTTTATGTCTTTACGAAATTTTTTCAGAAACTAGGGTGAAGTATAAGTGACTATTATAAAACCATTCTCATTGGTCGTCAGTTAATAACTCACATACGAACCCGGGATTTATTGTGAATTCAGACAGAAACACCCTCAAAATGTTTCATTCGTAATTACGAATGAAACTCTTAGACTCACGAAGAGGGTTGAAAAGGAAGAATTAAGGAGCCTACTTGACAAAGGATCGGAAGAAATATCTCCTCGGAAATTTTTACCACGCACAAGCAACAGCGGTCGTAAGGACTGACCACTCGTCTATTTGTCTAGTAGGACAGTAGGAACGTGGACGTCCTCTACCAGGAGAGATTGCACGAAACGGTCTCACATCACCTACGTAGACAAAATGTTCAATTGGCCGTCCTAAACAAATATTTGGGCGACTTCTCGATTTACTTCGTTTGACGTAATAGCACCAACGATTAATATAAAGTAAAGTCGGCTTTCGAATAATGTCTAGGTCGGACTTTTGGACTGAAAAATTAAAACAAATGTAGGTGAAGACGAAAAGGAAGTCTGGGACCTTCTACAAAAGAAAGAGTTTTTTTTTTTTTTTTGACTTTTCCTCTTTATTTCGTCAATTAGCCTCCTCCGACACCAATGACTAAGTATAGGAGAGTTGGTACAAACACTTATTCTTTTCCGGAAATGAGGACGTTATCTAACCATAATAATAATGACAAACATAATTACCTGATGAATCTGTAGGTCTTACGCGTCTATATAAAGTGAAAGGAAATTGAGTAGTAAAGGCCTTGTTTCCAATGCAAAGAATATCTACATCGTTGTACTGACAATTCCCGTTTTGTTTAACCATTGGGGTTTCGTGTATATGGTCTTCTTCGGTGTAAAAATTGTGACAGTACAGTCGACTCCACACGAGAGAAAAAAAGTAGTTTTACTTTAAAACGGTTGTAAGGTAATTGACGATCGAACGATATATAAGTCCTTACCGTCCTGGACACGATCGGAGTCGAGGTAACGATCAAGTAGAAAGGTATAAAGGGGATTTTTTCGTCAAAGAGGGAGGTGGTAGAGGTAACTAGGTGTTTTCACTTTCTAATAGTAATGGGTGGTGGAAGATCTTGTCGGTGGATGTTACAATGGCATGAATGTCACTGGGACTTAGAAATCCGATAAATCTAATGACGTCCGTATAGAGGAAATTAACACAAAGTGAAATAACATGTACTGTCTATTAACACAAAAAAAATTATTTCCTGACAACGTTGGGACGTAACTCGTTCAGAAAACCGTCGTAAAAGAGGTTGTCGTAAACGAGTGAGACACAGAGTAAAACCATTAAGAGTATTATAAAGTTTGTAAAAGTAATTATAATATAAACGATACCACTGGACACTAGGCACTAACGTCTTTCTAATACTAAACGATTTCCGAGTCTTACCAATCGTAAAAAATCGTTATTTGATAAAATTTAATTCCATATGTGTAAAGAATCTGTACTATGTTAACGTGTGAGTTATCTGATATCACACCACATTTATATTGAAAGTATTCATGATCCTTTGATTTTTTACACGCACTAAACGAAATAACATTATAGACGAAATAACGTCCCCAGACTGTGACTTAGACGTTAATAGAGTCTCCATACGGACATATGAGTAATTGTTAAAAGATGGATTATTTTAATCTGAAGGGGTGCAAACACATAAAACCAATGAAGGAGGAATCGAAGAGGTAAGGTGGTACGGATATCTACGACGGAGTCTAATAGCGTAGAAATGTCACCACTGTCTGTGTAGCCCATGACTTAAACCCCCTATACTTACTGTTTCCGGAAAAATTTAAAAGAAGTATATAGAGGGAACTGTCGTAAAAATTGTCAGACACTCCAAGTGAAGGTCTCCGGGTATCCCAGTTTTAATAAAAGTATTTTTATGATTCCGTAGAAGACGGAAAAAATGTAACGACTGGAAACTTGACTACCACATATTCGTTGCCACCTACATTCACGACACGGACTCAGGTTTATCTTCGTTACCGTGGTTTAACGATTGTCAAGATAAAAAGTAGTGGTACGTGAACGTCTTTTTTTTTTCGGTCACAGTAATTCTTATAGAAACTACTTCATCATTTTTAGTAAAATAATCTAGAGTCGGGAACTTATACGAAGAAAAGTCACACTGGTTTATCATTCATGTATATTTCGAGAAAGAAGACATATGACTTCATGTGTCCGTAGACACTTCTATGAACTCTCGATTTGATTGACAAAAAAGGGGGTATCTTACCGTGAAAACGAACTTTCTTACTGACTGTTTCGTACCAATAAGTCTGAACCCATAAACCGTCTGTAAAACAGTCTTTGCTTGTTTCACTCGAACAGTGAGGTTCCTTTTGTTGACTGTCATAAACAACGGTTGTTATTTTTAGCTCGATAGCTCGTTTTTAATCTTAAAACCTTTTAAACATAGACGGAGACACTCGAACTGTCGAAGGGGTATGAAGTGTCGAAAAAAAAAAAAAAAATTTATTCTGACCTTACTATAATTACTTACACTAAACAACTATGATATAATGTTTTACATAGTTGTGAATCTTTTAGACATATTGAGTCATTTCGTTGTAAAAGGTTTACTGGTTGCGTACAATGTTTTAGTTTGCTCCTTTTTTAGGTAAGTTCCACGTTTTACAGATAATTCAGGTAGACTAAATTATAACAAGTTCCGATTTCAAAGGAACTACAAAAGGACCAGACTACTCGATAGGTAACTACGTTTACACCATAAACTCAGGGAACGATAATAACAAATAAAGAGGGAAACATACGAGTGAGTCAACACAGGGTGAGAAACGCCGGGACACCTGACATCGGGTAGTCCGAGGAGATGGGTACTGTAAAAGGTCCGTTCTTATGACCTCACCCAACGGCAAAGGATGAGGTCCCGTAGAAGGACTGGGTCCTTATTTTGGGTACAGAAAACACAGAGGACGTATCCGTCCGTCTAAGAAATGGTGATCACGGTGGACCCTTCGGATAACGAGGAAAATCAGACAATTATGAACGAAGCATACAAATCTGTGAGGTCACAACCTACGTACTTATAAATGTTTACAACTTAGAAGAACAACTTAATTGCGGAAATAGAGAATTAATGTCAGAAATAAAATTTCAGATAAAACTAACTTTTTTTATGTCGGTGAGGTCGAAAGAAAACCAAAGATAAAAGTACCTTATAGGAAAAAGTAGGGTAATGAAAGACAGAAACTCACATGAAAGTAGATTTCACTCAGAAAGCATCCATCGTGTGTCTAAAAAACTTTATGTAAATGTACAGAAAACTAACCTCTTAAATCAGGTAAATGTAAATGTCATTGACAACTATTAATACACTGTAAAACAAGAAAAGAACGATAAAAACGTCAAGGAGAGGTAAAAAAAGAAGAGAACGAGAGAAAGAAACACTAAACTAATGAAGGAAATCACCATACGAATGTCAGAAAAGATAAATGGAAACCACGTAAATTATATATAAAACGAAACATCAATAGTATTCCGAATGTATATTGTTAATAATAGATATTGTCAGATAAAATTCAGATATGTTGAATTCAAACTAGGGTAACAATTTGAGTTATAATAAGAGAGGGAAGAAAATACAAAAACTACAGTATAAAATTTTAGAACATATAGGGATTGATTAATAATTTTAATACGAATAGAAAAAAAAAAAAAATGATTAAAACAGAAAATTGAAAGTGTGATAGAATTTTCACTAATTAGATGATGGAAATGATACATAAATGGCAAGGTCATTCTAAATAAGAAAGTATACAAGGACATTGATTGATCCCGGGAGAGAAAAGTCGAATTTTTTCAGAGAACTTATAAAAAAACATTTTGGTCAAATCACCACTACTTGAGGAAATCGAAACGGTACAGACCTCTGTAGAAATAGAGGGAAATGAAGACTTACTAATGAAACGGTTCATCACACAAGACCAACCGTTAAAAAAAAAAAGAAAGTCAGAAAAATGATATAACACAGTGAAAGAAGGTCGGTTTCAAAGACGAGTTTTAGACGACTATCAGGATATACCCAAGGGAACATATATTGCAAACAGAAGAAGAAAAAAAAAAAAAAAAACGACGAAAATTCTAAGAGAGGAACAGAAACGGAATCACACCTAGACAAACCCAAGTAGAATCAACCGTGAGGGACCCTAAGGATCTAGACCCACAGACAAAGGAAGGAGTCCGATCCCTTGAAAAATCGGTAATAAAGAAGTTTATTAGCTAAAAGAAGTTGATAAATAGGTTCGTTAAAGAAAATTTAAAAGAAAGAAAGAAGTTTATTACAGGTAAGTTTTTTATTACCGTAAAGAGAGACAGAGAAAAGGGGAGATCTCGGGATACTACACTTATAATCAAATAAACTACAACAGTGTATTGATACAATCGAAAAGGGACCACCGAGTCTCCCATTTCGTAGACGGACGTTACGTCCTCTGGGTCCACACTAGGGACCCAGACCTTCTAGAGGACCTTTTCCTTTACCGTTGGGTGAGGACATAGGAACGGACCTCTTAGGGTGCCTGTCTCCTCCGACCACCCGATGTCAGGTGCCCCAACGTTTGTCAGCCTGTGCTGACTCGCTGAAGTGAAGTGAAGTGAAGTATTGACACTATTGAATAGAAGTGAAAATAAGTAGTAAAATAGACACACGAGGAGTTAATCCATTCAAGGTGACCGAAGATAAGTACACTTGGTCAAGAAAGAAGACGAAGTACAGGAGACGAGAACTTGGGGACATCACGTAAAAAGTCAAGTCAATAACATAAGAAGTCAAGACATTGAAGACACAACATGAAAGAGTATAAAATGTAAAGATACAATCTCACGAGTGACACAAATGGTAAGGAGAGAGGTCAAACCATTCGTAGAATTACTGATAATGAAAATTGAAAAATAGTTCATTCAATGAATAAAGATAAAGTGACTCCAAACACAAGACTCTAACATACAATAAGAAAGTAAACCTTGTACAGGGAGACAAAGAAGTAATACGAACTGAGAGACTCAACCAAAGATATGTTATCTACTTTGTCGGAGAAGATCAGAACTTCCTCACCAAAACATATCTTCTATTTAGACAGAAAGTTAGGAGTCTAGACCCAACAGACAGTTTAGAGACATGAACAGGTTCGTCCGACATAGAATTTATCGAGGGTCGTCAACTCCTACACGTTTCTGGACAGTCACAGGGTCTCTCCTCCTAGAGTCGTGGATCTAAGTCCGACTGGTCTTCGATCTATAAATCTATAGTCAAAAATTTTCGTACGTTTATATATGTCAGGACACTGTGGTGTTCGTATTTGGGGTGACTGATGGTCTCGGTCTATTTTACGTTCATAGGGGACCCAACGTCAGTCTCTAGTCCCGAGGTTTGTCCACCTATTCGAGAGAAGACCCACTATGTCACTCGACCTCACGGGTCTACTGTCGATATCGGATAGAAGGAACTTTCGTCGAGACATCCGATGACTTACATACGATTTTCGGACGGGGAGTCCGGTTTCGAAGTCCTGTTCGTTTCTCCAGGGAAGTGTCTTTCTATCCCCTTACACGAGGTCAGATGATAAACACGTCACGGGACCCCACCATCGGACGTTTCTTGACAGAAAGTATGACGGTGTCAGGACACCTTGGGTCCTTACTTTCGGAAGGGATTGATGGACAGTGGTCTCGGTTCACTATTTCCTTGTAAGGAACCCGTTGTTGGTGTTTTTGGTCCTATGGTTTATATTTTTGAATCCGGGGTCTCTGTAAATTAGAGGGGAGGTCATCTGTGACCACGAGACATCGTGGTCATCTTCTACTCACCTCCTTTATACGTTTCGATTTGGGTGGAAGGTTCCAGAGACCATTACTAACAAGCTGGGGTTCTAGACATAAATTAATCTTCGGACAGAGAGTCCGGTGTCAACATTATTAATCGATTGTCTAGAGGAAGTGTCTTATTAGTTCAAGGAGTTAGACAACAGAGAACGTTACGGGACCCTCACCATCGATAAGTCAGTGAGAAAGGGGAAACCAAAATCAGGACACTCTGGGTACTCATATTCGGGATGACTGTGGTCTCGGCCAGTTACATCTCTACAGAGGACCGTCGTCCGTGTTTTAAGTCTCGTGGTCGGTCCCCATTTTCCAGAAAAGACCCACTATGGTTAATAATGTCAGGGTACCCTGGGCCTTACGTTCTAGGGGACCGGAGGTCTCGGTCCTCTAGTTCTCCGTAAAGGGATTCACAGTCGATGTTTTTAGTCTGTACATACTTGGGAGAGTAGATCATCTGTGCCTCGTGTCGTTTTCCTCTCACTTTTCTACTACGAGTATTCGATAAATGTTTTGTAAGGTAAGTTTTCATCGTCTTATGTGTCAGAGGAGCTCACGTGTACCTTGTTAAAGGTTTTATGTAGTATATAATCCGGTGATTTGTTCAGAATTATCTAAATTCTCTTCACTTTAATATATGTTGGTTGAAAGGATTGGTGTTACTGTAATCCATACTGTGATCTTTAATTAATGTGTTTCTTTTGACCTTTTAAGTGTTTAAAATATACCTCTAATTTGTTGTGCGATGACTTGTTCGTTATCTAGTTTATTCTTTAGATTTCTCTTTAATTTTTCGTGGAACTCTGTTTACTTTTACCTTTGAATTGTATTGTTTCAGATACCCTATGTCGTTATCCTCGAAATTCTCCCTTCAAAGATCACGATTTACAGATGGAGTTCTTTGTTCTTATCACAGATTGTTGGATTTAAATATATGGAGTTTCTTGATTCTTTTTCTTGTTTGATTTAGGTTTAAATCATTTTCCTTCCTTTATTGTTTAAATCTCGTCTTTATTTACTTTAACTGTGACTCTGTTGTCTTTTCTGACTATATTGATTCTCCAAGAAACTTTTCTACTTTTTTTTACATGTTTGGAAATCGACCTAGGTGGTTCTTTTTTCTCTCCAGAGTTTATTTTAGTTTTTTCTTTATCTGCAATGTCAACTATGGTACCCTTCTGTTTCCTATCATTCTCTTATAATACTGGTTAATACGTGATTGTTTTACCTGTTGGATCTTCTTTACCTACTTAAGGTTCTTTGCATGTTGGATGGTTCTCATTTAGTACTCCTTTATCTTTTAGACTTGTCTAGTTACTGATCATTCCTCTAAATTAGTCATTCATTTTTAGAGGGTCTTTCGTCTTCAAGTCCTGTTCTACCGAGGTATCACTTTCACTTTCACTCCAGCGAGTCAACACAGGCTGAGCAACGCTGGGGTGCCTGATATCGGATGGACCGAGGAGGCAGGTACACTAAAAGGTCCGTTCTTGTGACTTACCCAACGGTAAAGGAAGAGGTCATTTAAGATGATTTGGCAGTTTCTTCTTTATTATGGATAGGAAGAGTTTGAGAAGGTCTTTTATCTTCTCTTCACTTGAGAAGGTTTGGGTAGTCGTGGGATTATGGTTTTGGTTTACTCCTACGGAGTTCTTTTCTTTTACTGTCCTGTTATAAAGACTACTTGTATCTACATTTTTAGACTTGTTTTATGGTCTTTTGTTGGTTTAAGTTGTCCGTAATTTTCCTAATATGCGTTACTAGTTAATCCTGTATAAGGTCCTACGTTCCTACTACGTTGTAGACATTTAGTCGATCGATTACACTAAGTAGTGTAAATATTTCACTTTCTATTTTTAATACGATTGTAAAACTATCTAAGTCTTTTCGTAAACTGTTTAAAGTTATAGTTAAATATTATTTTTTATTTCGTACATATCTCCTTTGTATCGAGTTGTGTTATTTCCAGTATATACCGTTCGGGTGTCGATTATAGTATGAGTTATCACTTTTCGATCTTCGAAAAGGACCTTCTATTCCCTGTTCATTCCTACAGGTGAGGACGGTGAAAATAAGTTGTATCGTGACTTAACGAGATCTCGTTAATCCGTTCTTTTTCTTTGACTTCCGTAGACTTGACCTTCCTTGTTCATTTTGACACTGATAAACTATCTGTACTATGAAATACATCTTTTGGGATTAGTGAGGTAGTCTTGTGACAATCTTGTTTATTTGTTTAAACCAGTTCAACGTCCTATATTATAGTTATATATGTTTAGACAACGTAAAGATATGTGATTATTACTCGATAGTTTTCTCATATCATTGATTCTTTTGTTGAAGTAAATTTTAACATAGTTTCTATTATTTTATAGGTCCTCACATAAATTGGTTCTTCACTCTGGACATGTAACTTTTGATGGTCTGTAATTACTTTCTTTAATTTCTTCTGTGTCTTTTTACCTTTATATAAGACCCAAATACTTCTTAATTATGACAAATTTCACAAGTATGATGGGTTTCATTATATGTCTGAGCTACATTAGAGATAGTTTTAAGGTTTCCACAAAGAGTGTTTTTATTTTGTTTTTAGGATTTTAAACGTACTTTGGTATTTTATAGGGTATACTGGTTTCATTAGAACTCTTTCTTGTTTTTACCTTTATATTTTAAGGGACTAAAGCTTGATACAATGTTTCGTTATCATTACTTTTCACATTATGAAAAGTAATTTTCATAATGTAAAATTACATTATCATGAAAAGTAATTTTCATGAATCGTAATTTTTTCTATGTATTTAGTTACCTTGTCTTATCTCTTGGGTCTTTATTTAGGTGTGTACATACTAGTTAATTAGATACTGTTTCCTCGGTTCTTATATGTCACCCCTTTCTTGTCAGAGAAGTTATTTAATAGAATCCTTTTAACCTGTGGGTGTGCGTCTTCTTACTTTGACCTAGTGATAATTAAGTATGTGTTTTTAATTGAGTTTTACCTAATTTCCGAACTTACATTCTGTACTTTGGTATTTTGAGGAACTTCTCTTGTATTCGTCATTCGAGGAAATGTGTCCAGTACTGTTTACTAAGAAACTTAGACTGTGGTTTTCGTTGTTTTCGTTTTTATTTGTTCACCCTGATGTAGTTTGATTTTTCGAAAACGTGTCACTTCCTTTATTAGTTGTCCTCCTTTTTCTTTGGGTGACTTACCGTCTTTTATAAACGTTTAGTATATAGACTATTCCACAATTATAGGTTTATATATTTATTGAGTACGTTATCGTTGGGGGGGGTTATATTAGACTAAATTTTCCCGTCTCTTTGATTTATTTGTAAAAAGGTTTCTTCTTTTATCTACTGGTTTCCATGTTCCCATAGTGAAGTGTGGACAACCTTATCGATAATAATATTCTATTCTCCGTCACAGCCACTCGTACAACTATTTTCCCCTTAAAACATGTGACAACCACCGTTATATTTAACCACATCGATGATACTTTTTGTCATACCTCTGATGAGTTTTTTAATTTTTATCTTAATGGTATACTAGGTCGTTAAGATGTAGACCCATAAATAGGTTTCTGTTGATCAAGTTTTTTAGATAAATGTTATTATTTCTATACTTAGTTTGATTTAGTAGTTACCTACTTACTTGTTTATATGTATACGTATGTATATATACACATCTATTTGTACATATATTATATGTATGTGTATATATATTATATAAATATAGTCAAGTCAGTCAAGTCAGCAGTCAGTACAGACTGAGAAACGTTGGGGTATCTGACGTCGTGCGGTCCGAAGGGACAGGGTAGTGGTCAAGTGTCTTGAACGAGTTTGAGTACAGGTAGTACAGCCACTACTGTAGGTTGGTAGAATAGGAGACAGCAGGGGAAGAGGAGGACGGAAGTTAGAAAGGGTCGTAGTCTCAGAAAAGGCTACTCAGTCAAGAAGTGTAGTCCACTGGTTTTATAACCTCAAAGTCGAAGTCGTAGTCAGGAAGGTTACTTATAAGTCGTGACTAAAGGAAATCCTACCTGACCAACCTAGAGGAACGTCAGGTTCCCTGAGAGTTCTCAGAAGAGGTTGTGGTGTCAAGTTTTCGTAGTTAAGAAGCCGCAAGTCGGAAGAAGTGTCAGATTGAGAGTGTAGATATGCACTGGTGACCCTTTTGGTATCAAACTGATCTGTCTGGAAACAACCGCTTCATTACAGAGACGAAGAATTATACGACAGATCCAAACAGTTTCGAAAAGAAGGTTCCTCGTTCACAGAAAATTAAAACACCGACGTCAATGGTAGACGTCACTAAAAACCTCGGGTTTTTCTCTCAGACGGTAACAAAGGTGACAAATGGGTAGATAAACGGTACTTCACTACCCTGGTCCACGGTACCAGAGTCAAAAGCCTTACAGCTCGAAATTCGGATGTAAAAGTGAGAGGAGAAAGTGAAAGTAGTTCTCCGAAAAATCAAGGAGAAGTGAAAGACGGTATTCCCACTACAGTAGACTAGACTCCAATAACTATAAAGAGGGTCGTTAGAACTAAAGTCGAACAAAAAGTACTACATGAGACGTATATTCAATTTATTCGTCCCACTGTTATATATCGGAACTGTATGAGGAAAGGGCTAATCTTTGCTCAGACAACAAGTTACAGGTCAAGATTGACAACAAAGGACTGGACGTATGTTCAAAGAGTTCTCCGTCCAGTGTACCAAACCACAAGGGTAGAGAACTTCTTAAAAGGTGTCAAACAAAACTAGGTGTGTCAGTTCCGAAACCGTATCAGTTACTTCGTCTTCATCTACTAAAAGACTTTACGAGAACGAAAAAACTACTAGGTCACCTATAACCGTTAAACTAGAGACTAAGGAGACGGAAAAGATTTAGGTCGAACTTGTACACCTTCAAGTACCTAATATATGACAACTTCGGACCGAACCTCTTAAAACTCGCAATGAAACGATCGCACACTCTACCCACGCTAAAACGTCATCAAACTTGTAAGAAACCGTAACGGAAAGAAATCCTAACCTCACTTTTGACTGGAAAAGGTCAGGACACCGATGACGACTCAAAAGGTTTAAACGACCGTAAAACTCACATCGTGAAAGTCTCGTAGTAGAAAATCCTAAACTTTATCAAGTTGACATTAAGGTAGTGGAGGTAATCGAAACAAGAATCACTACGAAGGACTACGGGTGAACTGAAGCGCAAGGTCCTACAAACCAAGTTCCACTCACTAGTGTGGTAGTATTAATAGACCCAGTACTTTAGAAAAAAACATATCAAGAAGACACATAAGAACGATGGACAAGAATTGTAGAAGACGAAGGCAATCCAGGTATGGTAAAGACAAGAAATAACACGGGTATTGACGTACTTTACAAGGGAACCATAGAGATTAAAAGAACTTCTCTAGAGATCAGAAAGGCTAAGATAACAAAGGAAGATAAAGAAACGTACCTAGTGACTCCTTCCGAAAGAATAGACAGGGACGATAAGAAACCTTGAGACGTAAGTTTACCCATATAGAAAGGAAAAGAGGAAACGGAAAACGAAGAGAAGAAAAGTGTCGATAAACATTCCGGAGGAGTCTGTTGGTAAAACGGAAAAACGTAAAGAAAAGGAACCCTTACCAGAACTAGGGAAGGAGGACATGTTACAGTACTTGGAGGCAGGTGTCACAAAGTCCGTGAGATAGTCTAGCTTAGGGAACTCAGATGAAGGGTAAAGGTGACACATTAGTATTCCCTAAACTAAATCCAATATGGACTTACCAGATCACCAAAAGGGATGAAAAAAGTTAAACCGTTATTCCTCAAGTACTAGACTCCGTGTCAGTCGAGGGCCAGAACAAAAACGAGTGTAATATCTCGAAGAGGCAGAAACCGACATTTCTTATATTAGTCAGACTATAGTCATAACTGGTAAACCACTACAGGTACACATCTCAGAAGAGAACACAACAACCTTCTCCCACAAACGATACTGGTCACGTAAGAAAACCGTCTTGAGATCACCAGAAACGGGACAAAGTAAGACATGAGGTTCCGGTTTACACGAACAATGAGGTCCATAGAGAATTGAAGGATGAGAACGTAAGGTCAGGGGAT
The DNA here is from genome assembly GCA_006410555.1 of Capra ibex. NCBI lineage: Eukaryota > Metazoa > Chordata > Mammalia > Artiodactyla > Bovidae > Capra > Capra ibex. The sequence goes on along the minus strand of SJYO01010515.1, from coordinate 2,788,174 downwards.
ATTACTTTTCCTATAGTAAAACCCCACAATCAAGATCTTCCAGAACATCCAGAAGTATTTGACAAGTTGAAGTCGTAATGACCAACCCCGTGTCTAATGACACCATAACTTACTAAACGGAACCGTTGCTTGTTTCTAGTAAGACAAGAAAAGCTCTGACGTAGGTTCATGACGTTAAGTCTAAGAAAACAACAGATACTACCAATGAGATATAGAAGAGTCCCGAAGAATGGGTCTCATCACCTATATTACTAGTAGACTCAATTTAAGTGGGTAAGGTCAGGTGAAATCAAACGACTAAGGATTTTACAGTTGTAAGTAAAAAGGTAGAGGATAAACTGGTGAAGGTTAAACGGAACTAAGAACCTGAATTGTAAGGTCCAAGGATACGTTATAACGAGAAATATCGTAACCTGAAATGAAGGTAGTAGTCAGTGTAGGTGTTGACCCACAACAAAAACGAAACCGATATAGAGAATTAAGAAAGATCTCAATAAAGAGGTGACTAGAGGCCATTATATAACCTATGGATGACTGGACCCCTCAAGTAGAAAGTCACAGGATAGAAAAACGGAAAAATATGACAAGTACCTCAAGAGTTCCGCTCTTATGACTTCACCAAACAGTAAGGGAAGAGGTCACTTGTTGCAATACAGTCTTGAGTGGTGGTACTGGGCAGGTAGAACCCACCAGGATGGACCGTACCGAGTATCAAGGTAACTTAATCTGTTTCGACACCAGGTACACTAATCCAACTAATCAAAAGCCACTAACACCAAAAGTCGGACAGACGGAAAATAATCTCTTCCTATTCTCCGAATACCTTCGAACGACTACCCTATAGGACTGACTCCCCCTTTCACCCAGAACAAGACTGACCACCTCAGTACGAGGTATTTAGAAATTAGGTTAAAAGACAACTACCCACCCCAAGACAAGGGAAGGACAAGTCAAGTCAAGTCAAGTCAAGTCAGGAAGTCAGTACAGACTGAGAAGTGTTGGGGTACTTAACGTCGTGCGGTCCGGAGGGACAGGTAGTGGTTGAGGGCCTCAAGTGGGTTTGAGTACAGGTAGTTCAGCCACTACGGTAGGTCGGTAGAGTAGGAGACAGTAGGGGAAGAGGAGGACGGGGGTTAAGGAGGGTCGTAGTTTCAGATAAGGTTACTCGGTTGAGATGAGTACTCCACTGGTTTCATAACCTCAAAGTCGAAATCGTAGTCAGGAAGATTACTTGTGGGTCCTGACTAGAGGAAATCTTACCTGACCAATGTAGAGAAACGTCAGGTTCCCTGAGAGTTCTCAGAAGTTGTGGTGTAAAGTTTTCGTAGTTAAGAAGCCGAGTCGAAAGAAGTGTCAGGTTGAAAGTGTAGGTATGTACTGGTGACCTTTTTGGTATCGGAACTGATCTGTCTGGAAACAACCGTTTCATTACAGAGACGAAAACTTGTACGATAGATCCAACCAGTATTGAAAGGAAGATTCCTCTTTCGTAGAAAATTAAAGTACCGACGTTAGTGGTAAACGTCACTAAAACCTCGGGGGTTTTTATTTCAGACTGTGACAAAGGTGACAGAGGGGTAGATAAACGGTACTTCACTACCCTAGTCTACGGTACTAGAAGCAAAAGACTTACAACTCGAAATTCGGTTTAAAAAGTGAGAGGAGAAAGTGAAAGTAGTTCTCCGAAAAATCAAGGAGAAGTGAAAGACGGTATTCCGACCACAGTAGACGTATAGACTCCACTAACTATAAAGAGGGTCGTCAGAACTAAGGTCGAACACGAAGTAGGTCGGGTCGCAAAGAGTACTACATGAGACGTATATTCAATTTATTCGTCCCACTGTTATATGTCGGAACTGTAGGAGGAAAAGGATAAACCTTGGTCAGACAACAAGGTACAGGTCAAGATTGACAACGAAGGACTGGACGTATATCCAAAGAGTTCTCCGTCCAGTCCACCAGACCATAAGGGTAGAGAGAGTCTTAAAAGATGTCAACTAACACTAAATGTGTCAGTTTCCGAAACCGTATCAGTTATTTCGTCTTTATCTACAAAAAGACCTTGAGAAAACGAAAAAGGTACTAGGTCGCCTACAACCGTTAAACTAGAGACCAAGGAGACGGAAAAGATTTTGGTCGAACTTGTAGACCTTCGAGTGCCAAGTGTATAACGACTTCGGACCGAACCTCTTAAAACTCGTAATGAAATGATCGCACACTCTACTCACGTTAACACGTCATCAAACTCGTAAGAAACCGTAACGGAAAGAAACCCTAACCCGATTCACTTTATTCGGTTTCAGTCTAGAGAATATATATACTTTGGATTTGTACACACAATACATACACACACACTTAAAATATATTGGTTGGGGTATCTATGTCTCTTGTCCAATCTAATCGTGAACAGACTCCTTGCACCATCCCCAATCCTCTTTGCACACACACACACACAAAAAAGTCAAAATTATTTAACTTAAATTTTGGTGTATGTAGATGTCAGAGTGGTCTTTACATATTCATACGTGTATATAAACTTCAGTATAAACTTTGTATAATCCTACCCAGGGATATTCGTCTTTTCTCACTTCATCGTTGTTCCTTCTTTTCTACTTGTTTTGTTGGTACTTTAGTTTTTTCTTTACCATTCAGTACCTAACTATTGTCTGATTTAAAGTTTTTAAAATAATGCATAGGATTTTCCACATCAAACTTTTCGACTTAAACACTTTAGGAGAAAATAAATTACGTCCTTGTGTACAGGATCTGGTAAGATCAAAAATTATATAATTTTTATTAATAAGAATATTTGTTCTAGTGTACCTTATAAGTGATCTTCTTTTTCTTTTCGTAGTATACTACGCTGAATAGACACCTCCGATTTTTTACTATGTTTACTTCAATAAATGTTTTGTCTTTCTCTGAATGTCTGAATCCCTTTTTTTGGAATACAAAGGGTTTCCCCTTTACACACCCTCCCTATTTAATTCCCCACACTTAATCGTATATATTATGATCATATATATATTTTATCTGTTAGTTGTTCCTGGATGACATATAGTGTCCCTTGTCATGAGTTATAAGGTATTATTGGATATACCCCTTACTTAGATTTTTTTCTTATCTATATACATATACGTCTTGATTTGGTGAAGCGACATGTGGACTTTACTTGTGTTATGACATTTAGTTTATATGAGGTTATGTCTATTTTAAAATTTGTATTATTTATTTACCTTAGTAAGTCGTACAATTTCTTAGGTACTTTATAGAAATTACAAATTAGAATCATAATTACTGTAAAACTTTCTAACAAGTACTAGGAAATGGGAACTGATGAAGGGACATTACAGGATTCATGAGTTGGAGTGGTTCCACAAAAGTTATGAACTTAAAGTGTCCACCCTGTCTTGACGGATAATCAGGACAATCACTGTACCCAATAAACGAACTGTTCTCCCTTGTATTTAAAGGAAGATAAATAGTAAGACCTTAGATATATTGGTTCCAGAAAAGTAAAGGTAAAGGAGTATAAAAGACAGATGGTCTACGAATTATTTAAAAGATACAATGTAAATATAATATCAGATGTACCTGACAGGGGTACGTTCCGTTTGTAAGGTGAACCTTATCATTTGTAAAACAAGAAAAAAGGGCGAGAAAGGGTTATATGGTGAGAGAAGGAAGAGAACGGGACAAGTTGAAGTTAGACAGAAAAAATTGATAATGAGTATGAAGTCTACATAAACTTTCATTTAATTGAAACCCCTGTAAAATAAGTTAAAGAAATAGGAAAAGAGTATAAAAATTACTAAATGACGTTTTTATAAATTCTATAGTATTATCAATAATGTTTCTTACGTAAACTCAGTCAAGATTACTCCACCTACTTTGACCTCGGATAATATGTCTCACTTCATTGAGTCTTTCTTTTTGTGGTTATGTCATATAATTACGTATATATACCTTAAATCTTTCGACCATTGTTGTTACGATACACGTTCTGTCGTTTTCTCTGTGTCCATATTGCTTGTCTGAAAACCTGAGACACCCTCTTCGACTCCCACCCTACTAAATTCTGTTATCGAAACTTTGTGCATATAATGGTATATACTTTATCTACTGGTCAGGTGCAAGTTACGTACTTTGTCCCGAGTTTCGGTCACGTGACCCTGTTGGGTCTCCCTACCCTACCCCTCCCTCCACCCTCCCGCAAGTCCTACCTCTTGTATACATGTGGGTACCGACTAAGTACAGTTACACACCGTCTTTGGTGGTGTTATAACATTTCATTAATCCGAGGTTAAATTTTTTTAATTAATTTTTTTATTTATTTTAAGTTTTTTTCTATGGTATTATTTTTATTTCTCCAAAGGGACCACCAAGTCACTGTTTCTTAGGTGGACGGTTACGTCTTCTGTGTCCAAGTTAGGGACCTAACCCTTCTAGGGGATCTCTTCCTTTACCGTTGGGTAAGGTCATAAGAACGGACCCTTTAGAGTACCTGTCTCCTCGTACTACCCGATGTCAGATACCCCGACGTTTGTCAGTCTGTACTGAATCACTGATTTGTTGTTATTTTTATTTATGTATTTATTTGTCGTTTAAACCTTTTTAGTCGTCATCGGTGTCCTGACCTTTTCCAGTCCAAAGTAAGGTTAGGGTTTCTTTCCGTTACGGTTTCTTACGAGTTTGATGACGTGTTAACGTGAGTAGAGTGTACGATCATTTCATTACGAGTTTTAAGAGGTTCGGTCCGAAGTCGTTATGCACTTGGCACTTGAAGGTCTACAAGTCCGACCAAAATCTTTTCCGTCTCCTTGGTCTCTAGTTTAACGGTTGTAAGTGACCTAGTACCTTTTTCGTTCTCTCAAGGTCTTTTTGTAGATAAAGACGAAATAACTGATACGGTTTCGGAAACTGACACATTTAGTGTTAGTTGACACCTTTTAAGACTCTCTCTACCATTATGGTCTGGTGGACTGGACGGAGAATTCTTTAGATATACATCCAGTCCTTCGTTGTCAATCTTAACCTGTACCTTGTTGTCTGACCAAGGTTCATCCTTTTCCTCATACAGTTCCGACATATAACAGTGGGACGAATAAATTGAATATACGTCTCTTAGGGTCCCTACCGCCTCGGACCACCCGACGGCAGATACCCCAACGTGTCTCAGCCTGTACTAACTTTACTGCTAACTTTACTGAATCGTCGTCGTCGTCTCAAGTAGTACTCTTTGTGACCCGACCTTTTTTGTGTTCGACCTTAGTTCTAACGACCCTCTTTATAGTTAGTGGAGTCTATACGTCTACTGTGGTCGGAATACCGTCTTTCACTTCTCCTTGATTTTTCGGAGAACTACTTTCACTTTCTCCTCTCACTTTTTAAACCGAATTTCGAGTTGTAAGTCTTTTGCTTCTAGTACCGTAGACCAGGGTAGTGAAGTACCGTTTATCTGCCCCTTTGTCATCTTCGTCACAGTCTGAAATAAAACCCCCCGAGGTTTTAGTGACGTCTACCATTAACGTCGGTACTTTAATTTTCTGCGAATGAGGAACCTTCCTTTTAATACTGGTTGGATCTGTCGTATAAGTTTTCGTCTCTGTAGTGAAACAGTTGTTTACAGGTAGATCAGTTCCGATACCAAAAAGGTCACCAGTACATACGTACACTCTCAACCTGACACTTCTTCCGACTCGCGACTTCTTAACTACGAAAACTTGACACCACAACCTCTTCTGAGAACTCTCAGGGAACCTGACGTTCCCCTAGGTTGGTCAGGTAAGATTTCCTCTAGTCAGGACCCACAAGTAATCTTCCTGACTACGATTTCGACTTTGAGGTTATGAAGTCGATCGAGTACCTTCTCAACTGAATAACCTTTTCTGAGACTACGACCCTCCCTAACCCCCGTCCTCCTCTTCCCCTGCTGTCTCCTACTCTACCGACCTACCGTAGTGGTTGAGCTACCTGTACTCAAACTCACTTGAGGCCCTCGACCACTACCTGTCCCTCCGGACCACACGACGTCAAGTACCCCAGCGTTTCGTAGTCTGTACTGAGTCACTGACTTGACTTGACTTGACTTTGTGATTATTGTGTCTCATTTTGTTCCCGGTTTATTACTTCTACTTCCCGATTCCTACCAAGTCAATTTGTCCTTTTAGAACTTCTTTACTTTAAATTATACCAACTCGGCTCTTAAATCGACTCGAAGTTCCGTCGGTCTAACTTTTTTCTGTGACACAATGTATGAAACGAAACCAATATTTCCTTTACATTCAAAATAAAAGATTACACTCCTAACCGGATCTTCAGAGATATTGGATATCGTACCGTACTTTAATAAGGAAATCCACCACCTAACAGTATCTCAAGGAGATCCTGAATATTCAGTTAAATTTGTACGTAGTTCAACAAGGAAGTACGGTCCGTGACATTATCTGACCCCTACATATCTTTGTCTTTTTTGGACGGATGTTTCTGGAGGTCTTAGAAAAACCGATGGACTACACTTCTCTACTGAGTAACCTTTTCTGGGTCCACGACCCTTTCTAACTCGTGTTCTCTTCCCTCGTCGTCTCCTACTCTACCGATCCATCGTAGTGACTGAGTTACTCAAACCCGTTTGAGACCTTCTACCATTTACAGTCCTTTCGGACCACACGAAGTCAGGTACCCCGACGTTTCTCAGTCTGTGTTGAATCGTTGATCTTTTGTTGGCGGATGATTATTACTATCATCACTCTATCATGTTGTCAATTTCGAAAAGGGTCTATCTCTCTTTATATGTTTCCACTTCAAATCAATCCACCCACTTCCTTCTCCTCACCCCCGTATCCCTTCCCCCACACAGAGTCGTTGTTGCAGGGTCTACTCCACTAAAGACTCCTTTCTGAAAGCGTCGTGTCCTTAGTCGTAACTCTTCGGTATTCCTGCCTTGACGTTCTATGAAACACCCAGTCCGACGTCCGGAAGTGACGGTTTCGTATTTCCGGGACCCGTTTCGCCTTTCCCCTCCGGACCTGGTTGAGACGTGATACGAGTATTCGAACCTCAAAGGAAAACCACTACTCCTCGGTACCTCCTTAAAAAAACAAACAAAATTCGGTCTTTCTGTGTACCGGTCTAAAAAATCTGACAAAACCACCGTGTCATCTACTATCTCCGTCCTTTTACCCTATCTTCATAGAGGAATGAGTACACCTCGTCGCTACCGTCCTTACCCCATGTCTCCCGTCTATACCCTTTGAGCCGACTCGTCCGACGTACCAATCCGAGTGGGAGTCGAGGTGGGTTCGGGACACAATCGGAGTCACACCGAACACGGTGTATTGAATGTACCCCAGTAAGAGAACATCCCGGAACCGACCAGGGTGGTCTTGGAGGTCCTACTTCCTCTCAATCTTTCACCTATACGTGGGTACACCGGGATCACCATTTCTTGGACGGACAGTTACGTCCTCTGAATCCTCCGTCCAAGGTAGGGACCCAGTCCTTCTAGGGGACCTCTTCCCTTACCGATGGACGAGGTCATAAGAACTGACGTCTTAGGGTACCTGTCTCCTCGGACCGTCCGATGTCAGGTGTCACAACGTTTCTCAGTCTGTAATGACTTCGTTGAATCGTACGTACGTGCGGGGAAAGATCTAAGAAGTCGAATGCCGTAAACCTCGAAAATAAATTCTAAGTTTTCCTTTAGGTCGAGGGTCTAGGACCCCACCGTCTCCGTGATTAAAAAAAATAATAATAATGTATCCATAAAGTTTTTAACTCGGGTTACAAAAGTTTAAAGGAATGACTAAAATAAATTTCTTATCATTGTCAAACGTAAAAAAACCTCTTTCTAATTTACTTCCTTTAGTGTTCGACGAGTCTCAAGGACTACGAAACCTTCATCGTCAAGGAGTTCGATTTCATCATTTTGAGTTGTCGAACGATTTTATGACGGTATACTTTCTTTTTTTTTAAATTCTGGTTCCTTAATCACACGACGGTCGTTATTTTCTGATAAACAATCGTGAACCGATGGTGGTTCAAAATACAATAACGATTGTTCTTCGACTATTGTACTAAAGACTTTCTAAAAGTTACGAACCGTTCATGTAAGTGACGAATGATGAAGTATGAAATTACGATTTATAAAGGTCTTTTTGATCCGAAGAATTCGTGAATAGAATCTATAAAATCTCGGCACTCGTGATGGGACTTGAAAGTGATAAATTATGAATGTGCAAGGTTTCCGTTCGGTGTAAACCGGGTACTCTATTTACGTTTGTTATCTTACTTTACAAAGATAAGAGACGAGATTTAGGATGTCGAATTATAGACGTTGTTGACTATTTCAACTTTTCTCCAAACCCTAGGTTTGACAGTAACGAATGTGAAGTCGCTAACCAGATCGTTACGACACCTGATTACTCCGTGAAACCGGTTTATCTAGGAGAAGGACGGAGGAAGTCTTTTCCGCGGACTTCTTACTCTGGACTCTTAGATTAATCGTACGTGTAAAAACGGAGTAGGAAACTTAGTCGAACACCCTACTCGTCGACGAGACGTCGGAAGAGACAAGGAAACGTTTCGTCAAACGAGAACTCGTCCCTCAACGAGTAATCGGTTCGGACAGTTAGTATAACTTGGACTCTCCCTAGTGACTCCGTTTAAGTCTATTCCTTCTGGGATGTTTACAGTTTTAACCAACATGAATGACGATTTACGTCCCTAAGTTACTACATATTATACCCCTTATTTTACCTATTCTACCGTTTTACCCACTTCCACCAGGTTCTCATTTTTTAAAGGTCAATGTTCTATTTATTCAAGACTCCTACATTACACGTCGTACCACTAATATCAATCGTTATGTCATAACACGTAAACTTTCCACGACTTACTCATCTAGAATTTTCTAGAGTAGTGTTCCTTTTTTTAAACATTGATATACTCCACTACCCATGATTTAAGTAACACCACTTACTAGTAGAGTATTATATATACATCGTTAGTTTAGTAAATGTAAAATATGGTTTTTGATTACATTACGATACAGTTGATATACAGTTATTTTTTATTTCTATTCCTCAACCTACACCGGTACCCTCCACTTCCCTTTACGAAATGTCTAGTCTCTTGTAGTCACCCTCTCTAATAAGTTAACATTCGAAGAATTTCCGTGTCATGATATAAAGTGAGTAGAAATAGAGAACATATCCCGGATAAAGTCACGAGAAGTTTAATTCTTTGTTTTTTCTACTCATTGTACCAAGGACAGAAGTTCCTTGAGTGACAAACTCTCCTTCTTTTGTTCATTTGTTAACGTTATGTTTAATGTTTACGATGTGTGTCCAAGGAGTAGATCTTGACACATGTGTGAGGAACGTGAGAGTTTGGTTAATCGTGTAAGGAGGAAAACGAATGTGTTCGTAGAGATCTTGAACACTTCATTATGCTGGAAACTTTTTATAAATACATCAAGAGATGGTAGAAAGTGTACTTCTTTTACGACTAGCAAAAATCATGGGTGGAGAATGCACGGCTGTTCTCGGTCGTCTCAAGAGAGTTCACAAAGACCTAAATACAAATCCAAACTGATTAATTGACTCGTCCTCTTTCTTTCTAATCAGTGATATATCAAAATGTTGAGTAGTCGTTGAGGTCCTGAGGTAATCATTTTCGACCTTGTAAGGTGTCCGTGCTAGAAGTGTTCCTATGACTTGTCTAAAGTAAGACACTGAACAAAGTCTTACTTTAGGATGGACGGGAAGAAACGACTATTTACACTAGGTTGTGTTAAACTTTTGAAATTGCGTAGTCTACTCCTCCATTCGACAACAAATTCTATTTGACGGTACGGGATCGAGTTTCGTGTAAAGGCGTCACGAGTGTTGGGAGGTGGAACCAGTCTTTGGTTCCTCAAACGAACGACAGTGGTCATCGGTAGACAGGTAGTACTCACTTGTAGGAAAGGTGACAGGGTTCGTTCTTCATATATACGTGGCGCACCCCTTCGACGTTTAAGAGATTTCGTTCAACACCACCTCCGCCGTCTTTACACTCAAATCAGACGTCCTTGACTACTTCAGAAGAGACTTGTAGACCAAAAATAACTCTGTCGTTAATGAAGGGGCCCTTCGGTCTCTTCTGTGGGGTTGAGTGATTTCGAACTTACAATTTCGAGTCAGTGTGTCAGTATGTGTAAAATCTTGACTCCAAAGAATGTAGAGGTACAATCAAAAAGAAACTAACTGTCAGGTCTTCTGTAGTTCCTTAGGACAGTTGTTTTGACTAGGGAATTATGACAATTCAATTTCTGTCAGAAAATACATACTTTTCCCCGAACGTCTGAAACCAATACGAAAGTAAGTCGACGATTCTAAGGATTCCTACTTCCCATAACACCAGTCAAAGTAGGGTACGGTAAGTTCCAGGGTTCCTTTTTTGTACCGTAAAAGTGTAAACTTTTCACCGTATACAAAAGGATCATTAATGTAGAATATACAAATGATAAGTTTTTACGTCCACACTCAAAAACTTGTCACCGGTTACTGTTACACGGACTGACCGTCGTCAAGGATTCACTCAGTACAAAGTGACAGACAGCCAAAAATATTGACAAAAGTGATGATTAAATCAAGACACTACGTCACACGTTAATCAAGATAATACCTTCGTCGACAGAAGTCAAAATGTTACTGCGAAAGGGGAAACCGAACGTGTCTCGCACAACACCAAGACGACTACACTACTACCCTCAACATTTCTCCATGGAGCTACTCGGTGTCACTCGGGCCTACAAGGTGTGTGTATCCTAAGAACGAATGACTGAGTAACGATAAGATTACGACAAAGAGTGTCAAGTCAATTTTCCCCGTAACCTTTCCTTCAACAAGGAACTTTCTGTACAAGATACCTCTGACCTCCGGTAGAGTGAACATACGGGAGGTTAGGACAACAAATATTCACTACATAATCCAGTTTCAACTCCACCCCTCTATGTCACCCGTCTTGTTCTCTCAACGTAGATCAAGAGAAAGATTGAAACTCGACACCAAAACTTCTTGGTTCCTATTCGGATTTACCTTGTTTACGGCAATATACTTGTTATCTTCTTGTCTTTTTCCCCGAATTACAAATATCGATCTCCCCTACCCAATTATAAGATACCGAAAGTGACGAGAGACCTTTTCGTAGGATAGTAGAGTTCTCAAAGACACAAAAATTAAACGTCAGGGTCCAGGAAAGACAGTAGGTCTTAAGAGGTCCTTTAGGTCTCGTTACGAGTAAGACTCGAATACACGAGATTCATCCCAGGTATCAAACTCGTAAGGGAAGATCCAGATTGAGGTTCGTATTAAAAGATCATATAGAAATCTTGGAATTCATAGGAAACGTTTGACCCTCATAATTGAAGTGTTCTTCGGACAATCTTTGTGTCCGGGAGGTCGGAGTGAAGACTGGATGGATCAGTCTTAGACGTGAAATTGTTATAGGAGTCCGTTAAACATACGTGTAATTCCGAACTCTTCGAGACGAAATCTTGAAATAATAAACCGACGATGAACAATCACCAACGATTACTCGTCCTGACTTAAAATAACTTAAATCTTGTGAATACTAGTGGACTTTATAGACGAAGGAAATAAACAGAGATAAAAAATAACTGGTGTGGAGGGAGAGATTTTGTATTCGAGAAACTCGTGTTCATGAAAGAGACATGAAGGGGGTGTATAATTGTAAGTTGTTAATAAACAACTCACTTTGTTTACTTGTTTACTGGGTAACATCTGTTTTACACACACATCATTGTCTCCGGACCGTCTAGTTTAAGGTATTAGGGGACCACAACGGAGTCCTGGAGTCGTGTAGTACGGACCCCGTCCGTCTACTCTCCCTTTAACTCTGTCCGTGAAGTCTCTGGTATGACGATACTATCGGGGTCTCTTTTAGAACCAACAGATCCTATCCTAACCACCGAGGTTGAAAGACGGAAACTAAAAAACTCTTACCCTCAATAGTCAGGACGACGTTCTACAGTACGTAAGGTCGTTTGGTCTTGTCAGGAAATTTTAGGATGAGGTGTCACCACCACCACTAAATCAATGATTCAACACAGACTGAGAACGCTGGGGTATCTGACGGTCCAAGGAGATAGGTACCCTAAGAGGTCCGTTCTCATGACCTCACCCAACGGTAAAGGAAGAGGTCCCATAGAAGGGTTGGGTCCCTAACTTGGGTCCAGAGGACGTGACGTCCGTCTAAGAAATGGTTGACTCGATACTCCCTTGTGTCCCTGACGACCTTTTCGTCGGCTACTCCATGTTCTCGGACTCCGAACCACCCGACTGGTTGAGTCACCAGCCTCTGACAAAACCAAAGTCTTGACCTTCAAGGTACAGAGTCTTTTGGGGAATTCAGGACCCCTTCGACCTTGGTGACCAGTGGGGTGGACTGACGAACGACTTCACGGCATAGATGACTGTTAGAACGATTTCCACTTCCTGAACCTCAGAGACTGTCTGTAAATACAAAAATCCCATGAAAACGTTAGAAAACAGGTTGTCGTTTTTGAATTGATCTCCGTCTAGAGAATTCAGGTGGGTGCCCTATCGCCGAATTGAGGTGATTAAAGTGTGTTCTTAGGAAATAAAAAAGAAAAAATATTTATACCTCTCCCTGTCTGAAAAAAAAGGGGGGAGTGTTTTCCTACCGAGTGAATTTTCGTGGTGGAATCTTTAGAATCGAAAAAAAAGGGTAGTCCATGACGGGGTTTCCACGATGATAAACTTAATAGAATCTTCATATACCGGGGTCCTGGTCTCGTTTTGGAAAGGTCTTTACGAAAGTATACCCTTTCCGTGTCCCCAACAGAAGGATTTAATTTCAGTGAAGGTCTGTATTAAAAATACTGACGGTAAAGATTTATTCGAGTAAATCAAGAAAGATGGATTGTTTTTTTGGGATTTTATGTCTACCATAACCTACCCTAACCTGACACCACAATATTTAGGTCCTGGTCTACTAAAGTAACATTTCATGATATTAAGTTAACCTTACGAAAATATATGTATATCGTAATAAGTCGATTCATTGATTTATTATAATGGATTACTAAATTAGATGTTTACCAGACTCACAGGGGAAAACAGTACTACTACAACGGTACCACCCGTCACCAGTGGGGAGTTTTTTGTGTCCTGAGAAGTTTCGACCTGAAAGAACTTAAGTTTTTACCCAAAAAGAGTTGTAGGACACAAATTTATAGAATTAAATCAGGAATTTTACACAGGGTGTTATATCATATATTTCAAATTCTTTACCTATCCCTTTTAGTAAATTTTGTTGACAGGACAATGTTCACAACACTCTTTCACCAATAAAATATATAAGGGTTGTAAGAAGAAATTTTATGGTAACATAGTGTCTGAAATATATCTTTTGTGACTTGTATTATGTACCAAGATATTAACTTTTTCTGATTTATTTCGATAAGGGGTTTGAGAATAATTTAACAAATTGTATGGACTCACTGAAATCTTATCGATTCACGATGTAATGTCTCGTGAACTAGTGCTGTTTACGTTAATGGTTGACTTCACGTAATCATAAAAGACTTGACGTGAATAATGAAACTAACGTTTTATCAAATACAAAGGTAAGTATTTCGTATTAGAATAAGAAGGAGTGAACGAGTAGACAACCTGTGAACATATGACAAACGAACACTAATGTCGTTATAAGAATTGACACTACAACGTCATATGGTCATACAGTCCTAGTCAATACTTCACACAACTTTCTTCTACCGTGATTAATCTCCTTTACCCCAGGTTCGAATGTTTAATAAATGAAATATTGTATCTCATCTCATCGAGGTCTAATAGCTTCAGTAAAATAGTACACCGCGAAAGAATTCTCTCTCTTTTCCTTACCCAAAACTCGATCGAGCGGTATCGAACGAGAGATGTAAAGACTTGTCGTCAACCCCTCACACTGTGTACCCCTCCATCGACTCTCTTTGACCTATCCTTTTTGACAATTCTTACTGACCGGATGTGACAGTTTTTCTTTCTTAATCCTTTGTCTTTTCAATCCTACAACATACTTTTCAGGTTAAACGAGGACGTGACTTCAAATCACCTTTTTTTCCTTACAAACGTGGTTACAAGTAAGTCTTTATCAATGTTTAGATAGTCTGTGATACACACGGTCAAGTCCAGGATGTTCCTCTTAAGTGGAATCCTCTCCGTACCAAGTCAAGCCAAGTCAAGTAAAGTCAGCGAGTCAGCACAGGTTGAGAAACGCTGGGGTACCTGGTGTCGTACGGTCCGGAGGGACAGGTAGTGGTTGAGGGTCTCAAATGAGTTTGAGTACAGGTAACTCAGTCACTACGGTAGGTTGGTAGAGTAGGAAACAGTAGGGGAAGAGAAGGACGGAAGTTAGAAAGGGTTGTAGTCTCAGAAAGGGTTACTCAGTCAAGAAACATAGTTTACCGGTTTTATAACCTCAAAGACGAAGTCGTAGTCAGGAAGGTCACTCATAAGTCCTGACTAGAGGAAATCCTACCTGACCAACCTAGAGGAACGTCAAGTTCCCTGAGAGTTCTCAGAAGAGGTTGTGGTGTCTAGTTTTCGTAGTTAAGAAGACACGAGTCGAAAGAAATATCAGGTTGAGAGTGTAGGTATGTGCCGATGACCTTTTTGTTATCGAAACTGATCTGTCTGGAAACAACCGTTTCATTACAGAGACGAAAAATTATACGACAGATCCAATCAGTATTGAAAAGAAGGTTACTCGTTCGCAGAAAATGAGGACGATTACACACGAAGGAACTTAAAGAAGTGAAACTGTAAGTGTCGTGACAATAACAACAACAAAAATCAAATTTATTTAACTTTGTTTTAAAAAAATTTCCTGGTAAGTGATTCTACCAGAAATCTTTTCTGGGACTACGACCCTTTCTAACTTCCGTCCTCCCTTTCCCCTACTGTCTCCTCTACTAACCTATCGTAGTTCTAAGTTACCTGTACTCAAACTCTTTCGAGGTCCTCTACCACTTCCTGTCCTTTGGGACTACACGACGTCAGGTACCCCAGTGTTTCTCAGTCTTTACTGACTCGTTGACTTGTTGTTGTGGTGGTGGTTCCACCTTATCTGTACGTTCTCTAAACAACCCCCTTTACAAAGACTTCCTATTTACCATTCCCTCATCCTTATCGGTCCCTCTCGGAAGTCTTGTTACGACGATACTGTGTACACTTTCCTTTCTTCATTTGTAACGTAATCCACATGTCCAGTGACTGGTGTGACGTCGAGACTCTTTCAAAGTTGACTGAGTCAACCCTCGGAGACTCACATCACCCAACTTACGACGGATTAGGGACGGGGTCTACCCATACAGAAGGACCTTGGACATATACACTGGAATAAATCTTCTCCTCAGAAATGTTTATATTAGTTCTTATAGTCCCTGAAGGAACCACCAGGTCACCAATTCTAAAGTGGACGACTACGTTCCCTGTACCCAAGTTAGAGACCGGACCCTTCTAAGGTGTACGGTGCCCCGTTGATTCGGGTACACGGTGTTGATGACTTCGGACGTACGAGATCTCTGGTAACAAACGTTGTTCTCTTCGGTGTCATTACTCTTCGGACTCGTACGTTGTCCTCTCATCGGGGACGAACGGTGTCGACCCCCTTTCGGATACGTGTTGTTGTGAGTCACGTTGGTTTTTACTTATTTATTTTTTTTTGAAAAATTCCCTTAGTTCTACTCTATTAAGACCTGATAGGTACATCAGGGATCTAGCGTATTGTTATTGTCTTTTGTGCCTATACGTCTCCTCTTCCAGTACACTTTTATCTATGTCTATGACCTTAATATATTAGATATTCGGTTCCTTGTGTGTCTGAGGGCCGTCGATGGCCTTCGATCCTTTCTACTTATTTCACCTAAGAGAGTGTCGGAGACCTTCCTTGGTTAGGACGGTCATACGACTAAAGTCTGGGACCCGGTAGTTTGACACTCTATTATATAAAGACAACAAACTTCGGTAGGTCAAACGTCGGTGAACAATACCTTCGGTGTCCTTTGATCATATGATTCAGTTTCAACGAGTAATCTCTTCGGGACGTAGAGTGTCCTGGTCCTGTCGTGACTCGATACAGTACAGTAATCGATCTTCTCCGGGTCCTCTTCGTACCGGAGGGGTACTTGTGTGTCAGTCAGATTTCCTCACCACTGACCCCGATAGTAAATTGCTACTTCTTCTAGACCCACTACGTCAAGGTACTGACGGTCCAGTACTTTGTCGTTTCTTCGTTTCTAATCTCTGATGACAGGAAGGAAAGTCTTTAATTTGACCAGTTCGTCACCTACAACTCGTGTACCTCTATGTTCATACACACACTGTTTCGTCCTGACGAAATACGTACGTAACCTCCCTTAGGTCTTGGGACCCTCCCGGTCGGCTTTACTCAACTTAGACCCTTCCGAGGGATTTACTTCTTTCACGACGGGACTCCAGTTGCTTGCCCTTCGTCCTGTTTACCTTACTCACGTCCGTAGTTCGTCTCCCGGTCGTCATTCCTATGTCGACGTTCCTTTCTCAGACCGGATCGACAAAGAATGTTTTGATGGATGTTTTTCTTCTCCAGCTTCTCCTTCTCTAAAGTGTTGCGTCTCTCATCTAGACTTCCTTTTCCACTCGTCTTTGTATTTCTTCTTTATTCCGGAAGAACTTAGGGTATACATAAATAAAATGAATTTTTTTTTTTTTTTAAAGGGTCCATAGAAGTCTGGACCCTCTTTTCCCGTCGTCTCCTACTCTACCAATTTATCGTAATGACTGAGTCACTTGTACTTGAACTCGTTTGGAGCCCTCTATCACCTCCTGTCCCTTCGGACCACGTAACGTCAGGTGCCCCAACGTTTCTCAGTCTCTACTGAATCGTTGACTCACTGTCTTTGTCGTTGTCGTTGAAGGTTGGATGTACCGTTCTTAGAACCTTCCAGATCAAACGACCTTACTGTTTCTAAATTAGTCCTAGTTTTTCTTTAATAATGTGAAAAATTTTTTATTTGTTCCTCCTATTATTAATCTCGACCATTGGGAGCGTTGGGATAAATAAGTTATTATACCCCGTTCCACGAATATAAGACTTCATCTAAAAGTATACAATCTGTCTCTATTATTTTAGAAATACAGTGTCAATAACTCTCCTAATTTACTTGGTCTCTTACAATTGCGTCACAATTCAATGATACGAACTACCGTTGGGTACGATAGTAGATTTAAACTCAATTTATGTGTAGTCACGTCAAGTCAAGTCAGCGAGTCAGCACAGGTCGAGAAACGTTGGGGTACTTAGCGTCGTGTGGTCCGGAGGGACAGGTAGTGGTTGAGGGTCTCAAGTGAGTCTGAGTGCAGGTAGTTCAGTCACTACGGTAGGTCGGTAGAGTAGGAGACAGTAGGGGAAGAGGAGGACGGGGGTTAGGGAGGGTCGTAGTCTCAGAAAAGGTTACTCAGTTGTGAAGCGTACTCCACCGGTTGCATGACCTCAAAGTCGGAATCGTAGTAAGGGAGGTTTCTTTAGGGTCCCGACTAGAGGAAGTCTTACCTGACCAACCTAGAGGAACGTCAGGTTAACGTCAGGTTCCCTGAGAGTTCTCAGAAGAGGTTGTGGTATCAAGTTTTTGTAGTTAAGAAGCCGTGAGTCGGAAGAAGTGTCAGGTTGAGAGTGTAGGTATGTAATGGTGACCTTTTTGGTATCGGAACTGATCTACCTGGAATCAGTCGTTTCATTACAGAGACGAAAACTTATACGATAGATCCAACCAGTGTTGAAAAGAAGGTTCCTCATTCGTAGAAAATTAAAGTACCGATGTCAGTGGTAGACGTCACTAAAACCTCGGGGTTTTTTATTTCAGACTGTGACAAAGGTGACAAAGGGGTAGATAAACGGTACTTCACTACCCTGACCTACGGCACTAGAAGCAAAAGACTTACAACTCGAAATTCGGTTTAAAAAGTGAGAGGAGAAAGTGAAAGTAGTTCTCCGAAAAATCAAGGAGAAGTGAAAGACGGTATTCCGACCATAGTAGACGTATAGACTCCAATAACTATAAAGAGGGCCGTTAGAACTAAGGTCGAACCCAAAGAAGGTCAGGTCACAAAGAGTACTACATGGGACGTATATTCAATTTATTCGTCCCACTGTTATATGTCGGAACTGTATGAGGAAAAGGATAAACCTTGGTCAGATAACAAGGTACAGGTCAAGATTGACAACGAAGGACTGGCCGTATATCCAAAGAGTTCTCCGTCCAGTCCACCAGACCATAAGGGTAGAGAAAGTCTTAAAAGGTGTCAAATAACACTAGGTGTGTCAGTTTCCGAAACCGTATTCCATAGGCATTATGGTAATGAGTTTTTGTTAATGATAATTGAAAATCATACATTTAGGAGGGTACAAAAAAGTTAAACATACACCTCTATATATAACTGTATAAAAAGGATGAACATACCTAATGGTGAATGGGTATTAGGTGTGTGTTTACTTAATAAGTCTTGTACAAAAAGGAACATGTATTACATAACACCACCTCTTCCCTTACCGTTGGGGTCATAAGAACGGACCTTTTTAAGGTACCTGTCTCCTTAGACCGCCCGATATCAGGTACCCCAGAGTTTCACAGCCTGTACTAACTCCCTGATTGTGTTGTTACATAACACCTGTAAGAAAACACAATCGTTTACTTCTAGATTTTGTAAAAACTAGTGGTTTATACCATCTCTAACGATCTCGAGTCGGTGTAGAACGAAAACAGAAGAAGACCTATGGGTCTTTTTATGTGTGGGGTGAACGGAAATTCAATCCGTCTTGGTATCATGCTCAAGACCGGTTACTCGAGATTCGTCTTTACTCCACACAGTGTGTGTCCAACTTCACGACTTCTTGGAAACGTAACGGGAGGTTAGGAAGGTTTCACCGTAAAGTTTCTTTAGTACCTCGATATCTTACCTCTGTCTGAGAAAATTTTTCGACAGAAAAGAGAGTTACCTAAAACACTCTCGTTCTTTTGTTTGATCCACATTTCGGAGGTACTAGAGTCTTAAACGAACCATATCGTTACAACAGATCGAACAGGATTGTACGTCCCATTACACGGTAACACACACACACACACACACACACACACGAACGAGTCAGAGAGTCAACATAGGTTGAGAAACGTTGGGGTACCTGACATCGGACGGTCCGAAGAGACAGACACTCTAAAAGGTCTGTTATTATGACCTCACCCAACGGTAAAGGATAAGGTCCCCTAGAAGGGTTCGGTCCCTAGTTTGGAACACAGAGGACGTAACCGTCCGCCTAAGAAATGGTGGTCGTGGTGATAATGGGTAATGACATACACTTGTGTACACAACAAAGTTTAAGGAGTAATAACTTTCTTTAAGATGTTACTTATAAATATATATTTATATATATAAAAACATTTAATTAGACTAATATAGGAATCTTATTTGAGGATCTTTATCTTAAAGACCCAGTTTCCATACATGTGAAATTAAAAACTATCTGTGACTGACTGACGAGGGAGTGTCCCCGACATGAGTTTAACGTTTCGGAATATGTACAAACCGTTTAGAGATACACAATAGTTGATTTAAAATTTTTAGTTACAGAAACTAATGATTACTCCAAAAAAAAAACATAAAAATTATAAATGACCGGTAAATTTAAAAAATCACTTCATATATTAAAAAATTATATCATATAAAAAAGGTAAACCGACAAACAAAATATGATCATTATCACGAACTGTAGAGTTCTTATAGATTGGAGATGGATATATAAGGTTTATATAAGGAACAAACAACAGACAGACAATTAGAATGAAAATTACAAAATGGTATTCCCACAGAAATGAAAAATGTATCTATTTCAATTCTCAAAGGAAATACCAAAGACTAAACCCACAGAACTAATCGAAAGATTTGAAAAGATATAGTCCAAATTTTTTATAAGTGGATATAAAATAAGTTCGTGAATATCCTAAAAGAAAAAGTATCAATAAAATAATTGGGTGTATCGTTGACATACTATCCCGAGGATATAGTATATAATTTATTAGATAGTAAAAGGTAAACTAAACTTTATCGTGGAAAGTATATTTTTAAGGATATGTACAAATACATGAAGAATTTGACAGATAAGGACAGATAAAGATTCGGTTATATACGATAAAATAAATAATACCTGAATCTTAAATGATTCGAATCACGTTTAGAAGGAGGGTTAATGAAAAAAGAATTTTTAATCCTGAAAGATCTATATCAAGATGAAATTAAGAAGTTCTGTTTAATCTTATTTAAACATTTCCAGGTACGTTGTTAGATAAATGATACATTTATTTTAGAAGACGTCTTGTCGAGTCCAACTTCGTTACCTCTACCGTTTTCACCCGATTTCAGGATAAATGAACAGGTGGTTGACCCAGGGACGACGTTGAAGACTCCTCGTTAGACTCTTTAATGGTGAGACCCTATAAGATTACGTGATTTCATGTAGGACAGGATAGTCTTTTACGGTACCCCGTTGGTTTTTGTTCCCTCTGAGTACCAGAACAAAAGTTATGACTACTGGAACACAATCGACGAGTCAGTACAGGCTGAGAAACGTTGAGGTACCTAGGAGACAGGTACCTTAAGAGGTCCGTTCTTATGACCTCATCCAACGGTAAGGGAAGAGGTCCCCTTAGAAGGACTGAGTCCTTAGTTTGTATCCAAAGGACGTAACGTCCACCTAAGAAATGACAGACTCGGTGGTCCTTTCGGAGAACCAGGGAAGTGTTTTGTCGTCTCCGAGGTTATGGAACCCTACGGTCATCGGAAGACGACGAAGAAGGACTTCAAAGAAACCGACGTCCACGAGTAGGTAGTACTCAACTAGAGGAGGTGGGAAAATAGACGAGGAGTCGACGGGTTTTATTATAGACATATTGGGATTATAAACTTGTAGACAAGGTGCAAATTCTAAAAGTGAATTGCCAACGAAACCTTGGTAAATTCATTGATAAAGGTATGAGCCGACTTCCCTTATATTTCACACTTTACAATTTCTACACGATATCGACCTTTCCACTGTTCGTACACCTCTGAGTGAAGGGGACTCATTCTCCTCTTTCGAGACGTTACCAGACGAAAAGAGTTCAATGATACAGGAACTGTGGATTCCACCTTTTCATTCCTTGAGTAGACCATGTAAACATAATAGTAATAAGTGATTTTTTCCATCTTGTAAATGGAGACCAAAGAAAAATGTAGACACCGTACTTTATTCCTTCCGGGTCAGTCAGGGATGAATCACTTGTGTAAGATCTGGATCATTACTAGTTTACATTTGGGTTCCGTAATTGATACTGAGGAAAGGGTCTACCACGATCGTCCTTTCTTGTACGAACGGTTACGACCTCTGAATTCTCTATGCCCAAGCTGGAGATCCAACCCGTCTAGGGGACCTCCTCCAGTACTGTTGGGTGAGGTCATAAGAGCGGACCTCTTAGGGTGCCTGTCTCCTCAGATCACCCGGTATCAGGTATCCCAGTGTCTCAGCCGTACTGATTTCGTAGACTCGTGTGTCCGTGCACCTGGTGTACATTGAGGAATTCAGTTTAATTTCAAATCTCTTTCAATTTATCTTTCAGTAAAAGGGCACAACATTACTAAAATTTTATGTGTGTCATGTTTAATTTCTAGTACGATTCCCGAAGGGACCACCGAGTCACCATTTCTTAGATGGACGGTTATATCATCTGTACCCAAACCAGGGACTAGGCCCTTCTAAGGTGATAGGTCCTTCTAGGTGTACGGTACCTCGTTGATTCGACACACGGTGTTGACACGGGATCTCGACCCCTTGACGTCGATGACTCGGACACGTGGTGTTGATGACTACGGGTCCCCGGGATCTCGGACACGAGGTGTTCTCTTCGGTGGTGTTACGTTTCGGACGTGTGGTGTTGATCTCTCATCGGGGACGAGTAGTCTTGGCATCTTTTCCGTCGTGTCATTGTTTCTGGGTCGTGTTCGTTTTTATTTAAATTTTTTTAATAATAATAATAAAATTTTCTGGTGTAATTAAACAATTTCGTTCCTTTACCTTGTACAGAATGATCTTCCAACTGAAGGAAAGTGACCTTAAAAAATCTTCAATCTTCTGGGGAGTAAGTAAGTGACTATAAATAATTCACAGATTATATTTCGGCACAAGATACACGATTCCTATATCACGGACCATAGATATCGTCCCCTTTTCAAGTACGACATCATCTCGATTGTTAAATCACCCTGTTTAAAAAATTTAACAATTTGTTCGTTATGTATTCTTTTTATAGTGTATGACTTACTATTGTCGATATTGATTTTAATTTTGTCTCATCATATTATCTTTAACGGAGGAAACTTGACCTACTAGTACCCTTGAAAAGGTACTTGTACTGAAATTCCTTCTGTGGATATACTCATAGTTTCTTTCTTAGAATCTCTATCTATCTTTTTATCCTTGTTTCGGTATCTTAGTCCTCTTAAAACCACTCAAAACATTCCAGGTCACACTGACTTTATGTCACTTATTCTCACTGGTATCATGTGTTACTCAAAATTATCCATGTCCGGTCTAGTGTCTCCCGAAACGTTTGAACCAATTTCCCAAACTTAAAATCGGTTGCATACTTCCCTTTGGTGACTTTTTAATATTCGTCTACTCACTTCGCAAGATTAAAGTGTGAACATCATCAGACCGATGATTTATCTCTTAACTAATTCTCTCCGTTCTGACTTTTCTATCTCATCATTTCCCCCCTTTATTGTTACGACCCCTTTCCCTTTTAAACAATCTTCCTACGAGGACTCATCTGTTCTGCACGTTACGTTTTCCTACAGTAATCTTGTATGACAAGTAAGTCCTGTCCTTCTTTTTATCTGATTAGATCTATATACATTTACTTATCTCTCTCACCTTTACCTCCTCAAATCTTCTAACGAACCTTCTTAACAAGACGAACGAGGATAAAAGAGTCACTTGATCCTTCGTTTCAGTCGGGACTTCCATTCCTACCCACTCCTATACGACCTTCATACTTTTTCCCCTCTCGTACATTTTCCCATTATATCGTCTTACCCTAATATTTACCAGTATCCCTTACGTTATACTAACGGTCTGTCGTGGTTTTTTTTCCAGAAGAATTACAATTACCAGTATTTGAATCTTATTCTGGTCAATTATACCAAGACAAAAAAAAGAAGTTTAAGTCGATATGTCACCATTTACCTCTTATGTCTTTTCAACCTTAAATGGTTCTGACTGTAAACAGTCCCGGTCTCTTCATGTATCCTCAACTCCTAAATACACTCTCCCTCAAAATTATAATCTGGTACCTTATAGACAACAACCACAACCGCTTCTGAGAACTCTCAGGGAACCTGCCGTTCCTCTAGTTTGGTCAGGTAGGATTTCCTTTAGTCAGGACTCACAAGTAACCTTCCTGATTACAACTTCGACTTTGAGGTTATGAAACCGGTGGACTACGCTTCTCGACTGAGTAACCTATTCTGGGCTGAGTAACCTTTTCTGGGACTACGACCCTTTTTAACTCCCGTCCTCCTCTTCCCCTGCTGTCTCCTACTCTACCAACCTACCGTAGTGACTGTACTACCTCTACTCAAACCCATTTGAGACCTGTAACCACTACCTGTCCCTCCGGACCGTACGACGTCAGGTACCCCAGTGTTTCTCAACCTGTGTCGACTCACTGACTTGACTTGACTTGACTTGACTTGATAGACGACATTTACATCCTCATTCCTTTGTCACCTTCCCACCCGTATTCTCTGTCACTTTTACAACGCTGTGACTATTGAAAATCAAAGGTCTCCTTCTCTTATGATGGTAATCTTATGGTCTTCCTCAT
Source organism: Capra ibex (assembly GCA_006410555.1). Classification (NCBI taxonomy): domain Eukaryota; kingdom Metazoa; phylum Chordata; class Mammalia; order Artiodactyla; family Bovidae; genus Capra; species Capra ibex. Next base: position 2,764,197 of record SJYO01010515.1, on the reverse strand, counting down.
TCGATGTTTCTATCCACTACCTGTTTTGTCTTTATGACTTTAACTCTAATACCTCATTGAAGTCAATAACCATCACTTTTCCTGATTCTATATTGATACCCTCACTGACTGACTTCCTCTCCTCTTATCCTCTCCTTTCATTCCTTGACTCTCAGATCCATGACCTTCCTAGGTGATTAACGATAATTTTAACGGTTCTTAATACTATCCACATTACCCTGTTCGTATTTGTCACTATTATTTTACATCGTCTCTTTTCTTTTTGTTACTTTTATTTTTCTAACAATTCATCCATCCCCTACCGTTAACTCGTATATGTCCCCATCAATCATAAGGACTATCCCTTTACGTATTAATTTTGTCTTCTTAATTCATTTTTGTATTACCTTAACCTGAAAGTAAAGGTCTTTATACCGTCTAATCTGGAGTTCTCCCCATCGATTTTCCGACCCCTTGTAAAAAGGTTTTATGAATATTTAGTTAATAACTTGATTATATTTTATTCCTTAGATATATAAGGGTTTTCTTTATTTTCGTCCTTGGAAACCTCTACTTACTTAAAGTTTGAACGGAGAAGGAACTCCTTATGACTGTACGGGACCTATGAAGTAGGGAGATGAAACAGTCCATTTTCCTACGTCCTCTACTTTCGCGTTTCGATTCTGGTCAGGATTGACTCTCCAGTTGAACCCGAAGAAGTATTTTTTACGAGAGAATTCCGGTATGAGAGTCACGTTACCATGTACTGTTTGTTTTTAGGGTGGTGTGTAATTCCCGTTCTTTTATACGGAACTTAGACCGTCATCCGTCTTTCCTTTTTTTATTTTTGGAGAGACCTCTTAAGGATCGGTATTTAGTCGGAAATGAACCTAAAAATAATACTTAACTATGATGTACCTTCACAGACCAGGTTTACTTTTTGTATGTCTAATGTACTTTAGTGTTGTTTGTTTGATTAGGGGTTTGGGTGTTTGTTACTGATTTCGATTCTTCAATTCAAAATCCACCAATACAGTCTTTGCCCACGTTTAGGAGAGACCTCCTTCAGTTAAAGTTGAGATCAAATTCCTTAAAGGTAAGTTTCAAGTTTCCTTTTATTTAATGAATACCATTTTTCATGTTCTGTGAGTTCTTTAGTGACAAGATACCCAAACGATCATCCTTTTTATTTGTCTTCTTTATCTACGTCCTTCTGAAATCTACAATGAATATATGTGTTTATATTTCTGTGTTTTATATTTTATTGATGTTTATATTTTATTGATGTGAATTATAAAAGGTTTTATAAAATTCATATAACTTTTACACTGTCCCTTGTATGGTGGAAGATCGTATTAGTTCTTCTACTCTTTTTTTCTTGAGGATTTGTCTTGAGGATTTTTACTTTTTATGATATGGATAAATTTTTAACTCGTTTTCATAATTTGTCGACTCCTCTCTGAGTTATTAGATCTTCAGTTAAAATTTTTTTAATAGTTTTATGTTAGTTAGGTCTCTATACTATTTTTTGTCTAATGTTCCATACCTCTTAAATGACACTTTTATATCGTGTGCAACTTAGTCTTAAAGTCTTCCGTTTTCTTCCCTAATAAACTACTCAATTACCGACACTTAAAAGATAATAACACCTTTTTTGTCTTCAAATCATTTAAGGTTTATGATAATTATTTTAGTATGGGTGTGGATTTTTGTGTCATCTATTTTAAATTTAATATTTTTTATCGTTGTTTTTGTTTTTCTTACTCTGTATTTTATACTTTTGTCGGACCCTTTTTTCTGTTGTTGTATCTGTATTTTTGTTGTAAATCTAACTCTCGACTGTAAGAGTTGTTTTTACCATCTTCGTTTCGTATTATCTTATTATAAAATTCATTCGTGTATAGTGCCTCTTCCGTTACCGTTGGGTGAGGTCATGAGAACGGACCTTTTAGGGTACCTGCCTTCTCGGACCATCCGACGTCAGGTACCCCAGCGTTTCTCAACCTGTACTGACTCACAGGCTGGGAGTCGTTAGGGTACCTCAAGTGAAAAGTGAAAGTATGTAACCTCTTCCTTTACCGTTGGGTGAGGACACAAGAACGGACCTCCCAGGGTGCCTACCACCTCGGACCACCCGACGACAGACACCCTAACGTGTCTCAGCCTGTACTGACTTCGCTGAATCGTCGTCGTCGCCGTTCGTATATAGTTGGATTTTAAAATATGGGTTGTTTTGATAAAAAGTTATTCTACTTATTCTTTTAAAACGGATCAGGGACATGATTGTAATCTGAAACACTTTATAGATATAATTTTATGGTTCACATTGATAATTTATATATAAATAATTCACATTCTCGGTTGAGTAATCTTTTCTAGGACTACGATCCTTTCTAACTTCCGTCCTCCTCTTCCCCTGCCGTCTCCTACTCTACTAACCTACCGTAGTGGTTGAGTTACCTGTACTCAAACTCTTTCGAGACCCTCGACCACTTCCTGACCCTTCGGACCGTAGGACGTCAGGTACCTCAACGTTTCTTAACCTGTGCTGACTCATTGACTTATTATTGATAATTTACTTATCTGTATTGTTACAAATTTAAAGTTTTGTCATCTTCTATTTTTCTCCTTACTCTTTTTAAGTTTGGACAGTTATTAGGAAAGGGATTTTTTATTTGTCTTTGAGTGGATGTAGTAGATATGTAAGTCATATCTACCGTTACCGTTATACACATGTAAGTCATATGTAAGTTAGATTTAGGTCATTTGTAAAGTGTAAAAAAGACTGTAAAGTATTCGATTTAGGTATTGACGTAAAGTCAAGACTAAAATAAACCAACACGAGAGTTATGTGAGACTATACCTCGAAAATGATCGGAGTATTTTATTAACCGCATAGAAAAGAGAAAAAGATCAGATATTCTGTCAAAGATGTTTTACCTCCATAGATTTTAGACTCTTAAAACAGTTTAATGGATAAACCATACTTACAGAAAAGAACTTATTTATTTCCAACCACTATCCGTCCATTACTATTTAAGATAAAAATCTTCAACAAATATAGGATAAAGTAGAACTCAGTTAAAACTTATTAAATACATTAAGATTTAAAAATTTTAATATACAAACAAAATGACAAAATTTCCAGTGGAAGTAGAGGACTAAAATACGTAGTTTCACTTATTTCAAGAGTTTTACGTAAAGGGTACAATCCTCACCATCTTGTCATACATGGTAAATTTTCTTCGTTACCTTCATCCGTCCTTTGGACAGTACCCTGAAGATCGACCGACACCGGTAGGTCTTTTTTCATAATATAACAGGTCGGGAGGGACGTTTTCCTACATATCAGTACACTACCGAGACTTGTAATCGGTCACTTACCTTGATAGTACAAGTCGAAATGTTTAAGAACAAAACATTTTCCTTCTCCATACAGGAAAAGAAATGGGAAAGGAGGTAGGAAGACCGATGTTGTACTTACACTATCGACCTAATAATTTACTGGAACCCTTACCTCGGTACGTACCTCCTTGTCCATCTTCTCCGGTCCAGGGACTCCTGAAATATTTTGTCTCTACGTTAGGTCGGAACCTAAGAGACAGACCTAAAATTACACCCTCTCTTTTAAAAAGATAGGAAAGATATAGTGACGACAATCTGTAAAAAATTGATGAACGATCATTTGGATTAATATTATACCCACATATATGTATACGATACGATTCATACGATTCAGTGAAGTCAGTACAGGCTGAGACACACTGAGGTATCTGCCGTCGGGTGGTCCGAGGGGTAGGGACCCTAAGAGGTCCGTTCTTGTGACCTCACCCAACGGTAAAGGAAGAGGTTACGTACTTTCACTTTTCACTTTCCCTTCAGAGAGTCAGCACAGGCTGGGAGTCGTTAGGGTACCTGACGTCGGAAGGTCCGAGGAGGTAGGTACCCTAAAAGGTCCGTTCTCATGACCTCACCCAACGGTAACGGAAGAGACACATATATGTATATACACACACGTATATATATATATAGTCTTTTATTACTATCCTATTATATATCTACAACTAAGAAAAAAAGTAGGAAAAAGTACAAAACATAAAAAGTTTTAAATGTTATCTACGACGTGAATTTGACATTCGTATTATAAATAACTAAATCTGTAATTGTATATTTGTTTTTAATGACTATCAAAGTGATGAATTAATAAAACTTAAAACTGTATATAAAGATGTTTCTTTATGTTTAATTTGTTTTGTTTGTGATCGGGAGAGAGGGGATGTTTAAGTCAATCTTTTAAATCCTTAGGACTAGTCGTATCCTCCAAATTGAACCACCAGAAATCCCAAAATCAGTTTGGATAATAGACTCCTATGGTATGAATTTTTTTTGGAAAAGATGATTTTCTATTTGAACTAAAAATTCTTACAGTAAAGTTTGTACTTTTCATGGGTGTCACCCGATTACCAAAACCGAAAACCAACCCTTTCACTTAAATGTTCATTTCTCAATCCATGAAACACGAGATTTTGAAACATTGGAAATGAACACCCAACTTCCTAACCTTCCGTAAACGGGATATTTAGCATTATCGGGGTTCTTTCGGTAATATCAGATTTCCAGTTACGAGACACTTTGTGTTAAAATCATTTACCTCAAACACTAATTTTTCTCTTCTTTCTTTTCTTCATTTAAGAGGGTCAAGTTAGGTATGTCCCACGAGATATTACAAGGTTTTTATTTAAGGAAGTCTCAGGGAATCGAGTAAATTGATCCTGTGGTACTACACAAAAATAAGAGTTAGATCCAAAACGTTAAATTATTAGATTTCAAATTCATTACTAATGTGTGTGTGTAAGTGTTTATGTGTGTGTGTATGTGTTTATGTGTGTGTGTATGTTGTGATTGAAACAGTAACTTCTTTCCGAAATTTTTCTTCTGAAATTTTTAGGGTCTCAAAATTTATACAAACAATTTTTGTTTCTACAGTGTTCAACAAAGTATAGAGATAATTTATTTTTATATCTTCTTTTATCACTTTCCTCTCATTCTTGTAGTCGGAGGATTCTTTACAAGTATACCAAGAAGGAATTCTCTACCAGGTATATGTGTCATAGGAACAGTGCAACCTATTCAACTGTTTTTCAAATCTTTATTATTACGTTTAATTACAGTGTTATCTGGACACACGAAATCGGTTTCAGTACAACGGAACCCGAACTTACTTTGTAGACGACATACTGTTATTAATTACATGAATAAAAGAGACCGAAGTTAAATATAAAACTCCATTAATATAATGTTTACGATTTCTTAGAAGAGATCTGTCATTTGTGTTTTCCCCACATATTTGAGTTTGGGTTTTGTTATTTCATTTACCGTTACCCTAGTATGAATAGTTATTAATGGAATTTACATTTACCCAACTTACGGGGTTGCTTTTCTGTTTCTGATCGACTTACCTATGTTTTTGTTCTGGGGATATATATATATACAACAGATGTTCTCTGGGTAGAGTTTTGTTCCCTGTATATGGCTGACTTTCACTTCCCGACGTCTTTCTATAAGGTACGTTTATCTCTGGTTTTCTTTCGCCCTCATCGATATGAATATAGTCTATTTTATCTGAAATTTTGTTTCCGACACTTTTCTCTGTTTCTTCCTGTGATATATTACTAGTTTCCTAGTTAGGTTCTTCTTCTATATTGTTAATATTTATATATACGTGGGTTGTATCCTCGCGGTGTTATACATTCTGTTCACGATTGTTCATACTTTCCCCTTTAGTTGTTATTGTATTATTATCACCCTCTGAAATTATGGGGTGAGTGTGGATACCTATTTAATTGATTTGTCTTTTAATTGTTTCTTTGTGTTTGAAATTTACTATGTTATCTGGTCAATCTGGATTAAATATAGATATCCTGTAAAATGGGGTTTTGTTACTTAAAGTGGAAAAAGAGTTCACGTGTGCTTTAAAGAGGTCCTGTCTAGTGTAGGACCCGGTATTTAGATCGGAACCTTTAAGTTTTTTTAACTTTAATAAGGTTTATAGAAAAGACTGGTGTTACGTCATTCTAATCTAGAGTTAATGTCCTCTTTTTGATAATTTTTAAGATCGTATACCTTCGACTTGTCGTGCGACGACTTATTGGTTGTTTAGTGACGTCTTCAGTTTTTTCTTTAGTTTTATACGTATCTTTACTTACTTTTACTTTTGTGTTGTTGGGTTTTGGACACCCTGTGACATTTTCGTCACGATTCCCCTTCCAAGTATCGTAATGTCCGTATGGAGTTCTTTGTTCTTTTTTCAGTTTATTTATTGGATTGAGATGTGGATTTCGTTGATCTTTTCCTTCTTTACTTCTTAGGGTCCCAATCATCTTCCTTTCTTTAGAATTGTTAATCCCGTCTTTATTTACGTTTTCTTTGATTTCTGTGGTATCGTTTTTACTTGTTTCGGTTTTCGACCAAGAAACTCTCCTATTTATTTTAACTGTTTGGTAATCGGTCTGAGTAGTTCTTTGTTTCCCTCTTTTTAGTTTAGTTATTTTAATCTTTACTTTTACCTCTCTAGTGTTGTCTGTTGTGTCTTTATGTTTCCTAGTATTCTCTGATGATAGTCGTTAATATACGGTTATTTTACCTGTTGAACCTTCTTTACCTGTTTAAGAATCTTTTTATGTTGAAAGGCTTTGACTTGGTCCTTCTTTATCTTTTAGAATTGTCTGGGTAGTGTTCGTATCTTTAACTTTGTCATTAGTCTTTAGAAGGTCGTTTCTTTTCGGGTCCAGGTCTGCCGAAGTGTCGACTTAAGATGGTTTTTAAATCTCTTCTCGATTGTGGATAGGATGAGTTTGAGAAGGTCTTTTAACGTCTCCTTACATTTGAGGGTTTGAGTAAGATACTCCGGTGGTAGTGGGATTATGGTTTTGGACTGTTTCTACGGTGTTCTTTTCTTTTGATGTCCGGTTATAGTAACTACTTGTATCTACGTTTTTAGGAATTGTTTTAAGATCGTTAGTCTTAGGTTGTTGTGTAATTTTTGTAGTATGTAGTACTGATTCACCCGAAATAGGGTCCCTACGTCCATAAGAAGTTATAGACGTTTAGTTAGTTACATTATGTGGTGTAATTGTTTAACTTTTTATTTTCGGTATACTAATAGAGTCATCTACGTCTCTTTCGGAAACTGTTTTAAGTTGTAGGTAAATACTATTTTTGAGAGGTCTTTCGTCCTTATCTTTCTTGTATGGAGTTGTATTATTCTCGATATATACTGTTTAGGTGTCGTTTGTAATAGGAGTTACCACTTTTTAACTTTCGTAAAGGGGATTTCAATCCTTGTTCTGTTCCCACGGGTGAAAGTGGTGATGATAAGTTGTATCAAAACCTTCAAAACCGGTGTCGTTAGTCTCTTCTTTTTCTTTATTTTCCTTAGGTTTAAACTTTTCTTCATTTTGAGAGTGACAAACGTCTACTGTACTAGGAGATGTATCTTTTGGGATTTCTGAGGTGGTCTTTTAATGATCTCGATTAGTTATTTATGTCATTTCAACGTCCTATACTTTAGTTGTGTGTCTTTAGGGAACGTAAGGATATGTGATTATTACTCTTTTATCTTTCTCTTTAATTCCTTTGTTAAGGTAAGTGGTAACGTTACTTTTCTTATTTTATGAATCCTTATATAGATGGGTTTCGTTGTTTTCTGGATATCTATCTTTTGATATTTTGTGACCACTTTCTTTAGTTTCTCCTGTTATTATCTAACTCTTTATATGACACAAATACGTTGCTCTAGGTTGCTCAGGTAAGACTTCCTCTAGTCGGGACCCTAAAGAAACCTTCCTTACTACGATTTCGACTTTGAGGTCATGAAACCGGTGGAGTACACTTCTCAACTGAGTAACCTTTTCTAAGACTACGACCCTCCCTAACCCCCGTCCTCCTCTTCCCCTGCTGTCTCCTACTCGACCGACCTACCATAGTGACTGAGCTACCTGCACTCAGACTCACTTGAGGTCCTCAACCACTACCTGTCCCTCCGGACCACACGACACTAAGTACCCCAACGTTCCTCAGCCTGTTCCGACTCGCTGACTTGACTTGACTTGACTTGACTACCTAACCTTCTTAGTTATATCACTTTTACTCATATGATGGGTTTCGTTAGATATCTAAGTTACGTTAGGGATAGTTCGATGGTTATCATAAAAAGTGTCTCGATCTTGTTTATTAAAGTGTTAAACATACCTTTATGTTTTTTGGAACTTACCGGTTTCGTTAGAACTCTTTCTTCTTACCTTGACCTCCTTAGTTGGACGGACTGAAGTCCGAGATGATGTTTCGGTGTCAGTAGTTCTGTCTTACCATGACCGTGTCTCTGTCTTTATATCTAGTTACCTTGTTTTATCTTTCGGGTCTCTATTTAGGTTCGTGGATACCTGTGGAATAGAAACTGTTTCCTCCGTTCTTATATATTACCTCTTTTCTGTTAGAGATTGTTCACCACGACCCTTTTGACCAGTTGGTGAACATTTTCTTACTTTGATCTTGTATAGGATTGTGGTATGTGTTTTTATTTGAGTTTTACCTAATTTCTAGATTTGCAAATTCTGGTCTTTGATATTTTGAGGACCTCCTCTTGTATCCGTTTTGTGAGAGACTGTATGTAGTGTCGTCCTAGGAGATACTGGGTGGAGGGTCTTATAACCTTTATTTACGTTTTTATTTGTTTACACTGGATTAATTTTAATTTTCGAAGACGTGTTGTTTCCTTTGATATTCGTTCCACTTTTCTGTCGGAAGTCTTACCCTCTTTTATTATCTTTTACTTCGTTGCCTACTTCTTAATTAGAGTTTTTATATGTTCGTCGAGTGTGTCGAGTTAAGGTCTTTTTATTTGTTGGGTTAGTTTTTCACCCGGTTTCTTAATTTGTCTGTAAAGAGGTTTCTTCTGTATGTCTGCCGATTGTTTGTGTACTTTTCTACGAGTTGTAGTGAGTAATAGTTTCTTTACGTTTAGTTTTGGTGTTACTCCATGGTAAAGTGCGGTCAGTCTTACCGACGCTAGGTTTTCAGATGTTCGTTATTTACGACCTCTCCCACATCTCTTTTCCCTTGGGAAAATGTGACAACCACCCTTACGTTTGATCATATCGGTGACACCTCTTGTCACACCTTTAAGGAATTTTTTGACCTTTATCTTGACGGAATACTGGGTCATTAGGGTGACGACCCGTATGTAACTCCTTTGGTCTTAACTTTCTCTGTACACATGGTGTTACAAGAAGAGTCGTGACAAATATTATCGGTCCTGTACCTTCCTTGGATCTACAGGTAGTCGTCTACTTACCTATTCTTTCGACACCATGTATATGTGTTACCTCATAATGAGTCGGTAATTTTTCTTATATAAACTTAGTCAAGATTACTCCACCTACTTTGAGCTCGGAGAATATGTCTCACTTCATTCGGTCTTTCTTTTTGTGGTTATGTCATATGATTGCGTATATATACCTTAAATCTTTTTACGACAGAACATACGTTTTGTCGTTTTCTCTATGTCTACATATCTTGTCAGAAAACCTGAGGCACCCTCTTCCGCTCCCACCCTACTAAACCCTCTTACCGTAACTTTGTACATATTATAGTATACACTTTGCTTAGCGGTCAGGTCCAAGCTACGTACTATGTCCTACGAGCCTCGACCACGTGACCCTACTGGGTCTCCCTACCGTACCCCTCCCTCCACCTTCCCCCTAAGTCCTACCCCTTGTGCACATGTAGGCACCGTCTAAGTACAACTACATACCGTTTTGGTTATGTTATAACATTTCATTAATCGGAGGTTAATTTTATTTATTTAAATATAATTTTTATTTTATTTTCATTATGTGTGTACCATTTTTTAAATTTGTATGTTATATCACACGATGTTATTTTCATACACAAGTAGAGTGAAACCGGGGACCAACGGGAGGTATCTCCGTTTAAGAGAACTATAGAACTCTACTAAGTGAGGTTTCTTAAGCATATACGTATGTTCGTATGTACGTATGTATACAATCATATTGAGTTAGACTATCCATATTTTACTATATAATAATAATAAAATTATTTGTAAAGAAATTACCAACTATTCTGACTTGTATAGAATTAAGTTAATTTTGACAAACTTAAATGAAAAGATAATTGAACGATGATTACAAGAGAGGAGTAAAAGGAGAACCAAAATTGTCAAAAAAAGATTAATTGAGGATTCTTGTGTTATATAAAATTTTGTCTCGGTAAATAATATATATCATACGATGTTTATAAGAAGGGTCGAACAGTAGCTAAAATAAAAATTCTAAGATTCCGTCCTTTCTTAACTACGAAAATTTGACACCAGAACCTCTTCTGAGAACTCTCAGGGAACCTGACGTTCCTCTACGTTGGTCAGGTAAGATTTCCTCTAGTCAGGACCCACAAGAAACCTTCCTTACTACGATTTCGACTTTGAGGTCATGAAACCGGTCGAGTACACTTCTCAATTGAGTAACCTTTTCTGAGACTACGACCCTCCCTAACCCCCGTCCTCCTCTTCCTCTGTTGTCTCCTACTCTACCGACCTACCGTAGCGACTGAGCTACCTGTACTCAAACTCACTTGAGGCCCTCTACCACTACCTGTCCCTCCGGACTGCACGACACTAAGTACCCCAACGTTTCTCAACCTGTACTGACTTACTGACTTGACTTGACTTGACCTCCGCCCTTACAAATTAAAAATACATCTGTATAAGTAGTAGAAAATACTGAGGTAAAACACAGTATAAAATTTTACGAGTAGAGTAAGGTTCCAATTGAAAATTTAAGAGTATATTAAAGGAAATGATTGAAATCTCAAGGGAAAACACTTCGATTTAGAGACTAGGATGACCTAAAGTAAAACCATATTCGGACCCCATCCTTATTTAAATAATTAAAGACCTTCCGGTCCGTTAACAGTAGTAATCAATAACTTATTTAGTAAAAAACGTCCCCCAACCCCCCTTATTTTAGCTTTACAAAGAAAATGTTATTCGGTGTAATGTTCCTCCGAAAACTATATATAGAGTCAAGAAGTATGAAAAGAAAGGTGATCAACTAGTAATGAGAATCAAGAAGATTATCAAAAGAAATGTAGAAATTTACTATAAGACTTAAGACAAAGTCCATTACACCGTTTATTCGATAATACTTTCTATCATGGTTTTTTGACAGAGATCATGTCTTGTTAATCTTTACAACCTACGTTAGAAATCGGGAATTCACTTATTGATTTGACCGTTCTTTGACACGGGGTTGGTATCCTTTTAAATAACGATCTCTCATATGTAGTATGATAGTAACCTTCGTTGACGTTCTCGTAGGTCATAAACGACTACCGGACCTCGAATTACCCAATGAAGTCCAATCCCCTAACTTTCGATTCCTTATTCAAGACCACCTCTCTGAGGATGTACTTGGGTCCTGGAGGACTTCACTTGGGTCCTGGAGGGCTTCACTGGAAAAACTACTTTCCCATTTCTATAATAAAATAATGTAATATTAACTAATTAATCACTACACAAATTAATTAACTCTGTGTTTTGTTGGTCGTCTCCCTTTCTTTACAAAACGATAGAATCTGAAACAAGACCTATTTCCCCAAACCCTTTGAAAATGGGATTCTTAAATTTTGGTATTCGTTCAAAAATGTTCCCAAACCCTTACCTAAAGTTTCTTAAGTCACTGGACTTTTTGGGTCTCTCGATTCTTAAATTAAACTTGATCAGGACCGATCCGTTACGGGGATCCACTGACAGTCTTTGTTTTTATTTAGTATGTATTTCCTTTTGTGAAATTTGAACTCGGAGTTTTATAAGGATACCGGTTTTAAGGTTTCTTTTATCCAATTACTTTTTATATAATTCACTCCTTTATTTGGTGGTACTCGTTTTCAGTTATCTTTCAAATTTTTTTTGTGGGTGATTTATAATTTGAGTGATTCTGGTGACCTGAAACTTTAAAAATGTATGTCTCATATTTTATCCATACAAACTTTAGGAATTTCTTTATGTTCTGAGTTCATATTGATTCTTTGTTTTCTGATACTTTTTACTGCTCCATTCTAATTTTTTTCTCACATGGTTTCTCGAAAACCTTTAGTTTAATCTTTGAGTCACCTGATTTGTCTAACCTAAGATTGTCGACTAACTTTTATCACTTCTATTTTAGTCACTTATACCTTCCGTCTCATTCCTCCAGATTGTTTGCAGATTAGTCCGAAGAACTCCTTTTATTATCTTAATCCCTTTCTGTTGTAAGTTTTACTGTAACCGTTAACCCTCTAACCCTAACTGTACATATTTGATTATATATATTTCATCTATTGATTATTCTTGGATGAGATATCGTGTCTCTTGGGATAAGTTATAAGAGAATACCGGATATACCCTTTTCTTAGATTCTTTTTTCTCACCTATTTACATATATATATATATTCACTAAATGAAACGACATTGGATTTTGATTATGTTGTAACATTTAGTTGATATGGGGTTATTTTTTAAAGAAAAGAATCATTGTAACCGACTCTTAAAATGTCTTACTGCTTTTGTGTTTGAGAGACTAAGTGTCAGGGTTACTTTGAGTTTAGGGTTTCTTCGGTCTCCCTTTTTCTTCTGTGGCTTTATGTGTTACTTTCAATGTCAAACGGTTTCTGTTTCTCTTCAAGAACTTTCTTCGACTCTCATTTTATGTTTGTTTTGGGTCTATTGAATTCGTCTTACTATTAAATCAACTCTGGTAGTCTTCTACCCCTATAGAAGTTTGACGTTTCTCAAAAGTTAGCAGTTGGATCTCAGTGTGTCACTTTGTAGAAGGTTACACTTTAATCGTGTAGAATGTTTGAATTTCTACAGAGAAGATTTCTTTAAAGATTTTGGAAACTCTGTGTGTGTGTGTTTACTAAGGTTTTACTTCCCGACTCTACGTTTATGATTCCTCTCTGTAAACATTTGTAACATCTGTTTAGACATAACTCTTGTTGGTGCAGAACCAACACTACATTTTTTACCTTAAAAAAAGTATTTCGTAGAATCTTCTGAAAAGATAAATTACTTTGTGTGAGTCCCTTTACAACGATTAATTACGATTCACACCACGGTCTTGGTCGGAGAACCGACTACACCAATCACTGATGTCCACGGGTGGGTAAATAAGATTTCATGAACAAAATACCTATTTTAACAACCAATATTATCACAAGAAGTCAGACCTCTAGTTAAACAACTTGATACTTACAGTATTTCACTTTCACTTTCACTTCAACGAGTCAGCACAGGCTGTGAAACGTTGGGGTACCTGACATCGGGTGGTCCGAAGAGGCAGGACCCCACGGTAAAGGAAGAGGTCCTCTAGAAGGACTGGGTCCCTAACTTGGGCCCAGAGGGCGTAACATCCGTCTACGAAATGACAGACTCGGTGGTCCCTTCAGGGTACTTACAGTACCCATACGGAAAATTGTTCGATCCTCGGTGTCAGTATGTTTTGACACTCTTAACCAGAGTTTAAAACTGTTAGACATAATTATAATTTCCGGTCTCCTCTTGTACCGTTTCTTATATCCTATTTTAGCCAATATAATAACTTGAAAATGAAGGAGTTGATGATCCTACTTTAAGATTCGAAGGGAGTAAAAAAATTTTTATTCTTTTCAGTAATATTACGGTAGTAATCTAGTAAAGATCGGGTCACCACAGTCAGTAACGATGGACAACTTTATATCAATACGGAAAGTCGACACCGAATCATTACTATAATTCAGACTTAAAAGAACGTTTTCGTTAAATAAGTACAGTGGTGAATGTCGACATTCGAACAAATACCGGAAAATTTTACCCTAGACAAAGTGGTAAACCAAGAAAGAAGTCGTGAAAAACGAAAGACACTTTGTGTATGTAAAGGGGTTACGTTAGTGTTTACTACTGTTTCCTCTTGACTTAATCTTACATCAATGAAGTCACTATTGAAGGGTTTCATAAATGTATACTACTGGTCTAAATCTTTCTCCTTTCCCCTTCTTGTAACGTTGGTATTTTCTTTACAAGTCTTAGGATACTTTTGGGACTTGACACTATAGTTTTGGGAGCTTTTATTGATGAAAAAACGATAACAGATGAAGATCAACACTTTCAACTTTATTTTAATGTTTTCAATTGTGTATGATTACACTCGACAAAAATAAAACGGAGAATTTTTCCTTTTTAACCTATTTTATTTTAGAGTTCAAGGGATAGAACTAACACCTCCACTTACACTATTTTACTACGTCTTGATATGTGTAGGAAATATGGTTAAAGTCAAAGGATAAAAACTATAGTGTCATGACAATGGATTTTACATTGGTCACCCCCTTTAACCACTGTCCATATGTGTTAAAGAGACATAGTAGGGTCTTTGTAGGACACATAGGTATTAATAATAAAGACATTCTAGAATGTCTTTTTACACTTACTTGAAAAACCGGTTAGGTTTATAAAGATTTGTTTTCCGAAATTTTTTTTTTTTAGATAAAGGAGTGGAGAGGTAAAATTTTTCCTACTTCCGTCCCCAAATAGACATTGGGACCCATTTTACGTTACGTCCGGAACCGGAAGACTAGGGGTAAGACTCCCAAGTGGTGGAGAGGTTCACCAAAGTAGAAAGAAAGTTTTACGGTTGACGGTCACATTCTTCCTAAGAAGGTTGGACTCAAGTGTCCATGTGTTTAGGTTCTCAGGTATGTACAGAGTCGTTTCTAACACTTGTCTCGTTACATTCCCCGCTTCTTTGGGATGAATAGAGTAAACATAATCTATTATATTTAATAGATTAAATCAATCAAGTAGAAACGGTGTCAACTTTTCGGACGCCGACGGATAGTTTAGTAAATGGGAAATACGTATATTAGAGTGATTTAGGAGAGGTAAGTGGTGCCCTGACGATTCCAGTATAAAGTAAACCGGTTTCGGGTCTATGGTACAACGAACCGATCTCTAAGTATTAAGTAAATTCGAGATTAGAGGTTTTTTTAAACTCATCTAGAGACCCAACCCTTCTAGCGGACCTCTTCCCCTTTCCGATGGGTGAGGTCATAAAACCGGACCTCTTAAGGTACCTGACATATCAGGTACCCCAGCGTTTCTCAGTCTGTGGTGACTCGCTGAAAGTGAAGGTGTCGGTCTATTTTTAACACGAGTCTCTTGAGTGTTTCCTCCTCTACGGTCGTGTCCTAAATATTATGATTCTAAAAAATAAAGGATTTCCTTGATTACGGTAAACGTCGCTGTACTTACCTGGGTCTCTAATAGTGTGAATCACAATTTAGTATACACCTTACTATACACCTTAGTTTTTTTTTCACTATGTTTACTTGAATAAATGTTTTGTCTTTGTTTGAGTGTCTGTATCTTTTGTTTTTATGCCAATGGTTTCCCCTTTCCTCAACTCCCTCCCTATTTAATCCTCAAACCCTAATTGTCTATATATGGTGATATATATTTTATCTATTTTTTGTTTCAGGATGACATATCGGGTGAATTACATATAAGTTATAGTACATTATTGGGTATCACCTTTTCTTAGACTTTTTCTTAGACCTAGTGATACGACAGGTGGACTTTCATTGTGTTATAATATTTAGTTGATGTGAAGTTTTTTAATGTAAAAAACAAATGGTAAACGACTCGTAATGTGATATATTAAATACTCCTTATAGAGTAGACTAAGGGACTTGTTCGATACTTTATGTAGGACAATAGTAACAATCAAGAAAGGAGAAACTGTCTCTTCCTTTAACTCCGAATTTCTTCAGTTCCTGGGACGACTTCCTTCATCTTCTGGATCCTAAACTTGGGTCCCTAAGAGTTAAATACCCGAAGGAACCATAGAGTCTACCATTTCTGAGACAGACATTACGTCCTCTCGACCCAAACTAGGGACCCAACCCTTCTAGGGGACCTCTTCCCTTACCGATGGGTGTGGTCATAAGAACGGACCTCTTACGGTACCTGTGATCCCAGGGTTTCTCAGTCTGTATTGATTCGCTGATTCGTGTGTGTGTGTGTCTGTGTGTGAGAGTTAAGCTGTAGTACCTACATTATTTCATTTCGGAAGTCTATAGTAGTTCCATATTTGTCATAGGTCTAGATTCAAGGGTTTATTGGTTATTGACGTCTTATGATCTCAAGTAACCCGAAGGGTCCACCACGCTCCCCATTTCTTAGGAGGACGGTTACGTCCTCTGTACTCTTGCGTCCAAGCTAGGGACCCAACTCTTCTAGGGGACCTCCTCCCGTGCCGTTACGTGAGGTCATAAGAACGGACCTCTTGAGGTACCTGTCTCATTGGACCTCCCGACGTCAATTATCCCAGCTCGTCTCAGCCTCCGTCAACTTTGTTGAATCGTGAGTAACGTGTGTGATCTCAAGTAACGAAGTAGGTGAGTATCCTATCTTCTACAATGATCTCCCAGACTTTTTTATTAGGATATGCATATATTTAACGTAATTATGGTGTTTAATTATGATTATAACAAATAATTATAAATAGTTATAAAGTGTACATAAGTCAAGTCAAAACAACGAGTCAGTACAGGTTGAGACACTGGGGAACTTAGTGTCGTGTGGTCCGGAGGGACAGGTAGTGGTTGAGGACCTCAAGTTAGTTTGAGTACAGGTAGTTCAGCCACTACGGTAGGTCGGTAGAGTAGGAGACAGCAGGGGAAGAGGAGGACGGGGGTTAGGGAGGGTCGTAGTCTCAGAAAAGGTTACTCAGTTGAGAAGCGTACTCCACCGGTTTCATGACCTCAAGTCGAAGTCGTAGTCAGGAAGGTTACTTGTGGGTCCTGACTAGAGGTAATCCTACCTGACCAACCTAGAGGAACGTTGTACATATATAGAAATATTTTAAATTCAAAAATCTGTATCCTGGAGAGTCTTTAGCATCATAAGTCAATACACGACATATAGAAGTTCTATCCTTATATATGTAAAGGGTTCGTTTAAGTCAGTACCTTTTAAAGGGTGGGGAAAGTACCGTGTGGAAAATATGAAAACCTGTGATTAAAGGTATCTTAAAACGACCTCTTTATTGTAGAAGGGAGATAAGACTTAATACGAAAACAATAAAAGAGGGTCTCTTCAGAAGTAAAACACGGGAGTGACGAAGACTAGGTAAAGATAGGAACATAAGGTGACAGAAGAAACTCGAAAATAAAGAAACATAAAGAATAAGGAAAAAAGAGGGAAAAACCCTTAGAGAGAGCCTCAGTGTCGAAATAGTTCTTACCCGAACTTACGAGTCGGAGTTGTTCGTGACTCACATCATGTGGAACAAAGACCAACCAGGTCTCTCGTCTGGACAAGAGTATGACGTTGACCCTGAAAAAGACCGAGAAAAAAATATAACGAAATTTGGTTCTGGAAGAAAAAGGGGTCTTTTTACTGTAAGACTTGAGAAGATTTCGTTGACTACAAAAAATTGACCACAACTATTTTGTTCTCTCGACCTATCATATACCATTTAATTGTCTAGGAAATGCATACAATCTAATACCTACACTCTCAACCTGTTATTTCTTCCAATTTGTGACTTCTTAACTACGAAAACTTTACACCACAACCTCTTCTGAGAACTCTCAGGGAACCTGACCTTCCTCTAGGTTGGTCAGGTAGGATTTCCTCTAGCCAGGACCCATAAGTAACCTTCCTGACTACGACTTCGACTTCGAGGTTATAAAACCGGAGGATTACGTTTGTCGACTGAGTAAACTTTTCTGGGACTACGACCCTTTCTAACTTCCGTCCCCCTCTTCCCCTACTGTCTCCTGTTCTGCCGACTTACCGTAGTGACTGAGTTACCTGTCCCCAAACTCTTTCGAGGTCCTCTACCACTTCCTGTCCCTTCGGAACATACGACGTCAGGTACCTCTGTGCTGACTGAGTTGTTGTTATGTATAAATGAATATAATCTTAGAACGTACTATTTAAACTGTAAAAGGATGTCTGTGACTCCTCTGTTATTTGTACATTGTAATTTGTAAAAACCTTCGATCTATTTTTACAATCTCCTTTGAAAATATGGTCATATAGATCATGGATATAAAACAGTACACTTGATTTTTGAAGTGGGGAATTTCGTGGTTTTTCTTTGTGAATATTAACCGAAGGTAGAGTAGTTCAGTTAATTTTTCTCAGTAAAGTAAACCACTTCAACTCTAATATTATTATTCTAATCTGATTTGTTCTATCCATATAATAAACTATTATTTTCAGGTAAAGGAATATTATTATCTTTATGGTTCGAAAGAGTAAGGTAAAACTTGAGATAATAAAATCCTCATTCCTTCTTTTCACCCTTAATAATTCATGACTCCCCTTTCTATTGTAATTCTTTTTATTTTAATTAAAATTCTAAACTGTATAAAGTTAAGTCTGTGTCCCACCTATTATCGTATGTAATCTTTGGAACTTTATACACTTTAAGATTATAATTACTTTTATTAAACATCGTGTAAGGAATTGAAATAATCACTTATAAACCGAATATTATAAATTAAACACTCCTTTCTTTGGTATTCCTTAAGTACTTTGAGTGTAAGTTAACTAAAACACTGGTAAAACGATTTTAATACTCGGTAGTTTTTATTTTTATTTTTTTAATTTTTAATTTTATTTCATGTTTTTTAATCTTGTAAGGTGATGATATTAATCCTAAAACTTTGCTTTTAACAGAAATAATGTAAAAAGAACCTTAGACTTTCTATGGACTTCATAAGCAAAGGATTATAAAACGAATACTGTCAATTAAATTTCGTCTCAAGGAAGAAGGAACTTTATTCGATTAAAATAAGTCTGAAGACAAGGAGGTAAACGATAAGAACATTCCGAACCTTTCACAAAGTCTCCCAGTACTTCTTTTTATTGTTTACGATTAATTCCGTCTTTTACCTTAAAGTATTTGTCTCTCTTTAAAATATAAAATGATCTTACACTTTTTTCAGTACTTCTGGGTGAGTCCAATTATAAAGAACAGTTATCATAAGAATGGATAATAAATTTAGCTAGAAGAGTACAAAACGGTTATGACTTGAACTTGATATTAAGTAAGGAAACGAAGGGTTATTTTACACTAAGTATCTTTTGTATATATATATATATATATATTTAGTAAAACCAAAATGAGTTGACAACCAACGGTCTATTTTATGTCCTGTGGACCAATTCAAACTCAAAGTCTATTTGTTCATTAAAAGTTTCATAGTAATTTAGGGTTTATAACGTACCCTGTATGTAATTCTTTACTAAGTAATAAATAGACTTTAAGTCTAAGTTGATCCCTACAACTTAAGATTAAACGATTTAAACCAAGATGAAAATAAAGGTGTCCAGTATCTTTCGAGGTATTTTATCGTGAGAAAAAAACAATGTATTTTCAGGTCTATGTCCTTTGATGAAAGTATGTGTCATATACACCTTCCCCAGGTTTCATCGTCCTTAAAAATCGACAAAGATTGACCCAGTACTTACTATCATTTTAAGATCTTTTGTTTTACTGTAACGAAGTTTGTTAGTCCTAAGTTATTAATTATTTTCAGACCATGAAGTAAGATTAAATTTAATCTCACGAACTCTTTTGATCGTGTATTAAACAGTTCTAGATTCCGTTAATGAATGTTTCTCCTCGTCCACATTAACTCGTACGTTAGAACAGTAGAACAGTAAGGTTCTCGTCCATCTAAGACGGTAACTCCTTCACACTCTACGGTTTTCGTAAACAACTTTGGGACAAACGTCTACGGGACCCCTTCCTCCTCTAACAGTCTCCCTCCCAGGTCTAACGTTTGTGTCCTTACACGGGAGGTTTCAGTTAATTATAATCTTTAATGGGACCGGTCTCGACTTCTCATTCTGAAATGAACTACTTTGATAGGTTTGATTTACTCATAGTCTTGGTCGTCAATTTTCTTCTGTGTAATGAACAAATCTCTTCACTAGTTCTAAAAATTTTTATCTTACCGTTAAATAGACATTGATGAACAGTCCCCAAGAACAATTCAGATGGTAAAGGGGTAAACAAAAAGTACTCCCAAAAAATTATAGTATTAAAAGAAAAATTGATATATTCTAAATGTTTTAATTCGAGAGACTATCCTGACGTCGTAAATAAAACGAACTAAGGGAAAGACTAGTAAAGAATTGTACTTGTCGTTTGTAGAAATAGTGGTGGATTTTTCTTATGAATATGAAGTACTATTTTTTGAAAGTTAATTGACTTCAAATTTTATTTCTTGACAGTTGACGGTCTTGTCACTTGAGACTTGGAGTTTGTTTACTTCTAGTTCAATCGTGTAGTCGGAGGTAGATTGTCTTAAGTTTTACGAAAGGGTCTCAATTATATACGTAATATATAAAAGTTCCTCTGAGTTTACTGTCTAAGATGTTTCCAACGGAATTGGTCTCATGACTTTTTCAATAAGTCGTTCTTATATCGAGTCTTGTACGTGGGTATGTTTTGACTATTCTAAAGTGCCCCACAATAAAGTAACTAAAGTGGAGTTTTACGACTACGACCCCAGTCAAAACCAGTTGTAGAAGGAGTGGGGTTTATTTGTTAAATGTCGAAAGAACCCGGAAGAGGAAAGGGGAAATTTACGGTAAAATTAAGTTTAGGAAGGAAGTGACTCTGTCGGACTTTGCTGGGAGGTCCGGTACCACTACTAAAAAGAGGAAAGTTATGTTGTCCGTAAACGATTCAAAGTCCCTTCGTGGACATAATTAACATAAAGGACGAGTACACGACGAAAACAAACGTTATTTTCTTAAGTAGAGTCCACTCAATTGGAACGAAAAATCTTTCCCGTGGACATCAATAGAACCACACCTAACATTTAGTTTTGTACAACTCGGAAATTTCTCCCTTTATTTCTCCACGACTATTCTCCCATACGGTATCCTAATCCGCTGAAAGAGTGGTGAACATAATAGTCCTGTCTCTTGTTGACTCAGTGTAATTTAATGTCCCCCCTCTTTCTCAGGGTCTTTAAGGTGTCGACCCTCCAACTGACCGTAGAACCCATTCGGACCCTTCTCCTCCCCAGATGATCCAGACTTTTGGGAGGAATCGGAGTCCGAAGATATTAACTGGTTCTAAAAAGTCGAACACTAAACTAGGTCGATATGGGACAATCTCCGTGAACGGGGGTTGACTCTGGTTCCGACCTCACTTATTCTTAATCCACTGAGCGACCATACATGTTATGTACACAAGTATAGATAATCCTATTTACTGTGCAGCGAGTGAAATTCGTGTCCGTCGACCTCTAACAGTATAAAACTTTTACTGTTGACAATAAATAAATAACTCTTATAAATATGTCCAAGAAGGACCCGTGCCTCTTACGTAAAAAGTCGTAGTGACACTGTGATCCGACAGTGCACAGATCTCGTCTTCCATCTTTTGGTAGTCGTGGCCGTCTCTGCTTGAGTACGCGAGCCGTCGCTAGATACAGCTAACTCTCCCCATCTGCGCCGTCCAAAAATTCACTCCGGCTTCAGTAATAGAATTGTCCCAAAGTTCGATGAGGTTCCTTTTCTCTAAAAAAAAGGGGGGTGTGTCATACCAAAGTAATTGACGTCTCCCGATCATAACTCCGTAACTTATTAAACCAGTTTCCCAAGTACAAAACATCGAGTCCCCCGTACGACCAGTCGACCATTTCCTCTCTATCTCTTTCTAAGTCCTCGTATTCGTTACAAAGAGTAAAGACAGAGTGTGTAGTGTCAGGAACACGCACGGACGATTCAACGAAGTCAACACAGACTGAGAAAGGCTGGGATACCTGATATATCGAGGAGACAGGTACCCCTAAGAGGTTCGTTCTTATGATCTCATCGGTGAAGGAAGTGGTCCCGTAGAAGGTTGGGTCCCTAGGTTTGACGTAGAAAATACAGAGGACGTAATCGTCCGCCCAAGAAATGGTGATCGCGGTGGACCCTTCGGAAATGTCAGGAATCCATCAAAGAAAAAACTTGGAGAGTGACATTCAGTTCACTGAATGAAGGAGCAACAACAACAAGTCAGTGAGCCAGCACAGGCTGAGAAACATTGGGGTGCCTGAAGTCGTGTAGTCTGAAGGGACAGGAAGTGGTAGAGGACCTCAAACGAGTTTGAGTGCAGGTGACTCAGCTACCACGGTAGGTTGGTAGAGTAGGAGACAGTAAGGGAAGAGGAGGACGGGAGTCAGAAAGGGTCGTAGTCCCAGAAAAGGTCACTCAACGGAGAAAGTTTCATTCAGTTCGAGTAAAAACACGAAACGATATTAAAGGAGTAATAATTTTCGTCGTGTGAAAGAATTTTACCACAAAGAGGTTCATACTCGGGGTCAAGTTTAAAGAGTAAGGACCCAGGCTAGAGTCGAGATGAATTAGTCTTACAGACTCTCACTCCAAAACCCTAGACGTAAAATGGTTCAAAGGAGTACACAAAGAAAACGTATGGTTTCTGACTTTTGAACGTTCCTAGAACCTTCTTATCTCATTCCAATACCTTTGTTTACACAAGACTCGAAACATATAAGGTTCACCACCTAGTGTGACGTAAATGTTGTTATTTATAACGAACTCCGTTGAGTCTAATTAATTAAAATAGATACATGTGGGGTGCAAAGATTTCCCAGTGATATGAAAGGATATAAAATTTATACTTCCTTATTTGTATCAGAAAAGGTCTATTATGAAATTTATTTTATATATGTATATATGTAAATTTTTTTTAAACTAATTCATATTTTGTAAAGAGAATGTTAGGGGAAAACCTTGATCAAAATCCCCTGGGACCGGAAAGGGGTCAATGTCCTTACTTTAAACGTCTAGGGAGTCATACGACATCCCCTCTAACTAAACAGAATATAATGATATCATTCAGGATCTCTCATTAGGAAGAATCTTTATCCAATTACAGAGAATCTTTACTTTAAAATCGTACTTATGACTTTGACGTACATATTCAAAATTAAAGTCCGGTAATAAAATAAACTTTCCTACTTTTAGGTTACAGTGTCATGATAAAGAGAGAAGAGATAAAAGGTTTTTTATTGTTAAATAATAATAATGGTTTTATTTTCTACGAATAGTCATTTTAAAATTACTATGTTCATTTACAGAAATTATTTTTGTTTTTAGAATACTAATGTAGACGAGTTCCTGTTGATGACAGTTGTGGAATCATGTATATGTAGGTATTGATGTATACATTTCTCAGAAAAAAAAAATTTCTTTTTTGATCCTAAAAATGATAAGTATAATATAGAATGAACAAAGTACATTTTTGTATATTATTGTTTGAAAGTTTCGTTATTTATATGACAATACCTTGTGAAAATATACAGAGTACGTAGGCAACACACCTATACATTACTACACAAATTGGTTGTGGACTGAAAATTTATAAACCCAATAAAGGTTAAAACGGTAATATTACTTTCTCTATTACAGTCGGTTTTTCTTAAACGACTTACCAAATGAAGAACACACTTTCCATAAGTATGTTGACATTGTTGGTCTACGATAATCTTTATCTAATATTTACTTGAATGCCCAGGACTGTAGTACGACTTTCTCCCTGTCAAGAGTTCTCAGTAAAGAAGAGTAAAGGGACGGAGGGTTGGTTCCCGAAGAAAGGTGAGGTAAGGGTGGGGACTCTTAAGACCCCTCTCTGTATGAAGGAGGAGGAAGGGGTCATAATCGAACTTCGAAATCAATACGTAAACCAATGTGCGACGTGACTCGTCTCTTCGTGACTCCTCACTCCGTGCTGAATAGAGGTTGACGTGTAACTGAATGTGGATAACTCAGTAGTGCGTCTCCAGGTTTCCGTCTAAGAAGTACTGAAATTACTCCGAATTCAAAGTGACCGAAAAATAAACGTATCACGGAAAGTTTATCAAACGAAAAAATTTCAACACTTTAATAAGATTGTACCCCTTTGTTTAAACCTTTCTACAAAACCCTACGAGTTACTTTGTTCACTTTTAAATAGATGTCATATGAGGACTTCACTTACAAATACTTTCCATGATAAAAACAGGAAACAACAATACAAACCAACGATTCGGTACAGGTTGAGAAACACTGGGATACCTGATACATCGGACGGTCCGAGGAGACAGGTACCCTAAAGAGTCCGTTCTTATCACCTCATCCAACGGTAAAGGAAGAGATCCCCTAGAAGTCCTGGGTCCCTAGCTTCTTTACGTAGAGGACGTAATGGTCCATCTAAGAAATGGTGACTCGTGGTCCCTTCGGGAAACAGGAAACATTTACATAAATTTTTGATTTTCCTTCAATTCCCCTTTTTTAATTTCCTTATGTTTTAATTTACGTTATTTCTCCTCACTACTGTAGTCATCTTTAAGACTATGTTTCTCGTCATATATTTTTTTTGGAAATTCTAATTTTGTTTTCGTCATTAACTAATTCTTGCCCTATATCAAGTTACCATAATAGATTATATTCGATCACTTACTTATATAAAGTCAAGTTTCACATAAGTTCTAGTCAGTAACGTTCTATTTTGAACTTTATACGACTTTAGAATGTCGAGTACATGTTTTTTCAAAAAAGAGGATTTAAATTATTCTTAAGCTTTTTTTAACTAACTGTAATGGTTTTTGTTCTATACTTCGACTTTCTTTGAAGTGATTTAACAATCATTATTTTCTAAAAAGTCACAACGATCTCCTTTTTGACTCAAAGAAAAGAGAGATATTTTGTTAATATTTTGATAACCGATTACTTCTCCGTTAGTTTCTCGGACGACGATGGGGACGGTTTTTGTTCTTTTTTTCAAGTCTTTTTCTCAGTCCGTTGACTAAAATTCCAGAAATAACAAGAACAACAACCATCATAACATCTGAAACACTACAGACATTCTAAACGGTCGAAAGATTTAAAACATCAAACAAAGAGTAAGGTTTATAATTAAAAACATAGATTAAAATACAAGTCTTTTACAGAGTAAGAAAAACAATTTTTCCCGGAGGGGGTTTAAACATAGTCGAAGTCTGGGATCCATGGACTTAAGTCGGGACTACAGGTTTGGGTATTTCGAGTCAACGTAGTTGTAAGTAAATGTGGTTCTTCCACAAACACCGGTCGTTTCTTCACACACCCGGTTAACTTCTAGTTTCTCACCCCTTTTCGTGACGTCGGAAACCTCCCTACCCCCACCGTCTCACCCACCACAACCCTTCCTCGGTACGTCTTTTCACGTGTCCTACGTTACCTGAACTCTTAGAGAAACATTTATCCATTTCATTGAAAGGATTCGTCGTACAATCCAGGGATTCACCACGAATTTGTATCGTGTTTCCATCGTCTACTTCCTAGTCTAACAATTCCTTGTTGAACGAACATTTTGGGTTTCTCGACACCAACTAGACTATTGAGCTCCTAAGAATTATCGCGTTGTATTTATTTGGTGAACATTTACGGGGACCCGACCGGACGGAGTGTCGGGAAAAGTGTACCGTCATTATATACCGGTCATTAATGGTATTACTCGGTAGTCTTCCGTAGATAAACAATCGGGACCTTCTCGAACGTAGACCGCAAATCCACACTTCGATCCTCTCCGTTTACTGTTTCTCGTAAACTTATATGTAAAGGAGTCCGTCGATGAATAAACTTGTCGACGAATCCTCCATGTGTCGTTGTAATTCTCAATCAGGTTAAGTCCTCCGACACATGTAGAACTAAAGATAAAAAAAAGAAACTTCATGTCCTGGTCGGATAAAAGAGAGGCCCATTATTAAAGAGGTTTAATTTTCATCAATGGGCTGAATTTTGGACACTGTTCAGATAACACAACTGGAGACGTCGACCCTCTCCCACCTTCAACGGTCCCTTTACTCGAGATCTTTACTTTGTACCTTGTACAAGTCTTCAGTGTACGGACCAAAATCTAATTCAAAGTATCCTTTTTACTAGTCTTGAAAGAAAGAGATAAAAAAAAAAAACAGTTTTGTTTCTTACATATTATTTCCGTTGTAGACGACTTTCATGTTCTTATAAAAGTAGTTTTGTTGTTTAACCACCAAACAACACAGTGGAACATGTAAATTATTAAGGTTACTATAAGTAAGGAGTCTATGATCTATCTCTGTTCAAACGGTAGACTTCTTTTCTTTCCTTAGAGTCATGTCTTCTCTCGAATCTTACTGTGGTCTCTACCCCTTACAAGACCCCCTTTCAGACACTTAGAAACCTTGACATACCGATCCTTAGTTTCGTCTACACACGGGAAGAAATAGTGACTTGTGTGACAATGTCCCGACCTAACAAGTCTCGGAAGTGTAGAGACACTTTTATATAATCTTTTCGACACATCAAGTGATCGATCACCCTACTACACACTTTATTACGGAGATTTTGTGAGTACTGGTACTTTGTTCCCAACGTCTATAAAGAATAAACCGAGGTTTAAATTGGAATCTACTTCTCTAAATATACCTTGGACCTTCTCCGTATAGTCTCAGAACGGAACTGTAAGTACCTAGTGACTCGTCAGGGTTTACGAAGATTCTTCTAATAGTCCACCAACACAAAAAACTTCAAAGGGCTAGAGGAAATGGATCCCCAATTTGACAAATCCATAAACTATCGAATACGAACTCTATAATCGTTCTGTGTTCCACTGTCTCGGATTTTTATTTTGTATCTAGGGATATGTAAGTAGTGGGACGTTAAAAGAAGATTGATGACGTAAAACAAAGTAAAAAACCATATTATTTCCTGAAATTTTAATATGTACATATCGATTATACCCGAAGGGACCACTAAATATGTCATTACTCAGACGGACGTTACGTCCTCTGTCCCCAAGCTAGGGACCTACCCCTTCTAGGGGCCCTCTTCCGCTAGGAGCAAGACACCTGTTTCCTCAGACCACTCGATGTCAGGTACCACGACGTTTCTCGGTCTGTGTTGACTCGTTGATTGTGAGTAAAAGTGATGGTAAATTATCTAAATGACATAACGACATAATAAAACATTGATTATATCAGTGTATCAAGTTCCTAGACTATAATATTTTCGACAGATATCATTTTACGGAAGAATGGGAATGAGGGTTAGTCGGGTCAATGGAAGACGAGAATTTATAATTGACAACAATTAAGGAGTACATAAGAAGGATATGAAACTAAAATATAGACTCATTTATGTATGCATATATAACAAGAGTGGATAAAAATACATTTTCAGTATGTGAGACGTATGACAAGACATAGAATGGAAAAGTGGATTATAATATGAAACCTCTATAAAAAAAAAAACATAAAGTCATGTACCAAAGGGGTAAGAAAAAATGTTGATGTATCATAGAGTAACAAAATTAACTAATAAATAAATTAGGTTTGACGTCGTAAAATTTCAACATCAGTGAGAATCTTTGTGGGATTTTTTAATAGATCTTTTAAGGTACATGAAAGTAAACATAATTTGAAACTTAATCTAAAAACAAACGGACACCGGACTTGAAAATTCTACAGTCTTTTGTATCTCTCGAACACCATAGTCCCTATTAAACTTTCTTTTTGGACTAAATACTCAAACTCCATCTATTTTACGTACCTTAATCTTGTGTGTCACTCGATTTTTGTAAATTCTACGATGATCAGGAGGTATCCGAAAACAGAACCCAACGGATATAAGATACCTCACAAACAGTACGGGTGGAATAAAAGAAACTCATTACATATTTGTGGGTCTGAATGAAACTAAAAAAGGTTTGTACCGTCGTCGACGGGATATCCCGAAACAGAGAGTCTGGTGTCTTGATCAAAGAGAGATTCCAGAAAGACGGAGAGACTAGGATGAAAATGTAAATTAATTCCATTAGGAAGTTAGATGTAGGAGAAGGTCTGGGGTAAGAGGAAAGAAAGATTCAACAATAGGCACAAGGTGGACTTCGTCCTCTAGTATAACGTCAAAACCAGGATTCGAGTAATTTCTTCTTACGTAGACCGTAAAGAGACCCTCCCTTTACCCGAAAGTTCAAGATTAACCTTTCTAGACTTCTCACATCTTGATGGTACAGAAAGACTGGTACCCGGGGTCTGGTGACTCAAATATACAAGTGATACATTTTTTACATCCCAGATACTAGGATGGCAACAACCGGACAATTTTTTTTAATCCAAAAAAAAAATTTCTTTTTGTTTTGTCTTGTGTGTGTGTGTATGTTTTGAGGTAGGACTACACCCGTTTTAACACACCCGTACACACCAGAGACTGACTCTAATTATATTAAACAGAGAGAAATTTCTTTGACATACTCCAAACACCTATTGGGACCTCATAATCTTTTCGTGTCTGTTTCTCCTTATGTTGGTTCTCACTTCAACACGGTAGTCTCTCGTTCTTTTTGTCTTTTCCTTCCCTCCCTCTTTCCTTCCCTCCTTCATTCCTTAGAGAATCTTGATTCCAACGACAGAAACAGAAACGGAGGGTAGTTCTATTTTCTAAATCTGGAAATAGTCCCCATTTCTCGACTTTGTCTTCGTGAACCAAAACGGACGTCCCTTTTCGATTACTCATTACAAGGGAAAAAAGTATTTCCATAACCACCGAATTTCTGAAAAAATGACGTCTTTAACTTTCCTTTCTCCTGTTCTTTTTTTTTTAGACTCATTATTATCTAAGATGAATGTATAGATAGATTTGTATACCCCCAGGGAGGTCGTGAGGGAATACACAAGTATGTGAGTTGACGACGAACACAGTGGGGGTTCCCATACATTATTTATAAACAACTAGAATAACCATTGTCCACTATCCTAAAAGGACCGACCAAGATATATAATGATGTACTATTACGTAACACACGTAATTTTCATAATTCAACTTAAAGAATATGAAGGAAAGGGTCCAGAGGAAATTTTTCGCTGTACATAAAACGAGGATGTTCTACAATTTTCTCTTGTTCTCCTGGTCGTCCAGGGGAAGGACGGGAAGACTGGGTGTGGGTTGGACTCCAGTCGGGGGACCGGACAGAAATATATCAGCGACCTTTTATCCACGGTCTAGGGAAAGAAAGGTAAATTTGGGGTCGAGACGTACGTAAATAAAAGTGGACAACTCTCACATCAAGGTGACTGTATGTCTTGGTTTGTATGTCTAGGGATGACTTTATTAGTATTTTCCTAAATAAAGGGATTCTTGAACAATCGAATAGATTTGTAGACGATGAGTTTTCACTAATGAACCCTTAAAGGTCCAGTGTTTTCTCGTACGTTCAGACAACGATGACCTACGTAAGTCTGTTTTTGGTCAGTGGTTTGTAAAACTTCACTCCGTCTCTTACAAAATTTTTAATCAGGTACAAATTCCTTGTGGTGGGAGGGGGTTGTTTTTACACTTAACTGTATGAAAATTTACGGTAGGGACGAAAACAAAATAAGATTAGTTAGATATATTAGCTGAAAGGACGACTTCAGGAACCCTCGTTTATACATCTGTGGTACTTTTTAGAAACTTTCATTTCTAGTTTTCCAATTAAGAGTACATCGTTGTAGTTGTTAAATTCACACTCTCTTTTTGTGTCTTATTTTTCTCACAAAACGTCTATTTTCAAATTCCTCTCTGAAAAATTTTGGATCCTTTATATCATACGTCCACTATGTTCTCTGAATTCAAGTTAGGGACCCACCCCTTCTAGGGGACCTCTTCTTTTACCGTTGGGTGAGGTCGTAAGAACGGACCTCTTAAGGTACCTGTCTCCTCGGGCCGTCCGATGTCAGGTACCCTAGCGTTTCTCGACCTGTGTTGACTTCGCTGAATCGTACGTACGTGTGTACGTGTCATCCAACTTTTTTTAGTCTTATAAAACTTCTATTATACAAGTTTTTCTCATTTCCATTACACTAAATTCTCTTTCCCTCCTTTGTTTAAGGGATCTTACCAATATCGTTTGGTAAAGGGAACCCTCTTCCTTTCCTTCGTCAGTAGTTAACTTAATAAACCATAAATGATAAGACAATCTACTGAGGGTAAACTGTCTGATCCTTAGATGTTGACTCGTTCTGACTCATTCGACGGGTTCCATTCACCGTCTCGGTCCCAAAGTTAAGACGGACGAGCCCTCGAGTGACACGGGATAGTATAGACGAAAGGATGTCAATGACATTTTGTAGTGAATTCGTTGTCTCTACAAAAGACGGTACACTCACGATACCGAGGACCACTAAACAAGACCGGAGTTGATGAGGTCCTCCATCCATGTGTCCAATAGTGGCACCTATACATCGTAAGAAGAACCTAAAGAGGTATCCGGTAAACAGACGTCCAACCTCAGTCGTCACGATATAGGGGACCTCTCTCGTTCCTTCGTTATTCACCTCTCCTACATTTCTTGTCTGTACACCTTACGCCTCCCCATCCTGTTCAACTTTCTTATCTTAACTGCACATACATGGTGGCACACATTTGATCGATCGATCCCCCTTGGACGACAGTGTCCGTTGAGTCGAGTCACGAGACACTACTGGGTCTCCCGACCCTTCCGTCCCTGTCCTTCCTCCCCTCTCTCTATATATATAAATATCGACTAAGCGAGACAACATACTGTCTTTGGTTGTGTTGTAACATTTCATTAATAGGAGGTTAATTTTTTTTCATTTTTCCTTCGGTTCCTATACGGATCTTCTTTGTGGGAGGTATGTGTTTGGAGTCATTCAAAATCAAAGTAAAACGAACGACAACGACAGGAGGAACCCTTGTCTATGGAACTCGTCAACCATTTACCAAGGATATCGTTGTCAGTGGTTCACTTGAGAGAGGGTTGTTTAGAGGAGAGAGGGAGATTGGGGTGGAGTCAGTAAAAAATTTTTAGAAAAGTCAAAAAACATAGTTGTACAAACCCATTCATCGACGACGACTACGACGATGACGACGATTCAACGAAGTCAGCTCAGGCTGAGACACGTTGGGGTATCTACCGTCGGGTGGTCCGAGGGGGTAGGGACCCTAAGAGATCCGTTCTTATTACCTCACCCAACGGTAAAGGAAGAGGTTACGTACTTTCACTTTTCAGTTTCACTTCAGCAAGTCAGTACAGACTGCGAAACGCTGGGGTACCTGACGTCGGATGGTCCGAGGAGGTAGGTACCCTAAAAGGTCCGTTCTCATGACCTCACCCCACGGTAACGGAAGAGGAACCCATTCATCTCTCTACAATTTTGGATAAGTGGTTTGATGTACACTTTAACATTCTAGTAACTTGAACTATTATTTTAATTTGTGAACAATTTCTTTTGAAGACACTTTATCTAAAATGACAAAATTAAAACTGACACTTTATAAGTTATCTACTGTTTGCCCCAAATTTCTGGTTTTGTACTCGTTTATGGACAAAGTGAATCGTTTCTTCTTTTCGTTGTCCTCCTACGGGTCGTACTTAAGTTCCTACACTTTCGGTGGTTCTAGTCCAGATAACTGAGAAGTTGATAAAAATAGTAGTCGTTACCCTCACCGAGGGACGTGCTCCTGGGAATTTCTAGAAATTTTATAAGAAAGACATCGATAATGCTGTATGTTATCCTTGTACTCCGAAAAATATGATCTAAGATGGACTGAAGGTGTGGTAAGAGACCAGGTAGGTCTTGTTCCCGAGAATCCGTCTCAAACGCCTGTAGTACCAACACAGGTCGAGTAGTCATTATATACCCAACTATGGGAGGTCAAGGGGGTTACAGGTAAGTACAATGTAATACCTAAATTGTAAGAATTTGAATCATTAGTACGGACGAATACAAATGTCGGTGACGACATAGTACTATATTTCTCAAGATAGTCAAAATATTCAAATGTTCAAAACATTCATAAGCTTGTCAACTCAAATTAAGTTGTATGTAGTCTCCAGTAGATCATCCATTGATTCTAGTATTTGGGATCACGATCTGACTGACCTTAGTTTAGGGTTGAAACGGTGATACTCTGGAATCTGTTTAATGAAATGGAGGGTATACACTTAATCCTTATTATAAAAGAATGTAATTTATTCGATTATAGATATTTAATATACAGTAACTAATGTATATTATGTATGGTAATTAAATAACCAAAATAATTATTGTGGAAAGTTAGAAACGGAAAAGTACAATGTTGAGATGAAATTTTATTTTAATTGGTCACACACACTGGTAGTCAAGAGACCAATAGGACTAACAAGAAGACAAAAGTCAAGATGTATCAGTAAATACTCCACGTCTTTGATCTTAATTTAATTTCACTTGCTACTACAAAACTGTAAAAAAAGTTTCATTTATACATGGTCGCTTTGACACTACCAACCTATATACATAGTTGATTCCCTACGGTCGACCAATTTGTAAGAAAGACCCATACAGAGACTTCTACAAAGATCTTCATTAGCCATAAACTCTACCACCTGACTTATTTCGCCTACCGGGAGGGGTCACACACACCCATAGTAGATTTTGTAACTCCCGGAGTTGTCTTAATTTTCCCCTTCGTTTCACCTTAAGTAGGAGACGGACTGACGACCTCACCCTGGATTTAGAAGAGAACAGATACTGGAACCTGTCACTGAAAGGTACTCGGGAGAGACGAGGACAAAGAGTCCCGAAGTCTGTACCTGACCCTAGATGTGGTAGTCGAGGGACCGAGAGTCCGGAGACTTGATGTAGTGGACAAACGTCCACAGATCGGACGTTTGTCGGTTAACATCCTGAAACATTGGAGGTACTTTTCGTATACTCGGTTATGGAATATTATTCAGAGAAACCTATCTGTCTGTTTACATATCTATATACGATAAACAAGACAAAGATACCTCTTGTGATTATATTTTTAATTGTTATCCTTTTGTTGTCATTCTAGTGTGTCTCCTGACCTAATCGTTTACCATCAGACGACTATGTTTTCATTGAGACGAAAGATGGGACCCTTAATCTATCATTACGAACCCCTCGACCGGTCCTCAACGGCAGTTTGGAGTGGTGTAGTCTCTTTGTCTTGTTCCCTATAAATTTCATCCTGAAAGGTTGGACCCCTTTTAGTCCCGAAGGGACACCGAGTCTACCATTTGACAGACGCACGTTACGTCCCCTGGGTCCAAGCTAGGGACCCAGTCCTTCTAGAGGACCTCTTCCTTTACCATTGGGTGAGGTCATGAGAACGGACTTTTTGAGGTACCTGACAGCGGACTCCTCGGACCATCCGTTGTCAGGTACCACAGTGTCTCAGTCTGTACTGACTCGTTAAAGTGAAGGTTGGACCCCTCTGATAAGTCAGGAAAGGTCTTAGATGAAGGTTCGGAGAAATGATCAGTTTAACTAAACGTGACTCAAAAAAAAGTTCTACTCTATCCCCTTAAAAAAGGAGAACTTTATAAAATGGATAACTGTAGACCCTAAAGAAACTAACGTTATAGATCTTTGGATGAGTTTGGTTGAAATTCATCCTTTTGGATATGTACCGTATACCCGTTTTTTTCTCCATACCTGTCATTTACCACGGGACTGCGATCAATCTACATTGGTCTTCCTAATACCCAGGTTGAATAAGTCTCGTCGACTGGGGTGGTATCGGTCTCGAGACCTTCAGGAGGGACGGTTTGTCCGTGGGATTGACACAGTAGACATGACGAAAAGACCATTCTTCTTTACTCGGGTGTAGGTGTCTGTTGTCTGATCTTACGTCTCTTCGTCTCTCTTTTGACACTGTGTCGGTGACGTTTCCTAAATAAATAGAAGGTGTCAGTAAAAAGTGGGTTCCGGACTCTACACATTAATTTCATTACACCCTGAATAAGGACTGTGTCGTCACTACAACCTCTCAGTGGGGACCCGTATTTTATCTCAAGTAAGTTGTTGAAAAACCTCAGAGAGGACCAAGTCTAGCCTATCAATCTTTAGTAATAGAATATCCGTGTAAACATGGTAAAAGGGTATTTCAGAATAGTAGAATGTATTCAGATATACCTCGAATAAACGGTAAAAAGATGGGTGAGTATACCGGTTCAATAAAGGAAAATGTCAAATAAGAATAACGGAATCATACAGTGATGTGTCTCTCGAGACGTCTTTTACAATAAGATCGTCTACAAAAAGGTTTAGTGAATATTGTTGCAATTCATTCCAACTAGGTCGTGATTAAGGACCATAAATATGCAAAGGTATGTATTGTCAGAAGAAAGGGAGTCGGGGAGTGAACAAGGAAAGGACAGAGGGAAATGGTCGTTTATAAATAATTCATGGGTAATACACGGTCTTTAACAAGTTTACGAGTCCTATGGAGTCACTTGGTTTGTCTATCTTTAGAACCGAGAGTGTCTCGAATGAATAACTACACCTTACTATCGGGTATTGTTTATTGTTTATTTACTTACTATGCAGTACAACGATGTTACTATCCGTGACAAAAAGGGGGGTGAATCGAAGTGTTAAACTTAATTAAGAAGTCACTATAAAAGGGGGTCTGGGTGTCATAGAGAGAGTTTAACTTTCTCTCAGTGAAGAGACATAAAACCTAAAGTAAAGACTTTCTCAATCTTACTTCCTTAGTCGTTTTTCCTTTGTCTTAGAAATGAGAAAAAGTCCTCTTCTACAAATCCCACTTTCCTCAAGTAATTGTTTGTAAACACGTAATAGGTACTCTGAATATTTTCTTCTTAAATATCGGAACTGGAATTTCTGAAATATTAAATTGACTTTTCTCATTGTTCGTCCATTATTGTCTTCGGTCGTCGGGGGTGGAGTTTACGGTAGAGGTTGACGGGTTTTACCTTGGGTGACCTGAAGCCGTCACGACCAGTGTCCTCAGGAAAATATAAAGGTTAACGAGTCAATGATGTATCGGTTACGTAACTGTCACCCGAAGGGTACGTCATTAAAAAGTGTCACCCTAAAACCGGAATCTAAAACAAAGACTCAGGGAATTGATTTAGATAGATCACATAGTCCGATAAAGTACCCGTGAACGGGAAAAAGATGTAAATCGTTTGACGCACGTCCGGACACCCGATTCCACGAAGTCAACACAGGCCGAGAAACGTTGCGACACCTGACCTCGGGTGGTCCGAAGACACAGGTACCCTAAGAGGTCCGTTCTTTTGACCTCACCCAACGGTACGGGACGAGGTTCCCTAGAAGGACGGGGTCCCTGGTTTGGACGACAGAGGACACCGAGGACACAACGTCCACCTAAGAAATGGTAACTCCGTGACCCCTTCGGGATCGTTTGTATATAACTCGTAGATGATTAGTAGTGCAGTTCACGAACCCTATAATTATTTCTTTAACGGAGACGGGAACTCTGTATGGTAACAATCCTAGTCAAGTCAAGTCAGCGACTCAGTACAGGTTGAGAAACGTTGGGGTACTTAGCGTCGTGTGGTCCGGAGGGACAGGTAGTGGTTACGGGCCTCAAGTGAGTTTGAGTACAGGTAACTCAGCCACTACGGTAGGTCGGTAGAGTAGGAGACAGTAGGGGAAGAGGAGGACGGGGGTTAGGGAAGGTCGTAGTCCCAGAAAAGGTTACTCAGTTGAGAAACGTACTTCACCGGTTTCATAACCTCAAAGTCCAAGTCGTAGTCAGGAAGGTTACTTGTGAGTCCTGGCTAGAGGAAATCTTACCTGACCAACCTAGAGGAACGTCAGGTTCCCTGAGAGTTCTCAGAAGAGGTTGTGGTGACAAGTTTTCGTAGTTAAGAAACCGTGAGTCGAAAGAAGTGTCAGGTTGAGAGTGTAGACATGCACTGGTGACCTTTTTGGTATCGGAACTGATCTACCTAGAAACAACCGTTTCATTATAGAGAAGAAAAATTATACGATAGATCCAACCAGTATTGAAAGGAAGGTTCCCCATTCGCAGAAAATTAAAGTACTGACGCCAGTGGTAGACGTCACTAAAACCTCGGGGTTTTTATTTCAGACTGCGACAAAGGGGTAGATAAAGGGTACTTCACTACCTTGGTCTACGGTACTAGAAGCAAAAGACTTACAACTCGAAATTCGGTTGAAAAAGGGAGAGGAGAAAGTGAAAGTAGTTCTCCGAGAAATCAAGGAGAAGTGAAAGACGGTATTCCCACCACAGTAGACGTATAGACTCCAATAACTATAAAGAGGGTCGTTAGAACTAAGGTGGAACACGAAGAAGGTCAGGTCGCAAAGAGTACTACACGAGACGTATATTCGATTTATTCGTCCCACTGTTATATGTCGGAACTGTAGGAGGAAAAGGATAAACCTTGGTCAGACAACAAGGTACAGGTCAAGATTGACAACGAAGGACTGTACGTATGTTCAAAGAGTTCTCCGTCCAGTCCACCAGACCATAAGGGTAGAGAGAGTCTTAAAAGGTGTCAAATAACACTAGGTGTGTCAGCTTCCGAAACCGTATCAGTTATTTCGTTTTTATCTACAAAAAGACCTTGAGAGAACGAAAAAGGTACTAGGTCTCCTACAACCGTTAAACTAGAGACCAAGGAGACGGAAAAGATTTTGGTCGAATTTATAGTCCTTCAAGTGCCAAGTGTATAACGACTTCGGACCGAACCTCTTAAAACTCGTAATGAAATGATCGTATACTCTACTCACGTTAACACGTCATCAAACTCGTAAGGAACCGTAACTGAAAGAAACCCTAACCTTACTTTTGACTGGAAAAGGTCAGGACACCGCTGACGACTCACAAGGTTTAAACGACCGTATAACTCACGTCGTGAAAGTGTCGTAGTAGAAAGTCCTAAATCCATGGGTATTTTCAGTGCCTACTCGTTCCAGTTGTGAGAATTGTTACGATACATACACCGTGATACCCTTTCTTTCTACTATTTCGGTGATGGAAACAGGTCTTCTCCAGTATCCTTTCTTAAGTTTCACATATGGATCCGCTTAGAGTTTTATTATTCTTAAATGATCCACCCCCTCCTCCCTTTCTGTACAATTTAACTCGTCTTATACAATCGTTTCTTTACTTTTATACACTTTCTCGAGAACGGCTGTGGGTTTACCCCTCTGACCTCTAAGATTGAGATCCAGAATTTGAGATCTATAGCTCGTACAACGGACCCCCGTACGAGTGAAGGCGAGTAATGACAACAGGGATGGACAACCGTGTCCGTGATGAAGATGATACAAAAATTAAGAAAACTTTTGAAGTTAGAAAAACGTAAAATTTTTATCAAAATAACTCTACTAAAGGTATAGTAACCGGTGGGGTAAAATTTACACGTTACGTTACCAAAAATCTCATAAATGTGTTAATCACGTTGGTAATGGTACTAAATTAAAATCTTGTAGAAGTAGTAAGGTTTTTCTTTGGAGTATGGGTGGTTCTCAATGAGGGGTAGAGGTAGGGTGCATGTGTCAGGACGACGACGACCATGACGATTCAGTGAAGTCAACACAGACTGAGACACGCTGGGGTATCTACCGTCGGGTGGTCCGAGGGGGCAGGGACCCTAAGAGGTCCGTTCTTGTGACCTCACCCAACGGTAAAGGAAGAGGTTACGTACTTTCACTTTTCACTTTCACTTCAGCGAGTCAGCACAGGTTGAGAAGTACTGAGGTACCTGACGTCGGATGGTCCAAGGAGGTAGGTACCCTAAAAGGTCCGTTCTCGTGACCTAACCCACGGTAGCGGAAGAGATCTGTTGGTGATCAGATGAAAGACAGAGATTTCTAAACCTGGAAAATATATTTCACTTAGTATGGTACACATCTGACCAAAGAAAGTGAAGCATACAAAAGTTTCAAACAGGGACAGTATCGTACATAGTTAAGGAGTAAGAAAAAATGACGTCTTATTATAAGGTAACATACTGATATTGTGAAGCAAGTAGGTAAGTAGTTAAAGATAACTACCCAACGAAGATGAAAAGTGGATAACACTGATCACGATATACTTGTAACCACATGTTCAAAAACACGTAAAAGTAAAGGGAGCCCATGTGTGTATCCGCATCTTGACGACCAAGTACACCGTCGAGACAAATTGAAAAAGCCTTTTGACGGTTTCATAGACACTTTCACTGGTGTGGTAAAACGTAAAGGTAATCGTTATATATGTCCAAGGAAAAGAACTGTAGGAACAACCGTGGACAACAACAAATCACTATTAGTAGGACGACGACGATTCAGCGAAGTCAGCACGGGCTGAGAAGCGCTGTGGTACCTGACGTCGGGTGGTCCGAGGAGGTAGGTACCCTAAAAGGTCCGTTCTCATGACCTCACCCGACGGTAACGGAAGAGGTTTATCAGTAGGTTCACTTACATTTTATCGTATGGTGACAGTAAAGAGAGATGCAAAGGAATTACCGACTACTTAATAACCTACATGTCATGGTGTCGTAATACTATATCGTGAATTGAGTTTAAAAACATGTTTATATTGACTATCGTATCCTACCTCCGCCCCCCTAGAAGAACCTTCTCTCCTGAGTTTTGTCCTCCCATCTCAACCTTCTTTACTATCTCCGTCTCTCGTCATTCCTACACACTTCTTCGTTATTCCTCCGAAATTACCACTCTCACTTTCATACCAACTTTGGACAATAAAACAGAAAACTTTTTGTTATAAGAGGTGGGAAGACAACCCTAAAAAAAGAGGAAGGGAAGTAAGGTCACGAAAGGTGTCAAGTCTACCTTTTTAGGTACTAAATTACACTGAAGTAGAAGTGAGGACTGATTTCATCTAACCAGATCCGTACTAGTGGACGGGGTCCGACCTGGTTGATTTGTGAAAAGGGGTCATCAACAGTTGAACTCTTTCTTTTTTTTTTTCTTTTCTTTTCTTTTTTTTTTTGTAAAGTCAGGGAAGAGTGACACCATTGGAATTCAATTTTTAAGGTCGTCGTGAACCGTTAGTCAATAGAGTGTTACACTCTCAACCTGATAATTCTTTCGACTCGCGGCTTCTTGACTGTGAAAACTTGACACCACAACCTCTTCTAAGTAAACTCTCAAGGAACCTGACGTTCCTCTAGGTTGGTCAGGTAGGATTTCCTCCAGTCAGGACCCACAAGTAACCTTCCTGACTACAACTTCAACTTTGAGGTTATGAAACCGGTGGACTACGCTTCTCAACTGAGTGACCTTTTCTGAGACTACGACCCTCCCTGACCCCCGTCCTCCTCTTCCCCTGCTGTCTCCTACTCTACCGACCTACCGTAGTAGTTGAGCTACCTGTACTCAAACCCACTTGAGGCCCTCAACCACTACCTGTCCCTCCGGACGGTACGACGTTAAGTACCCCAACGTTTCTCAGTCTGCGCTGACTCGCTGACTTGACTTGACTTGACTAAAGTGTTGCACCCCTTGACGGACGATACTTCCACTTATTATACCTATGGTTTCTGTTCGATCTATTCTCTCATGACCAACACAAGTTTAAAGACCGAATTTGACAAGATTTCTAAGTCATTTAAAATCACTGTTCTAAAAAAATTATATTTTCTAATACACTTAAGGATTTTAATACGGTATTTGGAACGTTTTTAGTACACAGAGAACAGAAGGTTACATCCTGACCTGAAAAACTCAGAACCAGTTACCAAGGGTATTAAATCTCTCCAACGGTCTCAGACATTAGGAAACACATTTTACGATCTGATCCTTTGGGATTCTACATATGTCGTGACGACAACGGAATCCAACGACTAGTTGACTCTTCCTTCTCTGTTTTATCCATCTTTCCTGACCGTTCAGTAGATGTCATTAGTCCGATACCTTATACTCGGTTTTTTGTCAGTTCACTACCTTTGGTGCTCATGACGAACCTCGAGTCTTCTCCGTTTTTCTAAACCCTCGATATCGTCCTTCA
Organism: Capra ibex; assembly: GCA_006410555.1. NCBI lineage: Eukaryota > Metazoa > Chordata > Mammalia > Artiodactyla > Bovidae > Capra > Capra ibex. The sequence goes on along the minus strand of SJYO01010515.1, from coordinate 2,724,329 downwards.
ATTTCCGTCTAAGTGTCTCTTTATTTCACCCAGACCTTTAACTCATCCTAAGTCTATTGGTGACTTCTTCTTTTGTTCTTCGGTATCTCTACTCAAGTCACTCATGACAAAAAATTCCTAAAATGAACAAATAAGAGTATTCTCGAAAACCCAGTCGGATTGGATGTTTCGTTAGTGTCTAAGAGGACAAATTTATTAAAGTAGGGTAAGATGGGAACTTGTTGGGGCTAGTTCACACCTCGAAAAGGTAGGTCACGACGGACTGGGGTTCAGATAAAGATGTCTTTAATGTTGGAACAAATGTAATGACCTAAGGATTCAACTAGTCTGAAAGAGGGATTTCCAGTTAAATACTGAGTCTCTAAAGTAATCTAAAAAAGTTTATGTCGTCAGGTTAAGATAAAGTTGTCTTTAATGATAGAACAAATGTAATAACCCAAGATTCAGCTAGTCTGTATGATGGATTTCCAGTTAAATACTGAGTCTCTAAAGGAATCTAAAAAAAGTTTATGTTGTCAGGGAGGGATAGACGTAACACATTCAAGATTCTGGAAATCCATTACGGACTTTGGTATCTATGATGGTTTGAGATATGTATGATACAAAAAAAGGATGTATATGTAGTAAACTATTTCAAATTAAATAATTAATGCGTCTCATTGTGTAATTGTTGTGGATTTTTAATTTATCTTGTTAATATCGTTATATTACATTATTTTCATACACTTACAGAGAGTGAGATTTTTATAGAGGAACATGTTTAAATTACGGAAAAGGCAGAATTGATTCGTAAATAGTACTAGTTACCAGTATTAAAAACGTCAGATTCCATTCTTTTATTCGTGTTTAAAGAAAAAGGAAGGGGTGTCAAAGTTCCTGTCTTCTAAGAATGACATCTAGAATCGTTGGAGTTGTATGTTAAAAAAAGAAAGGAATAATTCAGTTCTTGTAAAGAGAAAAGTAAATGTCCTTCGTCATGTACCGAAGGGAGACAGTATAGACTTAACGGTCGTAGTGACGGGAACACAAAACACAGGTAATATTTCTCTTTATCTCCAATGGACTTGTATCCGTGACGTTATGGTGTTGTCAGCTGGACTAGTGGTACCATCGATGATTCGCTAATTTACTTCCCTACGTTCCCTGTTTCCCTACTAAGTGTAGGGCCTACCCTGTCTCGTCCTGTCACGTTTCTAAAGTAGTACGATGAGTCTTGTCGTGTGCTAAATTTTGTATACTTAACAGGGGTTTGGTTTTTTGTTCCCGTGTTCAATATTTAGAGTCTCAACCTTCCTTACAATCAATGGTAGTTCACTCTCCACGGGTTTGGACCGACGTGTAGTGTTATTGGACCCAATCATAATTTTTTAAATGTTTTGGGGTCTAGGTAGGGGTCTGGATATCTGAGTTTTGGAAAACTTAAACCCCGGTACCTGATCCCTCAAATCCCTCGTCACCGTTCCTATACCAGAATATTGAATTTTTTTAACTTGACCAAAATTTAGTTCTTCTCATGTCTTTTATTGTACTTTTGATTTTACCCTTCTACAATTGTTAATACAGATACATCTCTTTTTCAATATTAAACTATCTTTTGGAACGTAACCGATCTGAGATATCTCCTCTGGACAGTCGCAATAGTGTACGACTAAGATGCCTTCGATGACATGTTGAGACACATAACGTCTATTGACTATCGTTACGTTTTATCAAGATCAGATGTCTGTATGTTTAAGACATAGAAGAAAATGGAACCTATTTGTGAAAAGTATGTATGAAGTTAAAAGGACTACATATCTACACAGACAAGTGACTCGTAGAAAACTCACGTAATATTGTAGACGGATCATGTGAGTAATTCAATTTCTTTTAGATATTACATAAGTAAAATATAGGTATCCTCTCAGTCCTAAAATATCAAAAACTTTTAATTATCAAAGAAGTTTTTCAAAAATTTTCCAACTAATTAGGAATGTCTTTTACAATTATATGTGATGTAAAAGGGAAAACCAGAGTAAAGTAAAGAGAAAAAGAGAGACGTCTCCGTCGAGGAAAGGACATAAATCACATTTGTGTTCAGTACGGAAATATGAAAAGAATTTATATATTATAAGTTTTTATTACATACCATAATTAATTAAATTTTTTGTATAAGATATACTGTACGACGTTTGAAAAATTGAATCGTTATTTATCGACTCTATAGAAGAACGGGTAGATACATTGATACGGAAATTACCGATCGTCACATGAACCGAAAACCTGGTGAAAAACTCTGATTGAACTATTAAACGAAAACATCTTTTTATAGATAAGTAAACGAAGGGTTAAAAGATCGGAGTCCAAAAAGTCAAAGGATATGAGTAAAAAGAAATGATATATAATACGGGTGTAAAAAATAAGGAATTTCACAAGTGAAAACAGAAAAGACAAAAATGAACGAATAAAGAAACAAACGAACCTTTATTTATGAACTAATATGAACTAATAAAGACAAAAACAACTGAACGAAAAATTTCAATAATTGAACAATAATAGAACTAATAAAGGAAGTAAGATGAGAAAGGAACAAATGTATGTTGTATAATTAATACGGAAGTGTAAGGTTTTACATAACGAAGTAACAACAAGTTAACATTAAAAAACGTTAACAAAAGAAAATTAAAGAATGGATTGGGGAACGTAAGAAATTCTCAAATAAAAAGTCAAAAGTTTATACAGTCAACCCGAAACATGATAAAACATAATCTCAAGATTAAATTAACGTAACAACAATCCTTTACATTAGGTGTATTCTATAACTAGAAACTTTACGAATTCTGTACTCAAAATTCTTAAAAATTATTCACAAAGTGAACCATTTTTCTTATGTATAAGAGATACCTGTTTTACATCCGTCTTTATAAAAACAAATATAATATGTAAACTCTGTCTTCATCATTTCAGAGAATGATACCAATATACAAAGAGACACATTAAAACAGTCAAAAAGACTCGATACAACAATTTACATGTACGAAAGTACTAATAAAAAAGATAACCACATGATAATAAAAAAGAACAATATATTACAAAGAGAAATTAATTATGATAAAATACCTAATCACGAAAAAGGAATTTAAGGTAACACGGATTATAGTAATAAAGATATCATCGATCGAAAGAAAACAAATCACAAACTTGTGAAGAAAGATACCAAAATAAAAGTTAGATACACTGAAATTCATATTGAAAACGTTTATCTTGTATCTACCACAAAACTTTCTAGGTTAGTATATCAGGAAGAAAAAACTACGTAAATTAGGTAAATGTAAGTGATATTAAGTATTATAAAAATGAATGATTGTGATTAAGTAGAACACCAAAGAAGATAATATAAAATAGAAACACAGAGTAAAGAATGGAAGACACCATAAACATTTATAAGAAATAAAGTGAAAAAGAGTCGACTAAAACTTCAACAGTTAACATAAAGATAACTAAACCGTTAATGAGGATTTAAAAAGATTACTGATACTATAAGTCGTAGAGATAAAATAAGATATTTTGATAGATAATTTATCAGGGAAAAGAGACGGTGGGTGTGACAGGGTAGAAGGAACAATGAGAACAGATCTGGTCCGAAGTCGGTTTAGGACGGACTGTGGATTAAAACATATCGAGTACTCAATTCTTACCAAAAGTGTAATTTGTTAAAAAAATTAGTTTTCTTATATCAAGTACTGTCGTTGTAATATATTTTAGGTTTTAAGTCACAGGTGTTATTTCAATATAACCTTGTGTCGGTAAGAGTAAACAAATGTATAATAGATCCCGACGATAGGACTGTGTTACCGTTTCAACTCATCAATGTTGTTTCTAGTATACGGGTGTTTCAAACTTTATGAGAAATATACCGGGATATACTTTTCAAAAGAGTAAGAACCAGATCTGTAGTCTCACAGTAAAATGAAGCTTTGAAAATGGAATTGTTTACATTTAGTTTTTAATACCCATAAAGAGAGAAAATATCTAATTTCAATTCTTGTATATTTTATATAAAATAGTTGAATGTACAAAGGGTAACAAAGAATATAGTGTAATATAGAATAAGAAAGATTCAAGTGAAAAGAAAGACGGTTTTTTTCTTTTTACAAGTAAGAGAATAGTCCTCAACGACCTATCATTTAAGACAATCAGAAACGTAAAGACTTTTACAGAAATCAAACAAAAGTGAAGACTTTCGTTTAAATCGACCTATATATTAAAGTCCAATCATAAAAGGGATTCGTCAAACCTCTATAATGAGGTAACAGAAGTTCACAAACAATAAGAGTACTCTTTAGACGAACAACAGGTTAACGGAAAGAAACTTCAAAATTTGTAACAAAATGTAGCAATCGAAAACTCAAAAAAAAGAATTTATACACTCTATAGTCATGAAGACATATTATTTAGCTCAACCCAAATAAAAACAAAAAATGGAGACAGTCGTAAACCACACATGAAAATTAGACTTTTGAGTAGGAAAGAGTGACAATCTTGGAAAAATGGACACTATAAAGTTTATAATAAAGAGTCAGCAGGAGAGAAAAGAGACAGGGACTCTATGGATGATATATATGTATCATATATATATACACACACACACACATACACACACACATACAACTTTAGAAAGTCACTAACAGAAAATTACAGAAAAAGTACAAAAAGTATAAAAATAAAGAGATACAAATTGAAATCCACTAAAAGAGATGTAATAAAAAGTTAAGGGATTAAGTAAGAAATTGATTCAGGTCAGACCTTTAGTGAGACGAATCCCTCTAAAAACACCCGAAGGGACCATCGAGTCAACCATTTCTTAGGTAGACGTTACGTCCTCTGGGATCAAACTAAGGATCCAATCCTTCTAGGGGACCTCTTCCTTTGTCGATGAGTAAGGTCATAAAACCAGACCTCTTAAGGTACCTGTCTCCTCGGACAATCCGATATCAGGTACCCCAATGTAAATAAGGTTATTGATGTAAGACGTAAAACTCTTAAAGATTAACCAAAAAACCAAGTGTAGTTAAATAAAATGAAGGTATTAGAAGAGGGACCTATTTTAACAGATATTGATAAACTCTTAGAATTTGTATGAATTTCAATTTGACTCATAAGATAACAAATATAAAACAATACACACTTACATAAATTGAGGAGACACAAAACAAAACTAAAGCTTGAACTACAAGTTAAAAGATTGAGACTTTTAAATTAAACGTACAAGTGAAACTTACCTTTTACAAAAGTAACAAAATACAAGGACTAGACACCAGACTGAGACATTGTACATCAAAAATATGATTTCAAGAAACCAGGTCATGGTCTTGGTCCAGAATTTATTTATCGAACTTCGAGGTGAAAGTTCTACGTGATACTTATAGTTCTAGGTAGGTGAGTCTATCGTCCCTCAAGACAGGTCTCGGATTTAAAAGACTTACTGTAAAAGAGAAAAAAAGAACTGTATCGAGTATAAATAAAATAGGTTTGTCATCGTTTCTGTCATCATAACCAAAAGAGTGGGAAAGAAAGAAAGGTGGAAGAGACGGATCGAGGACCAAAGTCCCTTACTTTGGGTCGAGTGTTACGTACCCCTCGAAACCCGAGAGATGTTGGAGTACTGACGTCTTGAAACAGAGAGAGAAAGACGTGTATCCTGCATCATATACCTGGAGTCGAGTTGAATGTCGAGATCCGAAGACAAGGTAAAGACCAGGTCCCCTATAAGTTGAACAGAAAATGTGTTCATATACCGTATGTTTATGTGTGTATGTGTGTGTGTTAACAAAACAAATCTTTCCTTCGCTTAAATTCCATATTCGAGTTTTAAGTTAACAAGGAAGAATATTCGGATATACTAAGACTGGAAATTGTCTTCCCACTCGTTTGATGTCGAGTATCTGGTTTAACCGGACAAGTACAAAGGTATTTATTTCAAAATAACCTTATATCGGTGTAGGTAAAGAAAAGTATAACGTAAAACGACAAAAGTGATTTTCATGTCTCAGCTGATTAATACTGTTTCTGGTATGTGAGACGTTTCGGATTTTAAAAATGTCTTTTTCTAACGACTAGGACGACATTGTTATCTCTCGGAGAAGGGAAGAAATAGATGAGAAGGAGTGTACCGAACTTTATAGTTCATGTACTACTGTTCAGGGACTTGAAGGAGTAAATGAATCGACTTATAAAGTCAAACCTCAATATGTTATCCGAAGAATTTGAATTGTACAAGTTTTGGTTTAGGGACTGTAAAGGAGACATGGGAGGGAGGAGACGTACTTTCCGAAAGAAGTTCATCAGATGAGGTACGTCGTTTTTTTTAATTAGGAAGGGAAACGAGTTCAGTTTTTAAAATCTTTGTAGGGACTGAAGAGAGTGTGAGGTATAGAAAAGATGGTTTTTGGATTTTTGTTTTTTGTTTTTTGTTTTTTTTTGTGACTTTTAAGTACTCATTCAAGGGAGCAGTCCCTTAATGCACAGAGTGAACACTTGGTCCAAGGTCCTCTTCATTCGGTCGTTTACAACTTCAGTCAGAGTGACCCTTCAAACTATACCTTAGACAAGGCATTGAGTCCGAGTCTGTCAGACGGACAACTGCAAAAGAATAGAAATACTCTTTTCCTTTATACGATCGGAAGATCATTTCCGGAAACCTAATTTGAGAGTCTTCCTTTGACCGGAGTGGATTATTTGAGTGGTCTTGTATTTTCCTGTACCTTCTCTTATTATTTTGATTACACGATTAGTCAAGTTATTTACGGATTTCGTCTGGAATTTAGTTTATTATCTGTCCTTTCCTACGGAATAAAATCACGGAACTTTGTGTGTCACTACTCTTTTGTGAAGGAGTCGAAACTTAAAGACGTCCCTTTTATCATTAGCTAAGTCCTCTTCATCGGACTTATAGTACTCTATGGTCGCCGTCAAAGATTTGTCTTTCTTAGTAAAAGGAAAGACAGAAGAAGGTCTTAACTACCTTCCAGAGTATACGGTTCTCCCACGGAATCCGAAGGTAGGATGATCGACGTACTCGTTACACTTCGGACACAGGAACCTTACTCGTTTAGAGAGGTCAGGAGGTCAAGATCTGTAGATCGGTATCCGTTTTGATCTTGTATCCACTTCTAAAAGAGACAGTTTGTAGGTAGTCGGAGTTTATAGGGAACTGGTGGACTAGTCATCCTTTCGGTACACATATTTTGATTAAGTATGATGACGCAATCGTTGTATTAAGTAAAAGGAGTGATCCTTACACCATAAAAGTTTCTCTTATCCGTTGTAAGTGTATTAACATTCGTAGAGTCTTCCACCTTAAGGTCGGAGTCACACAGGATACACCTTGTGTTTACGAAACCCCAGTCGAGGTCAGAACTTTAAGACTTTTACTTTGAAGGATGAAGAGGATGAAAAAGATCCGACGGTGTTTAGTTAAGGTCAAATCACCGTTTCTTGGGGTAAAATGGAAAGAGGTCGCCCTCGTAGTTGAATCATAGATGATGTCTTTCCAAGAATCGTCCAATCTTCCCAGTGACAATCGATTCTCTTTGTAATACTCCTTCCTCTACGTCTCCCGGGTGTCACACTCACACACACTCACACACACACACACACACACACACACACACACACACACCCTCACCTCATCCTTCCCTATGTCCCTCAGTCCATGAACGTGTCCCGTCTCCTCTCCGGACCCTCTTTTCAGTCCGTAACTGATCCCTTCGTCCCTTTAAGACTTTTGTTCCTGTTGAGGAACTGTGAGAATCCGTTAAGGGATTATCGGTAACGAGTCCCGGACTAAAGAATCGGAACTACGACTTCCTCGATTACGTTTAAGAGTTTTATGATTCACATATATCCTTCGACGAAGTACGATTCACTGATACTGAGTTGGATTCACCTTTACAATAAAGAGTTAGGTACGATTTTGTAAATAAATTCTGGTCGAGGAAGACAGAGTGCTCCTCCAACGATGAACGCCTCAAACCCCCTCCGAGTCCACACCGGTACGTTAATCCTTTGGGGTAACAAGCTTTACCCTCACCTCGAGCGGGGTGAGCTCACCTCGCGACTCCGACGGTGGAAGAGGAGGGTGTAGAGTCCCACAGACACGTAGAGTTCCGTTAAGTGTGAAGTGTAAGTCCCACAGTAAAGTAAAAATCTAGTTCTCGTACTTGTAAAAACGGTGACAATGAAAAGTGAATCGTAGTAGGAAAGGGAGTCGGAGAACGTTAGTAGTTTATGTACGTTCTGGTATATAATCCTTGTTGTCTTTATTTCCTTAATATGGTTTTTGAAATTCCATTTTGGTCGTTCTCGTTGTCCCTAATTTACGGTTCCTCTATCCTTCAAGGGATTTTTGTAGGTCCACGAAAAAACTTTGTTAAGAAACCTTGGTGAGGTGACACAACAATGAAAGATGAGGGGTGATCTCCTCCCCCCCTTGTTTGAGTGTTCAGAGTTTCAAATCCAAGATTCTACGTTCCGACTTTGGGAACACATCTCTGACGGTGATTTTGAGAGTACACTGTTTTTAGTAGATTTCTATGCCATCTGGACTCTCGGTTGTAATGATTGTTCGAGGGTCCAGTACGGTTTCAAAAACCTGGTCTTCAGTGTGAACCTCAAGGTTGTCATATCTCGTGTGACCAAGAGCTTAAACCGATGTGAAACCTGAATTGGACCCCTTATATTTTATTCTGATTACGGGGTGTTTCAGAATAAACAAGGACTCACACTGGACCTTTAAACTTGAAAATTTTCGAGGGGTCACAAAGATCGGAAGTCGTTTCACACTCTTGGTCACCTTACCTCCAACAACTAAAAGAACTCCAGTGTCTCCTGTTCTGAGTTTCACGAAACGAGTCGTGGTTCACTAAGATGACCAAGTTGTTATCGTAAAAGACCTTTCGAAAATTTATTATGACAAACTCTGGGTACGGATCTTCAGGTCTAAATTAACTAAATTCCTTCCCGGGTCTGTCGTCTTATAAAGTTCAGAGTCGATGTACGTGGGTCCAATTCTTAGACATAGTATCTACAATATTCTTACTTGATTTTTTGTAGAAATTAACAGTATCTTACTCGTCTGTATCAAATCTCCCTCTTACATACAGTCAATGCTCATGTGTATATACATATAATGTCGTTGATGAACGAAACGATAAAACATTATTATTTAGATTGAAAAATCATCTATTATTACTCCAATCTCATACGTCCAGTCCTTCGTTGTCAATCTTGATCTGTATCTTGTTGTCTGACCAAGGTTTATCCTTTTCCTCATGCAGTTCCGACATACAACAGTGGGACGAATAAATTGAAGATACGTCTCATGTAGTACTCTTTGTGACCTGACCTTCTTTATGTTCGACCTTAGTTCTAACGGTCCTCTTTATAGTTATTGGAGTCTATACGTCTACTGTGGTGGGAATACCGTCTTTCACTTCTCCTCGATTTTTAGGAGAACTACTTTCACTTTCTCTTCCCACTTTTTCAACCGAATTTCGAGTTGTAAGTCTTTTACTTCTAGTACCGTAGACCAGGGTAGTGAAGTACCTTTTATCTACCCCTTTGTCACCTTTGTCACGGTCTGAAATAAAAAAACCCGAGGTTTTAGTGACGTCTACCACTGACGCCGGTACTTTAATTTTCTGTGAATGAGGAACCTTCTTTTCAATACTGGTTGGATCTATTGTATAAGTTTTCGTCTCTGTAATGAAACGGCTGATTCCAGGTAGATCAGTTCCGATACCAAAAAGGACAGCAGTACATGCCTGTACTCTCAACCCGACACTTCTTCCGACTCGCGGCTTCTTAACTACGAAAACTTGTTACCACAACCTCTTCTGAGAACTCTCAGGGAACCTGACGTTCCTCTAGGTTGGTCAGGTAAGACTTCCTCTAGTCGGGACCCTAAAGAAACCTCCCTTACTACGATTTCGACTTTGAGATCATGAAACCGGTGGAGTACGCTTCTCAACTGAGTAACCTTTTCTGACACTACGACCCTCCCTAACCCCCGTCCTCCTCTTCCCCTGCTGTCTCCTACTCTACCGACCTACCGTAGTGCCTGAGCTACCTGCACTCAGACTCACTTGAGGTCTTCGACCACTACCTGTCCCTCCGGACCGCACGACGTTAAGTACCCCAGCGTTTCTCAGCCTGTGCTGACTCGCTGACTTGACTTGACTTACTCCAATCTCTTCGTCATTTGTACCCAAATCTAAGCATGTAGTTATAACTTTGGGAGTAAATTAGACGAATAAACGTCTCAATTTTTGTCGTGTTACCAAACGTGTATCACCCGTATTTCAATTATAAATTACCGGATAATCTTCTATCCGTTGTAATAATGTAAAAAGACCCATTCTTAAGGTATGATTTTGTTATTTTCATATCGGTATTATTCCCATGTAATACGACGGTTCGATACTCCCTTGTAGTGTTCTGTCCGATCCTTTATAATTTACTGAAACCCTCCGAAGTTTTGATCCAAATCCGACGTTTTGATCCAAAACGAGTCATAGGTGTAAGTCTGACCGTCTCAAGTAGTACCCCTACTCGACACCTATACTCCAAACCTATCCTCTGTAATGTCGAAGACCGGATTCACGAGAAACTTATGTACACCTTTTCTGTATAGGACCTGAACCGAGATTTTGTACCTGTCCTTACTCACGTCCGTCTTAAGGACAGATTTGGTGAAAGATTAGTACTGGTAATGTATTAATTCTGGTATTCGTGGTTTAAGATTACTCCGCTTTCGAACTTTGAGAGTAGTACATCAATGAGTAGAACCCTGTCCGCTTGACGTTGTCTTCCATCTGTAGTCCCCTTAAGCATTCTTTGGGAACTCTGATAAAGTTTTGTCAGAATCACCACGGGGAGTTTATCCGTACGGAATCGACTTCTTCTCTTTGTGTCATATCTTTATGAAATTAAATTGACTCACTTACTCCCGTTAACTCTCCTGTTGTACCTCGAACTGAAGTACTCTTTTATCACCGAACTACCTTAATGTCTACTTGTGTTTTTCCGTTCTCGTCTCTACGAGTGAATTCGTAATACGTATTATAGTTATTTAATCTTTGTTAGATCCATACGTTGTTATCCCATAAATCAATTCAAACGATACCAAAACAAAAGAAAAGGGGGAGTCGAAGTAAGTCCATATTGACTGTTTATTTTAATATATGAAAATTTCACATGAATACTAAACTATAAGTGTGTGTAATTTTTTCTACCAGTATTAGTTTAATTAATTATATAAATAGTCTCTAAAACAAAGAATTTAATCCCTCATACATGAGACACCTTAGTAATTATTGTCATTGCTTCATCTTATGAATAATGATACTCTTTTATAATTACTACCAACAATTTACTTTTCCTCTACATTTGTACATGTTATACTCGGATCAACAGGATTATATATCTTTTCATCAATCCTTCTTTTTTAATTTGTCAATTATTATTTACCCCTCTAACATCTACTAAGATACAGAGAAGTGACCTCGAAAAGACACAAAAGACTCATATAGTGTACACGTGAATAAAACATTAATCTTTTTTATATAACACATTTTACGTTTATCTCTTCTTTCATCCTACCAGTTTAGATTTCTTATTCTTGTAGATTTGTTCTTAAGTACCTCGTAGAATGCACAAAGAGGTTTGTCTTCTCCAAGAAAAAGGGGGGATCTTCCCTCTCCATAAACACCATGGTAGACTCTTACTACCACTCGTTCCCCTTACGAGTCCCTTATTTTCAATCCATGTTTAATTCGTACTTAAGAATCGAAACCGGAAGAGACTTTCCCCGATTGTATTAGAACTGGTGTTTGGTAGAACTTTGTCCATCTAATCTTTTTACACCGACTCGTCCTGAGTAAGTAACTTTTGACTTACACCTTTGTTACGATACACTCTTATGAATTTCAATCGTTTACTACTCCACCGGTCCGGTCCGTGGTTCACGTCCGTCACAGACGATTAAATGAAAAGTGACCATCGACATTCGACACCAGAGACACTGACCAAATGATCTCTTCTTCGTTCAACTACTCAGACGATAAGGAGAACCTTCGAGTCACCAGTAGATACCTGTACTCTTAACCTGGTATTTCTTTCGACTCGTGGTTTCTTGACTACGAAAACTTGACACCACAACCTCTTCTGAGAACTCTCAGGGAACCTGACGTTCCTCTAGGTTGGTCAGGTAGGATTTCCTCTAGTCAGGACTCACAAGTAACCTTCCTGACTACGACTTCGACTTTGAAACCGGTGGATTACGCTTCTTGACTGAGTAAACTTTTCTGGGACTACGACCCTCCCTAACCCCCGTCCTCCTTTTCCCCTGCTGTCTCCTACTCTACCGACCTACCGTAGTGGCTGAGCTACCTGTACTCAAACCTACCAGAGACCCTCAACCACTACCTGTCCCTCCGGACCGCACGGCACCAAGTACCCCAGCGTTTCTCAGTCTGTGTTGACTCGCTGACTTGACTTGACTTGAACCTTCGAGTCCCTCCTCCTCGCATCTCCTTTTCCTTCCGATGACTGACCTTCTGTCAGACTTAATTAGGTCGTCTCTGTCGGTCTCCATGTGCAGTTCTCAGTCTCATTCTTACTCAGTCCTACAATTCTCTCCTCTGTTATCGATCTCTTTCCCTCACGAGTCGAGTTTGTCCCCGACACTCGGCCACGGGTCGACCGAGTGTCCGGCTTGGTCTGACTCCCGTCAGTATCCTCTCCGAAAGGAAAGTAGAGTACGTCTTCGTGGGACAGGTCGTGACCTTGACTCTCACTTGACCCGACGAGTACTACGAGCGGTTCTTGGATTGTAGGACTTTAATTGGTCTTTTATGTTAGTTCGTACATTGGGTGACAGTAGTTTTATTTCCCTTTATAAATTCAGGGTCTGTTTTCCCTGAACGGTCGTTAATCTTCTTGGAGTTTTCTTTTATTAAGTAAATTACTTTCAGGATTCCTGCATTTGTATGCTTGTCGTGGATCTGCTGTAGAACGCACACAACCGAAGTCCAATACTTAACTTCTTCTAGTGCTTACGAACCCTGTGTGTCAAGTTATCAACCTTTCGACTTTACTCTTAACGTAGGATAAAAAACTAGTCCCTGTTCCCTTTGTGCGTGGTCAGAAATACACTCCCGCTTCTTGTGTGACTCTGTTGGTCTTTTCTGAGCACTCATTACTGTGACTGTAAATTTTTAGAAGGAAGGGACTCACATTCATGTGGGACCGCTCGAGTACCAAAGGACTATCTTCGTCGTGTCAGTATGGGAGAGGTGTAGTCTAGTAAAAGAAGACACCGTGAACGGATCCCCACCACCTCTCGGTCCCTTTCATCGATTGTTATCGGAATCTGAGTGACGTAGACTCAGTGTTTACTCATCGTAAAACTTAGTAGAGAACGAATGTGTAAAAAAAAAGGTGAAATGAGGAGGTAGGGTAGGTCTCGCATGAATAGAGTTAATGTTCCTCCGTGGAGGTAGGAGACGACTCAGTCTGTCCCTTTAGACCTAGGAAGAGTAGAAACATTGTTCGTCATGCTCCACCTGAAATTTCACTTACTACCTGATTAGGTCGTCTAACTTTTGGGTGTCGTTAGTGTCGATGGTACATTTTGTATCTTTTGACCACAGAGGTGGGTCGAGGTCAGGACTCCAGAGGGAAGACCCGGAGAAAGTGATTGGTGTAAAGAAATTTGTATTAGTCTCGATTGGGAAGAGATTAATCTGAGCCTGTTCGATGAACTCGGGACCTTTGTTCTAGGTCCCCCTCTTTTTTTAGGTCCCGGAAAACACTTGTCGACTAATACTAGAGGACACCACTGATCTCTGTGTGCACATACACGAGTGTAACATCTCTAGGACCCAATATGTACGATGAACGAAAAAGAGTAACTTAACCACTTGTTTATAAGGACTTCCTCCCCTTGTTTTCCCTCTGAAAACTCAAAGAGGGGACAGTGAATGTGACGGAACTCTTCGAGTCCCGTATTGGTGACTAACCACTGGTACAGGACACTTAATGAGAGTGTCTCCATGACCCCATGTTTAAGACGGAAGGGTCGGGTCACTACACCGAGTATTACTAGTTCAGTGGTACTAGAAGGGAAGTAGCTCGTGAAGGTAAAAGTCTCAAAATGACCTACTAGGTGTTGGTCCTCAGAGTTCAGGAACAAAACTGAAGAGAATCCAATAACACAAGGTAAATCCTATGAGTAGAGTGAAGTGAAAACACAGTATTTAGAATTATAAGAATTTTAAGTGTAGAAAAATCTATCATCCGAGCACTACGTTACGATTATCAGATGACTTGGCTCACCTAAATTAAACCAAACCTTGCATCCTCGGACTATCTTCCCCGAAGAGACTACCGAGTTATCATTTCTTAGACGGACACTACGTCCTCTGCTAGGGACCTAGTACTTCTAGACCTCTTCCTTTACCGTTAGGTGAGGTCATAAGAAGGACCCTTTAGGGTAGCTGTCTCCTCGGACTATTAGATGTCAGGTACGTGTTTTCTTAGTCTATACTACACCGTTGATTTTGGTTTTCGGACGATCTTTACCAACCAAAAGTCCTTTTCTGTAATTAAGAAACTGATTTTTTCTCATACATGATACCTTTTAATTTTAATTTTTATATTAATGTTTTCCTTTTGTGAGTAATATAATGGTGAATCTCTATTCCATAATAGGAAAACTTCAAATGAAACATTTTGTGACTTTAATTTGAGAAGTCAAAAAAAGGGTTTATTCATTCTTTATTATAGTTCTAGTAAATATTTTAGTCGGAACAAGAAGGTTCACTAAGTTTGACAGTAGTATAACTTTACCAACTTTACGATGAAATGAATATAAATTTTTCAACAGTCTTCATCGTCAGAGGTGAATTAGAAGGATATGAAATTAAAGGAATAGACATTTCCCCCATGTCATTACCTTGTGTGGAGTAATAACAACACTCTTGACTCAATTATGTACTCGTCTAGAATCTTACATTGTTCAAGATACCTTCAAAAACGTCAACGATGAGTCAGGATTTTCATTGAGATGAAACAGTACAGGAGAAGTATATGTCGACCCAAAAGAGTAGGCATAAATCTTCACCTTTACTACAGGTCCAAAAAGGGGTAATAAGTTAAAAACAGTCCAAATCATGGTTTTAATATACTAGAAATATCTTTGTTTAAAACTTAAAGGGTAGAAAGGGGATACGAGACCTTGTTGAATTTTCTTGAACCTCATTACAGAAAGAATTTTAAAACTTTCTCGAGTGAGTTTTAAAGGTTCTAGTCGAAAAGGCTCCATTGCAACATTTTCGAATTTTAAACAAAGAAGTCGATAGTTTAAAAGATGAAGAATTAAAACTATTGTGTGAAAGGACTTTTTTTAAAGTTCTAAAATAAATGACCCGAAGGGACCACCGAGTCTGCCATTTCTTAGACGGATGTCACGTCCTCTGGACCCAAACTAGGGATCCAGGTCTTCTGGGGGACTTCTTCCCTTACCGATGGGTGAGGTCATAAGAACGGATCTCTTAGGGCACCTGTTTCCTCGGACAATCCGATGGTAAGTACCCCAGTGTTTCTCAGTCTGTACTGACTCACTGATTGTGAAAGAATAGGTAGTATAAAGGAAAGAATAAGTATTGAAACCGATAAAATAAGTCAAAAAGAAACTAATTCGATCGATCGGACCACCCGACGGCAGAGACCTCAGCGTGTCTCAGCCTGTGCTGACTTCACTGAACCATCATCATCATCATCTCTAAATAAATAATCAAAAAGGGAAGTTGGTCGGTTAAGAGATGGTAGAAAGATGAATTCTTATTACCCTTTTCTGGACCTGTAGTAAGGGTGAAGATTTATGTCTACTCTTTTGAGTCGTCATATATTTCTCCCGTACTGTCTCATCCAACCAAAAAAAAAACAAAAAAAAAAGGCCCATTCTTACTCTCCGATTATCTTCTCGATCCCTCGACGAAGTCCTCAAGGTCACATTCCACTATTTCCAGACCTGAGGCCTTCATCTCCGTCGTAGAAAAGTCAGATCGTCTTACGGTAGAAAGTACCCATCTCTACTACTATGTAGATAGAAGGTGTTTTTCTTTTATGTAAGACTCTTATAAATTAGTACTATTACAAAGAAAGTGTATAATTTTATAAAGTGACCAGGTAGGTATAAAGTGACGGGGTCCTTATGTAGGGAGGGATGTGTAAACTAGTGTGGAGAAAGAATGTTACAGGAAGAGGTACCGGATCTGGTCCCCAGTCATTTGATGTCCGACGTAAGTTTTGGACCGGACGACAGAGAAAGACACTTCAAAACTATCTTGTGTTGAGTCAGGTAAGTAAACGGATAAAGAGGGACCGACGAAAACATGATTTTACCTTCTCGACTTCTCGATGTTGTCTCTGGTGTCCACTGGGTGTTTCGTGTTTTATAAATGAGAGATCGGGAAATGTTTTTTTTTTTTCACCACTAGAAAGTAGATGAGATCTGAATAGGTTTAGGACGAGTAGGGATTTTCGAGTCAAGTTTCACGAGAACTCAGGAGTCTGGTATTACTGGAAAGAGAAAGGAAACTTAATCATCAACGATAACAGACCCCGTGTACAATAAAGTCAGGAGAATGTTACATAACAGAACTCAAAGAAAATATTTTTTTTAATATTCGTATCTAAAAAAAATATGGTTAATGTTTATATTTTTTTAAAATTTCTAAAAAATACACCTGGTAAAATTTTCGAAAATAACTTAAAATAATGTTATAACGAAGACAAAATACAAAAAAATTAAAAATTAAATAAAAAATTAAGTTCCTATTAACGAAATGTCTTAAAACAACCAAAGATGGTTTGTAGTTACCTCTTCCGTGACCGTTGGGTGAGGTCATGAGAACGGACCTTTTAGGGTACCTGCCTCCTCGGACCATCCGACGTCAGGTACCCCAGTGATTCTCAGCGTGTGCTGATTCGTTGAAGTGAAAGAGAAAAGTGGAAGTACGTGACCTCTTCCTTTACCGTTGGGTGAGGTCACAAGAACGGACCTCTTAGGGTCCCTGCCCCCTCGGACTACCCGACGGCAGATACCCCAGTGTATGTCAGTCCGTGCTGACTTCGCTAAATCGTCGTCGTTGTCGTCGTCGGTTTGTAGTGGTACTTAGTCGGTATCCATTTGTATATAGGAGAGGGAGAACTTGGAGGGAGGGTAGAGGGAGGGGTGGGGTGGGGAGATCCGACAATGTATCGGGTCCAAACTCAAGGGACAAAACCAAAGAACCGGTGTTCCGTATACCTTAGAATCGAGGGACTGGTCCCTAACTTGTATGTGAGGGACGTGATCTTTCACTTCTGGATTGTTCGTCTCGTGGTCCCTTCAGGATATTTACACTTGAAAGAACTTTTGTTCCTGGTATATATGTTTTATGAACGACCGTCAATTACTGTAAGTTCCGTGTCAAGATCCATTACACCCCTTACGGTAACGGATGTGTGTGGGAGTGGCGGTCGGAACGGGGCCTACTGTACCCGTTATGTTGAAATCCTATGAAGTTGTGTTTCCGTCTATATGAACCTTCTGCTGAGACACCTAATCACTACGTTAACCTCAGGGTAGATTCTTGGAACGTTAAATAGAGAAATGACAATTGCCGAAGACTTTTCCACTTAATCATCTATAGATTTTTCCGATCACAAGTGATCGTAGTATTGAGAGGTTTTTAATTAACGGATCCAGTTAAGAGGTTGGAAGTGACTGTAAATTCCCTTGAAGGAAAGTTGATTGTCGACCCACAATTGTTTTCGGTGTGTAATTCACGACCCTCTTTGACCTTTTCATATGTCTATTTCGAGTTGTAAGTCTTTTGATTCTAGTACCGTAGGTCAGAGTAGTGAAATACCGTTTATGTACCCCTTCGTCACCATTGTCACCGACTGAAATAAAAAGACCCGAGGCTTTAGTGACATCTACCACTGACGTCGGTACTTTAATTTTCTGTGAGGAACCTTCCTTTCAATACTGGTTGGATCTCTCGTATAACTTTTCGTCTCTGTAATGAAACAGTTGTTTCCAGGTAGCTCAGTTCCGATACCAAAAAGGTCACCAGTACATACCTACACTCTTAACCTGATATTTCTTTCGACTCGTGGCTTCTTAACTACGAAAACTTGACACCACAACCTCTTATAATAATTCTCAGGGAACCTGACGTTCCGTTAGGTTGGTCAGGTAGGATTTCCTCTAGTCAGGACCCACAAGTAACCTCCCAGAGTACACCTTCTACTTTGGGGTTATGAACCCGGTGGACTACGTTTCTCGACTGATTCAACTTTTCTGGGACTACGACCCTTTCTAACTCCCGTCCTCCTCTTCCCCTGCTGTCTCCTACTCTACCAACCTACCGTAGTGACTGAGTTACCTGTACCCAAACCCACCTGAGGTCCTCAACCACTACCTGTCACTCCGGACCGCACGACGTTAAGTACCCTAGCGTTTCTCAGCCTGTACTGACTCGCTTACTTGACTTGACTTGACTTGATTTGAGTTGTATACACAAAATCCGACAGTATACCTCTGTAAATGTTTCTTCAGTGTATAAAATTGGAGAACACACCACAAGACGAAGGAGGGGATGAAGAAACAAAAGTACGAGAAAGTCAGTTCAAAGGAGTACCTGATTTACCGTTTGGGGTGATCCCCACATTCCATAAGAGTGAGATGCGAGCGAAATAAACACTCTGTCAAAACGTATGATTGTTTCTTACGTCCCAGACCTTGGTTTGGTTCAAGATTTAGCGTCGAGTATACGAGCGATTAAACGGGTCCAAGGAATTGAAGGAAATTATGGAGTAGACTTTTTACCCCTATCATTTTTTTACCCTCTTCTGAGTCCTCTCAGGGAACCTAACGTTCCTGTAGTTTGGTCAGTGAGGATTTCCTTTAGTTGGGATTAATAAGTAACCCTCCTGACCACGATTTCGACATCGAGTTTATGATACCGGTGGACTACACTTCTAGGTTGATTACCTTTTCTGGGACTACGATCCTTTCTGACTTCCGTTTTTCCTCTTCCTCCCCGTCTCCTACTCTACCAACCTATCGTAGTGGTTGAGTTACCTGTACTTAAACTCGTTTGAGACCCTCTATCTATCACTTCCTGTCCCTTCAGACCGTACGACGTCAGGTACCCCAGTGTTTCTCAGTCTGTACTGAATCACTGATTTATTGTTGTTTAGAGCCTTCCACTCATACTTGAAGGTACTCTATTATATCCAGTACAAGAGTCTTATTTCGGATCTTGTAAGATACACACACACGAGTCGGTGAGTCAGTACAGGCTGAGAAACGTTGGGGTACCTGTCATCGGACGGTCCGAGGAGACAGGTACCTTAAAAGGTCTTTCCTTATGACCTCACCCAACGGTAAAGGAAGAGGTCCCCTAGAAGAGTTGGGGCCCTAGTTTGGGTGTAAAGAACGTAGAGGACGAAACCGTCCACCTAAGAAATAGTGATTACGGTGGACCCTTCGGGATTTGTGAGGCTTTGTGAAATTTGTTGGGTATTTATAGTCGGTAATAATAAAAACAAAAATAATACTCTGTTCATGAAACAAAGATCTTTATAAGACACTGACAAGTCAGTACATACCAAAGACGGTCTATGGCTAAACTACCTGATGAACTTTATTTCGACCCCTAGGTCCTAGGATTTAAATAGCCGTCACTCTGGTACTGTGAAAAAAAGAGAAAACCTCCTATGTGATCTTTTATCCTTTATTCTCGAGATTAAAACTTTAGTGAACTTAAGTCAACTTTAGGCAACTTTTCGGAGAACATCCCTGACATTGGTGATAAAATAAAATTTATTACCCCTTTTTTTAATTGTCGTTCCTTTTTATTGAAAGGTCCTGACTGTAGTGTAGGGAACTTGTGTAACATTAACAAAAAGAAAAGAAGACTTATTTTATTGTTCATAATACAATTATGTGGGTTTCGGTTGGACCTTACACACTAGATACGTCCTTGCCTTAACGTTTACAAACTAGTCCTATCGTCCTTCGTGTGTAAGACGGTGAGCTGAGGGTTTTATCTTTTGGATAAATCGTGAAACATTTTGTGTGATTTACTTCAAACGAGAGAGGACGTCTATCTCTAAAATGAAGTAAAACACGGTCGTTTTAAAAACTTTTAACGTACTCCTCTCTCGTTAAAAACCGTGAAACCGACCCTCATGTTTTACAATCGTTTACCCCGACTTTCCTAGAATTCACATTACAACCTTATTATAAGTGTGTTGTGACCGACGTAGAAGTAAAAATTGGATAAATGTATAAGTGTCCTTTTTTACGAACCGTCAATAAACAGATTTCCCTGGATAAATTCCCCTTTTACCGTAAGTGTTAAGAACTTACGTAATCAGTTTTAAAACGACACGTATTGTTAAGTATTTCTTTTTATAGTAAAGTCGATAGTACCTTCTTACACCTTCCTATATCCACCTTCTTAAGACCTACAGTCACAATCGAAACCTGGGTCTGTCTTCCTTTTTCCCTTCCTTCGCTTTTGATGTAGGACTTTTAAAGGTCTCATTCTCCTGTGACTCTCTGAGTTATTTTTTCGACTTTCCTGACTGTCTTTAAAGTCAAAAGGTTGTACCGAGAGAATTAAACACTGGTGAAAGAGTCAAATGTGCCTAAAGTTTTTCTCTTCGTACGACAGGTGGACTTATTTTTTGTAGTAAAGTAAGTATTGTACAAATTGTCGACAGAAGAAACAGGTACCGTGTTGACATCTTTGACACTTATCTATATCTTCATAGATATATCAAGAACGAGTGTTTCTTGAATGTTAGTTTCTTTCTTACGTCATAAGTAATAATGTCGGATCTATAAATCCTCATTTTTCTTCGAGGTCGGAGACCGTATCTGATCGAAGAGGTCTTCGTCTACGATTCTAAAACCTTAGTTATAGACATTTTTCCTCCATTTCCCTCATCCTAATTCGTTTCCAGTTTAACAAGAACAGGTCAGCGATTCAGTACAGACTGAGAAACGTTCGGGTACCTGACGTCGTACGGTCCGAAGGGACAGGAAGTGATAGAGGACCTTAAACGAGTTTGAGTACAGGTGACACAGTTACTCCGGTAGGTGGGTAGGGTAGGAGACAGTGGCAGAAGAGAACGGGAGTTAGAAAGGGTCGTAATTCCACGTTTAACGTAAAAAAAAAAAAAAACCGACCAGTTAATAAAACGTCTGGTGACGTCCAGGTTGACGTTAAGTCCGGACTGTTTCGGTACCGGGTGGGTCCCTCCCCACGACTTCGCATATAACCGGTTATCTCGATAGAGTTCAACCTGGTTTTACCCCTCGTAAAAATGAAGACGGACCTAGTCAGTAACTTACACCTGTTAGGACTCCTCCCACACTGGACTCCACCCGTTGACTCCATTTAGGAAGTCCTTGACTCTTGACTTCAGAGACGTCTACCTGGAGGATCTACAACCCTTCGTCTCGTGTGACATTTCTTCGATACCCACCTCGTCGAGGTACGGATGGTGTCAAGTAAACATTCTGAGAAACTCTTGAAGATTAATTTCTTACATAATTACCTTTACTTACCTTTAAGTCGTCTTTCTCGATCATTACTTGAGGACTCCTCAATTGATATATGACGACCCATGGTACACATATATCTTTCAAATGACATCTCTTTCAAGCATGTACATATACATACGGACTCAAGAAAACGACAAGTAGACTTTAATAGTGATGTAACAATTAGCCGATATGGAACTATGTTTTGTTTTTTCAATTTTTTAAAAAACCTTTTTTTTTCTGATAAATTTTTTATTACACAAAAGTAAATTTGATCTCGAATTGTTTGTATTAAAAGACTCCATACGGTTCTATAAGTCTACTTTTATAAGGGGGCCAGATACTTTTTACAGAGTTTTAGTAGGTGTTTTCTAGATTTCAGTAGGTGACTTCTAGAAATCAATTACAATCGACGAACCAACAGATACCTCTTGTATAGTGTTCGGTTTCGACTCTGACTTTCTAAACACAAAAAGGAAGACTCCTTTCTCAGATGATTTAGAGGTGTTAATTACTAGAATGAACAGAAAACTCTTTTTATCTCAACTAAGTCGCAATACTCTCACCAACAGGACTAGGAAACACTGAAGGTCTACCGGTCAGAACTGACTTCTTCCAGTTAAACCACCGTATCTTTACGAGCATAGGGAAAGTTGACATGGTTCGAGTAGTTATTCGACGAGAAGAGTTGGGACGGAACTTCGGTAGGGTGTGTCGTACATACACGTACAGTCTGCCGTCGTCCCGGAGACAGTTAGTGACACACGGTACATGGGGTAACACAGTAAGTCAGGGTCACAAGTAAGGAGTTCTTCTCAGTTATAAACTGGTTTTGACATGGTTCGTGATCAGGGTGTCGGAGGGTGTGTGACGGAAGAAAGTAGAGTGGTCGTCAGACACACTAGTTGTCATCACGATAAAGGGAAAAAAAAAAAAGGGGGTTACCTCCTACTCTCTCCAGCCCTCTAGATTTTAATTTCAACAACCCTGAAGGGACCACCACGTCACCTATGCGTAGACGGAGGGTCCCTGTGACCAAACTAGGGACCAGGTCGTCCTAAGATGTACGGCACCTCGTTGCTTCGGGCACGTGGCGTTGATGACTTCGGGCACTGGACTCTCGGACACAAGGTGTTGTTCTCTCTCGTCGTGTTACCCTTTGGGTTCGTGGTGTTCATTCTCATCGCGAGTGACGTCGATCTCTTTCGGACCCGTGTCGGGACTTCTGGGTCACGGTGGTTTTCATTATCTAGTCAATAATATAATATATATAAAACCATTCGTCGTCAAGTTACACTTATCTCTAGACATTGAGGAGTAGATACGAAGGATAACAATTTGATTAGGTAGGAGGATTGTGACAGGTAGTCATGTAAGAAACACAAACGGCATCGTATGGTCACGATACTTTATAATTATTGCAAAAAAGGAGGGTTGTTCTAAGACACCAGTTTTTTTTTAACCTTTAGTGATTCGATTTGTCAATTTGTCTCAACAAAAAAAAATTTATTTTTGTGTCCTTCAGAGTCTCGTACAAGTACGATTACACGTGACACTTAGATATTTGTCGAGTTTCCGTCTCCAAAGGTATTGACTGAACTGGTGTTTTTAGAAAGGATACCCGTAGAACGTTTTTTGATTCCCAGGTGTCGTGTTTGCTACCCTTTGACGACACGTCGGGAGGGAGTCGGTCTATAGTCTTTGAAGAGAAACCGGACCATATAATGTGACTATTCTCCTGTTCAAAAGTAATGACTCCCCGTCACCAAGGGTTTGAGGCCTCGTACCAGAGGGTCGTCACCCCCTCTGTGGAACGGAAGTCCAGGAAACTGACTTAGTCAAACTAGTTCATCTACGATCCTCTCTGACTCAAGACTGTCAAAATTGTACTTTCTTATGTTTCTAATTTTTTAGACTTTACTATTTATTGTCATGTTGTAACATTCCCGAGAAGACAGAGACTTGCCGTAAAGAATCTTAAGGTTTCTCTTGGTGATTGAAGATTTACTTTTTGCGTTTACCTTCTCGAATATGGTGAGTGTGTGAGTCTTGATATCTATTCTAGGTTGCAAAAGTGCTGTATTTTTTTTTTTTGTGTTGTTTGACCGGACTGTCGATAATTGGTGAAGTTTTATATATTTAAAGAGACAAAAGGACAAAAAATCCGTCGCTGTAAAAAAAACCATATTCCATTCAGAGTAGGTACTTTAAACTATCGTCGACGAAGAGTCTCAATCAGACCGTCAGTCGAACGGACACCACACAAGTCCACACTCCCAGACCCTAAATACAAAGGTAAACTGACAACGGAAACCTGAAGATACGGAGACCCAATGATCCTGACTCTCCTTTGGTCGATGATTCCCTCTTTTTACTTCCCACCCACCCTACTTACTGTTGTTTCAGTTCTTAGATTCTACGGTGTCAGAGGCTCAGAAGGTTTTCTTGTCGAAGTTTGTCGTACACCCACCGTTCAGTTCCTGACTAAAAATAATCATAACGGTATTTAAAGGGTTTGGAGCATCCTTTACAGTGGAGACACCGGTCTCACATTATTTAATCCCTAATTCTCTTGAATTTTAAGGTGTGACTTTTTTCCACAATCCGAGAAGGAAATTCTAGGGATAAATTTTATAATAAATACATATACTCAAGGGTATATACTAATTTCACCGTCCACCATGAAAAGTTTCTATTTGATAATAATGAATTTTTATTCATGTTATATTATTGACTTCTTCAGAAAGTCCTTATCGGTGTGATAGTTTATATTAAGTACAACCCACCTAAACTCTCTTTCTTGGTGTCTGTGACAGTTCTTAATCCAGTGTCATCTCTGGTTCCAGAGACGAGTATCTGTTACTGTGAATACTAGTAGTTTTGGTTTTTTCTTCGAAGTTGGATGTTTCGACTAATTCTTGTTCTACCGTTTTACCAAAATCCTACGTTTTTCTATTCCAGTTTTGAAAATAGTTTGAGTTAATTTTTTTTTTTTTCCAAAATGGTTTGAGTTTTGTACCCTTCTCTGACTTTTATTGAAACGAGTCCTTGACGTCTCGTCTCTGGAGTACAAACTTATACATTTTCAAAGATGAAAAATAAAATAAAGTATAGAGAAGGGTACAGAAAAAAAAAAGTACCCAAAGTTTGTTGTACATTTTGACTGTATTATTTGAACAGACTCTTCTGCCTTAGAGAGAATTAGACGTCCAAACCAAAGTTACATTAACTTAGTGCTTCTTGAAACACCGCCCGAAGAGATCACCACATCACCAATTCTTAGGGAGACGGTTACGTCCACTGTACTCGAGTCAGGGACCAGGCCCTTCTAGGGTATATGACTCCCCGTTGATTCATGACTTCGTGCAGTGTTCATGACTTCGGGCACACGAATCTGGTAACGGTGTCTATGACTTCGAGCACTCGGGTGCACGACGTATCGTTCTCTTCGATGGTGTCACTCTTCGGAGGTGTGGAGTTGATCTCCCATCGGGGTCGAGCGGCTGTGATCTCTTTCGGGTACGTTGTTTTGCTGTTTCTAGGTCGTGTTAGTTTTTATTTTTTATTTATTTACAAAAAATCTTTCCACTATTCTGGGTCACGTTGGTTTTTATTATTTATTTCTTTAGACTTTTTTTTCCATTTTTTCGTATGGCCAAGTTCGAATTATCACTATATTGATGTGCGATACAATTTTTTTTAAAAAAACACCATTTTATGTATGGGCGGTCAGTTTATTCGAAGAATACAATTTTAGTTACTTTCAGGGAGTCAGCGTAGACTGAGAAACGTTGGGGTACCTGATATGTCAGGTACCTTAAGAGGTCCGATCTTATGACCTCACCCATCGCAAAGGAAGAGGTCCTCTAGAAGGATTGGGTTCCTAGTCTGGGTCCAAAGGGTGTGACGTCCGTCTAAGAAATAGTCGACTCGGTGTTCCCTTCGGGTTCTTATCACCCACCGGATAGGGAAGAGGTCGTCTAGAAGGGTTGGGTCCTTAGTTTAACCTCAGAGGACGTAACGGCCGTCTAAGAAATGGTTGACTCGACAGTGTCTTCGGGACAATTTTATCATAAACAATGAAATAACAAATGACTTGTAAACGTAAAGAATACCACCCTTAAAGGACAAGTACAGACAACGGGTAAACAATGTACACTCATAAACATAAAAATACTCGATTAAGATATTATTCCAATCATTAGGAAACGTAAAATATGTACAACGTATATAAAACCATTTCGTCAAACTTGTATAACATCCGTACTACTTTATAGAAGAGAAAAACGATTTTTACCTCCTTTTAGTGTTTTTTATTAGTGGTTGTGTTTTTCTTCTCCCATCTAAAATATAAATTACTCCCAATAAAGTTAAAAATACCATTAGTTTATGGTAAAAAATGATGAAACGTTCGTATTATTAAAACACATCCTGAACGGACCACCGTGTCACCTATCCTTAGATGAACGGTTAAGTCCCCTGTGTCTAAGTTAGGGACAAGGTCCTTCTAAGACGTACTTTATCTCGTTGATTCGGGTACTCGACACTCATGACTCGGACACACGGTGTTGACGACGACGACGACTTCGGGTCTACAGATCTCGGACACGAGACGGTGTCCTCTTCGGTAGTGTTCAGACACGGGATGTTCCTTCTCATCGGGGGACGAGTGACGTCGATCTCTTTCGGGTGAATGTCGTTGTTTCTGGTTCATATTCTTTTTTTTTAGGAGAGGAAATTTTTTTTTTTTTTCTAAAACACATACTATCGTAAATTTTAGGAGGCACTTTAAATTTGACGGAATCTTTTACAAGAAAAAGTAGAAGTCAACATAAAGAGGTTTTTTCTTTCACGTCACAAAAAGGGGAAACATGAGATTAACGAACTCTACACTTTATTTTTCGATTAACATACTTAATTTGAATTTTGTGTGTATGAGTATGTCTACTAGTAAGTTCGTACGTGACTTTTCTCTCAGATTCTTGTCTTATTTATACAAAGAGAAAAAAGAAAAAATAAAGGTGAGATCAAAACTGTCCTGAAGGGACCACCGAGTCTGTCATCACAGACGGATGTTACGCCCTCTGGATCCAAACTAGGGACCCAACCCTTCTAGGAGATCTCTTCCTTTACCGTTGGGTGGGGTCATGGAAACGGACCTTTTAGGGTACCTG
The DNA here is from genome assembly GCA_006410555.1 of Capra ibex. Classification (NCBI taxonomy): domain Eukaryota; kingdom Metazoa; phylum Chordata; class Mammalia; order Artiodactyla; family Bovidae; genus Capra; species Capra ibex. The sequence goes on along the minus strand of SJYO01010515.1, from coordinate 2,697,506 downwards.
CCTCCTCGCACCATCCGATGTCAGGTACCCCAGTGTTTCTCAGTCTGTGTTGACTCGCTGAAGTGAAAGTGAAACTGTCGTGGTAATGAACAACTGGATATTCTTGTTAAGTCCACCTAAAAGATCGTCGATGTCTTGGTGTCAAAACCTCTAAGGAGTCAAGATTATTGTTATTACTATCTTTACCGATTCCAGGGTTCGTAACCTGACGTATGAAATATACGGAATAGACTGAATTATATTGTTGCGATACTACCACCCATGACATTAATCGAGGTGAAAGTGTACTTGTTTACCTCCGTGGTCTCGAAATTTCTCAGTAAACTGGTTTCAGTGTACCGAATATTTACCGTCCCGGTACTCAGGCTACGTCCCGAGTTACCAAGGTCTCGGTACACGACTGGTATTGTAGAGAGACGGAGAGTTTTATGTCTTGTACTGTTACACACATACGAAAGTCAGCTTTCGGACGCTCCGAGTAGACAAGTACCTTAAGAGGTCCGTTCTTATGCCCACACCCAACGGTAAAGGAGGAGGTCCCTAAAAGGGGTGGGTCCCTAACTTGGCCGTAGAGGATACAGAGGACGTAACCGTCCGTCTAAGAAATGGTGACTCGGTGGACCCTTCGGGATGATTAGTAAGTCAAGTCAGCGAGTCAGCACAGGCTGAGAAACGCTGGGGTACTTAGCGTCGTGCGGTCCGGAGGGACAAGTAGTGGTTGAGGACCTCAAGTGAGTCTGAGTGCAGGTAGCTCAGGCACTACGGTAGGTCGGTAGAGTAGGAGACAGTAGGGGAAGAGGAGGACGGAGGTCAGGGAGGGTCGTAGTGTCAGAAAAGGTCACTCAGTTGAGAAGCGTACTCCACCGGTTTCATGACCTCGAAGTCGAAATCGTAGTAATGAAGGTTTCTTTAGGTCCCGACTGGAGGAAGTCTTACCTGACCAACCTAGAGGAACGTCAGGTTCCCTGAGAGTTCTCAGAAGAGGTTGTGGTGTCAAGTTTTCGTAGTTAAGAAGTCGCGAGTCGGAAGAAGTGTCAGGTCGAGAGTGTAGGTATGTACTGGTGTCCTTTTTGGTATCGGAACTGATCTGCCTGGAATCAATCGTTTTATTACAGAGACGAAAACTTATATGATAGATCCAACCAGTATTGAAAGGAAGGTTCCTCATTCGCAGAAAATTAAAGTACCGATGTTAGTGGTAGACGTCACTAAAACCTCGGGGGTTTTTATTTCAGACTGTGACAAAGGTGACAAAGGGGTAGATAAACGGTACTTCACTACCCTGGTCTACGGTACTAGAAGCAAAAGACTTACAACTCGAAATCCGGTTGAAAAAGTGAGAGGTGAAATTGAAAGTAGTTCTCCGAAAAATCAAGGAGAAGTGAAAGACGGTATTCCCACCACAGTAGACGTATAGATTCCACTAACTATAAAGAGGGCCGTTAGAACTAAGGTCGAACACGAAGAAGGTCAGGTCACAAAGAGCACTACATGAGACGTATATTTAATCCCTTCACGTTTAGTTTTGGTGTCACTCTATAGTGAAGTGTCAGTAACCCAACTGATAGTATAAAATTGTCTTTCAAATTTTTCACAACCACTTTTATACCTATTTAATTTTAGGACACCTGGAAATAACTCCTTTTATCGTGTCGTCAGGGATAGGGGGTGTTTTTTTTCTTGTGTCTGAAAGGTGGACTAAGTCGTTAAGATGAAGATCACACACACACGCACGAGTCAGCATAGACTGACACTGGGGTACCTGACATCGGACGGTCCGAGGAGACAGGTACCCTAAAAGGTCCGTTCTTATGACCTCACTCAACGGTAAAGGAAGAGATCCTCTAGAAGGACTGGGTCCCTAACTTGGGTCCAGAGGAGGTAACATCCGTCTGCGAAATGGTAGACTCGGTGTGACCGATGGATAATTGGTCGTTAACTAGAACTACTGTCTTTGAAGCCCGGTCTCAGGGTGTCGACGAAGATGTGTCAGAAATTACCTGAGTAAGTCATTCCTTTGAACGAGACCTCCCATGGAGGTCGGGGGACAGGAAAACGAGGAGTAGAGTTCAGAGGAACGAAGGAATCCGAGTCTGATCTGAAGAGAGTCTCTGTTCGAGAGGGAACCTATCTTCGATTATTTACGAGGGAGGTGAGATTGTCGAGTTTTAGTTTAAGGCGACAACGACCACCACGATCGTAGACGATGTGTATGTTCAACAAATCGGTGATTCAGTACAGGTAGACAAACGTTTGGACACCTGACATCGGGTGGGCCGGGAAGACAGGCACCCTAAGAGGTCCGTTCTTACGACCTCACCCATCGGTGAAGAAAGAGGTCCCTTCCTTTACGTTCTTCGTCGGATTAAAGAGACCAGAGTCAAGGACCGGAAACCAACGGGTTTGGGTGAGTAGGGGTCAGAGAATCGGTAGGGGTCAGAGAGGGGGTAAGGATATCAGAATCGTCAGACTCGGGGAGTAAGGACTCGTAAGAAGGGAGAGTCGAACTGAGTAGAAGTGTTCAGACTGAGAGAACAGACTAGTAGTAATGAAGTCGACTTAAGAAAGAACATTAGAGACTATGTGGCTTGCGTGCTTAGGGGTGGGGTTGTACCGGAGGGACCGGGTAGACTAGACAGTGGTTGGTAGGTTTAGGGTCGTACTGTAAAATTAGGGGGACAGGTTGGAGGAGACCAGATTAAGTAAAACGTGAATTCGTGAAGGAATTATTTAATATGTAAAAAAAAAAATCAGGAGTTCTCAGTCAAATCTGGATCGTTTTATATTCATCTTAAGAAAGTAGATTTACGTCCTAGTCATAAATGTTTAGATAGAAATATGTAGTTTTTATTAGATATAAATGAATAGATCACTACGTTCTAGTTCACCCTTTTTATTGGAGACTCAGGGTATTTTAGACATTCTTTCCCTACTTATTCTTACGGTGTGAGGTCATGAAAATTGTACACGAGAAGTTATCGATTCTCACGTACAATTTTTGTATATTTTATATTTTCCTTTAAATTTATATATATATATCATATATTCAAACCGAATAAATGTCGAACTCGGTTAAATACCCGTCATAGACGATGATATTTTATACGTTTGATGTTATAATTTAAAACTAATATGTGGGGTGTCTTTATAACAAAAATTCGGGACTTTTTATACTTTGTAGACAATAAGTAGAGGTGTCTCTGTTCTTTAAATTTGCCGTTGTTCTTTTAAATTCAACCTAGTACCTCTTGTACCTTCTTGTCATTATTACCAATATAGTTCCTCGTTCAATCCCATGGGAAAGATAGAGTGGTTACTGTACCCGTAAAAAAAAAAGAATCAACTAAAATCTTTACGGTAAATATCTGCTCCAATCGAGTCGTGAGACCTCCACTAAGATTTGACCCATACAGAATATGAACATCGCCCACATAAAGTTTACCTTTAAAGGTGACACCTACCTCTCCGTACGAATTCTTATCCCATGGATATCTCTACTTACTTGTAGGATTTTGATAGAGACTGTAGAAAGTTAAACACTGGAATTTTGAGTCGTAGAAATAGTCCTGAACTACGGTCAGAAAGTCTAAAATCAAATCCGGTAAAGGTGGGATTTATCTTCTCCTAATTTTGGAACCCTTTCCTCTTGGTGGAGAACACTGAGGTTTCCATAAGACTCGACCCACCGACGAGGGTCGAAGTGGAGAGTGATCACTTTAGTTTGTCTTTCTTAACGTGTAAGAAATCCCGGTGGAGATCACCCAAAAAGAGTCAACCGACCTTTTGGAGTTTCCATTCTTAAATTAATCCTTAAATCGTAACCGAAGCTTTTTCTTCAGTGTTAGAGATTCATAAAGTGTGTCCCCTCTCCAAATTAGTGAGTGTTTTCTCAAAGGACGACTTTTAAGAACTGACCGTTCCTCGTACGGAACGATTAACCCCACCACCGGTTCTCCTGAGATCCCGGACGGGAAACGGGTCCCACCGACGGAGGTAATCCTTACCGTTACGCGGGAAAAACAAGTGAGACTTTCCGCGGGTCACCCCGCCGGACTCCTCGGTGACCGGCGGAAACACGTCTCCCGTCCAGACCCGTCCGGAACCCGGTCGTCCCGACTCGTCGGTGGACGACTGTCCCGGAAAGAAGGAGCACTTCCTCAGGTCCCCTACGGTAATCTCTTTCACGACGAAGGTCGTTCGGCACCGGTGGAAATTACTAAACGTCCCTTCCTTTACTCAGAGGGTTTAGTTAATACTGTGAGCTAATCCAATAAATCCGACTACTTAGGGTTCACTTTGGTCTCCTACCCAACATACTAAGCTACCGAACGTAGAAAAGGTCGAAGTTCCGGGTTCCCAATGGTACAATCATAAAACGATTATAAAGGGAACATGAGAACAACATGTCACGAACCCTGGACAGGTCAGGATGTGTGTCTCAATCACGGGTTATTTTCACCGACTCATATTTAGAGTTACGGAGAGAAAAGTGACCCAAATGAATCATAGATTCGTGGGCAAACCCACTAGTCTTTGTGAACCACATATATAAAGGATATTACTTTTACCGATTTGTAAACATTACATGTCAGAAAAGTAACGAAATGATTAATTTACCAATTTAGTGTATCGAGAAAAAGTAATCATTCTTTGTAGGTTTATTAGACAAAAATATACTTATTGGGGGTGGGGGTTCTTTCTTACATCCATTTTTCTTTGTTTCCAATTTAGGTATGTGTCTTTGTTACATTAAGGATCCTATGTCCCGGTTACTTATCAGGGGTAAACTGTTTCACTCGGTATTTTCCACCGTCCCAGACACACGTTTACAATAAAAGACAGTAGTTCGGTAGAAAGGGAAACGTGTTGCACTTCTAAAGGGACAACAGGACATCGGGAAACCCCGAAGGAAGGATACGGAGACTAGAACTGGGACGTGGGTCAATGGTGTCCAGAATGGTAAAGTTCCCACGACGTTAACCAATTTCCTTGGGTGGGACTCGGGACGAGGGGTCTGGTACGAGAGACGAGTGATTTAGATGACGGGACTAGACGACTGATGGTGACGATTCAGTGAAGTCAGCACAGGCTGAGACACGCTGGGGTCTCTGCCGTCGGGTGGTCCGAGGGGGCAGGGACCCTAAGAGGTCCGTTCTTGTGACCTCACCCAACGGTAACGGAAGAGGGACTAGACGACTTCCCTCGTGAAAAAGGATTAAACGTGTTTCCGATATTGAGTGAGTTGACTCTCGGATGTCTACACGAATCAACGTAATAACACCGACAGGGATTTGATGAAGATCCTTGTGTCGTCGAAGTAACTTTCGGAACCATGGACAAGCATGGATGTCTGATGTGTTTGTGGTCCTTCTCTGTTCCTTTCAATTATATATTTTATTTCAGAGTCTTAAAAAGTCTTTACTCCTTTATACTGTGTGTAGTTCTTTTTTGTTTATGTTATTCTTATTTTATTTTTATTTGTTCTTTAGGGATAGACTTATGTAAAATAACTTTGATGTCTTGTGGTTTCTGTTTCCCTTTTAGTATTTTCGTTGTCCTTTTTTACTAGATGTTTGATGTCCATATCAGAGGTCACGTTACTCCCTTCGGTCTTTTGACTTTATTATAAAAGTTTCGTAACTATCCTTTATTTGATGGTTGACTATAGGAGTCTTGTTAACAGAAGGTTCGTGTTTCCGTTTTTTTTTTAAAAAAAAAAACGTTTGTTTTCAACTTTAGTAGTGATTTTCTGAAAATGATCTAAACCTAGTATTTCTTCCGACTCACGGTTTCTTAACTGCGAAAACTTGACACCACAACCTCTTCTGAGAACTCTCAGGGAACCTGTCGTTCTAGTTTGGTCAGATAGATTACCTTTAGTTAGGACTTATAAGTAACCTTCCTGACTACGACTTCGACTTCGAGGTTAAAACCGATGGACTACACTTCTCGGTTGAGTAAACCTTTTCTGGGACTACGACCTTTTCTACTTCTATCCTCCTTTTCCCCTACTGTCTCCTACTCTACCAACTTACCGAAGTTGTTGAGTTACGTGTACTTAAACTCGTTTGAGGTCCTCTACCACTTCCTGTCCCTTCGGACCGTACGACATCAGGTACCCCAGTGTTTCCCAGTCTATACTGACTCGCTAACTTGTTGTTGTTGTTTCCTTAAAGGTTTCCACTAAATAGTTCTTCTCCCTAATAGGGTTCTTTCTTTTATACTCTCTGTGTTCTTCTTTTCACTTGAATAAACATATTTTATCATTCTTAAGTTTAAACTACCGAATTTCTGTCTTTGTGATTTCCACCCACTCTCTCCCTGATCTTAATGTTGTATAATTACTAGACACATACGAAGGTTTCTCTCTCTAATTGCGTGACTAATAACTGAGGAAATTTGAATAAAGGTTTAAAGTTCCCACTAGTGATTTTGTTTTCTTCATGTTACTATTTGAAAGTCTATTTGTCTTCTTTTACCTTACTTTTTTTGGTATAAGGTAGTTGGAGGTTTTACGTCCTTCTATTAACCTTCTCCGTTCCTTTTACACTTAGTTTATCTTTCTTGTTTCATGCTACCAAAAAATTTTTCGGGTTTATGTAGTTATTAGTGTCATTCACATTCACATAATTTAAACGGTCTGACCTACTTTTCATTTTAGGTTGATAAATAACAAATATTCACCGTGTGGTTTTTTATGGATTCCTTTACTTTGTCACCTTTTATTTTCTCTGTCCTTTTGATCGGTACGTTTATGATTAGTTTTATCTCAACCCTATCGATATTATTATGTCTTCGCTGTCTGAAACTCTGTTTTTTTTTTTGGGTAAAAATACCTATCTCTTATAGGGTTATATTGTTGTCTTCAAAGTGGAGGGGTCCTTCTATATATTGTCAAGATTTTAACGTATATTGATTATTTTATCGAAGTCTACGATATTTAGTTTTCAACTATGTTGGTATCTCTCTTTACCTGTTCAGGAAAGAGTATCACCCTCTAAAGTTGTGTGGTGAGAGTTAAGACCTAGCCAGTCTCTCTAATTCTCTTGTTGTTGTTGTTTTTGTGATCATCTTTGTGTCACCGTAAAACAACACGTTACTAAAGTAGAAATCTTTAGTCTTTATATTTATTGACGATGAGACTTGTATTTCTTTCTGCCTTTCGTCTTTACGTTTTTGACTTGTATTCCTGAGTTAGATTAAGTCCATTTTTCGTTTCTTTGGAAGACGAAATAAATTCGGCTCTTCGGAGCACCGATAACATACATACTAAAAGTCATCCACAACACTTTTAAAATTTAATAAATCTCCTTGAAGGGACCACCAGGTCACCGATTCTGAGACACGAAGGTCACTTCCCCCGAGTCCAAGTTAGGGACCAGTCCCTTGATCTAGGGTGTACAACGTTGGTTCTCAAGTGTACGGTGTCGATTTCTAGGACATCGGCGTAGACTTCAAGAGCACACAGTGTTGATTTTGGGTCTGTCGGTTTATTTATTTATGTACAAAAAATTTATTTATTTTAACGAATCTTGAGAGGGTATAATGATTGAGTTAAAGTAAGTGTTTAGATCTATTTGACTTTTGTGAAGTTTACATAATTACATCTTCTAAACTTGTTGTGTTAAGTAGTTGAGTTCAATTAATAGTGTATCTCTTTAGACATGGGTTATTGAATTCTTATATATAAGAAGACTTCTTGAGTACCTTATAAATCCTTTTGACTTACATTTGGTATTTCGTTAGGAGTACTTTAAAGATTGTTTACCAATAGACTGGTGTTGTATTAATTCAAATTTTAGTTATAATTTCAGTTAATGTACAAGTACATCTTTTTACATTAATATTTTTTTTCCTTGGATCCTTATAATCGTCGTTTATGAATACAAAGAATAATAAAGGGTCTGAACAATGATATACAAAATGTATGATTAAGTAAATGATAAATGTTATTGGGAAAGAAATGGTGACTCGGTGGTTCTTCCGGGTTTGTCGGAAAACTTCACTCGTATTAATATAGGGATGAAATTTCTACTTCGTTGATTCCGTGTCCCGCCAATACATTCAAATGTAAATTATCCACTTTTTACTGTCTCAAGTTTAGGTCCCTCAGACCATGGTCTAAAGTTTACGATGCCGAGATAAGAAATGATGAAGAGTTTTCTGTACTTTCCAGAAAGACCCATTTAGGTGTTTTGAGATAACTTTCGGTAAGTCTGGATTATCAGTTTCTTGTATGGTGTAAAGACTACTCTTTCTGGAGGGTTTAGTAATTCTATAGTTAAGGGGGAGCTTTAACAAGGGATTTAAGTTACATTAACGTTATTTTTAGAGTTGTTGAACGAAGTTCTTTAAGTCGTTTCACTACGATTTTAAGTACACTTTTCTTGTTTACCAGTTATTACAGTTGTGGAATGACCTTTTCTTCTTTTCAACTCTACTAAACGAGATATTCTATATTTCTGAAATAATTAATCCAATACCACCCCGACCGTATCTTTATCTATTTAAAACATTAATTAATTAAATAAACCGACACCGTTCGGAATCAAAACAGTACGTCTAGAGACCAACGCCGTGGGACTGATATCAACACCGTGGGTCGGAAATCTCGTATGTCCAAATCAACGGGTCATCGTACACCCTAGAATCAAGGAACTGGTCCTTAGTTTGGACGTAGGGGACGTAACGTTCCGTTTAAACCTTGGTGGTCCCTTCAGGGTCTTTATCTGTGTAAACTGGTTTCACCACTTGAATCAAAGACGATTTGGAACGAAGTCAAGTCAAATCAGTGAGTCAGCACAGGTTGAGAAACGCTGAGGTACTTAGCGTCGTGCGGTCCGGAGGGACAGGTAGTGGTTGAGGGCCTCAAGTGAGTCTGAGTGTAGGTAGCTCAGTCACTACGGTAGGTCGGTAGAGTAGGAGACAGCAGGGGAAGAGGAGGACGGGGGTTAGGGAGGGTCGTAGTGTCAGAAAAGGTTACTCAGTTGAGAAGGGTACTCCACTGGTTTCATGACCTCAAAGTCGAAATCGTAGTAAGGAAGGTTTCTTTAGGGTCCCGACTAGAGGAAGTCTTACCTGACCAACCTAGAGGAACGTCAGGTTCCCTGAGAGTTCTCAGTAGAGGTTGTGGTGTCAAGTTTTCGTAGTTAAGAAGTCGTGAGTCGGAAGAAGTGTCAGGTTGAGAGTGTAGGTATGTACTGGTGTCCTTTTTGGTATCGGAACTGATCTGCCTGGAATCAGCCATTTCGTTACAGAGACGAAAGCTTGTACGATAGATCCAACCAGTATTGAAAAGAAGGTTCCTCATTCGCAGAAAATTAAAGTACCGACGTTAGTGGTAGACGTCACTAAAACCTCGGGTTTTTTTAATTCAGACTGTGACAAAGGGGTAGATAAAGGGTACTTCACTAATAGACCGATATTTCTCGAAAGGTAAACACCCTGTTGACAAGGGAGTTTCATTGTTTACTTAAACCATTTATTAAAAATGAAAATAGGAGTATCCATCTATATAGGAGTGATAAAAAACTTTAAGATTGGATTCAGATAACTATATCAATCACACTGGTCAAGGTTAAATCTTCTTATACCTTGAGGTTGTGGGAAAATGTCCATTCGACATATTAAAAATAAAAATAAAAAAACCGGTTTAGTTCCCGTCGAAACTCTTACTTTCCCTCGGGATAAATATTAATTCAATATGGACAGTTTGTTCCTACCTGTGGGATAAAAATGAGATCAGAAACAAGAAAGTTGTTGATCAGACAAAATAGTCGATACGGTTGAGAAAGATCGGGTTTACTATGAAACTTTTTTTCATAATCAGTATCTCACTGAATTCCTAGTACTGTATATAGACAAATACTGTTCGGGTGGAACTGGTTTATTTAGTCGAGTTGTGAGTGTCAAGCCCGTCACCTATGTGTCACAACAAACTCTGTTAGTAAGTCGTTGGAGAGGAGACTAGGACTAAGTTAGGTCAAAGGTAAGTCGAGAGGGGGTAAATGTTAGGGCGTGGACGAGTCACCTGAGTCGTAAACGTAGACCCGAGAGTTAAGACTTTGAGAGTTACAGGGACGTCCGTGCCCGGAGGTTTGAAGGGTGACCGGTACAGGTACTAGGGGGTGGGGTTTTTCCGTCGAGATGTAATCGAAGGGAGACTCTCGGTCAAGGTCTGGGTCCGGAGTCCAACGTGACGGGGGACCGAACGGTTTAGGGTCTCTACCCAAAGTCTGTACTACACCAGTGTCTGTGACGATTAGGTGTTGTGTCCCTCGAGGGTTTCCCCTTTTATATACACACATCCACCCCAAAGGTCCGTTCCCTCACTACATACTGTTAGACGACACCTCCATATATGGGTAGGAATTTTTGAATGGGAACCAAAGAGTAAGAACAAGTAACAAGTTTAATTATCTATTTTAACCTCTGGATAATTTTATTTCCCTTGTCATTGAAACTTGAGGACTCTCTTATTTGTACTTTTCGATCAAGACATAAATATTTATCCTTTTGTGAAAAATACAAATTATAAATTGAATCGGTATTGAACGTGAGTCCTTAAAGAGATTAAGAAACGATCTGATTCCTTCTTTTGATGGGGAGTGGATTTACTCTCTTTCATAATAAGTCGTAAATGTACATCCACGAGTTGGAACCGGATGTTACATTAGTGTATCCCTCAAAACTTTTTGACCTAGACCTAACTACAGGTCTAGGGTATGGATCTCTAAGACTAAATTCACTAGACCTTACACGGGTCGGTAGCCCCCAAAGTATCCGGAGGTCCACTAAGATTTAATTAATTACATTAATAACATTACATTACAACTTCTGGTAACTGGTGCGCAGTGTCCGACTTGTACAGATATTCTGAAGTAACTGAGAAGGGTTGTTAGGACACTCAACGACCGAGACGTCTACTTCTTTCGTCCCGAGTCTCTCCAAATCATTAGGACACACGATGGGGATTGGTGTGTCGATTATTCCCAGACTTTGTTATAAACTTTAACGGAGACATACTGAAGTTTCAGACATGGGTATTGGTCATTCACTCCTTTTCGACAGTGATACTCCTTCCCGTGAACGTATACCTATTCCTGGACGAATCATTGGAGTCAGAGAACGATATGTCGGTAAAGTACGGATGAACTTTTGAGTCGGTTCCGAGTTAGAGATCTTAGTTAGCACAAGAATTTTTTGTGTAATTCTCAAAAGTGTAACGTAGGTTGTCGGAACGGGGATTCTAAAGTATTGATCCGAGGGTAGAATATAGATACCTGACTATGCAGGGAGAGGAGGTCACTCCTGCTTGTGTTTCGTACCCGTCACCATGACCTCAGAATTCAAGTTTAGAAAAGAGAGAGAATGACATAGGGACACTGAAATCCGTTTAGTCAATTGGGGAGACTCAGAGTTATTGTGTAAATGTAAGTGTCTTATACTTTTTATTTTGGATATAACGTCCCGATGTCAATTCTTACTTGTTCTATTGTTTACATTTTTCGATCGTATTGTAGGTAGGGTATCTTCAAGTTATTTCTCATCTATAATGTATCAATAATAACTACAATTACATTACCAATAATAATGGACCATGTGGTAAGGTTACAACATTCACACAAAGAAATGAGAATGTTTTTATTGAACCTACAACTGTAACTTAGGCTGAGAAACTCGGAGTTGGGGTTTCTACTTTTAGGGTTGGAGGTACTACAGACTCCCAACAGAATGTCTCGAAGTCGGACCGTGGGTTTCAGTCTTGGGTGAAGACAGTGACGAAGACCTCTGTGGCTTCCGAAAGAGTCACGTTTCAGATACGGGTAAGTCAGGGGGCGTCTAGTGGGTGGAGTCCCGGTAAGGTCTAGTGGCACACCGGGGTTCTTCATACGAGAGAGTCAAAGGTTCAGAGGTTAGGAGAGGAGAGACCGGGTAGAACAATATAGGTACCGTTGGATACAATACTGAAGACGGTTTATTTTTCGTATTACAATTGTGTAACTAAACACGTAGTACTTGAGTTGTGTTAACCAAATTTTTGAAACCAGGTTCTCACTCCGTTTGAAGGGTCAAAGGATTTTCCCTGGGATCGGATTGGGTATGGTGTTTACACCACCCCGGTTTTGGGTGTAAATAAGGTTAGTAACGTATTAGTTGCATCTATTTCTCCGTATTAAGGGAACTTTCTAAAAGTTCCAGGAGGAAATTCACGCAAAGGGAGTGATAACACCAAGATTTGATACCGGTGCCGAAGTTCTGGTTTAATGTCGGAAACCGTCGACCAAAATCAGACCACCAATGTCGTTACTTAAACCTCAGTCCTTAGGACCTCAGAGTCGGTTGATAAGGGACCCATTGGTGTTCGATCAATCGACGGGAGTAGAGTCAAAAAGATAGTCAATTTACCCCATTAAAAAGGAAAGAAGGTTGATGAAGTTTCCGTGTGTAACACCGTTAATTAATGAGGTACCGGATGATTTAGACCTTGGAAGACACGTCGTTGTTTCGATAACAGTCGAAAAAGGAAGTTACAAGTCATCAAATTAGTATTCTATGATATCCAACATTCACAGATTTACAATGTGGACTTTCAATTAAATCCCATAAGTATAGATCCTAATGACTCGGTACATGGGTTAACGGAATCACGACCGGCTGTCTCCGTCTTCGTAGAAGGTTTTGTAATTTGGTTTTCGGACTTAAGTCGAGTTCCCTTATCGTCACGATTTAGTGTGTCCAACTACAGAAATTAGAGTTTACGGGACCGAAGGGGTATTGTACTCATGGACTATGATGTACTTTTTATAAGACTTCTTGTCAACCATAAGTGTCCATTTGTTTCAGACCACTTTTACAAGGGTCGAGATAAAAGACGGGAACCCATTGTGGTCATATGAATAAAGGGTATAAAGATAATAAAAAACCAAGATTCCCTTAGGAAAAAAAGGGGGATATGTGGTATAAAATTACTATAAAATTGTGACTCTTTAAGATAATCGAGGAACGTATGTTGGTAATTGATTGGAAACCTCCACTCTTAGATAGATGTTTATCATGAAAATCTCACAAAACTTTCTCCTTATTAAAATCCGAACTCAAAAATACCAACTATTTTCACTATCGGTAACCTTTTCTTTTTTTTATATATCAATCGTCTATACAATAAAAATTTTCTTGAAATTTGTTTAATAATAAATATAATGACTAAAAAGGAGAAATCATGACAAAACATACGTACAGTGAAGACTTATTCTTTCATTTGAAACTGTCAAATCGTCTTATAATTTCACAGTCATGTATTATGTCTAATATTTATGAAATAAGACAAAAGACCTTACCAATCGACTGTTTACTTTGTCTTTTGTAAGTAGTGTGAATAAGAGAAAATCCACATTTATTTATTCGTAGGTCTTGAAATTTATCATACAAAGTAATTATTACAAATATATATAAACATATATATCTCTCTCTCTGATTGTCCTGAGTTTTTAAAAGATATAACGTATATGTAATCCACACCCACTAATTAAGTGTAACTTGTATATCACATCACCTTTCAAATAAGTAATTAATTTTAAAATCAGAATACTGAAGTTTCAAAACAGAACCAAGACGATGATTGAGAGGAACACTGAAATTCATTTAGGGAAGTATAAAAACCTTAGATCAAAAGACTATCAATACCCAACTTAACACAAAGGGGTTGGTTGGATGGGACGTTTTATTTTTCTATACAACATGTCGTCTTTGGTTATGTTGTAACATTTCTTTAATAGGGGGTTAATTTTTTAAATTTTTTATTTAATTAAAAAAATTTTTTTCTATACGACTTTAGGATTGGGTGTCATGGAGTCTTACACTTGAATAAACCTTTATTCCAGGAATGTTTACAATTCTGCTCCAGTGTGACCTCATCCCATACAGGAATATTCTTGTGTCAGTTACTTCGGTCTGTGCCCCTCTTACGGTACACTGTTACTTCCGTCTGAGTAAATACGTCAACATTCGGTTCCCTATGTTCTGACACTCGTTTGGTAATCTTCGATTTTTCTCCGTTCTTTCTAAGGAGATATCCAAAGTCTCTGTCGTACCCGACGGGTGTAGAACTAAACTGTGAAGATCAGAGATCTTGACACTCTGTTATGTAAAACCAACAAACTCGGTGGGCTTCAAAGTGCAAACACTATGAGACAGTGCCGTCGGAATCGTTTGTTTTCATGTCAGAAATTTACTTCTGAGTGAAGACTTTCGAAATAGGTATTTATATAAAAATAATAAACTTCAGTCTTCATTTCCCGGAAAGACACGTCCCGATCTATTATAAAATCTGGAACGTCCAGTACGTCAGAGAGAGTGTTCGTGAGTTAAGACTACTAGTTTTGGACAGAGTCTGTTATACATTTATGTACACTCACCGACACAAGGTTATTTTAAAATAAATACCAGTGACTTTAAACTTAAAGTATATTCAAAGGATACAGTATTTTATAATAAGAAAATTTTTTAAATGAAAGGTGAATTTTTATATGTTTGGTAAGAATCGAGAGTCTGGTGTGTTTTTGTCTGTTCCCCGACCTGAACCAGACGTCCCACGTCAAACGACTCAAGACAAAGTTCGACAAATATAATCATGTTACTTGAACCATCTTTCGTGCTCTCTTTTCGTTATATGTCAGAAACTGGGTTCTGTACACTCAGTTCGTCACGTACTAAAAGACGTCTACTATTGACATAAGTACTTCGATATAGAGAGATGTATATTATTTTTATCAAAAATTTTTGGTGGTCTCTTAGTGTAAATTTTTATCTCATCCTCCAAAAATTTTTTTGAGGTAAAGTAATGAAGTAGAGAAATCACCAGTTTTAATCAAATTGTCTTATTTGTAACTTTTACTTTTGATAATAGTGAATACCTCATGAATGTCTCACAGTCCAAGAGACGATTTACGACATTTCTGAATGGAGTGATTGGGATGTTATTGAGGAGTTAAATGTATCAGGAGTCGCTAGTTACGTTTCTTTATCTCCTTTTGTTGTCTTACGCTTTCTGATCTCTAGAGAAGTTCTTTTAATCTCTATGATTCCCTTGTAAAGTACGTTTCTACCCGAACTATTTCCTGTCTTTACCATACCTGGATTGTCTTCGTCTTCTATAATTCTTTTCCACCGTTCTTATGTGTCTTCTTGAGATGTTTTTTCTACTGGTTCTATTAACGCTACCACACTAGTGAGTGGATCTCGGTCTGTAGAACCTTACACTTCAATTCACCCGGAATCTTTCGTAGTGATGTTTGTTTCGATCACCTCCACTATCTTAAGGTCAACTCGATAAAGTTTAGGACTTTCTACTATGACACTTTCACGACGTGAGTTATACGGTCGTTTAAACCTTTTGAGTCGTCACCGGTGTCCTGACCTTTTCCAGTCAAAAGTAAGGTTAGGGTTCTTTCCGTTACGGTTCCTTACGAGTTTGATGGTGTGTTAACGTGAGTAGAGTATACGATCATTTCATTACGAGTTTTAAGAGGTTCGGTCCGAAGTCGTTATGCACTTGGCACTTGAAGGTCTACAAGTTCGACCAAAATCTTTTCCGTCTCCTTGGTCTCTAGTTTAACGGTTGTAGGCGACCTAGTACCTTTTTCGTTCTCTCAAGGTCTTTTTGTAGATAAAGACGAAATAACTGATACGATCTGAAACTGACACACCTAGTGTTATTTGACACCTTTTAAGAGGTTCTCTACCCTTATGGTCTCGTGGACTGGACGGAGAACTCTTTGGATATACGTCCAGTCCTTCGTTGTCAATCTTGACCTGTACCTTGTTGTCTGACCAAGGTTTATCCTTTTCCTCCTACAGTTCCGACATATAACAGTGGGACGAATAAATCGAATATACGTTTCATGTAGTACTCTTTGTGGTCCGACCTTCTTTGTGTCCGACCTTAGTTCTAACGACCCTCTTTATAGTTATTGGAGTCTATACGTCTACTGTGATGGGAATACCGTCTTTCATTTCTCCTTGATTTTTCGGAGAACTACTTTCACTTTCACCTCTCACTTTTTCAACCGAATTTCGAGTTGTAAGTCTTTTGTTTCTAGTACCGTAGACCAGGGTAGTGAAGTACCGTTTATCTACCTCTTTGTCATCTTTGTCACAGTCTGATATAAAAACCCGAGGTTTTAGTGACGTCTACCACTCACGTCAGTACTTTAATTTTCTGTGAATGAGGAACCTTCTTTCAATACTGGTTAGATCTGTCGTATAACTTTTCGTCTCTGTAATGAAACGGTTGTTTCCAGACAGATCAGTTTCGATACCAAAAAGGTCATCAGTACATACCTACACTCTCAACCTGACACTTCTTTCGACTCGTGACTTCTTAACTACGAAAACTTGACACCACAAGTTTTATTTTACTTGTAAATAAGTTTTACTTATTTTTTGTAACTATTAGTTTACATATTAAGTCGTATCGTACCGTTCTTACCTATCCTATCTTTCTTCTAGTTTTATTACCTTCTTTTAATATGAAGTGAGGAATTCAACCTAGTTTATATTGTAAATTAGGGAAACGGAGTTTATGACCTTAATGATTACCGAGTCAGAATTTGAACCTCTTCCGTTACCGTGGGGTGAGGTCGTGAGAACGGACCTTTTAGGGTGCCTACCTCCTCGGACCATCCGACGTCAGGTACCCCAGAGCTTCTCAGTCTGTGCTGACTCGTTGAAGTGAAAGTGAAAAGTGAAAGTACGTAACCTCTTCCTTTGTCGTTGGGTGAGGTCACAAGAAGGGACCTCTTAGGGTCTCTGTCCCCTCGGACTACCCGACGGCAGATACCCCAGCGTGTCTCAGCCTGTGCTGACTTCGCTGAATCATCGTCGTCAGAATTTGATAAATCGAGACCTCATTTCTAACTCATGTCACATTTTGATCTACGACAGAATACTATATGAGGGAAAGTTTTTGAAAAATACCAAGTCTACCATTTCTTACGACTGTTACACTCTCTGGACCCAAACTAGGGATTAAACCCTTCTAGGTGAGTCCTCCTCCCGTACCGTTGGGAGAGATCAAAAAAACGGACCTCTTAGGGGTACCTCTCTCCTTGGAGTATCCGATGTGTCAGGTGTCCCAACGTTTCTCAACCTGTGTTGACTCGGTGATTCGTATCGTGCCGGTCAATTGTTGCGACACTATAATTATCGAAGTCCACCTGTTGTTTCCTTGAGTCGGTACGTATATATACATAGGTAAGAGGGGGTTTGTGAGGAGGGTATCCTATAGGAGAAAATAATGATTTAGTATTTTCTCTTCCACCACCCCCCCCTTTGGACAACTATCGTGTACACTAATTCAAGGAGTAAGTTCATATAACTGTCTACCGTCTTTTCTCTTCTTTCCCATCTCTACTGTCTCTCTCCATCCTACCACATTGGTTTATGTTTTGGTAGACCTAGGACAGGGAGACACTGGATCACAAACACAAATTCAATTTGGAAAACATAGTAGTGGACTGACTTAGAGATTAGATTTCGTAAGAAAGCCATTCGTCCCTCGTGGTTTCATAAGAAACTCCTTTAATGTGTCAAGTAGATATATTTCCAATTCAGTTACTTTAATAATTTTACTTTCTTGTCCTAAGTTTTCGAATTGGAGGTTCTTACGGTAGTACGGACCGTTTGTCCCTCGAATGTTATACGGGTTACACTTTGTAGGTGTCTTATGTCTGGGTTGTTATACGAAACACAATGAAAGATTATTTACAACTACCCCTTTCACAAATATTGAACTTTTCGTCCCTCCCACCCCTTCCCCCTAAGTCGTCGAACGGTGTACCTTTATATAGAGGACAGCTAAGGTCCTTTTACAGTTCAGTCATGTATGACGAGGTCCTGAGAACCAGAAGTGAAGACGTAGTCAATTCACCGTCACCACAAAGACCGTATTACTCGACGTAAGTATTACCAACTATCGGTTACCAAGTTATTCTTAAGGTCCGGGTGTTCAAAGTTAGTTACGTTGTGTCAGTAAAACGTCGACATATTTAATTCTGTGCACCTTATTTGTAGAACGAAGTTTTGTTCAATCTTCAGTCGTTATACAAACTTTAGATCGAACTCATAAAAGATAAATGGAAGAGACCTTACTGACTTAACACCTCGAATTAAAACTAAGGTAACAAAGTTACTACCGATATACCTTAGTCAAGAGTGAAGGTTTCGAGGTTTTCTTAACACCTTGAGAGGGATGTAGAATAGTGGTCGAAAATGGGTAGTATTAATCCGAGATTGACTATAGTAATTTCTGAAGGGACCACCAAGTCGACCATTTCTTAGTCGGACGTTACGTCCTCTGGACCCAAACTAGGGACCCAACCCTTATAGGAGACCTCTTCCCTTGTCGCTGGGTGAGGTCATAAGACCGGACCTCTTAATTCCTGTAGTAATTCCTGAAATGATCTAGATTTAGTGACGTCTACCACTGACGTCGGTACTTTAATTTTCTGTGAATGAGGAACCTTCCTTTCAATACTGGTTGGATCTATCGTACAAGCTTTCGTCTCTGTAACGAAACGGCTGATTCCAGGCAGATCAGTTCCGATACCAAAAAGGACACCAGTACATACCTACACAACCTGACACTTCTTCCGACTCATGGCTTCTTAACTACGAAAACTTGACACCACAACCTCTTCTGAGAACTCTCAGGGAACCTGACGTTCCTCTAGGTTGGTCAGGTAAGACTTCCTCTAGTTGAGACCCTAAAGAAACCTTCATTACTACGATTTCGACTTCGAGGTCATGAAACCGGTGGAGTACTCTTCTCAACTGAGTAACCTTTTCTGACACTACGACCCTCCCTAACACCCGTCCTCCTCTTCCCCTACTGGCTCCTACTCTACCGACCTACCGTAGTACCTGAGCTACCTGCACTCAGACTCACTCGAGGCCCTCTACCACTACCTGTCCCTCTGGACCGTACGACGCTAAGTACCCCAGCGTTTCTCAACCTGTTTTGACTCGTTGACTTGATTTGACTCTCCACTTTTCCGACTTGTTTCTGTCTAGGGTGGGTACTCCTGAATTAAATTACTTCCCTCCCTTTGGGGAGTTTCGTCTATTAAATTGAGTTACTTCGATTTTTTATTCTATTTCCATGACTCACGTCGTCCTTCGTGGTTCGGGTTGGACCCTCAGGTTTTTCTTCCGAAGGTTATCCCCTATCACGGGATTTTACTTAATATTTCTCATTATTGCTAAAGTGGTTANCTCAGACTCACTTGAGGCCCTCTACCACTACCTGTCCCTCTGGACCGTGCGACGCTAAGTACCCCAGCGTTTCTCAACCTGTTTTGACTCGTTGACTTGATTTGACTCTCCACTTTTCCGACTTGTTTCTGTCTAGGGTGGGTACTCCTGAATTAAATTACTTCCCTCCCTTTGGGGAGTTTCGTCTATTAAATTGAGTTACTTCGATTTTTTATTCTATTTCCATGACTCACGTCGTCCTTCGTGGTTCGGGTTGGACCCTCAGGTTTTTCTTCCGAAGGTTATCCCCTATCACGGGATTTTACTTAATATTTCTCATTATTGCTAAAGTGGTTAACTTCTTTACTCCTTTCCCGTAGGGTCGAATCTTTTGACGTACTCTTTTTGGTCTTCCGTAGGGTCGAAACCTTTGACGGACTCGTTTTGGTCCTCCGTCCTTATACGACCCTTTTGTACGAGACCCCTATCTCTCGTCTTGATTAGACTTTTGATATTAGGTACTGATCACGATTTACCTTTTTTTAATTGATAGACCTATTATGACAATTTTTCGAAATTTAAGTGTCACATGTGACTTCGACTCTTTGGATGACGATAATATACTACGGGTCTAGTCCTCCCTCTTAAACCAGGATCTCGATAGAAAATATTTTTACCTAAATAAAAATCTTTTGGTTTTGTGAGGGACAGAGGACCAGTCAATATATTGAGTACAACCAAGAGTCCAGTCACGGGAGTAGCTCACTTTGAACGAAACTGAGATCCATTCTGTTTATCTTTGAGTTACCAGAGAGTTCATATTAAGGGACTCTCAATAAATGACTTATAGGACGTGTGGGTCGTAAAGAAGGGTCCCGAAGATCCATCAATGAAACGTGAAGATAGGGTATCAGTGAATGATACACCCTTTTTTTTTCCACCCGTCTTTTGCTTCTTACTATGGGAGAGACGGGGTTCCAGTGCTGAGCCACGGTTCAATAACTTAAGTCGTCTGTTGATGCGTTTTAAAACCTCCCCTCTTGACGTCTGGGTGGATCCAAAATCATAACTTCCCTTTGTGTCATCCACCCCTTTCCGTTAACAAGTTCTTGGAGGTCGAAGTAGGGGTAACTTAAAAGTAGGGAGACCAAAGACACGAAATTATCTCCAGGGACCTACCACGAGATACTGAACCCGTGATCTCGTCATGTCCCATGGAAAACAAGAGGTTGAGTTATACTTTCTGGTTGTTGTTCTTGTCGTCCCGTTATAGATCAATTCGATTGTTTCATTACTGAAGAGTGATAGGGTTTGACTTAAGAGTCCTATTTGTGATTGGGGGTTTCCGGTACGTTGAGGTAATCGTGGAATGTGAGTAAGGAAGGAGGACAGGAGGTAGAACACGCAGATCCACGTTATTGTGAAGGAGAAGATGTCCCAGTCTGTGGACCAGGGGTTCCGGGAAAGACCGGTTCTGGTTCTTTTGTAAAAGTCAGACGTAATCTCCGTCACCACTTTACCCGGGACTCAGTCTGACGGACTCAAACTTATGGTCGACGTAGTGAATGGACGACACACTGGAATGCATTTAGAGAACCGGAAAAACATCGACAAAGTAGACATCTTACCCTTATTATCATGAATTTGACTCATGTACATACATGATATATAAGTCAAGTTAAGTGAGTCAGCACAGGTTGAGACGTCGGGGTACCTGATGTCGTGTGGTCCGAAGGGACAGGTAGTGGTTGAGGGTCCAGAATGAGTTCGAGTACAGGTATCTTAGCCACTACGGTAGGTTGGTAGAGTAGGAGACAGCAGGGAAAGAGGAGGACGGAAGTTAGAAAGGGCCATGGTACCAGAAAAAGGTTACTCAGTCGAGAAGTATAGTCCACCGGTTTCATAACCTCAAAGCGAAGTTGTAGTCAGGAAGGTTACTTATAAGTCCTGACTAAAGGAAATCCTACCTGACCAACCTAGAGGAAAGTCAAGTTCTCTGAGAGTTCTCAGAAAAGGTTGTGGTGTCAAGTTTTCGTAGTTAAGAAACCACGAGTCGAAAGAAATATCAGGTTGAGAGTGTAGGTATGTACTGATGACCTTTTTGGTATCGAAACTGATCTACCTGGAAACAGTCGTTTCATTACAGAGACGAAAAATTATACGACAGATCATACCTTCACTGTTTATCTAAGTTCCCTAATCTACACTATCTGTCTCACGGACTTCTTGATACCTGTCTCCAAACACTGTAGCATGGCCTCTGTCCCTAGTTCTGGTAGGGGTTCTTTTTCTTCACATTTTTCCGTTTTACCAACAGACTCCGGAATACTTATCGACTCTCTTCTTCTCTTCGTTTTTCGTTTCCTCCTTTCTTTTCTATATGAGTAACCTTGCGTCTCAAGGTTTCTTATTGTTCCTCTATATTCTTTCGGAAGGAGTCACTAGTCACGTTTCTTTATCTCCTTTTGTTCTCTAACCCTTTCTGATCTCTAGAGAAGTTCTTTTAGTCTTTACGGTTCCTTTGTAAAGTATGTTTTTACCCGTGTTATTTCCTGTCTTTACCAGACCTGGATTGTCTTCGTCTTCTATAATGCTTCTACACCGTTCTTATGTGTCTTCTTGATATGTTTTTTCTAGAAGTACTGGGTTTATTGGTGTCACCACACGAGTGAGTGGATCTCGGTCTGTAGGACTTTACACTTCAGTTCACCCGGAGTCCTTCGTAGTGATACTTGTTTCGATCACCTCCACTACCTTAGGGTCAACTCGATAAAGTTTAAGATTTTCTACTACGACATGAGAGAGAGAGAGATATATATATATAAAATTAAACTGGATACACAATAATCAAAGTAAGACTGTCGAACCACCTCTTATGCTATGTCTTTTGTGTTCAACCTGTCATATTGACATATATAAATATATATGAAGTATATTTACATATACAAATATATAAATGTTTATATCGTGTACGTACAAGAGTCAAATAAGATTCATGATAATAAGGGTAAGACGTCTACTCCACCGAGTCACCAAGCCTTAGGTAGACGGTTACGTCCTCTGTGTCCTCTACGTCCTCTGGGTACAAGTTAGGGACCCAGCCCTTCTAGGGGACCTCCTCCTTTGCCGTTGGGTGAGGTCATAAGAACGGACCTCTTAGGGTACCTGTCTCCTCGGATATTCTAACGTAGGGTACCTCGACGTTTCTCAGCCTGTGCTGACTCGTGTATAAATAGTGATTGTCATATTACAATCATTAGTAATCATCAATAGAGAAAGGGTAGATCCTGAGATTCTAAAACTTCGGTATAAAAATATACTTTCTGTACTAAAACGTAATTGAGGCCATTGACTTTGTCGTCTACCACAGTGTGGAGTTGACACGCAGAATATGTATCGATGTCCTTCACCGTGTTAGAGAGTGTTGGGCTGTCAAGACGTCATATGACTGGTTTTAGAATGGAGTTTTGAAAAGGGGTCCGACGGGAGAGACGGATCTTACAAGATCGAGGACAGAGGGAGGGTGTCTGAGACTCTACCTTCACTAAGTACGAGTTGTTATATGTCGAGAGATGAGGGAGGACTCGTAAGGTCGAGACACACGAATCCATTCCGACAGTTGAGTCTGGGCCAGTTACCAGACAATTGTCACCTCTTTTCATGGTATATTGGAAGGGGGGAAAGTCACCTCTTACACCGTCGACACACACCTCTACCCTAAGGTACACTACCTGGACTGAGTGGTTCTTATGTCGACAGAGTGTGTTGTATGAAATACATTCGTTTTCTATTTGAGAATTCACAAGTCGATACTACTAAACCCCTGATGAACAGTGATGTCGAATTCGGACCGGGTAGAACTTATTATATATGGTGAATGTAGGGTGGGGATGTGGTTGGAATGAAGGGGGTGGGAACTGAGGATGGAGGGGTAGGTGAACATATTTCCAAGGAACAGTTAAAAGTCTAGTACTAAATGGAAGGAGTTTGAGTAGCAAAAAATTCGTCCAGGGTCGTAGTGAATGAGTTACCTACACTTAAACTCGTTTAAGGTCCTCTATCACCTCCTGTCTCCTTGGACCACACGACGTCAGGTACCACAATTTCTCAGCCTATACCGAATCGTTGACTTGTTGTTGTTGACAATGATAAAAGTAATAACTCGGGGCAAAAAGAAATTTTAATAAAGGAAGTATTAAACCTTAATGTATAAATGTGTCAACAGATGAACAAAAAAGGACCAGAGGTGGTGATCTGACATTTTATACGTTCCTTAGATATTCTTATATATTCAAAATGAAAGGTGATTTTGTCATTTGATCCCGAATCTTGTGGTGATCCAGAATCCTGTCACAAAATAAGAAAGATTTATTTACTTGTAGTTGGGTAGTTTTCTTCATATATGTTTCATCGTCCTTAAAACAACAAAGTATTATGCCTGTTACCATAATGACCTTCTTTCTGTTTTGGTGACCTAATACACGGTCCGGTCCTTAAACATGTCTCTGAACTGATGTTTTTCCGAAACATGTGTGTTCTTTGAGTTCCCGTAATTTTTAAGTGTCAAATTTTCTTTTTAGTCGTCTCTCAGTGTCCATTGTTGACTTTTTGTCTTAGTGACAGTCAGAGAGAGGGTAAGACCATTGGAGCAGATTTTCGTCGTCGGTAGGAGATGTCGTCCTTCCTCGTCTCTTCCCAGTGTATCTTCCGAGACTTAGAAGGTCTTCGGATCCCTGTGTACCAGAGTGGGGTGACGGTCGTCTAGTGAAACAACTAATATTCTTCGTGAAGAAACGATAAGTACCCATACCGTCTTTCTTCTTTCTTTTCCATTTTTCCCTTCTTTTTTCTTTCTTGTACTTCTTTTCCTCTTTCATTCCTCCCTCCTTCCCTCCCTACCTCTTTCCTTTCCTTTTTTTTGTCTTTCTTTCCACCTTTTTTTTTTCGTAAAGATAGATATTCTCTCCTCTATTATCTTTAAGACCTAGAAAGAACTTCTATTAACAGAAGACCGGAGACTCCGTCTGTTGTTTCTGGGCTTTCCTTAGTACTTAAGTGTTCTAATGAAGAGCTCATAAAGTGATGTGTGAAAGTGGACTCTAAGAAGAGAAGACCCAGTAGGTAAAGACGGTAGTGAAGATATGTGTCTCTGTTCCTGTACGTGATGTTGTGACCCAGTCCTTTTGGTCGATGGAGACACGGAGATCAATCGTGCGAAAAATACACCGGCAGGAATATCGCCAAAACATTGACGAACCAGATCTATTATGAAATAATCCATTGTTTTTTTTAGTCTATGATAGTGGATTCGGGATGTGGTCTATAATAAAACATCAATAGGTCGTGGGTCGAGAGAGGTATATATTGTGTAGAAGGATTATCGGAGGTCCGGAGGGGAACCCCTATCAAACTTACCATACATCATAGTCACCCTCCAGTGATTCACGGTGGAGAGTAACGGTTAAGGGTAAAGTCCTTCACCCCTCGAACGAGGAAGGAGGTGGTCGAGGGACCATATGGGTCCCAGGTCCGTTAGTGTGTGGTGAGGACCCCAACATTTAGGGTTCACTCGCTATCTTTTCTTCTCGCGTGTCCGGTTCCAGTTTAAGTAACGTCGTGAACCCTGGGTTCCTGGTCCTTCGATGACTCAACTTCGGAATTGAGGACTACGGTCTCTTCGGGATTGAGAACAGTGAAAGAGTCTAAGGACGACGGGGACCATAGGACGGGTCATTTAAGGGGAAACCGAATTCTATAAATCCCAATTAGAGACAACGTGTGTTGGTTTTTAAGTTTAGTCCCGACAATATATATCGATATATCCGACATTGAAACATATTTTCTTGGATCGTTTTCTTTGGTCCTCTCGACTTTAGGTCGGACACAAGGTGAACGGTCCCCCGACATAAGATGACGTCCTTTCCCATCGTAAAAGGTTAAAGGTGACTCCATAACATCTCTGTCCATCACCGGAACGTGGACTGACTATGTAGGTTTGAATGAAGTCAATATTTTCTCCGGATCTCTGATTCAGTAACTGCACATTTGACACTAATGTTATTACGTTACTATAACGTGACCGGATAAGACGACGGGAAAAGAGATAGATATCTAACTTGATGGATAAATGACGACGTTTTAAACTTTACTCCTTACAAGAACATTACCAGGTAGAAAGATACTGTTCCGGATTGTGTTAGTACCCATGGACATTGAACGGAGATTCATAATTTCCTAGTCTTAAAATTCTTATACATGTATATAGATTGCAAGACACGATGCTACATCAAAAATTATGAATTGGGAAGTATAAGTAGTGGTGACCCTCCCCCCACCCTTTCTGATCCTCTTGAACTCTTGAAATATGTATAGAGTTAAAGGATGTTCAATTAAAGGGGTCAAAATGTCTCTAGTACCTCTCCCTTTCTAGTTTAATACGACTGTTTTCGAGGTAAGATTAGAGAAACTAAAAAGGTAGTAACAAAATACAGAGGGTGTACAGAAAAAAGAGGGTTAAACCTAGTGTTTAAATAGACCTCCCAGACACTCGATCATCCGTGTGGTACGGATCGTACACTTACCGTAAATGACAACCTTTCCTTTGATCTGGTGGTGGTGAGGAAGGTAATCCTTGGATTGTCAGTACAAGGGAAAGGAGATGTTTCAAAGGAAAATGGTACACTTCAGATGGTCAGAAGGAAAGTACAATGAAATTCTGAGACTAGTTTTAGAAACAAGGATAAAGGGGAGGGGTATTTTCTTTTAATCTAAACAAAGGTCCGAAATTAGGACGCTTCTATTTCACTTAGTCGAGACAAAAGTAATGACAGGTCAGTAGAGTAGTTAGTGACTTCCCTTAGTGATTTTCGTTAGTCGCTTGTTTCAGTTGTCGGGAGTCGTCTCCCGGCCACTCTACCATGAAATTGTCTAGTTTTACTTCTTTTCCTACTGTCACGAAGTGTCCGGATTCTCCGGGTCACGGTGAGGAATCCTTCGTCGGAAATTTCCTCTTCCCTCTACTCACTCTCTTCCCTTATTAGAAATAACATATTGTCAAGAGGACTGTAGTTCGAACAATTACATTGTTTCTCGATTTACCAAGTAAGTCCGTCAATCTTAACAGTGAAGAAGGATGTTACTGAGTCCTAAACCTGAAACTCTGTTTCTTGAATTGATAGGCATCGAGGACAAGAAGAGATCGATAAACGCAACAGTACAAGTTTCTATAGTCAACCCCAATTTGTTAATATTCGTGATCTTTGGTTGAAATGATTGTATCCAATTAATTGTATCCAAACCGAAGGGACTACCGAGTCACCATTTCTCAGATGGACGTTGCGTCCTCGGTGTCCTCTGTGTCTAAGCTAGGGACCCATCCCTTCTAGGGGACCCCGTCCTTTACCGTTGGGTAAGGTCATAAGAACGGGTCTCTTAGGGTACCCGTCTCCTCGGACCACCCAATGTCAGGTACCCCAGCGTTTCTTAGACTGTGTTGACTTCACTGAATCGTACGTTTCCTTAAATCACTTTCCTGTAATTTCAATACTCTTAGTTTCTATTCGGACTTTGCGGTCCGAAGTCCTATCTTAGACCTACGAGACAGTTCCTTTCCTAGAGTCTTTGTCCTTGATAAGACACCAGTCCTCTCTTACTTAAGACTATAGAAACAGAGAGAGACTCTGTCTTCCAGGATCCTATTTCTCAAATTGACCGAATCTTGACCGGCGTACAAAAGTGGGTAAACGAATCCTGACCTACCTACTTAAACTAAAAATCGGGAGACTTCCACCTCCTCAACCCTCCTCTCTACCTCATTCCTCCACCACCACAATTAATGGATATTTTTTAGACCTACAATAGTTATGTTTCTCGTTCCATAGGATCCACAGTTCTACTTTGGTTACACGTTATGTCACAATTGTGTCTTTAATAAAATTGGGAGTTCCGGTCCTCAGTAGATGAATTGAATGTACTTGTGATGTGTGGCGTCTCTCGTATACATCTCAAAAGTATACATTCAATTGTCGGAGTAAAGTTATTCCTTGCACGATGGGTTACGGAGAACTCTTTAGACATACGTCCAGTCCTTCGTTGTCAATCTTGACCTGTACCTTGTTGTCTGACCAAGGTTTATTCTTTTCCTCATACAGTTCCGACATATAACAGTGGGACGAATAAATTGAATCTACGTCTCATGTCGTACTTTTTACGACCCGACCTCCTTCGTGTTCGACCTTAGTTCTAACGACCCTCTTTATAGTTATTGGAGTCTATACGTCTACTGTGGTGGGAATACCGTCTTTCACTTCTTGATTTCTCGGAGAACTACTTTCACTTCCTCCTCTCACTTTTTCAACCGAATTTCGAGTTGTAAGTCTTTCGATTCTAGTACCGTAGACCAGGGTAGTGAAGTACCGTTTATCTACCCCTTTGTCACCTTTGTCACCGTCTGAAATAAAAACCCCGGAGGTTTTTAGTGACGTCTACCACTGATGTCGGTACTTTAATTTTCTATGAATGAGGAACCTTCCTTTCAATACTGGTTGGATGTGTCGTATAATTTTTCGTCTCTATAATGAAACAGTTGTTTCCAGGTAGATCAGTTCCAATACCAAAAAGGTCATCAGTACATACCTACACTCTCAACCTGACACTTCTTTCGACTCGTGGTTTCTTAACTACGAAAACTTGACACCACNCTTTGTCACCTTTGTTACCGTCTGAAATAAAAACCCCGGAGGTTTTTAGTGACGTCTACCACTGATGTCGGTACTTTAATTTTCTATGAATGAGGGACCTTCCTTTCAATACTGGTTGGATGTGTCGTATAATTTTTCGTCTCTATAATGAAACAGTTGTTTCCAGGTAGATCAGTTCCAATACCAAAAAGGTCATCAGTACATACCTACACTCTCAACCTGACACTTCTTTCGACTCGTGGTTTCTTAACTACGAAAACTTGACACCACAACCTCTTCTGAGAACTCTCAGAGAACCTGACTTTCCTCTAGGTTAGTCAGGTAGGATTTCCTTTAGTCAGGACTTATAAGTAACCTTCTTGACTACGACTTGGACTTTGAGGTTATGAAACCGGTGGACTACACTTCTTGACTGAACGACCTTTTTGGGACTACGACCCTTTCTAACTTCCACCCTCTTCCCCTGCTGTCTCCTACTCTACCAACCTACCGTAGTGACTGAATTACCTGTATTCAAATTCATTTAAATCCCTCAACCACTACCTGTCCCTCCGGACCACACGACGTTAGGTACCCCAGGGTTTCTCAACCTGTGATGACTCGTTGACTTGACTTGGACTACGTACCATCGAGAAGTTATAAAAAACTTACCTGTTTAAAGAAGACGTTATAATAAACGAGAGTAGGAAGGGACATACGGTAATTATAAAGGATCATAAATTGTTCCCCGAATAGTCCACTAAGTCACCATTTCATAGTCGGACGGTTACGTCCTCTGTACCCAAACTAGGGACCCAACCCTTCTAGGGGACCTCTTCCTGTACCGTTGGGTGAGGTCGTAAGAACGGATCTTTTAGGGTACCTGTCCTCAGACCGCCCGATGGTAGGTACCCTAATGTTTTCAGTCTGTGTTGAATCGTTGATTTGTTGTGTGTCTGTGTGTGTGTGTCCTTAAGTGACCGTCAGGTTACCAATTCTGAGACGTGAAGTCACGTTCCCTGTGCCAAGGGTAGGGACTAGTCCCTTGATTCTAAGGTGTACGGGACACCATACTGGCTCTTGTATGTATATAACGACAGAGAATANTATATAACCCCCCCGCCCCCCCCTTTCAGAACTACTTTATCTTGGAGATTTTCTCTTTTAAGTTACATCACCTTTCTTATAACCTTGTCTTAGAAAAGAACGAAGACAGGTTACACTGGAACCCCTGTCCAGTGTTAACGAATCCCAAATATAGAAGTAGATAACATCTCCATCCACGAGAAATTCTTAGACAGGTTAAGATGTCTGGATTTTAGTGTCAGTGTTTATATATCTATTGTCTCTGAGTCGTTTGAATCTTTGTTACAAGTATTAAAAGTGTCATACTTCACCGAGATGGGATTTAGACCTGTCTTTCATTTTAGATTGAATGAACCATCATAAATCCTCTTTGACGGTTATAACATCTTTTAGATCTAGTGACAATAGTTTGCAATCTTCTTTCCGTCGTCTTAGTTAAAACGGTTCATTTTAGAATGTAACTTAGGGTTACCGATTTCGCCTTTTCCATTTTTTTGAACACTGACTTTGTTTCTCCCTACACACCTAGAGGTAGGAGTGTGGTGCGTCCGAGGGTCCTGGACATGGGACACTGTCAAGATTTTTGTTCTGATGATTAAAGTAAGTTTGTCCTTTTTAATCCCTTTTTTTTAAGGCTTCCTTTTCGTATATACGAGAGAAGATCACTGAAATTTTTATGAACCTAATAAATAATCAGATAGTTATTAGTTAAAATTAAACTTTTTGTTATTTTAGTTTGTCTTTAGTTAGGGAATGTGATAACTGTTGATCATTGATATAGATCTGTTTCTGATGACCCAGTTTCTCACCTTTAAATCGAAGATTTTGTAAAATGATAAAATTGTTCGATTTAACGTTTTATACTTCTTTTGAGAGGTTATATATTTAGTTATCGTAAATTGTAAAACGAATATTGACTATTTAAAGTCGTTCTGTAAGAAGAGGACATATTAAAAAAAGATATCTTAACGAAGTCTCCTTTCTATTTATACAGAGGTTTCGATTTCATTAAATCGTAGATAGGTAAAAAATTAATGGTTTCCCCGTTAATGACTGTTTATCATTTACTGTATTTGTTTATTAGTAGAAACATCAATCACTATCACTGGAATCGTTTCTTTTTAACGAGAAGAGTATTTTAGTCACAAGACAGGTAAGGAGATGAATCTATATAGTTTTAGTACTTCTATGAAAGTTAATGGAACCTGGTGTCCAAAGATGTGTATTTTACGGTTGGTATTTTAAGTTTGTAAGATTCGTTTTAGAAATAAATGAATAATTGTGATTACATCTTTTTTCGAATAGTAAAGTGGAATTTGTTCTCTAATTAGAACTTTTATATTTGTGTCAAGTTAGATAACTTAGAATGACCCAAAGTTACTACGGTATAAAATCAGTTTCGTTTTACAATACTTTTAAAAAGATGTTGCATAAAAGGACTTCCATCGTTAATTTACAGATAAATGAATAATATTTCTAAACACAGACTATTGGTCTTCCGACCGTTTTCAATAGAGAATAACAATTTTCTATGTCATAGAGATGAGATGAAGGACCAGATACGACTAAGACGGCTAGGAAGAAGACTATAGCCTTAGTTACCAAAAGTTCTAAAAATCATTTGGAGAATTCTGTGTAATCCATGTCGGCTCCCTACACGTCAACAACAGTTCAGGGTGGGAATAAAGAAATAGTGAATGGTGAAGGTCCCTACTGTCGGGGTAAAGATTGACAGTCGTCGATACTAAGACGGACTTTAGAAAGGGACCGTCGGTCTTTAGATGAGTTGTACGTGTACCCGATTTGGTACTAAATGACCCTTTAATTGTTGATTGGGAGTTGGTTACTACCTGACCTCGACCATCTATTTATCGACCGGACGTCGGAGGTCCAAGTTCATTGACTCCATACAACATTTGTCGGAGGGTTTTAAGGGTCCATCTTAATTCCAGATAAACCAGTGACACCATTAAACGAACTATTTATGAGAAATAATCGACGGGAGGTAAAGAAAGGAATGAGGGGGTCAAAAAGTACTGAAGACATTATTTGATGAGTGTAAGTTTAGGAATAGAGATCCAGACGAAGACTCTCTTCGGTTTGATTCTGTTCCTTCATATTCTACTTATGTTTTCCCCAAGATAGAAATTTCTTAAGTGTTGGATCTTATCCTCTAGTTTTTATTTGTTTCCTGTTTTTGTTGTTCTCCTTTTTATGTGTTATAATGTAATATTTATTTCCACACGACCGGGTCCACTTCTATAGTTAAATCTCAAAAGTTAAAGGGTACATGGTGACGGTATAATCGAGTACCAGGATGGATGTTGATATTAGAGGTACCGCCCCTTTTTTAGTGTTCTGATAGAGATTATCAGTAGAATGAGATTCTACAGTAGGATGGAATAACGGTAGTGACTATGACAAGATTATGAAGGACTTATTATTTGTCATCAGCTTCCTATTGTTTCTCCCGTCTTTATAATTGAAGTAAATTGAGGTACTGTAGACACCTTGTTTTTCTCATTGTTATGTCACTAAGGTGGACTGTTCACCTAAGTTTGATATCGATGATATTTTACTTTAGGGTGGGTTCCGTTGATGTATTCTCTCGTTTCGGTTTAGTTATAAGACCAGTAACAAGTGGTAATGAAAGACTTTTGTGTGTAAAGATTAGTAAAAGTAACGTTGTAATTACCTTTTAGTAATAACTTCTCGAAAAAAAAAAAATTTCGTCCATTGGAGAATACCTAGTTGATGAAATCTGACCTAAATCTGACCTCCAGGAAGACCAGTTCCGATACCAAAAAGGTCACCAGTACATACCTACACTCTCGACCTGACACTTCTTTCGACTCGTGTCTTCTTAACCACGAAAACTTGACACCACAACCTCTTCTGAGAACTCTCAGGGAACCTGACGTTCCTCTAGGTTGGTCAGGTAGGATTTCCTCTAGTCGGGACCCACAAGTAACCTTCCTGACTACAACTTCGACTTTGAGGTTATGAAACCGGTGGACCACGCTTCTCGACTGAGTAAACTTTTCTGGGACTACGATCCTTTCTAACCCCTGACCTCTTCTTCCCCTGTTGTCTCCTACTCTACCAACCTACCGTAGTGGTTGAGTTACCTGTACTCAAACCCATTTGAGACCCTCAACCACTACCTGTCCCTCCGGACCACACGACACGAAGTGTCCCAGCGTTTCAACCTGAGTTGACTCGTTGACTTGATCTCTTCCGTCTCCTTGGTCTCTAGTTTAACGGTTGTAGTCAACCTAGTGTTTTTTTCGTTCTCTTAAGTCTTTTTGTAGATGACGAAGTGACAGATACGATTTCGGAGACTGACACACCCAGTGTTGTTTGATATCTTTTAAGAATTTTCTCTACCCGTATGGTCTGGTGGACTGGACGGAGGACTCTTTACAAACGTCTAGTTCTTCGTTGTTAACCTTGGTCTGTACCTGGTTGCCTGAACAAGGATTAACCCTTTCCTCATGTAGTTCCGACATATAACAACAGTGGAACGAATAAATTGAATATACGTCGCATGTAATACACTTTACGGTCCGACCTACTTTGTATCGACCTTAGTTCTAACGGTCCTATATGTCTCTTTATAGTTATTGGAGTCTATACGTCTACTGTAGTGGGAATAACATCTTGATTTCTCGGAGAACTACTTTCACTTTCTCCTTTGACTTTTTTGACCGAATTTTGGGTTGTAAGTTT
The DNA here is from genome assembly GCA_006410555.1 of Capra ibex. Classification (NCBI taxonomy): domain Eukaryota; kingdom Metazoa; phylum Chordata; class Mammalia; order Artiodactyla; family Bovidae; genus Capra; species Capra ibex. Next base: position 2,664,762 of record SJYO01010515.1, on the reverse strand, counting down.
TTTTACTTCTAATACCGTAGTCCAGGATAGTAAGTACCGTTTATCTACCCCTTTGTTACGTTTGTCACTGTCTGAAAAAGAACCCGAGGTTTTAGTGACGTCTACCACTTACGTCAGTACTTTAATTCTATGAACAAGGAACCTTTTTTTCGATACTGTTGGATCTGTCGTATAATTTTTTGTCTCCGTAATGAAACGGTTGCTTCAGGTATATCAGTTTCGATACCAAAAAGGTCATCTGTACATACGTACACTCTCAACCTGGTATTTCTTTCGACTCGTGACTTCTTAACTACGAAAACTTGACACCGCAACCTGTTCTAAGAACTCTAAGGGAACCTGTCGTTCCTCTAGGTTGGTCAGGTAGGATTTCCTTTAGTCAGGACTAATAAGTAATCTTCCTAACTACGTTTTCGAGGTTGTGAAACCGGTGAATTACGCTTCTTGACTGAGCAGTCTTTTCTGGGACTACGACCTTTCTAACTTCTGTCGTTCTCTTCCCCTATCTCCTACTCTACCAACCTACCGTAGTGACTGAGTTACCTGTACTTAAACTCGTTCGAGATCCTCAACCATTATCTGTCCCTTCGGACCGGACGACGTCAGATGCCTCGACGTCTCACCTGTGAGGACTCATTGCCTTGATTGAAATCTGAATCACTGATCCTTTCCGGACTGAACATACCTACTTCCGTTCGTAAGGTCCACTGTCGAGCATCCGGGGAGGCGACAAGTTCGGTTCATGCACATCATATTAGTAAAAGACGATTCCACTCGGAAAAATTTTAAGTAATTCACTGGTTTTATACTGTAATGACTTTTAATTCACTACATTCAATTCCTCTTCGGTTTAATACTTCGGGGACTACCATAAATTCCACATCGTACTAGATTTAAAATTGTTCTGGTGCTACAAAAGGGGTGTTCTGACAGCCCGTCTCTTTCGTCTTCGTCTCTGGTCAATCCACTGGTGACGTCATTCAGGACCACTTGTTACCACCATCTGATCTGATCATTCACCTTCATCTATTCTAAGACCTGTATGTAATCTTTGGTTTAGAGGTTGGATTCTACAGAATTTACAGGTCCATTAAACATCCGAAGAAAATGTCCTTCGGATCACGATCTCGTCCAAGTTACTGTAGTTTCTTGGTAAAAGAGGTCCGAAAGATTAGTGAAATTGGGAGTTTGACCATACCAACGATCTACTGCCGGTGAAGGTTGTCTAATCTACGAGGGAAGGGACCACCGAGTCTCCCATTTCGGAAACGGACGTTCCGCCCTCTGGACCCAAGTTAGGGACCCAGCCCTTCTAGGGGACCTCTTCCTTTACCGTTGGGTGAGGTCATAAGAACGGACCTTTTAGGGTACCTTCCTCCTCGGACCATCCAAGGTCAGGTGCCCCAGTGTTTCTCAGCCTTTGCTGACTCGTTGAAGTGAAATGAGTATACGTCTCCTTCTCGGAGGGAAATACACTATAAAGTTCTCGGTCTTAAGGAGAAACGTTAAAACTGAGACCAGGTAACAAAGTGATCGAGTGTGAACCTTTCAGTCAGGTAGGGAGGAAGTAAGTAAGTATGTCTTCTACTTGACCCCAACCCCAACCGAACGGAACTCAGTGTACCAGAGACACTTACTTCCTACCTATAGACTCTCCCCCTTTACGCATAGACAATCTTCTCCTTCTCCCTTTACCTGCGACGATCATCCGTTCGTTACCATTGTTGATGTGTCCTACAAGAAACCTCTGTCACTGTTCAAAAAAAGTTACCTGACTTATGACCCTCTTTTTTCCTAAGTTCTTTTCAAGATTGTCACGACCGAAGTCGTACCCCTGATTCCCCGGTGACTCTACGTCTTCTGATCTCCTTTCTAGTCCAAATTCTAATAGTTCCGAAGAGAGAAGTGGTTCAATAGAAATTCTATGGGTAATCTGTGACCTCTCCACTACGTCGACAGTCGACTTATATACTCAAACTCAAACTTATATACAGTCGACTTATATACTCGAACCCCGAATTCCCTCTCCGGTTCTGGCTCTTATCTCTTAGTTTAGTATCTCGCTAACAACAACAAAATTCGTGGACTCTGCCCTACTCTAATAATTAAATACCTATTTCGTTCTTCACCTGGATCCCGTCCCAGACCTGGGTATGGTTCTAAATTTTCACCTCACGTTGTCTTCGGTGATTCCGTCGATCTCTTGAGACCTTGAGATCGGGTTGAGGAATGACAGTATATACACTCACCTAACGTACGCATAAGTCAGGATAGAAAATCGTGGGGATACCTGACATCGGACGGTCCGAGGAGACAAGTACCGTAAAGAGGAGGGTCGTTCTTATGGCCTCATTTGACGGTAAAGGAGGAGGTCCCCTTAGAAGGACTGGGTTCCTAGTTTGGGCTCAGAGGACGTAGAGGACGTCGCCGTTCGCCTAAGAAATGACGACTCGGTGACCCCATCTGATATTCGTCACGTTTGACAGTCGAGTGACGGTTACTCACTTATTACAAGGTAGTAAATTGAATTCCAATTCGTACCCGCTCTATTCTATGTTCATGGAAATTTTTTACTCCGTCTAGAACTTTGTGTTTTTTTCGTAATAATTGTGTGATAAAAATTTTTTTCTCCCGAGTAATAGTATCGGGAGATTCAATTTATAAGTCACCATCATCATACTGATTAGGTTCCGGACTACTTTTAATGACTGGTAGTCCCTAAGGTGACCACCGGATCACCAATTCTAAGGTTGTGGGAGGTGATATCCCGCGTCCCTAAACGTCACACCGGTTTTTTGTCTATTTTAAATCTTTTTTATCTTCTCATTTTGAGAAAATTTTTTTGTTTGTTTTTTGGCCTGGTGATAATATGGATGTCAAAATTAAATTTTACTAAGTTGATCTTAATTCACTAATACTTTTTAATATTCCAATTTTTGGACCCAAGCTCAGATATAGACTGTTAAGTTTTCGTTGGAACCTGGGAAAGTGGAGAATAAAAAGAGACTCTAGGTCAAAAGATAAACTATTTTACAAATGTTGTTTGTCCGGGAAGAACGAACGAAGTGTCTGAGTAACACTTCTAGGTTTCAATTTCTTATAGTTGATTGGTATTTTAGGTATTTGTCTTGAAAGAAGTCGATAGACCGACCAGATTAGAAGTTGGTGACTACACGAAGTAGTAGGCCTACGGTTTATGGTTAATAGTCCATGAGTCTCTTTCGGTGGATTTGACTTAAAACTTTTGAATAATTCTTATTTTGTAACTCTTTGATCTCCGTTGGGTAAATTTTAGAGACAGGTTTAGGATACTTTAAAGTTTTGACATGGAGTGGTTAAATTTACGTTCCGTATCCTCTACCGGTAGGGAGACACATGATTAGACTGTGATAGTCCCACTGTACCTCAGATTACTACGGGAACATTAGTGACTAGTATTATGACTCTTGTACATGTAGTATAAAGAAGTGTCCGATGTAATCATACCGACGGACACGGAGTAATATACTAATTTTTATAGTAAAACTTTTTATCAAAGGTTTCAAGAAAGAATAAGAAATAAGGTAGACAAGTAGATCATCAAGGTAGATCATCTGTTTCGTCTCCGTACGAACAGAATCTTCTTATTTTAATAGATACAGGTTTTATTAAAGTTCCGTGTGGAGTTTACTATAAAGTTCACAGGTTGGGAGAAAAAGTACAGTTATGATAGAGTACTATGTATTTAAAATCTAAAATTTGATGAGTTCTCATGGTTACTAAGATGAATATTTGTTTATTGTGTAATTTTAAACTTTTATAAGGATTATTTTCGATATATATAATCGAGGTAAGACTTACAATATTCTTAGGAAATGGTTTAATTTAGAGGGGTGAGTGTTTTCAACTACACCGTTATCATTGGGGCACGTCTTTAAATTAACATGATTGACTTAGATAATCCATCATATATTCTTACATATATACAATTGTTTTATAGAACTCAGGTGAAGGAGTCAAAACTGTCTCTGTAGTAAGAATCTTGACACCAGTTTGGTGAGACGTACAATTCATGATTATTATAAAATAGTTGATAATTATAATAATTACCGAGTCTTTGATTAATGTCGTTGAATTTTACTGATTATAAAATTTTTGTGTCCAATACTTCCCAGTGGAATCTTTACAGTCATTTACGGATTCCAAAGTTTTATTTCTACTTTAATTCCAATTTACATTGAATTTTCTTCATGGAATATTTATTCTGGTTGTAAATTAGATGCACCAAATTCTCTTCATGACTTAACCGTTAGTCTACTTAAGATCGGAGTTTTAGTGAATTGGAGAATCTCGGAGTCAATTGTAATTTTTTTTTAAAGTAATGTTCTTTTAGAACGACAAATATTATTTCAAGACTTTTTTCGTGTTACTCTTTTAATTATTAATGTCAGTTTTCTACTTCTGAAGACTTGGTTTGGTTTTAATCTAGTTTTGTAAATAAAAAAACGCAATGTTTTTGTTTTTATTTAGTTTCGTCCATTACTTTATTTGTAAAAATTCATAGGGTAGGACCCAAGAGACAAGATCTTAAATCAGTTGTCAAGTCCAAATCCAACGAAGTTGTGAAGAAGACCTACGATACTTCAGAGGTAGAATATTGGTACAAAGAGATCAAGTCGAGATATTCTTTCTGTTTTCTTGTTATAGTGATCCGTAAGAAGTACTATTTCTTTGTTCTAAAAAATTTTATTGTGTTAATTATTTATTTACTCGATTGTCGGACTTGTAGTTAAATTTTATGATAGTTTATCAAAATGAAATCAGGAATTCTTCCTTTGACCTACACATAGTTGTATTACTGTTACTTTGAAACGAAAGGGTAATTATTTGGATACAAAAAATAAGGAATAAAAAGACTATTTAGATAAATACCTTCTTTACACTCCCTTAATCACTATAAAAGGTTTATGATACATTAATAAGACAAGTATTATTTATATTTCGTATTTGAAACTCATAGTAATTGGTATACCGATTCTTGTGCTCTGTGACGATGGTTTGAAAGTCCATAAAAATATTAGCATGACAATAAATATGTATTTCTTATTTCTCTAATGAAAAGTGTGACTGTATACATAGTGGGATTGGTTTTCAATAAGTCGTTTAAATTCCCACACACTCTTAATAAGACATAATTAATATACATTCGTTTTATTTATGTCATTATGTTTTATAATTTATTCTGAAGTAAAAATTGAATAATAATTGACTTCCTATTGACGAAATGTTATAACACAATCAAAGACGGTATGTAGTTATATTTAGCCGGTGTCCATGTATATACAGGGGGAGGAGAACTTGGAGGGGGAGGGTAGAGGGTGGGAAGATCCTACAGTGTCTCGGACCAGACGCGACGGGTTCAGTATGTCGTAAAAAGGGGACCGATAGATAAAATGTATACCATATACGAAGGTACGATGAGTGAGGTAAACAAGGTGGTAGAGGAAAGGGAAAGGATTGAAATTTATGCCTATTTTTAAAGTTTTTGCACATGACCATGTTTGTGAAAATTTTCTATGAAAAATGTTAACATTCATTAAAAAAGTCGGACTTTAAAGTCAGGACGACTAGACGTAACATATTTATAAACGTATTTTTCCAAAAATCAGCATATTAGTTAAAGTCAATAAATTTGATGGTAAGGTTCATAGTGGTCCTTGACTAGACGACGTTAAATCTAAAATATTTTCAAGTGTTGTTTTAATACACTCCCGGTTAAATATTTTGTGACATATTTACAATTCATACTAATTACACGTGTTGATATAGTAATATAGATTCTATTTTTCTGTAATCAAGAGTTCGTATTAAATCGAATCTGTGATAGTGTGTTAGATTACATTTACGTTACGTTTTTAATGTATAATCCTTTTTTTTTGTGTACCATCCTTACTATATACAATAAGTAAAGGGGTTTGAGAAAGTGAAGAATTTTTAAAAATCCATAAATATTACATTTATGACTGGATTGCAGGTACTTATTATAATTGCGATCTCGAATAAGTATACTTAGTAGAAACAGAAGACGAGTCCACATCTCCTACCATACCCGACCACGATTTTGTGACCTAATCCTCAGTTCTCTAGTCGTGTTCAAAGACTAAGATAGGGAAGGAAGGGATTTAAATTGATTTTACAAAGGTAAAAGGGGGTGAGGTCCTTTGACTTCTAACATTATGGACAGGAAGTGTACAAAGGATAAATTTTACCTACATCATAGAATTTGTCATTGAAGATGACGGAAATTTGTTTTAGTTACATCTAATAAGTAAGAGGGAATAAAATGTTGTTCTTCTTTTTTTTGTGGGTTCTAAGTTAGATTCTAAATCCATCATTCAGTGGTTTAAGTAAGTCGAAACACGCAGAGAGAAGGAAGTACTGTCCTCCACCTCTGGTTAATCTAAATATTTGAGAGATGTGTACCTGTAGTGGTCTGTCGGTTGTGGTTTTGGTCTGACTAATATAAGAAACGTCGGTTTCTACCTCTTCAAAATATGTCAGTCGTTTTTGTTCTGACCCTCGACTGACACCGAGTCTAGTACGTGAGGAATAACGGTTTAAGTTTGAATTTAACTTCTTTGACCCCTTTTGGTGATTTGGTAAGTCCATACTGGATTTAGTTTAGGGAATACTAATATGTCACCTTTACTCTTTATCTAAATTCCGCGATCTAGACTATTTTTCTTACGGACTACTTGATACCTGCCTCCAAACACTGTGACATGTCCTCTGTCCCTAATTTTGTTACCGTTGGGTGAGGTCATGAGAACGGACCTTTTAGGGTACCTGTTTCCTCGGACCATCCGACGTCAGGGACCCCAGCAATTCTCAGTCTGTGCTGATTCACTGAAGTGAAAGTGAAAAGTGAAGGTACGTAATCTCTTCCTTTACCGTTTGGTGAGGTTACAAGAACGGACCTCTTAGGGTCCCTGTCCCCTCGGACCACCCGACGGTAGATACCCCAGCGTGTCTCACCCTGTGTTGACTCCGTTCAATCGTCGTCGTCGTCGTTCTTTTTCTTTACGTTTTTTCGTTTTACCGACAGACTCTTCCGGAATGTTTATCGACACTTTTCTTCGCTTCGTTTCCCCTTTTCCTTTCTATATGGGTAAACTTACGTCTCAAGGTCGTTCCTCTCTATTCTTTCGGAAGGAGTCGCTAGTCACGTTTCTTTATCTCCTTTTGTTACCTTACCCTTCCTGATCTCTAGAGTTCTTTTAATCTCTATAGTTCCCTTGTAAAGTACGTTTCTACCCGAGTTATTTCCTGTCTTTACCATACCTGGACTGTCTTCGTCTTCTATAATTCTTCTCCACCGTTCTTAAGTGTCTTCTTGACATGTTTTTGTCTCGAAGTGCTGGGTCTATTAGTGCTACCACTCTAGTGAGTGCATCTCGGTCTGTAGGACCTTACGTTTCAGTTCACCCAGAATCCTTCGTAGGGATGTTTGTCTCGATTACCTCCACTGCCTTAAGGTCAACTCGATGAAGTTTAGGATTTTCTACTACGACACTTTCACGACGTGAGTTATACAGTCGTTTAAACCTTTTGAGTCGTCATCGGTGTCCTGACCTTTTCCAGTCAAAAGTAAGGTTAGGGTTTCTTTCCGTTACGGCTTCTTACGAGTTTGATGGTGTGTTAACGCGAGTAGAGTGTACGATCATTTCATTACGATTTTTAAGAGGTTCGGTCCAAAGTCGTTATACACTTGAGACTTGAAGGTCTGCAAGTTCACCCAAAATCTTTTCCGTCTTTTTGGTCTCTAGTTTAACGGTTGTAGACGACCTAGTAGCTTTTTCGTTCTCTCAAGGTCTTTTTGTAGATAAAGAGGAAATAACTGATACGGTTTCGGAAACTGATACACGTAGTGTTCTTTGACACCTTTTGAGACTCTCTCTACCCTTATGGTCTGGCGTCCAGTCCTTCGTTGCCAATCTTGACCTGTACCTTGTTGTCTGACCAAGGTTTGTCCCTTTCCTCATGTAGTTACGACATATGACAGTGGGACGAAATTGAATACGCGTCTCATGTAGTACTCTTTACGACCCGACCTCCTTCATGTTCGACCTTAGTTCTAACGACCCTCTTTATAGTTATTTGAGTCTATACGTCTACTGTGATGGGAATACCGTCTTTCACTTCTTCTTGATTTCTCAGAGAACTACTTTCACTTTCTCCTCTTACTTTTTCAACCGAATTTCGAGTTGTAAGTCTTTTGTTTCTAGTACCGTAGACCAGGGTAGTGAAGTACCGTTTATCTACCCCTTTGTGACCTTTGTCACCGACTGAAATAAAACCCCCCGAGGTATTAGTGTCGTCTATCACTGACGTCGGTACTTTAATTCTGCGAACGAGGAACCTTCGTTTCAATACTGGTTTGGTGAGGTCATGAGAACGGACTGCTTAGGGTACCTGTCTCCTCGGACCATCCGACGTCAGGTGACTCAGCGATCTTCAGCCTGTGATGACTCACTGAAGTGAAAGTGAAAAGGGAAAGTACGTGACCTCTTCCTTTACCGTTGGGTGAGGTCAAGAACGGACCTTTTAGGGTCCCTGCCCCCTCGGACCACCCGACGTAAGAGGCCCCAACGTGTCTCAGCCTGTGCTGACTTCGCTGAATCGTCGTCGTCGTCGTCTATCGTATAATTTTTCGTCTCTGTAATGAAACGGTTGTTTCCAGGCAGATCAGTTCCGATATCAAAAAGGTCACCAGTACATACCTACACTGTCAACCTGATATTTCTTTCGACTCACGTCTTCTTAACTACAAAAACTTGACACCACAACCTCTTCTGAGAACTCTCAGGGAACCTGACGTTCCTCTAGGTTGGTCAGGCAGGATTTCCTCTAGTCAGGACCCACAAGTAACCTTCCTGACTACGACTTCGACTTTGAGGTTATGAAGCCGATGGACTACACTTCTCGACTGAGTAAACTTTTCTGGGACTCCGACCCTTTCTAACTCCCGCCCTCCTCTTCCCCTGCTGTCTCCTACTCTAACAACCTACCAATAGTGGCTGAGTTACCTGTACTCAAACCCATCAGAGACCGTCAACCACTACCTGTCCCTCCGGACCGCAACGACGGCAAGTACCCCCACGTTTCTCAGCCTGTGCTGATTCGTTGGCTTGACTTGACATGTACTTATACTTTTTCATGTAAGGGTTGTGGAGTCAGAGGTAGGGGCAAACTCTTAGTGATTATATAACTCAGACTCATTAAGTGCTAAGATTAAAGACGACTCAACAAGTTATAACCATCTTTTAATTGTCACTGTCTTAAATTGGGTGGTCCTACTTTTTCTGTTTATACGAAGTTAAATTGATGGAAATATTTCTCTGGTCTTTCTTGTTTTCAAGAGACGTTAATGGGTTTCTTAAGTACAAATCTTTGTGTTCTCTACTTCCGTTACATAGAATAAAAGGTATTAAGTTTTTATAAAGTTTCCAGTTGACAGTATATAAAATGTTTAAGGCATGAATGTTATGATTCGATATATTTAAAACTGAATTTGAATGGAATTGACTAACCTCTTCAGTAGAAGATGCAACAGTAGTAGGGTTAATAGGAGGGTCTGTACACGTAGAAGTAGAAGTAGATTTGGTCGGGTCAGATTTTTTGTCTTTGTCTCCGATTCATAAAGAGTATATAATAAAGGTATTTCTGTTTCGAAGTCTTTTGAACGATGAATTCTTAGAGAGTTAAGTTTTGTAGATTAGAAGGAGAAATGTAGAGTTAACTACGATAGAACAGAAGAGTTAAAAACTTAAACGTCTATTAGATTTTATCATCAATTATATTTTGTAAGATAAACGGTACTTTTAAGTAATATTGGAGTCCTCCTATAAAATGACAACTAAAAAGGAAACCGAATAAAAATATTCCGGATAATGTGTCAGCAAGTTTTGTGTCGTGGTTATTGTGATTTCATTCAACTCGTCGTCCTTCTATAGTCGGACCTTAAGTTTTGACGATTTTTTTTTTTTTTTTTTTTTTCTATTGAGTCCCGAAGGGACCACCGAGTCACCACTCGGTCACGGTTACTTCCTCTGTACTCAAATTGGGGACCAGACCCTTCTAGGGTATATGGTGTCTCGTCGATTTGGTCACTCGGGGTTGATAAGTCGGGCACAAGACGTCGGGACCTCGACGTAGATGACTTCGGACGTGTGGGGTCGTACAAGGTGTTTTCTTTTAGGTGACGATACTCCTCGGACAAGTGGTGTCTGTCTCTTTTCCCGTACGCATGACTTCTTGATCGTTTCGGTTTTTATTTATTTATTGTAATAAAAAAATTTTCTATTGAGTATGTGTTTATCATTTTTCGTCTTATAAAAGAATTTATACCAACATTTTAACAGAATCTCGACTTTATAAATTCTTGGTTCACAGTAAAACAACACGAATGAACGTTTACGAAGAGTTTATATATATTATATATAGGTGTATATATGTAATATAGTACGAAACTATCTTTGTTTCATTTATACTGTTTTACAATCGACTACTTTACACCCACAAACGACGGGAAAAAAACTTCATATTGACTGTACATTGTAACATTAACTGTATATTGTCATCCACAATCGTATGTAATAAACTATAAACATATGTGACTCTTTACTAGTGGTGTTACTCAGCTTAATTTTAGGTAGTGGTCGTATATATTGGAAAAAAGAACACTACTCCTGAAAATTCTAGATGAGAGGATCGTAGAAAGTTTGTACGGTGTCTCACAATCATTAATGTCATTCGTACGATATGTACTGTGAGAGTACTGAATTTATTGACGTTTACACATAGAAAACTAGGGAAGTGGGTAATATGTTGGGGAAAAACACGGGAGTTTTTGAAGATGTCCCAATTCAAAGTTTTAGACTCTTTTTGTCGAAAATTTTTTTGGTCAGACCTATAGTGGAGACCTTCGGAAGGATTAAGGGAGAGAAGAGAAGGAAGTCTATATTCCAGGGGAGAATGTACATATAGAGATAGTGTTGTGGATATATGACATGTTAGATTAAGAGTCAAATATACAGATATAGGAAAGGCTCATAGATTTCGAGGAATTCTCATTTTTGAAAATAAATAGAGATATGAGAATTCGATGTGTTATGGACAACACGTATACGTGTTGACCAACACTTTCTAAGTTTTCTTGATTTAGTCTAGAACGTATAAAAACAAACTAGGGTAGGGGAGGTTTTTGTCATTCGTACACAGTGTACGAATTTACACAGGATCATCCCTAAGGAACCACTGAGTCTACCATTTCTTAGACGGACGTACACCCTCTGGACCCAAGTTAGAGACCAATCCTTCTAGAGGACCTCTTCCTTTACCGTTGGGTGAGGTCATAAGAACGGACCCTTTACGGTCCCTGTCTCCTCGGACCACCCGATGTCAGGTACCCCGGTGTCTCTCAACCTGTGTCGTATCATTGTGAAAAGTTATCAAGTACTTCCCTGATTAGAGAAAATTGTATTACCGTCATTATTATCCCTCCCCCTCTTATTGATCTAAAAACTCAACTTTACTTTTCCTGAATTACTTATTAAAACTCTCAACTTCCTCTTCCCTATCGATTCTACGGAGGGTTCAAAGACCAAACCTTTTGGTCCATTTACATTCATAAGACAAGTAGTACTTTCCTAAAAGTACTACAACTGTTTACCGTAAATTTTATAAAACAATCCATGTATTATACTATTTATTTATGGTTATATTTGGTAACGACTTATCGAATTTTAGACATACACGAAATATTCTTTTCGGATTGAGTAAGGAAAAGAATAACTAAAAAAAAATTCTAACTTTACAAGAATCGATACAAAGATTATTCATTGATGATAGTACTTAATAATCACCAGAAAAAGACAGGAAGGATGAGATATGAATAGAAGGTGACTACGGGTTTTACTGATGGTGATAAAGGTATTCGTTGATGAGTTTTGTAAGTCCATCCTCGTATAAAATAATTTAAACCTTGAGATTATAGATCTCGACTCATGACCCGTGTATCACACAATCGGTGAGTCAGTACAACCTGAGAAACACTGGGGTACCCGAGATCGGGCGGTGCGAGGAGACGAGTACCCTAAAGCGTCCGTTCTTATGATGTCACCCAACGGTTAGGGAAGAGGTCCCTTAGAAGGACTGGGTCCCTAACTTGGGCTCAAAGGACGTAACGTCTGTCTAAGAAATAGTCGACTCGGTGGTCCTTTTGAGTGTCATCCGTGAGTTTTTTTACAACCCATTCATCTTGATGCAAAGAGTTCAAGAGAGGGAAGTTCACCAGTTAGAGTCCCGTCACCTACCAAGGTCATCTTAGTTCTCATATTTAAAGTTGTGTCTTCTCTAGTTATTATAGTACATAACACTTACTCGGTACATTTTAAGAGTTGGCATAAATGACATTCTTATGTACTAGTAGAGAAACTCACGAGGGACTTCTCTCTAGTACACCCTTTAAAGAAATGCTATAGTCACGGACTTTTCTACCTTCAAAGAGAGTCCGTTAAATAAAGTCCAAGGATCCTTCGAATCCGTTTACATAACCGTTACCGTTACACACACGAGTGAACACAAAGTTTGTAGACATATCCCATCACTTATTCCGTAAGTAATCATTTGAAAGTTGTTAGCTTTTATGACTAAAAATAGACGTATTTATAAAAACATATAAGGTCATTATTAATAATAAGAGTTCCTCCTTTATAAAAATTACTAGATTTAAGTTTAGGATAATGATAAGAGACTCCAGGAATTGTTGTTATGATTTATAATTGATGTGGAGTTTTAATTCAACTGACCCGAACTCTATGGGAATGTACAAGAGGAAAGAATCTCTTCATGGAAAGTTTAACTTTAGAAAATAAGACAAATACCTAGGTGGATATCAAGTATCACTCATGTCTAATTCTTCAATTCTCTTTTCTTTTAGTGTAAGTCCTAAAGGAAGTCAGATACCCTTCTCACGAGTCTTTCGATTACGTTGGTTTAAACCCTTTTTTTTTTTTTTTCACATAGCTCCCTGAAGGGCCCTCCAGGTCACCAATTGCTGGGACACGAAGGTGACATCTCCCGTGTCTAAGGTACGAAACAGTCTCCTGTTTCAGGACCCTCGGTGTGTCAAACCGGTTTTTTGTTTTTTTTTGTGTTTTGTGCTAGATAAAGGTCCCAATTTCTAATTTATTATTGTAAAGACTTGTAAATATTTGTTCGTTTGACTGAATCAATTCTCAATTAACAATCCATATCCCTATTTTCTCATGACAATAAGAGTATGACAGTAACGTTAGTTATTATTTGACAAATGAGAGATTTAACAATATATGTTTAAAAGAAAAACAAGAAGATTCTCGTTTCTTTAGAGTCTTTCTTCCTTCGACAAAATTCCGTTTTTATTTCCCCTGTGTTTAACGTCGTAATTCATATGTTGTCCTTGCAATTCTACCATACCCAACGTCCGACTCTAGTTTAAAATTTAATTTTTCCTCGAGTTCTCATCTATATAAAGAGATTATCATTTAGTGGTTTTCAGTTGGAGTACTAAAATAGAAAATTAATTTTAAGTTATTCGGTGAAGTTTAGTGTCTTTAAGTTTAAGAACTTACAACTTGAATATTACCTTTTTACGTTAGGTAATAGAGAAAATACTGTTTGGATCTGTTCACACAATTTTTCGTTTCTGTAGTGAAACGGTTGTTTCCAGGTAGATCAGTTCCGATAGCAGAAAGGTCCTCCGTACATACTTACACTCTCGACCTGATATTTCTTCCGTCTGACGGTTTCATGACTACGAAAACTTGACACCACGATCTCTTCTAAGAATTTTCAGGGAACCTGACGTTCCTCAAGTTTGGTCAGTAAGGATTCTTTAGTTGGGACTTATAAGTAACCTTCCTGCCTACGACTTCGAGGTTATTAAACCGGTGGACTACACTTCTTGACTGAGTGACCTTTTCTGGGACTACGACCCTTTCTAATTTCTGTCCTCCTCTTCCCCTACTGTCTCCTACTCTACCAACCTACCGAAGTGACTGAGCTACCTGTAGTCCAACTCGGTGAAAGTCCTCAACCACTACCTGTCCCTTCGGACCGTACGACGTCAGGTACCCCAGTACTTCTCAGCATGTACTGAACCGTTGATTTTTTGTGGTTTTAGGAAAAATATCGTTCACTTATTACTGATATTTTACAATAAGTAGGAGTAGGGGAGGTCAGAAGGATATTGGATATCGGGACTCGATAGATTATCATGATTACCTGCCGAATCCTAAAAAACAAAGAACTAAATTAATGTGATTGTGGCAGGTCATATTTTTTAAGTATGTTTTAGTAAAGTAATTTAGTATTATCGTTTCAGACCGAAATATGGACTTCAAAAATATTTTACTGACTTCTAATAAATTTTAAAGTCTCAAAACCTTTGTCTCTTTCGGAATCTCTAGTGATATATCATATGCGGAGAAACCTTTGGTGGTGGTAATGGAGATGGTTTTTTTTCTCTCTCTCTCTCTCTCTCTCTCTTTCTCTTCTGATAAAATGTTCTTTTACAAATAACTAAAAAAAGATTGTAATAAAGTACTGGAGTTTAAGGTCTAAAATTTGTATAAACTCAATTCGTATCTTTACCCTTAACAGTTTTCTTCGTAGATAAAATGATTATAAAATTTCTTAGAAATAGTTCTATAGATTATCAAATTATAAGGTTTTTAATTAAACTCATATAATACTAAACTAATTAAACTATGTATTTATGTAATTAATCTTATGTTATGTACTAGAACTCATTTTCTCTACTGTATCCGAGTTCAGTGTTGACTAGAAATTCCAAGGTTCTGTGGTTTGGAGAACATTCAAATGGGAAAGCTCTTGTTAATTTTATGTCCCGGGTGTCCTTGAAAATTAGATTAATACTCTACTAAATTTTACAACTAAAGTCCCTTAAGGGACTTTGAGGTCACCAATCCTGAAGTACGAAAGTAACGGTTTCCGGACCCAAGTTAGGGACCAACCCCTTGATCCTAAGGTGTTCGGTACTCCATACTGGTTTTTTTATTTTATTTTATTTTATTTTGTGACTAAAATTATAATAATAATGAACACAGTAATTTTATAGAAGTTCAACCGAAATTAAGAAAATTGGAATTCGCTGATTTTTTTATGACAATTAAACATGAAATAACAAAGTCTATTCTTCGTTAGATCTTATTCTTTGTATTTTCTAAACTATTGAATAAAACATCCTCCAGGTTAAGAATTGAGAAAGTGTATAATTATTATACCCTTTATGATCAAACTTGTGATAGAAAGAACCCCCCTCTCGCAGTGACGTCGTACGTCCTTAGAATCAAAGGACTGGTCCCTAGTTTGGTTGTAAGAGACGTCACCTTCGTACCTCAGATTTTAGGACCTGACGGTCCTTCAGGGACTTGTCACAGAAATTTTTTTAAAATTCTGATCGTGTTAAAGTGAAATAGTTCAACTTCAGACTACTAGTAAATCGTATTCTCAGTGTGTAGAGAAAGAGACAATGTTGGGAAAGTACATTGAAATTACCGTTCTTTTCCTTTTCTTTCTTTCATCTTTATTTCAGGGTTCTTTTTCTTTGACCGAGTGCTTACCTCTTTTTTGTCATAACGTTCGTTCTAAAATCCATCTTGTGTGTGTGTGTTTTTCTGAGTACTGTTATCGAGATATAAAGAATCCATAATAATATATCATGAAGTATTAATACTGTGATCCCTCGTATGTTTCTGTTTGGTCTTAGATATTGGATAAAATTTGTTTTTGACATTTATTTCTAAAAGAAATAATAGATCCTTACATGACTTACTTGATATAATGTATTTTGCAAATCTCATATTATAGGGGTTTAAATAAAGGTTGAGAATATTCAGGAGGTATGATATGTACAATGTTATATATATTTGATGTTATATACAGTTACGTTGATTTACTCATACGTTGTATTTTTGCACTAACTAATTGGAGACTTAAACAGTCTGAAGAGAACGTTTTGTAGAGACTTGACACAAATGAAAAGGTAATATTGTGACGTAACTATTGGTTCGTTAGAATTGATGAAAATTTCGTAATTTGAGTCTTTATGAAAAAAAAAATTCCCGTTTTATTATTTTTAATTTGTTCCTATGGACTAAATATAGATTACGGGAGGAAGTGATACGTCTACTGATATTTCATGTGTGACATAGAAGTTATGATTTACGTGACGGTTCCAACACTAATTAGTAAATTTATTGGAGTCGACACAAATGAAGTCACACGTCTGGAGGTCTACACATGACCATTTTTTAATGGTATAAAATTCTTCAGTCTTAACCTTTATTGGTTATTGTCTACGGATTATGTATTCAAAGATCGTTAGGATTTAATAAACTCTGAAACGGGGTTTAAACCGAAACAAGTGTCAACGGTCACTCTTAATATAGAAACTGATCGAAATCTAAAGTTTTTAGTATCAATAGTTTCTAGGGTTATGAAGTAGATGCATAGTGGAACTGTAAATTCATACTTTTTCAAAAAGAGAGTTACAAAAATTTTCATAAATGAGAGGGGTGAGAGGTTGTATGTAAGACTTTAAAGAAGTTTCATACTTCATATGGTGAAACCTCTTTTCATTTCTCCTTTAAGATAAATATGGTTTCTCCCAACGTTTACAAGATAAAATGTCGTGAAAAGTCCTCGTAGTTTGAGAGTAAATAAGGAATTGTCATTTTGATGAGACTTATATTTGTTTGATTAGAGGTTGTTTCAAGGAAGTTTATTTTTTACACGTACATATATGTCTTGTAATGTTCTTCTTTTTATATTTTCTTTGTTTCCTTTCAAGTTTTTTCAAAATTTAACATGTAAGTGGTGGTATCCACTCTGTGGTTATCAACGTTTACCGTAGTAATGTCAGTATTTATACTATTATTTCGGTGTGATATAGATCAGTAAGACTCTATTTAAATGTGTACAAGGACGAATTGAACGTATTTTACATAGTTTGAAAAATTTTATTTTAAAGTCAAGACATCCAATAGTACTATGTTTTTGTAGATGTATGGGTCATCGATCCTTTAGTTTTCGTCGTATCATGGTGACATGATATGGATTTAAAAGAGGTTGTTCCTAGTTTTTACAGTCACCTCTTGAAGTCTCGTTTGTTGGTTTTCGTTCAGAATTTGCTACCACGATGGTCTGATGACCACTTGAAAGTTGACAAACACCAAGTCTTAGACTTTGTCTCCGGGTTCTATTGAATGTATTAGTAGACATTAAAAAGAATGTAAAAAATTTTTTCCTTCAAGTTTGTATTAAGGAAAGTAGTTATTAATTTGTATAGACCGAATTTTGAGTTGTAAGTTTTTTGATTCTAGTACCGTAGATCAGGGTAGTGAAGTACCGTTTATGTACCCCTTTTTTACTTTTGTCACTGTCTGATAAAGGAACCCGAGGTTTTACTAACACCTGACACTGACGTCAGTACTTTAATTTTCTGCGACCGAGGAACCTTCTTTTCGATACTGTTTGGATCTGTCATATAATTTTTCGTCCCTGTAGTGAAACGGTTGTTGCCATGTATATCAGTTTCGATACCAAAAAGGTCATCAGTACATACCTACACGCTTAATCTGGTATTTCTTCCGATTCATGGCTTCTTGACTACGAAAACTTGATACCTCGACGTCTTCTGAGAACTCCCAGGGAACCTATCGTTCCTCAAGTTTAGTCAGTTAGGATTTTGTTTAGTTGGGACTTATAAGTAACCTCCTGACTACGACCTCGAGGTTATGAAACCGGTGGAATACGCTTCTCGGTTGAGTGACCTTTTCTGGGACTACGACCCGTTCTAACTCCCGTCCTTCTCTTCGCCCGTTGTCTCCTACTCTACCAACCTACCGTAGTGGTTGAGTTACCTGCACTCAAACTCGTTTGTGACCCTCTGTCACTTCCTGTCTCTTCGGACCGTACGACGTCTAGTACTCTAGTCTCAGTCTGTATTGTCGCTGACTTGTTGTTGTTAGATACAACACACACACACACACACACACACATAGTCTAAGTGATGTTTGTGTGACTGAAACCAGGAGAAACAACTAATCACGAAATGAAGAGAAATTAAGATATTTTAAGGGGTTTCGGTAATTGATCAGAATAGAAAAGGTGATAGTGAGAAAGGTGATCAGTACCTTCACTTTTTAGTGTTAGGGACTAAAAAGGATAAGGGTGTGAGACATAGATTGGTCAACGGTTTCGAAGGAACGATAAAGACGTAGTAAGAAAGGATTATTGTTGGATGATGTCCGGGAATCAGGATTGATTCGATAAACTTGTTAAACGATTAATCGAAGGGACTGAGAAAGAAAGATAGGAAAGTTTAAGTAAGACGACCCAATTAAAAAGGATTTGACGGATAACGGATTCCTTTGAATGTGTATAGTTTGTTTGTTAGGAGGGGGGAAGAGTAGATGGATTCCTAGTCCAGGTGTGACCAGTACACCGAATTTCGAAAGGTGCTAATCCGGGGTTTGATGGACGTACACATTGATGAAGTGTCAGTTTATTTTGTGTGCATGTGTGACTAAAAGATGGAGGTTCATAGATGAGGAGAAAAAAAGGACCTTTAGGGAAAGGATGTAAAGATGTAAAACTTTCGAGACAAGTTTACAACGACGGAGTGCACCATGTGTTGACCTTTATTAAAGGGGAAGAAAATTGGACGACGACGTGAAATGATAGTTACCGAATTAGGGGTGTGGTGGTCATTAAGGGGAAAGTGACCTTCCTTTCCCTCGTTTTTTTTTTTTAGGTTGTCTATTTGTGTCAGTTTTCGTTTCCACAAGACCAAATTAACCCCCACCCCTCTCTTTCCGAACCTCGGGAGGGGTGTCCTATTCGTGGACGTTTTATGATTTTTCGCGTTCGGACCGTACTTTTGAATGACTAGGCATAGAGGTGACTGTAAATATAGTGACTTAAGTTTCTGTTTATAGATGGATTTCTCAGTTTAAACTGAGTCACGTCGAAGATCAATTGAAACAGGAACCAATTCAATAAAACGACTTGGGGTTAATATTTTGACAGTAATCCGACGATACCCCTAATGTGTTCTGATAAATTTCGTGAAACATGACTATTTACCGTCGATCTTAGTAAGAGTAAGACGTGGAAAGTCACGGTCTAAATATCCTTCGTGAGATGTTTGTATATAGGTTAATCATTCAATAAATAATGCACGATTGGTAACGTTCCTTTGAATTCCCCACTACCTCCATTTTTTTCTCTTAGACCCAGGTCTTATTTCTATTATGATAAAGATGGTTCGTAATGTAGTTATTATCTTGTCTTTGAACCCCTTTTTTCATAAACCACTTAAAAATTATGAAGTCTTCTTATATTCATATCAAAAACTTTGAAGATAAAAAAGGAGCAAAAGTGACAAGTAGTGTAGAAAGTTACCTAATACGAATTTTTGTAATGATGCATTGTGACTTGCGATAAATTTAGTGTTGACGAATTATGAAGAAGTAAGGTGATTCAATTTATTTATTCGTTTATCAAAAAGGTTCATCAAAATGACAAATTATAGGACTCAGTATGGAGAGTGTTTCGAGACCGTTCGTGATCATAGAACTGAACCGCAAAAAAGTAAGGTGACATAAAGAAATATAGAGGGCATGTGTAAGAATTTTGTTACACACGGTCATATATAGAAGTATAAAATACATTTATTGGTTGATAAAAATTTCATGAAAACCTTTTTGAAAAGTGTTACAAAAAATTAATCATTCAAAAATTATGATTTTTTATTAGTTTATGGGATGTTTGAGTTGTTCGAATTAAAACCTATGTAGATTTTAATGTTTTATAAACAGTTTTTACCAAGTTCAATTTATTTATGTTTTGTACGTTTTTAGGTTGAGGAATTCTAATCCTCCCTCTTTTTTTCCCCCCTGTTTACAAGTGACTTATGGTTGAAACACGGTTTGAGATACGACATGTCTTTTATATAGTAAGAATACCTGACTTACGAACACAGTTTGGGACTTTAAATATACAACTTCGGGATTAGTGAGAGTAACACTACCATAAACCTCTACCCCTGAAATCTTCCATTACTCCCATCATACTTTAGTACTCTCATCTTAGGAGTATTACTTTAATCACAACAATATTCTCTTAGGTCTCTCGAGCGAGAGAGATAGGACATTCCTATACCACCCTTCCGTTGTTAGACGTTCGGTCCTCCTCTTGGGGACGGTCCAACTTGTCCATAACTTGAATTAGAACCTGAAGGGTGTTAGGTTTGACGTTCTTTTATTTAATAATAACAAATTCAGTGAGTTGGATGTCATAAAACAGTACCGTCGAGTTTGTCTGATTATGTTAGTATATTAGGAATGTACTGAGATTAATAATATGTGTTTAATGTACTTCCTTGACTCCTAATTCTTCCATTGTTAAGTTCTTTTTTACGTTACCAATTACAGTGAGTTTCTTTATTTGGGTTTAGTTTTACTACGTTAAGGTAAAGGTAGGGAGTCCAAACGTTTCTGATTTTACAAATTATACCTCACATCCGTTGGACTCCCTTTTCCACTTAATATCGACCTCTTCCTTTACCGTTAGGTGAGGTCAGAAGAACGGACCTCTTAGGGTACCTGTCTCCTCGGACCACCCGATGTCAGGTACCCCCAAACGTTTCTCAGACTTTGCTGACTCGTTGATTGTGAGCATTTACCGTTAAACTCTGATACAGTTTTAAGTTTTCCATGGACCAAGACTTATTCCGCAGTCCCGGGTTCGTCTCGGTCCTCACGTAAGGGCACCTCCCCGTCACAACACACCAACGACACAGTATCAGTTCTGTCTCATTTCTTTGGTAGATTCTGATCTCCTTCCTCTCCACTGTCACCGGACCGTATTTTACAACTTCGGGTTCACTCTCTTGTTCCCCTACACACCCCACCTCTCCCGTTGTTTGTAACCAATCCTTACTATTAGTGGGTGCTCTGTTAATAAATACTATTGTCCTCGGTCCAAAGAGTGATGACCCCTTCTTTCAGTGTTTACACCTTTCCCTTATTTGATCTTACTCGAGATACCACAACTTGACATTTGATCTCTATAGATAGACTTGAGGACCAAAATATATTCGTGTATGAATGTTTATCTACATTTTCTCACACACACATATATATATATATATGTGTGTGTGTGTTGTGTGTGTGTGTGAACACATAAAGGATCGAGGAAGGTAACTCTCGCAGAGTTTTCAGTAATCGTGTTGACCTCCATTCTGAAACGGTAGGTTCATAGTAAGAGGTGGTTTTGCTTACGTCGAATTTCCTTACCGACTAAGGTTCTGGCCTTGTCCTTTTCTATTCTAATCGAACTTTATGAAACAACATAGTCTTACAATACTTTATGTGTTTCTTACTACCACTGTAGTTTTCCAGTGTCTTCTGTCGAACTACCCTAAAGACTACAAGTTTAAACCCTGTTAGATTTCTAGTTTTATTTATTATCGTTGTTTAATATTGGGTGACTTACTCTTAGGTACTTAGACATGACTAAGTTTATGTGTTTGCTTATTTGACTTTCAGACTATTACTCACCTTTTGACATAAATGTATCCAAGTTTCAGGGAGAGCCATTTTATAGATAATTAATGTTTCCCTTTTACACATTAGATTGTTACCTTTTCTTAGTGTCTGTGATTGAATTATTTCTCTAATAGTTGTTACCTTATTTACTCACAATTAAATAAGGTGACAATTATCAACCTTACTATCAACCTTATTGGTTGATAGGATTCTTAAATAGAATGTTTATTCTTGTTTTCGTTTCTATATTCTTATAAGTGGAGTTATATAAGACATTGTCTTTTTTGTTTCGTATTTTTGTTCGTTTGTTTTTTAGATTTTGGTGGATCTATAGTTATTTATGAATATCTTATAAATTACACGTATGTTACTTGATCATCTTGTCTTGACTAATGATAGTACAACCTATCAATAAGGTTGATAAGGTACAATCAACCTTATTGATAGTAAAAGGTGGACTATCCTACCTTACCTTTGTGTTGTAGTGATGATACTATGAGGATGGTGTCATATCTTGGATTTAGATTAGTATATCTTTATACTCGGGTTGGATTCAACTCTTTGTATAATATTGAACGGACATTAGAAGTTTTTATAGTTTTAGTATTTGTAGTTTTCTCTGTGGACGACATCTGACTTTTTCTCCATGCGTCTTCTTCTCTGTTGACTTACATTAGGTACTAAAATTAGTTTTATAATGATGTTGATCTCTTTGGACTTTCCATGGACACCTAATCTACTATCAATATGTCGACACACAATTAAAGGTTAAAACATATAACATAACTCCAATACAGAGACATCCTGTATGTGTAATTTTATACATCTCCACTAGTTGTAGTCCAACCGTTGAATGAGAGTTCATCGACCCCGCCCCCCTCAACAAACACAATATGAAAGTTAATAAGACATTCAAACATTAAAAAATTTTATTGTTAATATAAAGTTTTAATTTTTACTTAATAAACTAGATTGTTGAAGATTCTTAAATAGAATGTTTATTCTTGTTTTCGTTTCTACATTCTTATAAATGGAGTTATATAGGACATTGTCTTTTTTTGTTGTATTTTTGTTCGTATGTTTTTTGGATTTTAGTGATCTATAAATATCTAAATTACACGTATGTTACCTAATCATCTTGTGTTGATAATTTTTCGTACTCTATCTACAAATATAATTACTCTGTGTACAGGTTTTATATATTGCATTTTCGTTCATCTTTTTGTCAAATATTTTATGACAGGAAACACTCCTTTATGTGTGTGTGTATATAAAGTATATATTTGAGATCTTCCTATAATTTTCTTAGCAAATTGACCAATATGACTTCGTACCTTCAACAAAAACCCCTTTCGTCCTCCTTGTCACGAAAGTGAAAATTTAAATATAGAAAGATATCCAAATTGAAAATTTATTTGTCGATGAATATGTTAGTAGGATATATAAGACGACTTTTTTATAAAATTACTTAATTTCATTGATGATGTTCAACTGTTCAATTTTCAACTACTTACCACCTAAGACTTGGATTCAGACTAGGATCTAAGGTAGCACCCCGAGTTTTGAAAGAAGAACGTATACTAAAGGTGCATGTCTTTAGTGTATGTATGAAATCGTACATAATATAATTTTTTTTTATATATATATATATTTTCCGGCTCCGTACCGGGTGAGAAAAATAATAGTAATAAAGAAACCGACACGGCCTAGAACCAACGACGTACGCCCTAGAAATCAACGTCGTACCCTTGAGAACCAACACCGTACGTCCTAGATCAAAGAACTGGTCACTACCTTGGGTGTGGGGCACGTGACCCTCGAGTCAGAATCGGTGATCCGGTGGTCCCTTCAGGGAGTGATAATAAATAGAAAAAAGAACCTTCTAAAATCAATTGTATTAAGATACAAAGAACGATGATGGTACGTTAATTAAATTTACACTAAATTAAATACACAGGCGATATGGTTTCGGGGAGACCAAGATCCATTTGACTGATCATATCATTGACCGTACCATGATCGACATAGATGAACATTGTAAATTCTAAAATTCCTTGGAAGAACAACTCCTAAATCGAGTCAACCATAGGTTACAAGTGTATGCATAAAGAGTCACTGTAAAAAGTATCCTATTGAGGAGGAACACGTTCTGACCAGATACGTATCGTCCACAAATTTTAGGAACTGGAAATGGGTGATATACGATTGTCAATAAAATGAAAGAGTGATCTGTTCACTTACACTATAGGTTTTTATGAGGGGACCAATTCTTGGTGTGACATTCTATAGGATAAAACAATCCGTGTCCGGTTTCACGGAGTCAATAAGGTGTTACGATTATGATCGTAATCCCTTGGTGGTCTGCGTACAAGTCAGGGACCCAACCCTTCTAGGGGACTTCCTCCTTTACCGTTAGGTGAGGTCAGCAGAACGGACCATTTAGGGTACCTGTCTCCTCGGACCCCCCGATGTCAGGTATCCCAGCGTCTCTCCGCCTGTACTGACTTAGCTGAATCGTGTGTCAGACGAAGTCGATCGTGTCGTCAAGGTGACTAAATATCCTTTCCATGTCTGATGATTCGTATTGTCATAAAAGAATATTTGTAGTAACGAAGACTTCCGTTTTAGTCCAAGTAAAATTTATAAGAAAAGGGAGTTTTTTCCCCCTTTTTTCGGAGAGTTAAGACCGTGTCCTTCTTCACTTATTTTCTTGAATTTCCGGGTGAACGAGAAGGGTAAAAATAAGTGTGGGTGAAGAGTGACAATCTCTTTACTCTAATTACTTTTATAAAATTATCGAAAATACAGACTAAACGTTCTAACAAATTTTAAAGTTTATATAATGTCTCATCAAGTTAAAATCCGCGGTGGGACGATGATGATTGGATCGATATATTCTAGAATTGTTCACGATCCAAGAGACCTGAAATTCAACGAAAGGTCAAGATTTTAAGATTGGTAAGGTTCGGAGGTTTTGATAATACTAGTAAGAGATTTACATCTTTCAGGAGGTTATTTCGGATATGAGTTCGTCAAATTTATCAGTTCTTCGACGTCTTGAGTGTTTTTAGGATTTGCACTAAAAATTGTCAAGGACAAATACTGGTCTAATGTATAGGTGGTTAATCTTAGGACTCCTGATTGTTACATTATGTCTAGGTGTCAAATTTTATCAGACCTCTCATTAGGGAACACACAGGGAAGTAAATATCTATAAAAGAGTAGACATTAGAAAAACAAATCAAATACCAAAGGAAACGACGTCTTCGAAAAGTCAAATTAATCTAGAGTAACCTAATAAAAATAAAAGTAAGATTTAATATTTTTCCTCGTAGACAAGGGAACGTGGAAGTCTTTTAGTGGGATGTATAATGTAGAGTGGGACTTCTTCTGGATAAGTCTTCTTTGTTTCTTCAGAGGTACTTTTGTGGAATAAAATCAAAGGAAAGATCTTGTCTTTAAGGGAAAGGAATATTAACTTAACTGTGGGATGGTTTGTGTAAGAATAGGTCTTACTCTACTTTGTGGTTGTGGGAGTTTTCTGGATGTTAGGAAATCAGTTTGGTTTCTATGTCAAAGTCATTACCGAAAGTACTTTGTCCGAGAATTGACTTTCGATGGGATCTATTACCTGTAGTAGGTGAAAGACCTCGTATCTTGGGTTGTCCGGTAACTTTCATTCTGGAGGAGGTTTGGTGTGTCTACTAATATACGTTAAAATTCGTAATGGACGATCGTTCAAATAGTTACCGTATAAATGGTATTTGTGTTAGTGTTCCTTTTCTTAGAGGTTTCTTTCCTTTTCTGAACTTTCATTAAGTCCCGTGATCATCGACTAGACTTTTGACTTTATGACTTTCTAAGTTTCGCCCGGTCAAAGTTTCATGACGAAACTTGTCATGAAGAGATTGAAATGGACAAACTTTATATTCGACCTCTTGTATGTTTTTAGACTTGTACGTTTCCGTAAAGTTTACAATAAAGAGTAAGAGTTGTCTTTCAAATGACTTACTTAATTCAAGATGTATAAGTTTGGACTTCTACTATTTAAAAGACATTCCACTGGTTATTTACTACTCAATGATTACGATTGTTTGGTCAGATAACACTCTCTCTTTTGGTCAGACAAATCTTCCTTTTTTTAAGAAAACGAAAAGGAAAATTGAAATTATTCTAAAAAATTTGTATACATTGATGGTTATAAAACCTATTTAACTACGAGTGTTGTATTTGAATCATGTTCTTATTGTATAAGACGTTTTTGACTAGTTTCGACGACTTTGTAGTATACATAGTAGTCCATGTGTTAATAGAAACTTTTTCACTTTCACTTTAGTGAGTCAGGACAGACTGAGAGACGTTGAGGTGCCTGACGTCGGATGGTCCGAAGAGACAGGTACCTTAAAAGGTCCGTTCTCATGACCTCACCCAACGGTAAAGGAAGAGGTCCCCTGGAAGAGCTGGGTCCTTAGTTTGGGTCCAGAGGACGTGACGTCCGTCTACGAAATTATAGACTCGGTGGCATGAAAAATTCGTCAGTTAAGAGTTCATGAATAGAATTTGTGTCCAAGTAAGTAAGTTGTTCGTAAATGACTGGTAGATGGTACAGGGTCCGTGAAACGATTTGCAATTCTCTAAATCCAACTTGAAACGAACCCAACCCCCGAGTTTCTGGAAAGTCTAGGACTGTTAGTGAATTACTGTGCGAAAATGTTAGAGACTCGGAGTCAAAGGAATCTCAACACTTTTAATTCTCATATTTTACATCTATTTCACGGATTATAACATAGAACATAGACTATTACTTATTTACGATTGATATAGTTTATAATTCAAACTCAATATTTGTCTATGATTAGAGTTATTCGGTTAAAAGATGGTCCGTCGATTGTCAATTCCTAATACTTGGTTGAACTTTCACTCTAGTTCTTTTATACAGACCTGTCTTTTTAGGTGATGGTTTTGTTTTTTGTTATGTTTGACTTAGGGTCTTGACTTTTATTTACATGAAAAATCAAATACTCAAACACATCATATCCGAGATTACAGAAGAAGGTGATTTGTCTTGTGTGATATTTATTTTTATTGTTTACAATGTCGATACACCAAAATACGTGTCCTCCTCATGTTGAATCCTTCTAAAACCACTGAGTTATTGACAAATTACATTGTCTAAACAAGTGGTAGTTGGGGTTAAGAGATGGTGAAAGTCTTTTCGGTGAGGAAAGTAATCCTCTGTTTATAAATGGGATACGGATTGTTAATCAGGTATTTTTGGTTAATTAAAACCTTTAGATTGACCTTTGTTGCTAGATTGTTTGTCTTCGTTATCCCGATTTCTCAATTTCTCACGATCACAGTTGACTTGGTCGACAGGTAAAAAAGCTCGGTCAATACGTTGTGACCCGTTCAAAGAATTGAAAAGATTCGAAGACAAGCAAATAGACTTTTTACAATTATTGTCAATGATGAATGATCTGAACACTTTTACTTAATTCAATTATGTTCGTTTTGTGAGTTCTGTTCGTTGGTGAGTTAGTGACAATGGATAAACGATAATGGATGTTACTCTATTGATTTCAAGGAGAACCGTTGGTTCTTCGATTGTTTTTACGTCTGCCGAATCCTAAAATATTTAGGATTTTGAAATTCACTAGTTTTTACTTACTCCTTGTTCTCTTTCCGTTACTGCCCATAATTCGTGGTTGTGGACTAGGAGGGTAAGATGAGTTGTCCAAAGTACACACTTTAGGACTTTCATTCGTCGTGACCAGATTGATCCTTGTTAAATTGACACCTTCCCAAGTTCCGTTTCCTTCTGACGATTTTGTTTATTATTGTCATTGCTGTTGTTATTTATTTCCCTTTTCTCTAAGGCATCTATGCTTGCTCCACCGCCCATTGGCTCGACTTCGCATTATCCTGTGTGGTGGGGCCTAAACCCGACCCCTCGGTGACCCCGAGGAGGGTCACTCCTTTGTCTTGTAAATCGGAGTGACGACTCCACTTAGGGTGGCACTGTGAGGCAGGGCTTCGGTCGGCACTTCCCAGCTCGCTCGTCTCTCGGAGCTCAGGGTTATCGTGCCAGGAGTGAAGGGTGGCCGCGGGGGGCCGGCCCGGGAAGATGAGCGTGGCGGAGGTGAGCCTCCGGACTCAGTGCCAGGTGCTCCGGGTCCCCGGCGCCGGATGGAAGGCGTCCCTTGAGGAGCTTGAGCAGCAGGAGGAGGTCCTCTGGGTTCAGATGGCCGACAAAAAAGAGACTGTAGCACTGGGGTCCTCGGGTTTTCGAGAGTCCGGTCATCCTTTCAAGCTCGGGAGCAAGAAGGAGTGGTGTCGGCGGAGGCGGCAACGGCGGAGATCCGACTGAGATGGTATCTCTATGCCCTCTTCTCGTTGGCCCATTGCGTTCCTTACGACCCTATGACCTCCAGGCGGGTCGCGAAGGACTCCCAAATCGTCAATAAGTCTCAATCTTTCTACCTAACAAAACACGGAAATGGTAAAATGGTCCTGAGAGACTGAACTGTTTAACTCTTTGTCCCATCCAAAGGGACTGACCTTTTCTGAGTATTACACACCTTTTTTATTTGTGGCAATCAACCAAATCCGACTCCCTACTTCATAGCCGATTTCAAGTAGTTTCCAGCCGGCTCACGTCCAAGAATTTAATCTAATTGAGGTAGGAATTTGGTCAAGGGATTGGTACTTTACTTTACAGAGGTGTAGTGTCTTTTAAGTCTAAGTCTTTCTTATCGGACGTAGTGAGTCCATCACGATTTGTTAGGTTTCCGTTCAAACAAACGGACGGAAATTAGAAGTTCGAAAAAGTAACAAGTCAAAAGAACAGAACACGCTTTCGATACCATTTATGGGACGATTTGTCACACGACACATATACACATACATTATTGATTAAATGTTCCATAATCTTATGATACATTTTGAGATATGTACACTGTAAAATACCACAAGATTTATACAGTAAATTTTAAAAAGTTTATAACTCATAATAAAATTTATATCAACACTTGATGTATATTGAAATACTACTATACACATATACATCATATGTTATAACCCGAAGGGACCACCGAGTCTGCCATTTCTTAGACGGACGTTACGTCCTCTGGACCCAAGATAGGGACCCAACCCTTCTAGGGGACCTCTTCCCTCATTGATGGGTGACGTCATAAGAACGGCCCTCTTAAGGTACCTGTCCCCTCGGGCCAGGTACCCCAACGTTTCTCACCTACATTGATTCGCTGACTGTGTCCATCATCATATCTCCTGAACAAAACATTATGGGTTAATTATTAACCCATAATAACATCCAAAACTACGTAACAATTACATAAATTTAGAGTAAGGAAGTAAGTTGTAATAAAATATGGTACATGGTCCGTCACACGACTTTTAGTTTGTTTCTGTTTCCGGAAGAAAGTTCCTCAAGTATAAGGTAAGTCTCTGTACATTTGTCCATTTAGTATCACTTTACATTATGTAAACTTAGAAATAAAATTTCATGTTAACAGACTCTTTACTTGCCTTATACACGTGTATGTCTGTTACCTTACTTCATTCTCGTGTATAAACCTGGTCCTAAACCCTTGAATCTACATCTAAAAAAAAATTAGCCAAGAATATTATGACAAAAATAAACATGACCAATGACTTTTGTAATCAACAGAAGTTTAATTCAAGTTTCACATACATTAAACCGTACAATATATTGATTTATGGTTTAATTACTTTCTTTTCTACTCCTTTTAAATTTTAACCTTCATTTCCAGAGAATCTCACTCCAGAGAATCTCAAAGTATGAGAGATAACATGGGAGCCAATATGTATAATGTATACGGGGACCGTTGGGTGTGTCGTTCCACTTCAAAACCCGTCCGTCAAAGTAAATCCGTCTTTTCTTACTTTTGGTCTAGTGTATAGACTCTGTCGGTAAAACACGTATCTATTTTCTATAAGGTTTCCAGTATAGACTTCTCTATCTTTGTAATTACTGGTGATTCTTTACCTATTCCCTCTAAACCCTGATTAACGACTATCCACCTTCCAAAGAAACACCTTACTATTTTCAGGTGTGACATATCATTACTACCAACGTCATATCACTTATATGATTTTAGGTGACTTCACATGTGAAATTTTACCACTTAAAACACAATATCCTACATATAGATAGAGGCAAAAACTTCACGATATTTTAAAAACTGGTTCTTCAGTTCTCAAAGATCAAGGACCTGGATAATAAATTAGACTATATAGTACTGTAAATATAGTCAAAAATTGGTCTCTTTTTTATTAATCACTGTATACTACTAAGAGAGGATTTTATCTTATATAAGTTAAATTTCCTTAATTAAAAATTTTCTGTTGGGATACAATTTAGAGGTTAATTTTTTTTTAACGACTAAACAATTTAGGTCTTACGACCTTGGTGCCTTTATTGAAAAGTAAAACCAGTAGTACCGTGCACCGTGTTACTTGTTGAAGAATAAAATTACCAGTACCGTACACCTTTTTGAAACCTTTTACCATCGATAATTATTTCATATTCGTGGTAATAATGAATCAAATTAACTTGTGTATTCTTATACATAAACTACCTGGTCAAGGATGATTTGTCCTCAAATCAGTTTAGTGAATCAAAGAAACTTTCACTTTCAGGGAGTCAGCACAGGCTGCGAAACGCTGGGGTACCTGATATGGCAGATACCTTAAGAGGTCCGGTCTTAGGACCTCACCCCTCGGAAAGGGAAGACGTCCCCTAGAAGGGTTGGGTCCCTAGTTTGGGTCCGGAGGACGTAACGTCCGTCTAACAAATGGTCGACTCGGTGTTTCCCTGTAAAATTTATAGAGTCCAAGAGGTATGGTTGGAATTTTCAGAGTCTTACACCCAAAACAAAGAATCTACTATAAAACCACTATAAAACGTTCAGTCAGTCCAGGAGGTTTTCAGTTAATATTACTACTATTATTTTATTATTATCGATTGTTCATAAGGGACACCCGAGTCTACCATTTCTTAGACGGACGTTACACCCTCTGGACCCAAGCTAAGGACCCAGTCCTTCTAGGGGACCACTTTCTTTACCGTTGGGTGAGGTCATAAGAACGGACTCTTTACGGTACCTGTCTCCCCGGACCACCCGATATCAGGTATCCCAACGTTTCTCAATCTGTTCTGACTCGCTGACTGTGAAAGTCTAAAGTTGTTCATAGTTCATGACACGTTTCAGAAATAGACACATAAATGAATGACTTAACAGGAGTGTTGACGGGATACTTCATTCATCTTTTTTTGGGAAAATACGAATATCCTTAACTCCGTGTCTCTCTAACACTACACCGGTTTGAGTGTCACGATTCTTCACCACTTCACGATTTCCCAAAAGTATTCCTATCCTTTGTCTGATAGAGTTACACACTTCTCCAGTTGTCAACTATGTTCTTGGGGACCTTAGTAAAGAAAGATGGTGATGATTCGTATCTGTGCACATCCTTTTACCGTCTTTGTATTTTATATTCATCTGAACGTCTCCCGTTCGTCATCTCACTTCTTCTTTTGTTAGGAGTCGTAACTGAGTCGAGAGACCTCCCCTTTGGGAAGTGTTGAGATTACTCTTCGTAGCATAATTGTCAATTTTGATACGGAAATGGATGTGTAGTCTTCTACAATAGTATCTCCTCCCGGTCCACGGCGGTGCTCACGTCCGACAACGACACAGACGGTGTCAAGTCAAGTCAGCGAGTCAGCACAGGTCGAGAAACGTTGGGGTACTTAGCGTCGTGTGGTCCGGAGGGACAGGTAGTGGTTGAGGGTCTCAAGTGAGTCTGAGTGCAGGTAGCTCAGTCACTACGGTAGGTCGGTAGAGTAGCAGACAGTAGGGGAAGAGGAGGACGGGGGTTAGGGAGGGTCGTAGTCTCAGAAAAGGTTACTCAGTTGAGAAGCGGTTTCATGACCTCAAAGTCAAAATCGTAGCAAGGAAGGTTTCTTTAGGGTCCCGACTAGAGGAAGTCTTACCTGACCAATCTAGAGGAACGTCAGGTTCCCTGAGAGTTCTCAGAAGAGGTTGTGGTGACAAGTTTTCGTAGTTAAGAAGCCGCGAGTCGGAAGAAGTGTCAGGTTGAGAGTGTAGGTATGTACTGGTGTCCTTTTTGGTATCGGAACTAATCTACCTGGAAAAAAACCGTTTCATTACAAGAACGAAATGTTATACGACAGATCCAACCAGTATTGAAAAGAAGGTTCCTCATTCGCAGAAAATTAAAGTACCGACGTTCAGTGGTAGGCGTCACTAAAACCTCGGGGGTTTTTATTTCAGACGGTGACAAAGGTGACAAAGGGGTAGATAAAGGGTACTTCACTACCCTGGTCTGCGGTACTAGAATCAAAAGACTTATAACTCGAAATTCGGTTGAAAAAGTGAGAGTTGAAAGTGTCAATGGACCGTTGTCAATGGGTGTTCTGACTATCGTCAGTGAGTCGGTAACCAGTCCGTGGTGTCACCCACGGAGGGGGTTTGCTCGTTGACAGTGACGTGTTGGCAATGACCCCGGCAAGGTGAACCGACCACCTCACCACCTAACCTTCACACTCCATTCTCCACGGAGGACCGGAAGAGGGTCCCTGAGAGGTCGAGTGTACCGAATACCGACCGTCGACTGGACCCCCCGGGTCCCTTGTCTGACTTCGACACAGGACGTCCAGAGGTCTCGGGAGTGGTTCCGGTGGGTGACCGGTCCGGGTCCGGAACTCCGTCACCACTTGGAGAAGGGACAGGGGCGGAGACGTTGGCTTACCACCCTCGACACGGTCCGTGGACCAAACACCCGGGTCGGGGACGGGAGACCCGTCGGACTCCTCCGGTTCTCGGTCAACCCAGGACCCATGGACCGAGGGAGTCGTTATTACCGACCCACCCCGGACCCCTGAACCGGGACTCCCTCGACGGTCGACTCTAGACGGAGGAGAGTCGGTCCGTACCTGAAACCTCCTACTTGCAACACAGACCCCTGGACCGGGAAACAACAGTCTTGTCTTTTATTGTAAACAAACCACCTCTAACCGTCGTTGTATAATGGACTGGTCTACGACCAAGCTAGGAACCCAACCCTTGTAACGATGTCTTCATTTACCGTTGGGTCAGGTCATAAGAACGGACCCTTTAGGGTACCTGTCTCCTCGGACCACCCAATGTCAAGTACCCCAGTGTTTCTGAGTCTGTACTGGCTCGTCGACTCGTTTGTACGTTTAATGGACTGGTAATGGACTGGAGTTCGTGCGTCCAAGACTGTGGTCCTTCAAACGTCGTTGAGTGGATTGGAGGGAGTGGAGGGAGGGATTGGAGTGTGGGAGGGATTGGAAAGGATCCTTTGACGAAACGACTCTTGAAAGACTCTCAAACCCCAAAAATTCCGTACTCGGTGGGTAGAGGAACGTCCCGGAAGTCATGTGGAAAGAGACAAGGTGCACCAGTAATGACACACGACAATAACGGATACGAGAACGGTCCGTTTACAATGACGTTCTGGTAATTATCATAATTTCCATAACAAACCGAAGTGACACACAGTTCGTGTACCTGAACATAAAACCATTCGAAGTGTCTTTCAGTTCAGTCTTCGTCTAAAATGTCACCTATTAAGGTAGATAAAGTTCTTTTACTTTGGATTTCAAGGAAAACCCTACGTGTAAGTCAAGTCAATCAAGTCAAGTCAACGAGTCAGTACAGAATGAGACGTACCTGACGTCGTACGGTCCGGAGGGACAGGTAGTGGTGGAGGGTCTCGGATGAGTCTGAGTGCAGGTAGCGTAGCGACTACGGTAGGTTGGTAGAACAGGAGACAACAGGGGAAGAGGAGGGGGCGGAGTTAGAAAGGGTCATAGTCCTAGAAAAGTTTACTCAGTCAAGAAGCGTAGTCCACCCGTTTCATAACCTCAAAGTTGAAGTTGTAGTCAGGAAGGTTACTCATAAGTTGACTAAGGGAAATTCTACTTGACCAACCTAGAGGAAAGTCAGGTTCTCTGAGAGTTCTCAGAAGAGGTTGTGGTGTCAAGTTTTCGTAGTCAATAAGTCGGGAGTCGAATGAAATATCAGGTTGAGAGTGTAGGTATGTACTGATGGTCTTTTTAGTATCGGAACTGATCTACCTGAAAACAACCGTTTCATTACAGAGACGAAAAATTATACGGCAGATCCAACCAGTATTGAAAAGAAGGTTCCTCATTCGTAGAAAATTAAAGTACCGGCGTCCGTGGTAGACGTCACTAAAACCTCGGGGTTTTTGTTTCAGAAAGTGACAACGGTGACAAAGGGGTAGATAAACGGTACTTCACTACCCTGGTCTACGGTACTAGGATCAAAGACTTATAACTCGAAATTCGGTTGAAAAAGTGAGAGGAGAAAGCGAAAGTAGTCTCTGAGAAATCAAGAAGAAGAGAAAGACCGTATTCCCACCACAGTAGACGTACAGACTCCAATAACTATAAAGAGGGCCGTTAGAACTAAGGTCGAACACGAAGTAGGTCGGTTCGGAAAGAGTACTACACGAGACATATATTCAATTTATTCGTCCCAATGTTGTATGTCGGAACTGTATGAGAAAAGGGATAAACCTTGGTCAGACAACAAGGTACAGGTCAAGATTAACAACGAAGGACTGGACGTATGTCTAAAGAGTTCTCCGTCTAGTCCATTAGACTATAAGGGTAGAGTAATTCTTAAAAGGTGTCAAAGGTGTGTCACCTGGTGTGTGATACGAAATCGTATCAGTTATTTCGTCTTTATCTACAAAAAGACCTGAGAGAACGAAAAAGCTAGTAGGTTGTCTGCAACCGTTAAACTAGAAACCAAAAAGACGGAAAAGATTTTGGTCGAACTTGTAGACCTTCAAGTGCCAAGTGCACGACAACTCGGGACCGAACCTCTTAAAACTCGTAATGATCACACACTCTTCCTTTACCGTGGGATGAGGTCATGAGAACGGACCTTTTAGGATACCTGCCTCCTCGGACCTTCCGATGTCAGATACCTCAGCGACTCCCAATCTGTGCTGACTCACTGAAGTGAAAGGGAAAAGTGAAAGCACGTAACCTCTTCCTTTACCGTTGGGTGAGGTCACAAGAACGGACCTCTTAGGGTCCCTACCGCCTTGGAAAACCCGACAGTAGATACCCCAGCGTGTCTCAGTCCTGTACTGACTGCACTGAATCGTCGTCGTCGTTACACACTCTACTCACGTTAACACGCCATCAAACTCGTAAGAAACCGTAACGGAAAGAAACCCTAACCTTACTTTTGACTGGAAAAGGGTGGGACACCGGTGACGACTCAAAAGGTTTAAACGAACGTATAACTCACGTCGTGAAAGTGTCGTAGTAGAAAATCCTAAACTTCATCGAGTTGACCTTAAGGTAGTGGAGGTGATCGAAACAAGTGTCACTACGAAAGATTCCGGGTGAACTGAAGTGTAAGGTTCTACAGACCGAGATCCACTCACTAGTGTGGTAGTACTAATAGACCTAGTACTTCTAGAAAAAACATCAAGACGGTACACAAGAATGGTGGAGAAGAATTATAAAAGACGGAGACAATCCAGGTGTGGTAAAGACAGGAAATAACTCGGGTAGAAACGTACTTTACAAGGGAACCATAGAAATTAAAAGAACTTCTCTATAGATCAGGAAGGGTAAGGTAACAAAAGGAGATAAAGAAACGTAACCAGTGACTCCTTCCGAAAGAATATAGAGGAACGATAAGAAACCTTGAGACGTAAGTTTACCCATATAGAAAGGAAAAGGAAACGAAAAGTGAAGAGAAGAAAAGTGTCGATAAATATTCCGGAGAAGTCTGTCTGTAAAACGAAAAAACGTAAAGAAAAAGAACCCCTACTAGAATTAGGGACAGAGGACATGTTACAGTACTTGGAGACAGGTATGAAGAAGTCCGTAAGACAGATATTCTAGATTAAGGAACTTAGATAAAGAATGAAGGTGACATATTAGGTACCGTCGAGTCGACTCCCCCTGACGACCACCGTCTAGCGTTCGACTTTCACAATTATTACCGTTTTGTCAATGTCTTCTGGGAGGTCGTTTCTTTTAAGCCTTTACAGTGTCTCACTTTTTCCTCGGACACCGACTTCCTTTCCGTTCATTACTGTCCTGACTTCTGTTCGTTCTCAGAAACTTCTCGAACGACAATTTCCCGTTTCGAGACCACCTGGGTCTCACGTGTCGGTCACACCCTTTCCGGGTACATATGACACTTCCTTTACCACAGATACTACAGTACGGGTTAGTCTGAATAGAGGTCAAGTTGTCGCTCATAATTAGACTAAGTCGACAATCTTCTACTACGGGTCTCTTTGAAGTCACAAACCTACTCTACCCCGGCTCAACCCATCTGTCCCGTTGTGTCGAACCACCGAACAAGACCCCTGGAGTTGTCCCGGTTCCTTTAGAAAGTTTTCTTCACTCAGGACTCTTTACTCATGTTTTATTATACAAAGTAGAAGTACCTATACAACAGAAATCCTTAAAGTATTATTCTCACTCAACCGAATTTACTATCACAGAAAGGTGGCACTGTAACATACTGACCTTGTTGTTTGACTAGGAATCTGTCACTAATTTAGTGAACCTTGATCTTTAACTGATTATCTTCTTCGATTGCATAAGTCGTGTACTGGTTGTTAAATCCCTTAAACCCCTCTTACTCTACTCTGAGTATCAAAGTAACTCAATCTGTTCCGACACCAGGTACACTATTCTAACCAATCAAAAGACACTAACACCAAAAGTCAGACAGAGTGGGTTCTACCTGTCCAGTACCACCTCTCAAGATTGTTTACACCAGGTGACCTCTTCGCTTACCCTACGTGTATTATTTTCAATTTAGTGTTTATGGACTTACGAATTCAAACGACACCTCAACTGGTCATTGCCCCGTCTTACCTAGTAGTTCTAACAGGAAAACATAAAGAAAGGTCCACTCCCCAGTAGTTTACCGATTATAAATTTCCTTGGTCAAAGTTTCCGTGAAAGGAAAACTAAAATCCTTTATTGTCGATTCACTGGTCGGTACTTCTTGACTTCTCCGGTTGTATATGAAGTTCAGATACTGCAGGCAAGTTTCATACGTTTTTCGAAACCGAGGTTCCAGTGGGATTGAATCAAGTTTGAGTTCGAGACGATGAATAGTCAACTCTCCAGGATCTTTTAATGAAAGGAAGAACTCAGAGTCAAATGGGTAGAACCTTCACCCCCATTATATAATGGAAGGGGTATTCCAACAACTTTCCTAATTTATTAGATAAAGTATATCTTATGAGTCTTCTCACGGACCGTATACCATATATCTGTTATTTATCATTAGCAAACTTCATCTTTCCTCTTATTACGACTAAGGGTAGAATATAGTTACGTATTTTGAGGAGTTCCAATCTTCTTTTCAAATAAAGTTTGTCGTAGGTACAAACTGTAGTTTCAAGTCATTACTTGAAAACGGAACATCGATAGAAAAAGGGACGGAAAAGATTGGTGGTCTTGTGTCGGCAAACGACGTCGAAGAGGGACAAAAGAGGGAGAGGGACAGATCTTGGACCGTCCAAGATCTACTCTAATTTAGGTACTTCGTGTGCAAGTCCTGGGAGGAGACAGGTGGTTTAAGTATTATATACTTTAAAATGTATGTAACCATTATTTACGTTTACATTGAGATACTCTTTTGCTTTTATATTTTCCTCCACCTAGTTTGGTTTAGTGAACGTCGGTACCTTTATTTCGTCCCCTTCTACCCTATAATCTTTTATTTCTACTCCTATAGAGACCCAATGTTGTGACCTGTGAACGTCGATCGAGACTTGGGACGACACTAGATACAACCCACGAAAACAAATTGAATTGTGTTAAAATTTACGTGTTATGTGATAACAATTGATAACGGTGTCACAATAAGTCGTCTGGAGATCTTGAATGACTAAAACATATTGACTTTAAAACACTAACTTTTCGTTAAGGAGTAAAGACAAAGGAGGGTCGAGGACCGTTGGTGGATAAGAGACAAAAATACTCACACTGATAAAATCCATAGAGTATATTCACCTTAGTAAGTCACAAACAGGAAGATTCTGATCAAATAAAGTGAATCGTACTTATAGAAGGACTAAGTAGGTACAACAGTTTATACCGTCTTAAAGAAAAAATTCCGACTTATTATGAGGTAACACGTATATATGATGGGAAAGAAATAAGAACGTAAGTAGTTATCTGCAGATCCAACAAAGGTATAGAACCGATAACACCAATTACGTCATTTGCACCTTCACGTCGATAGAAAAGGTCTAGGACTAAAAAATAAGAAAGTCTATTTACAGGTGTCCACCCTAACGACCTAGTATATCATCAAGATAAACATTAAAAAATTTCTTTACAGGTAAGACAAAAAGACTCACCTACGTCGAAAATGTTAGGGTGGTCATAATATATTCCCAATGTTAAAGAAGTGTGGAAACAGTTATGTTCAATGAAAAACTCCCAAAAATTTATTCTCGGTAGAACTGTCTATACTCTCTTATAAAGCAACACCAAAACTAAACTTAAATGAAATATTAAATAATACAACTCATGGAAAAGTGTATGGACAGTGAGAAAACATACAGAAGAAACCTCTTTACAGACGAGTTCAGTAAACGGGTAAAAATTTAAGCCAATAAACCCCTAAAAACGACAACCCAACATCCTCAAGGAACATACGAAACCTCTCAGTGGGGAACAATCAATATATATCAAACGTGTATAAAAGAGGGTAAGACATCCAACACCAAAGTGAGATGAGAAATAAAACGACACGTCTTAAAAAATCAAGTTACGTCATGGTGAACAGATAAAAACGAAAACAACCGACACAAAAAACTACACTATAGGTTCTTTGACAGATCTGGTTACAGTACTACGAGAAGGGATACAAAAGAAGATCCTCAAAAAAATATCGAAGTCCAGAATGTAAATTTAGAAATTAGGTAAAACTTAACTAAACATACGTATTATATAAAATTACCGAACCGAATACCCGTCACCCACTTTTATTCTCTTACAAAAGAAAATTTTTGTTTTGAACTTTTAAAAAAACTTTAAAAGTTTTAATTCCTCAAAACGGTCAAAGTTTTAATTCCTCTATTAAAGGTGAGAGAAAATAGTTTGAATAAATTAAAACAAATACCTAAGACGAGACTCGACGTACGACACGTCTACGGTGAACGTCTGTACCAGAAAGAGCATAATCTAAATGTAGGACAAGTCATCGAAGGTAGTCAGGTGATCTTATTTTGATTTAAAAAGACCTCGTTTATGAACCTGATCGACACAATTAGAATAGACGGATCCCGGACTCTAAGATGTAAAAATTGTTCGAGTGTCCGTTACAGTCACAACGACCAAACCCTTGGTGGAAAATTCTTAGTTCCCAAAGTTACTTTACATTCCCTTTTATAGACTCAAAGACTTTTAACTAGGTCAATAGTTATGACACACTGTTCAGGTATTGAACGACACCACAGAAATTGAAGCATCCTCTCTTTTTTTAAAGGGAAATGAGAGGATCCAAGTTGTCGACCCAGATATTTTATTTAAATACTGTCCGTCGAATTATCGTAATTTCTATTTGTTTAAATAATAAAAAATAATATTGTGTGTCGTCCCGTAGTGTCCCTTTTTTTCCTTGTGGAGTTTTTCGTGACTCTAAACTCTCGAATGTGAGGTCACAAGAACGGACCTCTTAGGGTCCCTACCCCCTCGGACCACCCGACGGCAGATACCCCAGTGTGTGCTGACTTCGCTGAATCGTCGTCGTCGTCGTCGTCGTCGTATGACAGAATAATATTATCCCCTTTCACCCCCTGTATCCGTTGGTTCCTCTCTTATTTACTAGAAATTCTTACTATTTACCCGAAAACTTCTTATCTACCCTCTATATCAAACACTGTTAAACAGACCTAAACTTAACCTGTAGATCAGAGAAGGGTCCACTACTCTCAGTTAGGATCCCTCTTCTAAATACTGTCAACTTAAGGAAAACCTCCTAAACAGAAATCCGTCCATTTCAAGTTTCTTTCGAAGAGGTAACAGAACAGTAAAAAGTACACTGAAGTTCGAATTTTAGTTATATGGTTTCGTCGTCGTATAAAATACCACAATACAGGTCTTGAGGAAGTTGTCGGTGTGATTTAAGTTCACAAACGAAGAGTAACAACCCTGAAAGGGAGACTTTAAAAGAACGAGGAATTTGTGATCCTCTGAATCGAGAAGAATCTCCCTCCATATAGAGACACTTGTCGAGTGTAAGCGTAGAAGTAATTATAATACTCATGAGATATGAGTTCCTAACCAAGACCTGAAACTCTTCTTAATGTTAGGGTTATTTTCTAAAGAACCCAGAAAATAGTACTGTTTTAAGAACCTGTTTATTTTTGCACTTTTTAGCATCAACATTTTATTGAGAGACTTTAGAGATCTAGAGTAACAGCTCGTTAATTATTACTTATCTCTTTACCAATGCATTTTAAGTTTACGACCATTACTATTCATGAATTAGATGGTATTTCTTTTTCCGGATCGGTTATTTTCTAGGCAGGACGTGGTTTTATGTACAATTTTTTAACTATAAACGTACGGGTTCTGAACAAACTTTTCCGTTAATACCAGAGTGTTCATTTAGTATTCTTAAAAATTTTAAAACATTTACGACATAAATATACTGTCTGTTCTTGGTGAGACTTCCTTAGTAATACCAAACCCTTTACTATACGTTAAAGTTTTAGTAGATTTAGTAAAGTTAACGGACATAAATGTAAATATATTACCCATAAATATTACCACTAATAAAATCTTGAATGGAACAAAAGGACCTAGAGTGTAACCAAAGATACCCTTGCTCTTACCGACACTTCTCCTCGTAAAATTCTTGAGAAAAGTGTAAGTCACTGACGATTGACTTGACGTTTAAGACAAACAGACAATTTACCAAAAATTGAGAATTTAAAATTGTGTCTTTATTTTCAATCCGTAGATCGAAGTATTTAGTAAAATTTATTACTTTTGATAAAAATACTTTGTAGACCGTGTAACCTTGTAAACTTTTGTTTTATTGATCGAAATTCTCGATTATTAGACAAGTGAAATAATTTAAGTAATCATTAATTAGGTGTAATCGGTATACGAACGAGAATCTTTTAACACATTTCTTTTGAAGTAGACTATGTAACAAAATTAAGTGAAAAGACTATAACTATATATAATACACACACATGAAAAAGGAATGGAAACATTTTTAGGGAAATTTTTTCTTCATATTTTACAGGACATAAATTTCAAAAGGTGACGGTCCCGGAGTGAGTAGGAAACGATAATAAATGGGACCACGACATAACATGGAAAGGATACAAGAGTCTGGTCGACTTTGAATAAAAAATAACAAAAAGTTTGTTCGAGTATTCAGAAGTTTAAAGTCAAAAGAAAAAGAACCTTATCTAAGAATCTAGGATTTTTCGAGTCACAGATTGAACACGTAATGTAAACACGTCAAATGACATTATAAAGGGGTGTAAAGTACAAAAGGGTATTTAAAATAAAAAAATTAAGGTACCGTTTTACTATCAAATCATATAAAAATAAATTAAGGGAGATTTTCATTAATTTTGGGTGATTTTCATTCTCTTCAAATAAAGTCTTTTCTCACGATTTTGATTTAAAAACAATATGGGTTTGACATATTCTACGGGCAACTTTCGTGTACCGTAGGGTATTGGTCGAATACATTATCGATGAGACCAATAACGACTGTATATTAGACACAGAATTTAGGTTTTCCATGTCTAACTACCGTCTCACGGTCTGTCCCACTTTATTCACTCTCACAAAAAATTAGAAAGGACCTAACTACCTAAAGACGGGTGATAGTCACACCGGAACCAGTCCTGATGATCTCTGATCACTCTCAAGGTCTTTTACTTCGATGAACGTAAACACTGGTTCTCTGGTAGGATATTGAGTGACTGGACCATGTCTGAGGTTCTTTAACGAAAAAAGAAAGAATTTCCATAAAAAGTAAGTCTAAACGAAAATACTTTATTTAAGTCCTAATAATGTACAACTTTTTCATTGTGTTTATTTACCTTTTGTGTAATGGCCTACAAACCCCCTTTATTAACTGAGAAGATAAAAAATTTTCAACTTAAACTTCCCTTCGTTGTCTGTTCGACTTATCATTTCGTTCATAATACAATAGGTGGTCTTCTCTGTATAAATGTAACTTTTCATAGTCTTAGATTTACATTCCTCATATTAACAAGTAGTTCCGATGAGTTTTACTCCAGGTCCCTGGTCGCGGATAGACTCTGTTCTATTTTTGTCTCATATTTAAACTTTTAAAATCTCGTCAACTGTAATGATGAAGTGGGTTGGACATTAAAATATAAAATGTTTTGAGTCAGGTACCGTAAACCGTCAAATTTTTTAAAAGTGAAATCATCTTAATCAATGTCTATGTAACTAGATCGTATTTAATGACATTTGTTGTTGTTGTTTTTTTCTCACGGTA
The DNA here is from genome assembly GCA_006410555.1 of Capra ibex. Taxonomy (NCBI): domain Eukaryota; kingdom Metazoa; phylum Chordata; class Mammalia; order Artiodactyla; family Bovidae; genus Capra; species Capra ibex. The sequence continues at coordinate 2,622,494 of SJYO01010515.1, read as the reverse complement.
AACTTGAAGTATCATTACTTTTATTAAATTGGATACACTGATACAGACTTTCGACCCTTTACTTTCGAAAAAATAGAGACTTTCTAGAGAAAGATCAGGATATCAGTATATAAATGATAATATTCTAACATCGTTTCCTCCGATTTCGTCTATAAGAGAGGAAAACGTCTATACTTTTGTTTTCAAGTTTCCCGAAGTTACTCTATAGACTATAACGTGTTAATAGTAGTTTTAAAATTTCAGTTCACTTGTCGTAACGTGTCTTTAATAAATTATAAGACCATTTATTTATGTGGGATCAACTAATACCGTTACTTAACATATATATACATTAAAGTGTACCATCTACCGTCGCGAAACAGAAGGTCCAAAGTCTTCCTTTTCGTAATACAATGTCATCAAGTTACCTACTGATCACTTTCATGTGTATGATTGTTAATTCTACTTCTCAAACTTCCTCAAGTCATTCGTTTTTATGTTAATTTCTCTTATATTTTTTCTAATTCCCTCCCTGTGAACATAATCTAACCGATTCCTTGTCTCGTCTTTACATTCAGATGTGAAGAGACTTTCCATATTTTAGGGGTTTCTCTTTCCCGAACGATGGAACCTGATGGTTATCCTTTTTATTTTACTTTTATACTTTCCCTTTCAAATCTGTTTGTAACTCTTAAAAACAATTAACAATCCTCATAATCCAATTAACTCATCCGCGGGTTTCCTTAGAGACTCCTGTAAATTTTGGAGTAAGTTGTTTCGACACCTGTAACATGACACCATTCGTTCTGAAGTTACCGTTCCCCCTATCTGACCTAGTTGACACTCAAGAAAAGGTAGAGATTAAAGATGATAAGGTATCGAGACTCTTCTTATCAACGATTTAACGAACTAGTTGTGTCTTTTTATTTTGAGTTATCTTCTTATTTCGGGGTCTGTTTTGTCATTTCAGTCAGTTTTAACTTTGTCCGGGCAGGTTTTTCTTTTTTTTCTTTTTTCTCTTTTCTTGGATTCTACCTGTTTAAGTCCGAGACCGTTAAACGGGTTGTCTTTTTTAAGGTCTCTGTCCTGGGAAGTCACTCGTTCGGGTCGGTTGTCCAACCCTCTCAAGTTGAAAAGTCTGTCCGAGCGTTTTGGAGGGTCGACTAGAATTACGATCTCGTCAGAGTTTTTAACTTTTCCTTTAGATAATTTCTCGGACCAGATACTCTCTTGATTAAGTAAATGAGTAAGATGTTCCTATACTCGGGGATGATATCCGATCGGTGACGAGGTCCTATCCCATGTAGTCGTTTATTGTTGTTGTTTTTTTGGTTCTAGAGACGAGGACACCGAAAATAATTATGTATCATCACACTCCTTGTTACTTGTTGTAGCATACTATATTCAACTTCTAACCATCCACGATTCCCCCTACTTTGCATCCCATTCCTTTTACTCGCCGTCTCCACCTTAGGTCCGCGAATGACATGAGTTACACATTTAAGCCCATCTTAAACACTTCCTTTATGTAACCTTGTTCTGAACTTCCTTCTTTTCCGCCATCGATTCACCTATGACCCCCTTCTCGTTATATCAGATTCCCTTGGATTTCGTGTCCTCCTTCCAACGTCGTTTGAACCACACAGACTCATCGTCCTTCCTTCGATCACACCGACCTCCCCTCACTCGAATTTCTTCTAATGACGTCTCTCCAGACCCTCCGGAATATCCAACAAAAATCCTGGAGTAGAAAATGAGACTCATTTGAAGTGTGTGGTTGAACGAAGTACTGAGGATCCTTGAGTCTCTTCTTTGATTAAGTCTCGTCTATGACCAGAGGGACCCTTTGGTGAGGTGGGGTTGGTGTAGGTGTCACAAAGACGTACGAGGAAGTCAGATATGCAAATATTATTGCAGTCGCAATAGGTCGCCACACCCGGGAATTACACATTTATACAGGATCTCATATGATTCTTATTCCTTGCGAGTAGTTATAACTTTGAGATTCTGTAAACGAACGAACGAAGGTAAACAAGAATCCGGTCGTTATCTTTTTAGGCTTGTTTTAAAACAAACATTAAAAACATACTACAGACATGTATATACTTTATACATAAGGTCATACCTTTTATTTGAGGATTATAGTCGTTAAGATAATACCCGAGTATGAGATTCTTTGGACTAGAAATGATCCCCGAACTATTTATAAAATTTTATTCCTTCTCGAATTTTTAGTTAAATCTTCTACTTTTACCTAGACGAAACACTCTTCATTCCCGTATAATTTCCTTAATAATCTATAAAAGTCTATAAACCTCTTTACCATTATTTTAATTGTCTAATTCAATCTTTTCGTAACAAGTGAATAATCAATTTTTTTTTTTTTTTAGACAACTCACGGACGAGACACGGTCCATTCAAAAGATCTGGGACACTTATGGTGTCGTTTATTGTACGTTTTTCGACATTAGACGGTGAGATAATTCTAAGAGGAGGCCGTCAAATGCACTAGTAAGAACATATTATTATACATCAGCTCTTGAACAACAACAACAACAACAACAACAACAACAACTCAGTGGGTCAACACAGGTCGAGAAACCCTGGGGTGCCTGACGTCGTACGGTCCGGAGGGACAGGGAGTGGTAGAGGACTTTAAAAGGGTTCAAGTTTAGGTAACGTAACCACTACGGTAGGTCGGTAGAGTAGGAGACTGTGGGAGAAGAGGAAGACGGGAGTTAGAAAGGGTCGTAGTCCCTGAAAAGGTTACTCAGTCGACAAACGTAGTCCACTGGTTTTAGGACCTCGAAGTTGAAGTGTAGTCAGGAAGGTTACTCATAAGTCCCAACTAAATGAAATTCTAACTGACCAAACTGGAATGACAGGTTCCCTGAGAATCCTCAGAAGAGATCGTGGTATCAAACTTTCGTAGCTAAGAAACCGAAAGACAGAAGAAATACCAGGTCAAGAGTATTGACATGTACTGGTGACCCTTCTGGTATCAGAACTGAGATGTCTGGAAACATCCGTCTCATTACAGACACGAAAACTTCTGTGACAGATCCAAACAGTATCGAAAGGACGGTTCTTCCTTAACAGAAGACTAAAATGCCGACGTCAGTGGTAGGTGCCTCTAAAATCTCAAGTTCGACAGTGATGAAGGTGAAAATCTCCTTTCGACAGTGATGAAGGTGAAAAAGGGAAGATAAATGGTACTTCATTGTCCCGACCTACGGTACTAGAATCAAAAAAATTATAAACCAAAATTCGGGTGAAAAAGTGAGAGAAGAAAGTGGGAGTAGTCCTCCAAGAAATCAAGGAGAAACGAAAGACGGTAATCTCACGATAGAAGACTCTAACAACTAAAGAGGGTGGATAGAACTAAGGTCGAACATTAAGTAGGTCGGGTCGTAAAGAGTACTACACGAGTCGTATATCCAATTTATTTGTCCCACTGTTGTCTGTTGCGACAGTACTAGGAAAAGTTAGGACTCGGTTAGTCAACAAGGTATGTCCCAAGATTGACAACGAAGAACTGAGTGTATGTCCAAAGAGTCCTCTGTCCATTCTACCAGACCATAAGGGTAGAGAAATTCTTGAAAGGCGTCAAACAATACTAGGTGTATCAGTTTCCGAAATCGCATCAGATACTTTGTCTCTATCTACAAAAAGAACTTAAGAGAACGAAAGAGTTCAATTCAGTGAGCGAGTCAGCACAGGCTGAGAAACGCTAGGACACCTGACATCGGGTGGTCCGAGGAGGCAGGTACCCTAAGAGGTCCGTTCTTATGACCTCACCCAACGGTAAAGGAAGAGGTCCACAGAAGGGCTGGGTCCCTAGTTTGGGTCCAGAGGGTGTAACGTCCGTCTACGAAATTGGAGACTCGGTGGTCCCTTCGGGTACTAAGTCGTTTACAACCGTTAAACTAGAAACCAAGGAGACGGAAAAGATTTGGGTCGAACCTGTAGATCTTCAAGAACCAAGTGTATTACGACTGCGGATCAGACCTTAGAAAACTCGTACTAGAATGATCGTACCCTCTACTCACGTTGACAGACTACTTAACTTGTAAGAAATCATAATGAGAAGAACCCTTAATCCTACTCCTAAATGGAAAAGGTCAGTTCACCTTTTCTGGGTGACGACCCAGAAGGTCTAAACGACTGTATAACTCACGTTGTGACACTATTGTGGTAAAAAATCCCAAAACTTATCGAGAGGACCTTAAGGTTGTGTAGGTGATCGAAACAACTGTCGTCACGAAAAATTCCGGGTGAACTGAAGTGTGAGGTCTTACAGACCGAGACCCACTGACTGGTGTGGTAGTATCAATAGGTCAAATAATTCTAGAAAAAACTTGTCAAGAAGACACATAAGAAGGGTAGAGAAGAACTAGAGAAGATGTAGATGCTCCAGAGATGGTAAAGACAGGAAATAACACGGGTGGAAACCCGTTTTTCGTACACAACTTCCGAATAGACGTTGGGTCGTAGTGGACAATTCTACTCTGTACCAGTCCTTTTCTACGAAGAACTGGACAGGGGTGGACCGGTAGGTAAGGAACTTTTAGGAGCCCGTCTCTGATACACGACTTCCGTGTCCTTGAAATCTCTCCTATTTGGCGAGTCGTAAACACAGTCTCACCATAACAGGTCATACTATCAGCGGTCGGTGTCCACTGATAACTCGTTGACTTTACACCGATCAGACATAGCTTTTTACGAGATTCATATTTTATGTGACCTAAAACAACTGAGACAAACCTTGTCTCTTACATTTGATAGAATTTGTAAAAAATGTAACTAACGAACAACTTTGCGATTATAAAAATTATGTAACCCACTTTATTTAATATAATAATAATAAAACAAAAATGGTAAAATACACCGACGATCTTTTAAATTTGTACATACACCGAGTTAAGGTGGTTTAATCCCCTAGACGTAAACTAACTATCTTATTATCGACTAAGAATGACTCATAAGTTGAGTAATTCACCGTTCGACAGAAGGTTCGTGTAATGAACATAAATTTATAAAATAGAAGTATTATTGAAACAATCCTTGGTAAAGAGGTCTACTTATTAAACTCCGTGTCTTTCCAGTTCTTTGAACGGTTTTGTTTCAAATGCTTAGACCACTCACCTTCTCGTTACTCCGGAATGTTAACATTGATTGGGTCACCGAAAGTTTGGACTCACAAGTAGTCTTTGTGGACGTCTCGAGCAATTTTGTCTCAGGACTTGGGTCGGAAGTCTCCAAGACTGAGTAAACTGGACGTACCTTGGATTCTTGCACGTAGCGATTGTTCAACGGTCCACTACAACTGCGACCACTGAACGTCCGATGTAAAACTCTGGATACCCAAATTAGTCAGAATTTCAAGAGTTGGAAAAATTTGGTATTAAAGAAATGGAATTTCACACCCCTGAAACATATGGATAGAGTATGGTGTTTCCAATGGTAAAATTTCACATGTCAAGTGTTCAAAAATCATGTCAGTGTCAAAGCGTTGATAGTGGTGATTAAAGTCTTGTAAACGTAGTGAGGTTTTTCTTTGGGTTATGGACAATCGTCAATGAGGGTAAAGGGGAAGGTGGTCCGGGACCGTTGGTGCTTAGGAAAGAGATATCTAAACGGATAAAATCTGAAAAGTATGTTTGCCTCAGTATGTCACATACCCAAAACCAGACTGAAGAAAGGGAATCGCATTGTAAAAGTTCCAAGTAGGTACAATATTGTACATAGTTATGAAAGATGGTAACATACCAGTTTTTATATTGTAACGAACTCGTGTTGTGTAACACAAATAGGTAAGTAGTCAACTACGAGTAAACACAACTAAAAGTGAAAACCCCACAATATTTAAATACACCTAAATACAAAGGTAAAGAGAACCCTATATTGATCCTCACCTAAGACATCCCCATCCAAACAACTGAGTACATCATTGAGAAAGAAATTGAAAAACTCCTTGATAGTTTGACAAAGATTTCCCATCATGGTAAAATGTAAGGCTAGTCGTTACAAACTCCCAAGGTCAAATAAGTGTTAGAACCGTCGTGAGCAGTAACAGTAAAACTAATATCAGTAAGAGTACCAAAACTATATCATAGAGTAATACCAAAACTAAACGTAAAGGGATTACTAATTATTACAAGTGAACAAGTTTACGAATAACCTGTAAACCTATAGCAGAAACCTCTTTATAGATTAGTTTAGGAAAGAGGTAAAATTTTAACTCAATAGAAATAAAAATCGAAAAGTCTAATCTGTAAATAACTAGTCATTCAAAAAAAAATTAAAATATAACCTCGTATCAACTAATTCTTATAATACAATCAAACTTAATGTAATGTCATACATTTTATCTATCGGTTGTCCTTAAACGACATACCGAGTCCTTTGAGTTTGTCCCCGAGACATAGTTGGATCTCCCCACCCCACCCCTCCCTCTACCCTCCCTCCAAGTTTTCCCTCCCCTATATACATATGGATACCGACTAAGTAAAACTCCAAACTGTCTTTTGTTAATTATTTTTCTTACAATACAATCAAAGTCCATATGTCGTCTTACTAAGTCAATATGTATAGATAAGAAAAAGTTTACGAAAAGGGTAAATCCAAAAATATCTTATAACTCGTCTAAAAGGACACGATATCTCAGTCAAGAACAACCAATAGACAGAATTTATATCATCATACATGTACAGTTAGGGTTTGAGGGTTAGATAGGGGGTAGTAAGAAGAGATGACCATTGGTATTCCAACAAGAGATTTAAACACTCAGACAAAGGTAAAACATTTATTCAAGTAAACATAGTAAAAAATTCTAAGAAGTATATTCGTAATAGTATACTATAAACAAAAAAGAAAGACTGAATGAAGTGAATGAATACTATTAGAGGTCCAAGTGGGCACAACGACGTTTACCGTAATAAAGGTACGAAAAATTACCGACTCATTATAAGGTAACATATATACATGGTGTAGAAATAGGTAAGTAGACAACTACCTGTAAATCCGACGAAAGTACAGAACCAAAAACATTTGTCGCGATGTTACTTGTAACTCCACGTACACAAGAAAGTTTGGAGTAAAAAGAGACCTACATACGGGTCCTCACCTTAATCACCTAGTATACCATCCAGATAAAAATCAAAAAATTCCTTAGAGGTATCATAAGAGGTATCGCCAACATGGTTAAATAGAAGAGTGGTTGTCACATCCTCCCAAGAGAAAAGAGGTGTGAGAGAGGTCGTAAAACAAACATCTAAAAAACTACTACCAGTAAGACTGACCATACTCCATTATAGAGTAACATCAAAACTAAATGTAAAGAGATTATTAATCGTTACAATTCGTAGAAAAGTACACGGAGAACCGATAGACATACAGAAGAGACCTATTTACAGATAAATCCAGAAGACTGGTAAAAAACTAACCCAACAAACTAAATACTATAACTCGCAGTACTTGACAAACATTTAAAACCTCTGATTAGGGAATAACCAGCGTAGTAAACGTTTATAAAGAGGATAAGACTCCCAACAGAAAAACAAAACAGATACCAAAGGAACCGAGAAGTTCTCGAAAACTCAAATTAATCCAGGGTAAACAAATAAAAATAAAGGGAATGAGATCCTCTGACGAACTTTTTCCAGAACGACACTAAATACAGTCACAGGTCGGAATGTATCCAGAAATTAGGTAAAACTCAAATAAAAACTCGAACTATAATCTCTTACAACATTAAATTAAGAAAATGTATATCAACAGAGTAAAAGGGTCGTGGTAAACAAAAAATCCGACGTGACGTCGTGTACCCTAGATTCAAGGGACTAGTCTCTGATTTGGGTATGGGGACGTGACCTTTTTCTCTCAGAATTGGTGACCTGAAGGTTCCTTTAGGGGTCGTGGTGAAAAAAAAAAAAAAAATTGTAAAATAAAGTATAACTTCATATCGGTCAATTGTTACGACACTATTTAAGTCTATGTGCCGTTTTCCTGAGTCGGTATGTATGTGTACATAGACAAGAGGGGGATTTTAAGGGGAAGGTAGGTCCGACGGTGTATTATAACTCATCTCAAGGGACGGGTCCTGGTGAACAACTTCTCTGAGAGAAAAGAGGTAACATGTATGAACGGAGGAAACAGTATCTANAAAAAAAAAAAAATTGTAAAATAAAGTATAACTTCATATCGGTCAATTGTTACGACACTATTAAAGTCTATGTGCCGTTTTCCTGAGTCGGTATGTATGTGTACATAGACAAGAGGGGGATTTTAAGGGGAAGGTAGGTCCGACGGTGTATTATAACTCATCTCAAGGGACGGGTCCTGGTGAACAACTTCTCTGAGAGAAAAGAGGTAACATGTATGAACGGAGGAAACAGTATCTAATCCACTGGTATCCACCTACCAAAATAGAGACCCGAAAGATAAGACAAGGTAACTAGATATAAAGAGAAAAATACTACCGTAGTATGTCAAAACTACTGACATCGAAACACCATATCAGACTTCATTCCCTTAGACTAAGGAGGTTGAAGTAAAAAGAAAGAGGTCTAACGAAACTGATAAACCCCAGAAAACACAGAGGCACGTTTAAAATTCTAAAAAAAAGAAGGTCAAGATACTTTTTACAGTCAACCATTAAACTATCCTTAACGTAACTTGGACATCTAACGGAACCCGACATATCAGTAAAACTGTTATAAGTAAGAAGGATAGATTCTTGTACCATATAGAAAGTTACAGAAACACAGTAGAAACTAAAGAAAGTAGTCGTAGAATATCAAAAGTCTTATGTCCAGAAAACAGAGGAATCCATGCAAATAAGGATCTATTAAATAAGAAAAACTACACTACCATTTACTCTAACAAATAAATTAAAGAGAAAGAATAGAAAACAACAATTACATATCATCACGTTGTCTAAAGACACATAATTAAAACATAGGACGTTGAGTTGGTTTACGTACCTACTCGAGATCATCAAAGGAATCTCGGAGTAATCCTAACAGATACATATTATAACACAGTAGACGTTTGTAACTGTCAGAATGAAGAAAAGGTTAAACCTGAGGTAAAGAAAGAAAAAGAAGAGACTAACGTACCGATACTGAAAGTTTTGATACAACTTATTTTTACCGTTCTCACCTAGAACCTCCTTTACAAAGAGGTTATGGGACTCATATTACAATCGACATCTGAACAGTGTATATCGAAAATAATATAACTCCATATAAAGGAGATACGGGTGAAAGACCTCTAAAAAAAATTAGTATTTACCCACAACTTGAAACGGTTTTCGAAAAATTCAACAGAAAAAATAACAATACTCAAAAAAGATATAAGACTCTTTTCAGTGAATAATCTATATCACTAGATATAGTGATATCGTTACAATTACGATATCACTAGATAAGTGAATACTAGACGTCAAAGAGGGTAAGACACCTAACAGAAAAGTAAAAGAACTACTAAGGTGACTTCGGTTTTCGAAATTTAGAAGGAATAAACATTTAAAATTATATTTTCGACACATACAAATTCCACGTGTTTCACTACTATAATATATATATATATGTGTGTGTAACACTGTACTAATGGTGTCCATTCAAATAATCGTATAGTAGAGTATATCAATGGTAATTTTTCCAAAACTAGAATTACTTCAGGTTAAATAGAAAAAGAAAGGAAAACAGAGAACACGAAAACTCGGAGTAGATCTTTGGTAACAAATTAGGTTCCAGTACTTTTAAATCCAGATACTAGGTAAAACTCAATTAAAAACATAGACCATATTTTATTCCCAGATTGAAGTAAGAGAAAATTTTTGTACGTATACGTCAATAGGGTCGTGGTAAAGAACTAAGATCCTCACGAAATTTTAAATCCATTTTTATGAAGTCTCCGATACAAATAAGGTTATATAAACAATTATAATATTATATTATATTAACATAATTTAACATTTCGTGAGGAGAGACCCACGAAAGGACGGTTAGATAGTTTCGAAACATTTGTGACATGAATCTTGTTTTGTTTTCAGAAGACTTAATTTTGGAGTTCAGTTATTACTGACTGGTGTTCTATCCAAACAAGTTGATATGTGGGAGTGAATAACAACATATAATTTCATGATTCCTATCACATTAATAGGATATAACTAAGAGGGTAAGTGTGTATATCCTACTCCTGGTTTCGTTACGAATAGGATCTACGACCAAGAAACACTAAAATATTGTGATAAAAGGAGTAAACACGAATAGTGTGGGTAAGTTGACTACTATATTTATGTTTAAACTTTACACCACTCAATAAGAATATACGATAATTTCATTGACCTAGATGTTTTGTCTGGTTTTATTTGATCTTTCATTAACCCCTCTTTTCCACCCAGGATAACACCTGATTGTCTTTACTTATATGTATCTATGAAGGAAGTCCATTTACCTTACATTTTGTGTAATAGGTTTACAATATTTCTCTCAACGTCACCCTAACTTTGATATCTTAAGTTTTCTACACCCAAGTATTCCGTCGACCTTTTTACTTTTAACATTTCATACTTAAAAAACCATATAGGAATTTGGTTCTTGAGGACCTGGTAACTACTATAACAAATCCGAGAACCCGTCTATATTGAGACAGTACAGTGTTGACACTCTCCTTCAAAGTCGATCGATAGAGTCGAAGTTTTGTAAGAGAAACGAAACAAGGGACTAAGGTATCAGTAATTTGGGTTCCAACAGGAATCAAGTACCCAAGGTATAGATCTCCTTTTTTTATTTGAAAGAATCACATTTATAAAATGTAATAGACCACTGAAATACCTTGTATTCGGAGACAATTTACCGTAAGACTTAGATTCCTGATTCACTTCTTCTTCTAGGATCTGGTTGAAACTCAGGTGTATTGTAACGACTCGTCTCTATACTATTACTTTAACCTTTGGTTCGGTCAGAATACGTAAACAAAGTCTTAGTGTAAATATAAATTATTTTAAGACCAATCAACGAGAATACTCAGTTTACTATTTTTATTTTAAACTTCAGTTTAAGAAGAAATAAGACATATAACTAACTTATTGAGGAATCGTAAGTCTTTTAAGACCCTTCCCTACACTCATAGGGTCATACAAGTATCCTGAACTAAGGACACAACACTTTTACGGGTGACTCAAACCATTATATGTATACTCTAAAGGACTTTTTATTGATAATGGGTGTTTATCCTTGAGTGAGTTGTGAAAAGGAATAAAGAAGACTTGGACTAAGAATTTTTATTCTTGACTTTCGGTTTATCACATTAGTATCGGTTTCCCTTAAACTGACCTTCTTAAACTATATTAAATAATCAAAAATGTTGAAAGTGGAACGAATAATGTAAGAAAAGACCACCGTAGTAACGACATCATGAATCAGATTTGAAAATTTCGTCTTTACCACAGGTAACAGATATCTCAAGTGTTTTTTCACGTTTTCTCATGTACTAAGTGAGTGTCTGAGCTTCAGAACCTCTACTCTTCTCTCTCCTCAGAGATCCCTTTCTACCCATTCTTGTCATAATTTCTTTACGTCCGATATCTTAGGTCATAATATTGAAAGTTCAGTACATTGTGATTTTGAATTCGGTGGTTTGACCCACTTGAATAAAAGGTATTTTAAGAACAGTCATCGATGGTACTCAGTACTCAGAAATAGTCGCACTCAAGGTATCCGGATGTACTCCCTGTTTTTCACGTGAACGTTTAATGGCACCCGGTCTCTGATCTCCATTAAACAACCAACCAGGGTGGTCCACTATAAGAGAACTTAGTCCGTCACCATCGTCTTTGGGATTCTTGTTGTCTGTCGTATCTTAACTACTGGTATGGGATGGGGTCTTTGATCCGACGGAGCAAAGACCGTATCTAGGTTAGTCCAGAGGAAAGTCTTGGACGTCAACGGGAAAGACAGAACACTGAAGACTAATGTGTACCCCAACAAAGGTGTGAGTATGGACACTGACTTAACTTGTCGACTAACGGAGTGAGATGGAGTATAATGGACTACTCTAGTTCGTTACCACATAGTTGAAGTTCCCGTGTCCCGACCACTCGTCTTCGCTTCGTTCGTGTTTATGCTTTCGGTCGCGGATCCCAGAATACTTTTCGTGCGTGAAAATCCTATAATCTTTTCATTCAACATCAATCGAATTAAGACTTAAGATCTCGACTAAGATTCGTTTCGTTTTAAGGGGTAAAGGACCCGTCTCATTCGCATATGTACACCACCGGAACTATAGAAGAGGGATCCGTTAGTGAAGAGAATGGAATCTTGTCGTGTCGGTCCACCGGTTCCTGAAAAGGGAGCGTAGTTCCCCGACTAAGTACTTTGTCACGGAACGACCCAATGTGACACAGGACCTAAAATTTTTGACTCGTCCTCGGTCCCACACCTAACGGGTACGTCAGGAACACAGTCGTACAGGACCATAAATTCGTCACACTCACGTACGAGTAAACACACTTCTTTTAGGTTGTCTCCTTATTTTAGTAATATCCGAAGAAACGACTGTCGTTTCATTTTAGAAGGCCAGTCGACATCTTTACCTACTTTTGACAAATAAAAATTTTCGAGACTATAATCTTACGTGATTTCATTATTAAAAAAAATTAACCTCCTATTAACGAAATGTCACAACACAACCAAAGACGGCATGTTGCTACACTTAGTCGGTATTCATATGTACACAGGGGAGGAAGGACTCGGAGGGAGGGTGGAGAGCGGGTAGGGTGGGGAGATCTGACACCGTCTCGTGACCCAACTCTAGGGACGTAGTATGTCGTTGAAGGGTAATCGATAAATAAAATATATACCATTACACATACAAAGTCACGAATTTCATTAAGAAAAGTACGTGATAGACAAATAAAGTAGAGTAATTTAAAATATTCGGAGGGTGTACCGTCTTAAAATACAAAATGTTTACCTTTTTTACTAAAAAATCTTAGTATTAATTAATCGTTATTTCAATTTCTTTTTACCGGGACTTAAAGAATTACAGACAAGTACTATCTTCCCACCCTTATCAGATTAAATAATGTGAAGGTACTATTTGAATAAAGGATACTTAATTTTTTCTACTATAAGAAAGACACAAGAATCTTAAAAAATTTTTTGTACTTCTGTTCTCTTCCTCTTATGTATAAAATTCCTTAAACAAGTTTCGTTCTTGGATGCATGTACGAGAAAACATAATCAAAATTCATTTGGAAAAAATCTTGTTAAAATTTAAATATCTTTTTAATACTCCTATGATTCCTCTCAGAGTATGTGGGGTATGGATCAAAGGGGATAGTAATTGTAGAATGGAATCATACCATATCAACAGTATTAATTACTTGGGAATAGTTATGTAATACCTATAATATTATGTAAATAACGATTAATTTCAGGTGTAAAATAACTTTAAAGCAATCAAGAATGGATGATAAGAAGAAGACAAGGTCCTAGGGCAGGTCCTATAATGCAACATAAATCAGTAGTACAGAGGAATCTGAGGAGAAACCGTCCCTGTTGATGAATCTGAAAGATTCACAAACTACTGGAACTATTAAAACTCCTCACAAATCAAAAACCAAAAGCGATATAAATACAAGCCTCTTCCGTTACCGTGGGGTGGGGTCGTGAGAACGGACCTTTTAGGGTACCTGCCTCCTCGGACCATCCGACGTCAGGTACCCCAGCGTTTCTCAACCTGTGTTGACTCGCTGAAGTGAAAGTGAAAAATGAAAGGACGGAGCCTCTTCCTTTACCGTTGGGTGAGGTCACAAGAACGGACCTCTTAGGGTCCCTGCCCCCTCGGACCACCCGACGGTAGGTACCCCAGCGTGTCTCAGTCTGTGCTGACTTCGCTGACTCGTCGTCGTCGTCGTCGTCGTATAAATACAATTATAAAATTGTTACAGAGAGAAAACTCTAAAAAAAAATTACAAAAAGAGTATTAATCTGATCCTAATCGTGGAAACTCTCGTTCTGGTGTCACTATTCCACGGTAAAAGTAGGGTACTGTAGTTTGCACGATAGTTGTATTGAATAGTGGTAATTGTAACTGGAACTAGTGGGACCGACTCCATCACAAACAGTCCAATGTGCGAGAAAACTTTATAATAAACTAATATGTCTCACTAGAGAAGTAATTTTTAATAACCGAAGTTAAAATTTGTCTTAAATAGACTCATCGTTATCTTAATCTTGATCGACATGTCTAATGTTATGTATTCTCTACCGTAACGTATAAATTCTGTCACTGTCTCCCTCCTAAATGTGTCGACTTTTTGGCCAAATCACTTAGAATGTCAAGTAGTGCACGTGATATGGATCCTTACCCAGTTGTGAGAGCCAAGAAGTGACCAGACAAAATGAAACCTTTTGTTCAACGTTAGTAAGAAACAAAAAAAAAAGGGGGTGTTGTGAGGATTATTCTTTCGTTTGATCCCGAAGGAAGTAAGTGAAGGTTGTTTATTTATTTCCTTCTCGAAACCTCAGTCTCTCTGAACACATACTAAAACTTAAACCGGTGAAAGATGAGAAACCCTTTTGAAAAACCTCGTGGACCCGATATTTTCACAGTCACTGATATACATATTCTTTTGTTTTACTCGTTACGCTTCATCCAACGCGTTCCTCCGTACCTAATGATGTTCCACTTTTTATACTTAATGTACCGAGAATATGTAGACATTTTTACAAACAAGAATTACAGGTATATGAAATACCGTGTTGTCTTTTATGTTTCGTCTATAAAACGACTCCGGAACACACACCACCTCTCTGAGTTCGGGTGATTCATTAGTAGAATAGTAGGGTGTCAATCCACTTACTGTGAAATCCTCGAGTCCTAAACCTCAGTTTTCTGGACTCAGATATGGAACTTAGACAGTGAAGGTTGACACACCGTAGTCCGTGTAAAGACTTGTAGAGAATCGGAACATGAGATATGTTACTCACATTACACCCCTAATTTGTTTTCGTAGGTCGTGTAGTTACTTATAATTAAAGTATACTTAAAATTAGTCGAAACCTCTGCGACTCAGTCGAACGGAGACCTTATTGATCGTCTTTCGATGTCTCGCAAGAATCGACATGAAAGTCACTTCCCTGACCCGAGTATGAGAGGATCTTCCGGTAGTAAAACTGTAAAACAATTTCCGAGTAAGAATTAAACTGAGTCAATAAAATCCGTTCTTACAAAAGTTTTCTGGATTCACTACAATAATTGTTTACCCAATGTAGAAGAGAAGTGTCTCAATTCGGAGATTAATATGGAACTCGACTAAATAATCATGATGTCCGAATTTGTAAAGGATTGATAATTTCGACTGATGTCTGAACCCTATTGACAGGTGTACGTTCCCTAGACTTGCCATTTTTGAGACGTCTCCTTCTCTACTATGGACGACTTACTCAGTGTTCCTTTCCGAGTCTCTTTCCATAATTAATCCCATTATCCTTTAATATTGTTCATTTTATACCCAATTCATAGTCACTTAAAGGGAATTCCTGTATGAAGGATACTATCCTCCCTTCTCAGAAAATTTTCTCTACTAATTTTGGAGATTCGAATTCTGGAAATTTTGCTCTGACTTGTCTCAGGAATACTTGTATGGTCTCTTTTCTTAGGACGGGACCAACCCCCTCAACTCTTCGCCACCCACTAGATTATGGGAAACGTGACGATTCCTGAAAACTCAACGGCTAGATGGGTCCCTGACTTGCGTAACGTTTGGTAGTTCATGTGTCAACGAAAAGAACTCGATACATCAACAGCAAGGACACCCGTGATAAAAGAAAGCCCCGTTGGAAGGTCATAGCGACTATAATTGTATTTGTAAGACATTCAGACAGAAACAAAAATCAACAATACTTCTTTTTTATACTTCTTGTATAAAAGTAACAAGAAGGTCGTTTCCTTTGAAATAAAGAGTTCTATATGTCTAATTTATAGTTAAAGTCAGAGGAGTTTTCCTTCTAGTAAAAAAAAAAAATCTCTCACAAATTTTGTTGTCTTCAAATATAAGAACCAAATCCCCAGGTCTTCAGATTTTAGGTCCATAACCGTTCCGACTAAAAGAAACGCCCGAAGACTCCCTCTTAGAAGGGACCACCGAGTCTGCGATTTCGTAGACAGATGTTACACCCCCTGGGCCCAAACTCGGGACCCAACCCTTCTAAGGGACCTCTTCCTTTACCGTTAGGTGAGGTCATGATAACGGACCTTTTAGGGTACCTGTCTCCTCGGACCATCCGATGTCAGGTACCCCAGTGTTTCTCAGTCTGTGCTGACGTGCTGACGTGACTCCCTCTGGGACGGAGTACGGAGAGAGATCGCAGAACGTCACCGGTCTTTACGAACACAAGGAACCGAACGTCGACGCAATGACGTCAGAGACGCAGGAAATAGTAGTGAGACACAAGTCCTTCTATTAAGAAAATTACGATTTGACTGAACTTAGAAGAGTCTGAGTTAAGAAAGTAAAAAATTACTTCATAACCTTCAAACCGTTGTAGTTTATTCATCCCTACTCGACGTAGAGAGTCCTTGGGGTGGTCACCTACACATAAATCCTTGTTCCTCAACAATACCCCAGTGTGTCTCAGCCTGTGTTGACTTCGCTGAATCGTCGTCGTCGTTGTTGATAGTGATATGATTCGAGTTAATCCTCTCTTACGTGTCTCTGGGTTTCAGAATAAAAATCGTCGAAACACAGGACGGACATCATTGGTGTCGACCCAACTAGACACAGAGTTCGTTGTGACTCGGAATCGTGAGGAGGATCCGGGTAAGGTCGAACTTAAATCGGGGGTGTAGGTAGTGTAGTGTACTTGTCCGATCTACCGGTGGTACCACCTCACTAAAGTCCCAGGACCCTTCCAGAGGAATGTACGGACCAACCACTATACATGTTCGTAAAAACAAATTAATCGTAGTTCCACACCGTAGGAAAGGGCTGGTGGGAAGTAGTAGGTGGAGAAGTAGGTCGCGGACAGGATGAGAAGAGAAGAGAGAGAGAGGAGAAAAAGGAGGGTCCAACGGGTTTGATCACTGTGATTATAAACGAAACATGGGAATAAAGTGAATTATCGGTTTTGGACAATTTAAGTGAAGGTTTATAGAGACTTTTGGTAGATGAAAAGAGGTGGTGGAATCAGACTAGGTGTGAGTAGAGAGAGAACCTAATAATGTTGTCGGAGGACTTGACCAGAGGAACGTAGAGAAACACAGAGGGAAATTAGACACCAGGTGTCTCATCGGTTCCACTAGAAAATTTTTTAATTAGGCAAAATTCTCTAAATTTTGTCCTCTCTTATACCTCTTTTCCCTTGTAAACACGTGATGACCACCGCAACGCCCTTCCCCCTGGAGAAGGTCCCGGGCTTTGACCCGAGAACAGATTGTGAGTATTCACTTAACAGACTCCTCTGTGTACCCGACTGTTTCGTTCTCTAAAATAACCCTTTCCCGGAGCTCAAAATACCACTACCCTAATCAAAGACGCACCAGAAACCGGATAGTAACATTAAGTCTCAGAAAGGACCACCGTGTGCGTAGCGAGTCGGTTCTACCTACGATCGCTCTCCCTAAGACCCTTCACCTGTCTGTGTGTCACAGAGGAAAGCTGGAAAGGGCTTGAGAAGGCCAACCACCACCGAATAATCAAGGTATAAGGAATAGTCCTAGAGGACAGTATTTTGTTGAGTACGTGTACCAATGATACCACGGACCGGTCCCACCCGCCAAAGTTAATCACACGAAGGGGATTGTCACCCTCATATATAACCATGTCGGTGATACCCTTTGTCATACCTTAAAGGGGTTTTTTAATTTTTATCTTGATGGTATACTAAGTCGTAAGACGAAGACCCTTGAATAGACTTCTTTTACTTTTGTCATTGAGTTTTTCTATAGACGAGGAGGTGCAAGTAACGTCGTAATAACTATTATCTATTCTGTACCTTTGTTGAATTCACAGGTAACTACCTATTTAGTTATTCCTTTTTATATATATGATATAATAACATATCATATATTAATATATTGTAGTATATGTGTGTTACATTATAATAAGTCGGTATTTTTTCCTTTAGGATGGTAAATGTTTGGAACTCATTTGGGACTCCCGTAGTACGATTCACTTTATTCTGTTTCTGTTTAAAGTAGACTGGAAAAAAAAAAAAAAACTTTAAATTAATTAAAATTAACTTCCTATTAACAAAAGTGATAACGCAACCAAAGATGGTTTGGAAAGAATATACATCTTAGACTTAAAAAATTTTTCGGTTTGAGCATCTCTTATCTAACCACCAACGGTCTCACCGATGTTTCACACACTCCCACCAGCTCTTCACGCTTGGGGATCAATGCTCGATTTGTCGAAGACCCCCGCATTGTAAGTCGTACCACGGATGTCAATTATTATGGTACAATATATGAACTGTCGATGATGCTCGCATCCAAAATTTTCAAGAGTAAGATTTTCCTTTGACATTGATGTACGCCACTACCTACAATTAATCTGAACGTCACTAATAAGGTGTTATATATGTTTATAACTTAGTGATACAACATATGGACTTTGATTATAGTAAATACAAAGTTAAGATAGAATTAAATTTTTGTTTATTCCGGAGACTGTTATTAGACTAAACAGTACGGGAACGAATTTCTACGATGAATGAAGGGACGACGGAAGTTCTACTCAAAGTCGAGTATATATGTGTCGAAAGGAGAGGTCGGAATAGAGGGAGGAGAAATAGAGTGTAAGTTACGGAGTCGGTGCGACTTAACGTCCGTTGAGAGGTTTATAAGACTGAGAAAGAACGAGTAGAATCAAGGAAGATGGGAATTACGATAGATGGTTAGGAAAAAGTGGACTTATTGAGGGATATTAGTATGACTAAATTGTTATCTGTTAAACAAGAAGTTTATAGAAAGGTATCAGGGGGCTTCTGTTCTAATTTACGGACAGGACCCATGAGGACGTGAGTAATACAAGTAGAGAGATGTCGAGATAGTGTGAGATTGTAAGGGATTCTTTAACAGTACAACCTGTCCTTGTCCCAGAAAAAGGGCCACAATAAAGAAGGGGTCGGTCTCTAATTTGGACTCAGGGAACGCAGAGGACGTAACCCTCCACCTAAGAAATGGTGACGTGGTGGTCCCTTCGGGTGTCCTACACTATCGCCATGTCTTTCATCCGTCCCTTACTGATACTGTATGAATCTTTCGGTCTAATTATCCATCTTGTCCAAGGCCGGTATTACTTTATTTAAATCTACAGTTTTTGACTTTTTTTTTTTTTGTTTTTTTGTTTTTTGGGGAACTGAGATTTTCGGAAAAAGATATAACTTACTTAACTTTTATAGACTTCTTTTTTTAGACTCTATTTACTTATTGTAATAGTAATGACTCTTCGTCAATGAAAGAGAAACCCCCACCTAAATAAAAAATAAGTCGCTCACACACGATGAACGTAAACGTTTCCGGGAATAAACCACTTTAGGGATGAAACCTTTCACATTGTCAGTTAATAGATGAATATTTCCTCCCTTCTATTATAGTAATCTTTGTAAATGAGAACATTTAAATGTATTTACATCTTACGTTTATTTTATTGTAAAAGACCTATCGGGGGACGTTGAATCGTGAACCCCTCTTTTATTTTTAACTGATGTCTAAAGACCATAAAAAGAAAATATTTGATAATTCATTAAACCTCACTGATTAGGTCGACAGCAATGAGTTAGTAGACCGAACGAAGACCGTTCTTTGTGTAATTACCCATCTTTAGTCTCCCCTGTAATATTAATCTTCTCGTTTCTTCTTGGTATATTACGAGAGGAATATTCTTAGTGGATAACAACCCCTTGAATATAACATTGTGGAATTAAGACCAGTTTAGTCAGTGGGAGTAGACTGTTTTCACAAAGAGAAACGGGAAGGTGGTTTGA
Organism: Capra ibex; assembly: GCA_006410555.1. Classification (NCBI taxonomy): domain Eukaryota; kingdom Metazoa; phylum Chordata; class Mammalia; order Artiodactyla; family Bovidae; genus Capra; species Capra ibex. The sequence continues at coordinate 2,602,512 of SJYO01010515.1, read as the reverse complement.
AGGACGACGTCTAGACGAAAATGGACTTAGGATGACACACCTAAGTACAACGACCCGTTTTATTATTATTTTTTACTAATAAAATGTAAGTCCCCCACCCCCCACCGACCTTTCCTCTCTCTCCCTCCCTCCCTCTCTCTACACCCCCAGTCCCTCTCTTCTTCCTTTTTGCTTCCTTACTTTCCCCCTTTACTTACTTTAAGAGACGTCTCCATGACCTTCGGTTAAGTATACCAACTCCGGAACAGTTCCGGATGGTAGAACGAGACCGAGATAAGAAAGACTTTGAAGTTGTGGAACCGTATTTTGACAGTGGAGACATTTTGAAGAACCCACTTTCTGTCGGACTTACATAAAGACCCTCTTTACAAAAGAATCTGTGTAAAATATTTACTCCTATGTCAACCCTCAAGGGTCTTTCATGAACCGACCATGACCAGTTCTTTAACTAGATCGAGATTCAAGGGACTGGGTGAGGACTCCTATGGTTCCCTCTTCTTTTTCTAACTCCTTAGGATCTTGGGTTGTAAGTTTCACACTCTTTGAGGATCCTCCTGTCTCCCTCCAATCCGGATCCATTCTCCTCGTACCATCGGATCTCGTCTTCTGGTAAGACAGGAGACTTAGTCTCAGTCGACTCCCACCTGCGACTATAAGAAAGGAGGGAGAGGTGAAGGATAAAGGGTATCTTATGATGATGATGATGATGATGATTCAGCGAAGTCAGCACAGACTGAGACACGCTGGGGTATCTGCCGTCGGGTGGTCCGAGACGGCAGGGACCCTAAGAGGTCCGTTCTTGTGACCTCACCCAACGGTAAAGGAAGAGGTTACGTACTTTCCTATTTACTTTCACTTCAGCGAGTCAACATAGGCTGGGGTATCTGACGTCGGGTGGTCCGAAGAGGTAGGTACCCTAAAAGGTCCGCTCTCATGACCTCACCTAACGGTAACGGAAGAGGTATCTTATCCACTAACGTTAAGTCTCTCCGTCGAGAACCTTTTTTTAAAGGTATTCGGTTCCGTGTCCTTCTAAAGTTTCGTCAGACGGATGAACTACCAGTCCTCTCGTTCGTCTCACTCACTATCCTCCCATTGTATTGCGGTATCTGGAAGGAACTCCTTATAGAGGAAGGACCACGGTTTATGTGAGAAACTCCAAGATCCATCCCAGATCCGAAAACGAGGAAGTCAAACCTTTACAACGGTCGATTTCATCATTAAAAAACTCCACATTCGGAGTTTTCTTCTCTTTGACTCGTTGAACCGTGATCTATTTCATGTTGATTACGTGATCTCTCTTCTTCTTTTTTTACTTCGGTTTATTTTTAGGAGCTTCTTTAATTCCCTCTAATAATCCTTGTGTTTTGTGTGTGTCTAGAAATATTCTTACTTAGTCACCTTCTTTGAACCTGTAGTCTTGCATGCTCAATTTTATTTCTCGAGCTATGTGAACTTCTACTAAATCACTTGACCTTCTAGCCTATCTCTTGAGAGGGTCCTTCGTGTCCGTCCTTTCATATTTCGTTTCCGTATTCTATGTCTTCTCTCTTTAAACAAATTTTTCAACTCTAGATACATTGTCCTCAGAACCCTTCTCCCTTGTTTATTTCCCTCCTTCTTTTAAAACGACGAACTGTTGTACCTACAGTTCATTTTATTCAGTCTCTCTCTTTCTGTTTAATACACACTGAAGTTAATATATGTACTTTAGATTTTTTCGACATAAGTATGGTTGTTTCTCATCTCACCCCTGATGTACGATCTCATTACTCCCTTTCCCTCTACCACCAGTTTCCCATGTTCGTAGGTCAATACTTATTCAAGATTAGTAGATTACATGTCGGACCACTGATATCAAATGTTATGACATAATGTATAAACTTTCAACAATTCTCTCATCTAGAATTTACAAGAGTGGTGTTTTTTTCCCCTTTTTTTTTCCATTAGTGCACTCCACTACCTATATAATTGATTGAATGACACCATTTAGTAAAGTGTTATAAACTTACGTAGTTTAGTAGTGTAACATGGGAAATTCGAATGTGTTGCAACATTCAGTTAATATATAATTATTATGACCTCTTTTTCGTTTTCAGTTTTGGTTTATTTACCTCCTTTCTTCTATAAACTTCTTTACTATTTGATCTTAAAAAAGTCTTGATTCCTTCATATATTATGGAATCTCAAATTTTTTAGTACCTAACCATTTAACTCATCTACTTTTGTCTTTAGTTTTTAGCTTTGACCCTCGTTATATGAGTGTGAAATTCTGGTAGTCGGTCTTTACTTTTTAAGATGTTTGAAAGTTTTACCCCTATTCCTTACCCCTGTCCCTTAATATAGAAATTACCTTGTTCTTACTCTAACGATAGTAACTGTAATTTCTTCAATTATATACATTTAACGAATTTTGTAAGGGAACGTGTATTATTCGTAAGATATTCATCATCGACAACAATAATATATTGAAGAGTTGTTGTTGTAATCTACCTATTCTGTTATCTCATTATAAACACAATGACCAATTGTGTTTCACAAATTTTCTAGAGACTTGAAGTCCAAAATATAAGAGTCACTACATTCTGATTCTTTTATATATTGTCTTCTAAGTAATTTATGTGAGAACCTGTTTATAAATGTCTCCTTCTCTTTATCCATAACGTCCTAAGATATCGAAATATCCCTCAGTTCAAACTAAAGTATGATTTTTCTTTCTTAGTCCCACCAGGTCACCAATTCTGAGATACGAAGGCATCCCCCGTACCCAAGCTAGGGACCAGGGTGTACGACGTGTTACACCGGGGGTTTTTTCTTTTCTCTTTTGCGTTCTTAGTCCTTCTCTTTGTTCTATGCAGATATTATTAAGGTCTGTTCAGGATACATTATGGTTTTAGTGGTCTTCGTCTCGTTGGTCTCTTTTCACTTGTATACGACTTGATTTAGACAAAAAACATTTACTCTCTCACCGTCAATATCTATAATAATCGCGTACTTTAATTACTCCCTTTGTAAGTAAAATTATTTAATTCATAGTCACTTTTTATTTTACGATATCATACATTGAAAGTTTGATCGCCTTCTTTTAAGGTATAAAGATTCGTTCAATTCTCAGAATCCGATCCATAGGGACTCTTTCGTCTTAGCCTGTGTTCCCGAATATACGTCTATCAAATAAACCCTTTCCCTAACGTCACTCATCCTCACCCCCTGACCTCCTTGTTTTATCTTTCTTCCCTCCTTTTCGGTTTTACGTAATACCTCGACGCCTGTCTCTTTCTCACCAGGACTACCCTGTAAAATTCTTCGACACCCTTTACAAGGATCGTTAACAGACCGAGGGGTTCCTGACTTTCTTTTCTTACATCACGGGTACTCGACGTTTCACTGTGAAACCCAGACGGGTACTTATTTGTCTGGTACGGTACGACGACATATTCTATTCGGAACCCCGTCTTTCGTTCTTCGTTCTCAATCTTCTACGTCGACTCAGTCCCGTGACAATCCTATGTGGGGACATTTCCACTATTGAAGTTCTTTCTGACCTCATTTTACATCCCACTCTTATACACTTTGTTCCACGTTCTCGATGGACTATGGTATCCTTTATTTCTATTTTGTTTTGTGTTTTACTTATGGTTTATTTTGTGTTTTTGTTACTATTTCTTTTGTGTTTTAATATAAAATCTTTACCACTACTAAATCAGTGAGTCAGTACAGGTTGAGAACACTAGGGTGCCTGGTATCGGGTGATCCGAGGAGACAGGTACCGTAAAAGGTCCTCTTATGACCTCACCAAACGGTAAAGTCAGGATCATTTATTATTACTCCGAAGGGACCACCGAGTCTACCATTTCTTAGACGGACGTCACATCCACTGAGCCCAAACTAGGGACCCGGACCTTCTACGGGACCTCTTCCGTTACCGTTGGGTGAGGTCATAAGGACGGACTTCTTAAGGTACCTGTCTCCTCGGACCGTCCGATATTAGGTACCCCAGTGTTTCTCAACTTGTGCTGACCCACTATATTAATTCTAGTTATACTCATTTGAGTGGTCATTTACAAGTCTAAATTTTTCTCTTGTTTTGACTTGTCGTACGAGAATTCTTCTTTCTTTAAAATTTACTTTTTTAGGTTTTGTCAACTTTTACTTTCTAATCTTATTATGGATAGTCCGTTTAAAGTTTGGTAATTTTCTTCATGATGTGTACTTCTCAAAAATTCTGTATTGAGTCATTGACTAGGAAGTTCTCAGTTTTTATTCTTTGTTGAATGTTATAAATTCGTCGATTATATAAACTTGATTATCCATGCATGTCTTTAAATACGGATAATTTGTTTTTTACGTATAAGAAAATAAAGATAAATAATAAAACAACTCATATCAACTGAATTTTATAATATAATCAAAGTATATATGTGTATAACTAAACTATAAAAATAATATATGTAAAACTCTTTTTGTATTTTACATATTAACCGGGTTCTTCTTTATCTTTTCAAATTATCTGATTATGTTAATTTGAAAATACCATTAGATTCGTAAACACGTTAAAATATCATCTCAAAATTACTTAATAATTTCTTGACAAGTTGAAATATACTCAATAAGGTCTTTTTATATTTTTCTCCCTTTCGTCGGATTCATTTAAATGGTACGATCATTCTAGAACTAAAGTTTGGGTCCACTCTTGTAACATTCTTCGTTATAATGAATATTTGTATCTACTCTTTTAAGATTCGTGTCAATAAACGATTATCTTGGCCACATAAAAATTTTGGTCTTTATACTAGTTCTTCAAAAACAAAACTCTTATGTTTCCACCAAATTGTATTCTAGATGTATAATTCCCTGATCTTTTTTTAAAACAACAAGTTTAACGACCTTTTTATTAAACCATTCCTGATAAAATTTTTTGAAAAAAATCTTCATATTCAAAAGGGATCTATATTTCTATCCGAAATATAGATGATCGATGAAATATAGGTGAAGTATAGATAATTGGAAATACTGGTTGTAGCATGAAATATCTCTTTGAAACTTCCAACCGACGTTAGTACACTATACTATTGTCCTCAAGACCGGTATGTCATCATGAGTTTTTATCGTATTATCTATGTCCTAATCTTTCCTTGTTTATTGACGGTAAAAAGTCCAGATATAATTTTTTAAAGTTTCCTCAGTCGTCTGTTTTATAACTTTATAATTTTCACAACATTTTCAAGTCGTTTAAACGGTTTGTTTTAGTCGAATTTTTGAAGTTGGCCGTTATTAATCGATTTTTATATTTATCTTTCCTCTATGGTAAATACCATTATTATTTTTGACACCACAGATCTGTGCTTGAATTGATATATTATGTGTTCTTGAGTGCCTTTCAAAATTTCGAGATCATTCTTACACTCTTCTCTTAGACTCATTTGTCTATTTTATTTTTGTATTGTAAAAAGAGAATTATAACTGGATTTTTACAATCGCTTTAAGGTCGTCTTACAAAAGTCTAAAATTCTAAATATACCTTCTTATTTTCAGAGGTTTAATGATCCATTTAAAAATTTATCTTATCGTTTCGACCTACTGTCGAATCTGAATTTCTATCTGAAGGTTGGAATCGTTATTTTCGTTACACCATAACCATATTCTTATCTGTTTCTCTCGTTATACCAACTTGTCTCTTGAATATTTGTCTGGCTATCCATATACTTTGGATCAAATACTGACTCCTTCGTAATATTTCGTCATCTCTTTTTATTTAAAAATTGTATAATAAGACCCAGACGACCAAATGGTACACTTCTTCTTACTTCATCGAAAAATGAAATGTGTTTCATTGAGGCATGTTTCATATGTGTTTCTATTGAGGTTTATTTACTTTTGGGTTTTTCACGTTCCAATTTGATATTTCGATTATATATCTTACATTTCCTTTTAAAAGATTGAGGTAGGATTCCTTACCGAAGAACCTACTTCATGTTTACTACGATGGGTTTTGACTACCGATATTGACACATTTTAAATTCTTAAAGACAAATCACTTCCCATGATATCTGTTTCGATTGTCCAGTGACCTTCTTTTATACACGACCGAGATTTTGATCTTATTTGTTTCTTGTAGAGATCATTGATGTTTGGTTTTTGACGTCCCCTATTTGTCCTGGTACCGAGATCTTTACTAAGTGTTTTACCTTTTAGGTTTATCGTAATCGATAAACATACTTTTCACACATACTTTTCCACGAGTTGGAGTGGTCATTCGTCCTTTTTTATCTTTTAAATTTATTGACCAATTATAGTATAAAATGACTAAACTCTCCGTTTTCAATCTTCTTTCTATTATAGTTCATTTGAGATCCACCTTTGTCCTTTTCCCTTTTGAGCTTCATCACAACCTTTGTCCTTCTCGGTAAGACCTCTCGTCAGACAGTGATGAATACAAATTTTTTCATATGTCTATCTATATCGAGATAGATAAGTCAAAGGATATTTAGGACGAGGAAGTAAATATGGGGTGTTTTATAAGAGTGTCTAGGTATTTGTCAACGTATGACGACGACGACGACGACGATTCAGCGAAGTTAGCATAGGCTGAGACACGCTGGGGTATCTGTCATCGGGTGGTCCCGAGACGGCAGGGACCCTAAGAGGTCCGTTCTTGTCACCTCACCCAACGGTAAAGGAAGAGGTTGCGTCCTTTCACTTTTCACTTTCACTTCAGTGACTCAACACAGGCTGAGAAACGCTGGGGTACCTGACGTCGGATGGACCGAGGAGACAGGTACCCTAAAAGGTCCGTTCTCATGACCTCACCCCACGTGACCCACCATATATTTTTCTCACCCCTGTTGGGACCACGTTGGTGATCCCCTTATAAATTTATTTTACATTGGTCACTTATAAACCTTATGGTATATCGTCAATCTTAGTATGGGATCTGTATGTATCTCGTTGTACCTATCTACAGTATTTGTATGACAATCACTGTTTTCACTACGTGTATAGTTACGTCAAAAGTTTCTATACACGTATAGTTTACGATATAATTCGTTTAATCTTACAGATAACCACCTCACCCATAACTCTAACTTTCCTCTTTTTATTCTTTATTTTGTACTTTTTTATAGATGTATTTCGGTCCTTGGGTTCTTATGTAATTTGTATTGGTACAAAGGTCTCAGACTTTCTTTTTTTTTAGGTTACGGAATAAGAGATTAAAAAGCATGTTTGAGAGGGTATTAAGCTTTATATCCTGCATTTGTGTGTGGGACATTCTTGGTTTGGTCTTGGTCAATAAAAATTTCGGAATTGACCTTTCCAAATAAAAACAGAGATTGTTGCTCAGTTTAGTTTATTTTGTAAATACGAGTAAACATGAAAATAAAAGAAGAGGAATGTGTCTAAAGAGACGTGTCAGTCGTGGTGTGGGGGTGTAGTCAATGAGACGTGTTGAAACCACTTAGTTATTTTAATTTACGACTTTCATTGAACATTTTGATTTGTCTTTTAATTAAATAAGTTCACATAGAGGAGGTCCATAACTTAGAAACATGTCCAATTAACCCTTTAGGCCATTAATATGTCGTTAAAACTGATCATTTAACGGTCGTACTTTAATTTGTGACATGAAGAGGAGAACGAATCATCGTTTCAAGAGTAGTCTTTACAGTCCTTCCAAAAAATGGTTTCAGTAACTTTCTCTTTCGAGTCAAAAGTTTGTCTCAAATAATTGAAGAATTCTTTGACTTTTTTATATTACCAATTGATCTTATAACGATGGGAGGTTTTGTTATGGTAATTTTTATAAGTCTACATTTATCAATTGTAAATCATACTCGAACGACTCAAGAGACGTTATCAATTCACTGAATATTTCATCAACGACAGTAATAATAGAAAAAATGTTTTCTCCTTTTGTTCCGAATCTTTACCTTTCGTAAATCCACTTCTATTGTACCGATGATCTACCGGTTTTACTATTTTTCGTCGGTCAAAAATTCTCTGTAGAGGAGTACAGACATTATCCCGTCTCGTCGTCAAAGACTTAACGTCCCAATTATTGTCCAATTTTCATCCACTACACACCTGTGTACGGGAAAGGACCCTCTACTCTAAGACGAGGGGACTACGGTCAAACGAATGGATCACTAGTAAAACCGGAGCTTACTTTTACGTGTTGAAAGGACAGGAGACCCTAAGTACTATCTTCTAGGGTCGAACAATCTGGACCGGTTCACTCTGGGCTCCGTATGTATTAGTCGGGACCCCTGAATGTCACCAGACCACGACCAAGAAAAGAGTGGATTCTTGTTTTCTTGTAGGAGTCTTCGGGAATAACAGATTCTTGAGACACAATTCTGCATTACATGTTCCTTGGAGAAGTTCCAGTCATTAATAATAAATAAAAAAGAAAGAGGAAACGACACTAGTCCAGAGTCCTTTACCTTCCGTCAAAGATATTGTATGTCCTCGATTTTGACGAATTCTTCGTTCTGTCCGAGTGATCACCCATCTTACAGTACTATCAAATTTTTTAGTCAAATAAACGATTTTTCGTCCAATTTGGTCCTTTGTCCTCTGGAGAAAAACTAGGAACGTCAAAAGAGACCGTAACTTGTTGACTGGATAAAGAGACCCCGGAAGTAAAACAGTAGACATTTTATTACCGTAACTTATCTATTAAACATTAGAGGGATAATTTAAAATTACATCAGAACCATTTAAGTTACGTATTAATCTTTATGTTAGTTTGACCTTACTCTAATTCCTTTGTGAGTCTTATGTTATAAACTCCCGATGGATACACAGTCTTTCCGATGGGTGAGGTTATAAGACCGGACCTCTTAAGGTACCCGACATGTCAGGTGCCCCAGTGTTTCTCAGCCTGTACTCCCTCGCCGGAAGTGAAAGTGAAAATACACAGTTAAGTCATTGACACTGGATTCCCAGTACTTGTTATCGTCTTGTTACTTTTTCAGTTTCCGCCCTCGGAGACCCGTACTTTTGTCCGCAAACACCAAGAATTTAAAACCTTATTACTCAGTCTGGGTGTTCCATTAGGAAAGTGTCGTCTGTCCATGTCGGTCTTCAAAGGACCTTTCTCCGGACTGTGTGATTAATAGTTCCATATTAAAAATTGATGACACAATTTACACTAACGATTGTAATAACCTCGTTATCGGAAGAAATCCCTTAGACTATTTTAGATCCAAGAGATGAGTCTTTTTACGGTTATACTTGAAATGTACCTTAAAATCTTTTAGTGTCTGTGGTATGTAGGGTGGAAATCTAAGTGTCGGTATCCTATATTAGCCAGAGATATAGTAAATCTCTAAACCAACTGATAAAGGAACATCAAAGTTAAAAATACCGGACTGAGTAAATAAGTAATTCGGAAAGTTGTTTTCAAATAAAAAGTGGATCAGATTCATGACCTTTAGGTTTTAATTTTGCGTGTTACGGACGAAACCCTCTGAGATGTCTCCATTCCACCCGCTCGTGTTTGATCCCCGTTATATACGGATCCCGTTCCAAAGAGTCGGAACCGTGATAACTCACAAACTCAGTCTATTAATAAATAACCCCCTTGATAAGACACGTAACATCTTACAAATCGTCGTCGGGTGATGACTGATTTACGGTCATCGTATGGATGAGGGTTAACTCTGTGTGTTTTTACAGAGATTTCTAACAGTTTTAAGGAGACCCCATTTTTTAATGGGGATAAACACTTGGTAACTGTTCCCTTTTCTCGGAGATTTAGAGATTCATTTTCGATCTCCTCCTACGTGTATCCTCGTTCTTGACTTCACTCCGGACTTTTGACAATATGTCCTGACGGAAAGAGGGTGAGGACCATAGGTACACTTTCCTACAAAATTTCGTGTAAGGACTTGAGAGAGACGGAGAAATGCATGAGACAGGAGTACTCTCCCTTTACTGGCTAGATTTACCTTTCAAATGTTTTGTAGTGACCTAAATGGTCCCGGTCAAAGTGAGAAGAAGGACGACTCTGGGTGACGGACATCCCGTGTGTCCATTATCATCAAGAGGTCCGGGGAGAGTCAAAGACCTCTTCCGAGAGGGGACTGGTGGTCCGTTCCGACTCAAGGTGGGTCACGACGACGTCACCCGATCACTCGACAGTTTGAAGCCGCAAGAAATACTCGTAGGAGTGACTCAAGTATCTGGATCTTCGGCACTAGAGATCAAACTCGAGGTTCTCATTAACTATACGATAAAACTAGAGGCTTGGGGAAGTAGAAAGTGAAATAAAAAGTTAAATAAGTCTTGACTTTATCCCTTCTTTCTATAAGATATAATTCAGGGAAGGTTCTGGGAGAGGGTGGGGGGCCGTTCTAGACATCCGTTCGTCTATCCAACCCTCTTCTATCAATCCGTTTTTTTTGTAGTATTTGTCTTTGTTCGTTAACGTTCCCACACCATATGAGTACTTCGAGATCGATCAAGTCATTCGTCTTAGATTTCATGTTCCGAACTCTTCTATTCCACTACTCAGTTCGACCTGTTCCTCTATCTCTGGTCTAATTCTTTCCGGAAGACACAGTAGGACTCCTAGATCTAAAAAGAGACTCCATTACCACCAGTCACACCTTCTCTCGAACTTCCTAAATACTACTCTGTTCCTTTGACGAACATCGATGACGTCTTCAGTCTAGTCCACTTCGACCCCCCGGACTTGTTCCTAGCACCACCACAGCTACCTCGACAAAACAGCATAATAGGATGTGACTATATTTCGTTTGAGACACGTAACACAATTAATACTCTGGTCAAACACCACCGTCTATTCTTACCTACACACACATAAAGAGGTAAACAGAGTTACTTCACCGGAATGTCAATAGTTTTGAACACGGGTTCTCTCTTTAAGAGTGATTTTCCTTTGGTCAGAACTCGTGTTGACTGTCTTCTCGGTGTCTTAACAACCGATCCCTCGACCACTTAGGTTTGAGCCCCCTTCTCAATCCTATTGATCTTACTAAGTTAAACCTCTTCTCTAATTAAATGTTTTCCACGGTTAAGATGGGTAAAAGTGACTTTCGTCTGTGTTTCTTTATCCGGATTTGTGACCGGATTTTCAGAATCTTATCACAGAATCAGGTAAAGTGAACGATATTATTTTACGGTGCCCGACCCATCGCATATTTCTTTATTTAAATAAGAAAATCTAACTATGTATATATACGTAAAAACACACAACCCCCCTCACGACCGGACCCAGAAGTAACGGAACACCGAAAGAGATCAACGCCGCTCGTCCTCGATGAGGTACGACGCCACGTGTCTGAGGAGTGACGTCACGACCGAAGGACGAGTGTCTCGCACCCCAGATCACGTACGGACGAGTCATCAACGTCGAACACCCGAGATCTCCTCGGACAGAGTCGTCAACATACGTGCGAATCAACGAGGAGTCGAACACCCTAGAAGGGTCTGGTCCCTAACTTGGACACAGGGGACTTGACCGTCTTTTAAGAATCGGTGACCTGGTGATCCCTTCAGGTTTTGCATTTAATAAAAAGTGTCGACCTCCGACTTTCAGACTCTAGTTCCACGGTCCTATCCACTCACTCCTGGGAGAAGGTCCAATATCCAAAGAAAACGAAGGAGTGTACTGTGTTCCTCCGTTCCCGTAAGACACCCTAGAAAGAAAGAAAAAAAATTTTTAATCTCGTGATTAGGGTAAGTCCTCCCGAGGGGAGAGTACTGGATTCATGGAAGTTTCCAAGTTGGAGGATTAAGGTAGTGTAACCCGTAATCTCAAAGTTGTACACTTACAATTACCCTGTAAGTGTCTGACATCGTCTACCCGACCTTATTTTTCTAATACTATTACTCTTAATATATCATCTCAATGACTGTCTCAACACCTTAGAGGAAGATATCTCTGGAAACCTTCATCCTGAAGATGTATATCATGTGATATAAATCATATTTATATCAAACATATTTATACCAAATTCACTAGGGAAATTTTTATGTATACATTTATTTCGACGATCCGCATATTCGAAATGTTCGTGACTAAAACAAATTTTTTTCTCTACTGAAACTTGAAAGTCATATCTTTGTTGTTTTATGTAAGACAAGACCTTAAAACGAATATAATACATTTCTAAGTAAGTGTACTGATTAAAAAAACTCACGGTTGATGCATAATTTTTGACAAGATCTACGATTTCTATATTCCGACTTGTTTGTCTTTTTAAGTACGATACACCTCGAACGTTAGAATAAGTATTCATTTACTCTATTTAATCATTTTATATATTCTAAATCTATCTATAGTCACGATTACTTTTTTGACTTTCTCTTTACCCCTAACCTATATAGAAAACACCCCTTTGCCAACTCCTACACACTTTTAAATCTAACTTACCGATCTCTTCCGGAGTAGCCTTTCCATTTTAAACTCATTTTAGACTTTAAATTCCTCTTGTGGTCCACCTAGAAACCTCCGTCTCGTCAGGTCCGTCTCCCTAATCAATCCCGTGTCCGGGGCTCCGTCCACATACGAGCCACTGATTCCTCTAGTAGACCCATCTTTTCTCACTCCTTCCCCGTCTCTTCTCTTACTCTCGTCTAATACGTCCCGACCCTTTCAGCGACGTACCTGAAGCCAGGGTCAAAAGTGAGACTCTACTTCTCCGTTACTTAAAAGTCACCTCCTCATCGGGACCTCGAGAAGTCCATGAGAACTATTAACGGTCCTTGTCTTTGTCCTTACGGTCAATCTTCCTACATAGTCATTGGTGCCCCTCCTTACTGTCACCGAACCTGATCTTATAACACCCTTTATACCATTCACCAATCTCAGACCCATAAAAAACTTCCATCTCAGATCAGGCATCCCAAAGGACTACCTGATCTATACTTCATATTTTCTCTTCTCTCCTCTTACTGATTCCTAAAAATGGACTCGTTGACTTTCTTACCTAAACAGTAAATGATTTTACCCCATAAATAATTCTCTGGTTCCAAATCCCACACGTATACCCCTCTTAATAAAACCTATCCATTTCAAACTCTACGTCGAACCGTATCTACGAAGATGACACTTCGTAATTCACTTATTGTCTAATAGATTAAGATGACAGAAAGGGATGTTTAAGACTTTCTACTACGACACTTTCACGACGTGAGTTATACGGTCGTTTAAACCTTTTGAGTCGTCACCGGTGTCCTGACCTTTTCCAGTCAAAAGTAAGGTTAGGGTTTCTTTCCGTTACGGTTTCTTACGAGTTTGATGACGTGTTAACGTGAGTAGAGTGTGTGATCATTTCATTACGAGTTTTAAGAGGTTCGGTTCGAAGTCGTTATGCACTTGGCACTTGAAGGTGTACAAGTTCGACCAAAATCTTTTCCGTCTCCTTGGTCTCTAGTTTAACAGTTGTAGGTGACCTAGTGACTATTTCGTTCTCTTAAGGTCTTTTTGTAGATAAAGACGAAATAACTGAAGACGGTTTCGGAAACTGACACACCTAGTTCTATTTGACACCTTTTAAGACTTTCTATACCCTTAAGGTCTGGTGGACTGGACTGAGAACTCTTTGGATATACGTCCAGTCCTTCGTTGTCAATCTTGACCTGTACCTTGTTGTCTGACCAAGGTTTATCCTTTTCCTCATACAGTTCCGACATATAACAGTGGGACGAATAAATTGAATATATGTCTCGTGTAGTACTCTTTCCGACCCGACCTCCTTCGTGTTCGACCTTAGTTCTAACGGTCCTCTTTATGGTTATTGGAGTCTATACGTCTACTGTGGTGGGAATACCGTCTTTCGCTTCTTCTTGATTTCTCGGAGAACTACTTTCACTTTCTCCTCTCACTTTTTCAACCGAATTTCGAGTTTAAGTCTTTTGCTTCTAGTACCGTAGGTCAGGGTAGTGAAGTACCGTTTATCTACCCTTTGTCACCCTTGTCATCGACTGAAATAAAAACACCCGAGGTTTTAGTGACGTCTACCACTAACGTCGGTACTTTAATTTTCTGCGAATGAGGAACCTTCCTTTCAATACTGGTTGAATCTGTTGTATAATTTTTCGTCTCTGTAATGAAACAGTTGTTTCCAGGCAGATCAGTTCCAATACCAAAAAGGTCACCAGTACATACCTACACTCTCAACCTGATATTTCTTTCGACTTGTGACTTCTTAACTACGAAAACTTGACACCAAAACCTCTTCTAAGAACTTCTCAGGGAACCTGACGTTTCTCTAGGTTCGTCAGGTAGGATTTCCTCTAGTCAGGACCCACAAGTAACCTTCCTGACTACGACTTCGACTTTGAGGTCATGAAACCGGTGGAGTACGTTTCTCGACTGAGTAAACTTTTCTGGGACTACGACCTTTTCTAACTCCCGTCCTCCTTTTCCCCCACTGTCTCCTACTTTACCAACCTACCGTAGTGGTCGAGTTACCTGTAGTCAAACCCATTTGAGACCCTCAACCACTACCTGTCCCTCAGGACTGTACGACGTCAGATACCCCATCGTCTCAACCTGTACTGACTCACTGACTTGACTTAACTTGGTGGGTAAAATATGTTTGAAAGGAACTGGACAACGATATTTTGTTTTGTTTTTCGGAGAAAATAAGGCCCGAAATTTTAAGTGTACTACTAACACGAAACGAAATTAAAAAGAGAAATCAAAATAAAACACATTATTTTACTTTATACGTAATTTTACGGACCGTGTGCCATCCATGACTCATTTATAAACAACTTACTTACTTACCATTACCTCTTCGGTGTTCCATTAATGAGAAAGGACTTTTCTGGTGTGTCCTTACCTTCCTCTCGTACCGTTACAATAATCTCAGATTTATTCTTGGTGAGATACAGAACCCGTATAAGTCTTTTGGTTACTCTCTACTCTATAGGTCTTTAGAAATGGAGATCTCTGAGGTCTCTGAACCTGTTTTCGGAAGTTTGTTGTATAAGGTAATTTCTTGAAACTTTTCTTTTTATGAGACATTAAAAAAGAAGGAAAGAATTAGAATGTTGACTTTGGTTCTTATTTCTTAACCGTCATGAATAAAAAAATCTCTTCTGAATGTTACTCTCAAGTTTTTGAATTGTCACAAAGTTTTGTTACTCTCACACCAAAACGTTGTACTACCCGTCCCTATAATTAAACGCCGGACTTTCTTTTTTTCTTTTACAATCAGTAAGTCAACACAGGATGAGAAAACACTGGGGTTCCTGACATCGGGCGGTCCGAGGAGACAGGAACCCCTAAGAGGCCGTTCCTATAACCTCACCTAACGGTAAAGGAAGGGGTCCCCTAAAAGGGTAAGTCCCTAACTTGGGTACAGAGGACTTAACGTCCTTCTAAAAAAAAAAAAAAAAAAAATGGTAGAACCGGTGGTCCTTTCGGACTAAACCCCGGATACGTCGACATTTACCTGAGTACCCATTTTACATCAGAAACCCTTCTCTCGATTCCTGGGCAAAAACAAGTCAACGAGTCACCACAGACTGAGAAATGCTGAGGTACCTGATATCGTGTGGTCCGAAGGGACAGGAAGTGGTAGAGGGTCTCGAAAGAGTTTGAGTACAGGAAACTCAGTCACTACGGTAGGTTGGTAGAATAGGAGACAGTAAGGGGAGAAGAGGACGGAAGTTAGAAACGTCGTAGTCCCAGAAAAGATTACTCACCGAGAAGCGTAGTCCACCGGTTTCATAATCTCGAAGTCGAAGTCGTAGTCAGGAAGGTTACCTATAAGTCCTAACTAAAGGAAATCCTAACCGACCAAAGTAGAGGAACATCAGGTTCCCTGAGAGTTCTCAGGAGACGTTATGGTGTCAAGTTTTCGTAGTTAAGAAGTCGTGAGTCGGAAGAATTACTAGGTTGAGAGTATAGGTATGCACCGATAACCTTTTTGGTATCGAAACTGATATGTCTGGAAACAACCGTTTCATTACAGAGACGAAAGATTATACGACAGATGCAACCAGTATCGAAAAGAAGGTTCCTCGTTCATATAAAATTTAAGTACCGACGTCAGTGGTAGACGTAACTAAAACCTCGGGTTCTTTTATTTCAGACAGTGACAAAGGTAACAAAAGGGTAGATAAACGGTACTTCACCATCCTGGTCTACGGTACCAGAATCAAAAAAATTTACGACTCAAAATTCGGTAAAAAAAAGTGAGAGGAGAAAGTGGAAGTAGTTCTCCGAGAAATCTAGGTATACATTCTGTTTAGACAACCTACTCTAAATATTAGGTACGTATTCCTGTGAAGTCTGAGAAGATCTTTTTCTCCGTCTTAGAGTGTCTCCTTGGTTGGAGGTCGTCACTTCATCCTGCACGGTTTCGACCTACACTTAAGAATCCTATTTCTCTTCAAGAATGAAACTTCCCTCTCTTTCCGGTGTAGAACTCCCACTGGGTCACGGACCCACAAGCCCACGAATCGACACAGGTTGAGAAACACTGGGGAACCTGACATCGGGTGTTTCAAGGAAAAGGTCACCCTAAAGGTCCGTTCTTATGACCTCACTCAACGGTAAAGGATGAACTCACACTCTCCTTACATTTAAAACTACCCGGACTATCGTTCTCATTGACTTCTTTTCTAAAGTCAAAGAAGTTTCCATAATACTTCGACGTCAAGTCAATGTAGGAGACTCTTCATCTACGACCTTACCTCACATCAAGTTTACCGAATACCCCGGTTCCCTCGCCTACTCCTTTACATACGTTAAGTTTCGTCCCTTCTACCCGTCCCTTTCGGAAGTCTGACTCTATGGTAAGACTATGGCCACGTTCTTTTTCTCGGGTCCCTTCGGTTTAAGTCGTTCTCGGAGACTAGTACTATCTTTAGGTTGTTTCAAAACCGGTGAGATGATCCCTCGAGGTCTCGTATCTATGGACCAAGCTCCTCCACGGTGACCCGTCTTACCGGTTCGTGTTCTTGGAACGGTACGGGTCAGTGACCGACTCCTGAAGACTCCTTCTGATAACGGAGACGAGTTTTTTATTACTCCTCCGGTTTCGGACACAGACGATTGACGTAAGGACCGTTTCCTTCGACAAAGAGCTTCCGTCTATACTCGTCTCTTGGAGGTACGGACGGTGTATTTTACAGTACTAGATTCCCTCCCCTGGAGTGATATATTCACTATGTAAAATCGGACTAGGTGAGACCATCGGTCACACGACCTTTGGATCGTCTGTCATATCTTTTATGTTACGCAATATAAACGATCTTGGTCAAAGATATTTATTTTAGTGTAGAGAAGTAAGTACAAAATCCTCACCACGGCGATAGGGACAAATTTCGAACGGGGGGAGTATAGTCATCAAGATGTCCCTAAACATTCAATTTTTGTTGGTCTGTAGCGTTACTTGTTAACCTTTTACTTTTAAAATTTTATGGTAAGTACTATCGTAGTATTCTTTAGTTTATAGATTATTATTTAGATTACTTCTACACATTTTGAAGATGAGTTTTTTAACGACTCTCTTTAATTTCTTCTTGGTTTATTTACCTCTCTATTTGGTGCGGGTACCTAATCTTCTGAGTTATAAAAAGTCTATGGGCAAATAAGGTTTAATAAGATGTCTATGATATGATAAGGATGTCTGAAAAATAAAATTTGATTGAAATAACTCCCTTTTATTTATGTGTTATGCTACGGAAGTGAAACTCGTATCTAAAGTTGTTAAGACTTTTTTCGTATAAGGTTACATGAGTGGTCATGTTAGTTCTATATCTTATAAAGGTAGTAAGGTTTTTCGAGGGAGTCCGGAGAAGTATCAGTCAACGGTGAACGATGCAGATTAAGGGTCTTTGGTGACTAGACGAGAGACAGGACAGAAAGAATCTGTAAACAAATGTATCTTAGTTTCAATATGAGAAGACGCAGAACGAAAAAGGTGGTGTTTTACAAAAACTTTACAAAGGTATAACAACGTAGAAAAAGCCATCGAACGAAGTAGTATAACGGTTAATGATAAGGTAACATACTTATGTGGTGGTAAACAAATATGTCAGTGAACAACTATCTATAAGTCCTAAACGGTCAATCCCGATCATAATTACTCCGATGAAACTTGTAAGTAAACGTTCAAAACACATTTGATACTAAAGAATCGGAGTCGTAATGACTGAAAACCCCACCTCTTAGTACCAACACCGTCAGCTGAACATATGACGTTCAAAAATTCGTCTCAAGGACCGAAGATGAATGATCAGTGATCATCGTCAGGGGTCGACATCGTTAGTTTTTATAGAGGTCTGTAAAGGTTTACAAAGAACTAAACCCCACCACTCCTCCCGTCACCCCTCTAAATAGGAGTCAACTCTTGGACACGATATTTGTAAACATAAGTAACAAGAACCCCCCTATAGACTCACCTTAACGACCTAGGATAATACTTACATACAAATTGAAATATTCCTTTACTTTTTGTCACAAGGTTTCTCCAGTAAGGTGAAGCGTGAAGGTGGTGGTCACATCCCGTCAGGATCAACGAGGTCTGTAAACGGATGCAAACTATTTTATTGATCTATAGTTATTAAAAGTAAAATTGTTAAGATCACTCCTATTTTCTCACAAAGTAATCTAAAGGTAGAAAAGGACCAAAATAATTATATATATGTGGCAAAATAATTCACCAATAATTTCGGAAAACGAGTAAATCTTAGCAATAAAATTAACAATAAAAACATTCAGAAGAAGCACATAAGACGGATACTGACGACATATTCTATACATGCGACGTCTGTAAGAAGGGCCAGACACCAAACAAATAGACGAAATAATTATCACACAGAAACTTCTATACTTCACAAATTAAATAGTTATAAAAGAAAATATCAACCATGAAAATACAGAAAATTTTTAGGAACAAAAATAATATAAAAGGGTTCAAACGCCTCTATAAGGAATCATATAGGAATCTCTTCGAAACCAAAAATCCAAAATGTAAAACTTGATACTCAGTGGTACTCTTTAAAAACACTCACCTATTTCTATCTCCAACTCCAAGTAAAAGAACGTGTGAAAACTTATAGATCAACAATGGAGTCATAAAAAATCGTTCTGAAAGAATTGACCACCGAACTGATTTTGAGTAAACTGGTGATACACACTAAGATAAGACCGGAAAGAGAAGACAAGGTGACTATATTTACAGACAAAGTCATAAAGAGTCGGAGAAAAATAATAATGGGAGGTTATCTCAGAAAGATCTGACAAATTAAAGAATAACGGGGAGAGGGAGTACCTGAAAATGATGGACTTTATATAAATACATATATGAAAAATACATGAGATTTACATATATACACGAAAAACGTACTTTTCTTATACTCATAAAAGGACGTCCTTAGTTGAAAGTGGGAGGATCACACTATAGTGAAGGCAACCCGTATGTATCAGATAAGATTATGGTGTAATATCGAAATTATCCGGTATAACTTTAATCTATCACATTCAGTTTGAAACAAGAAAGAGTTTTAACATAACCGATACGGTTTAGGAAACTAAAATATATACATATTTCTAACCTTAGTTGAACCGTTAAGGAAAGATTTTTATACATCATTTTAGGGTGATGTCCGGTACTACCTCATTGTCCATGGTCTAAATGAAAAAGTACATTTCGTGTACCTTATTAGATACTTTATCTATCTGTGAGAAAAATCTGTAACCTGTTGTCTTTCATATCCTGTGACCTGGGGTTCTTTTCCCTTTGTTCATTTGATTCAGTATACTAGTGGAGTCGAATGGTTATGAACCTCCGTGTAAGACTTGACATCTTGTCCTTCTTCCCACAGTTTCTCTTGTGTCGTCTTAAGTCCCTAAGACTACACCGATCTTCATCGTCTCTTTTCAACGATTTCCTTCCGTCGATTCGTCTTTTCTCAAGGTCTCTAGAGGTGTTTTAAAGGGAACCCTAAAACGACTTGTGATTCTGGACTTGTGTATTCCATTTTGAGAGACTCCAGTCCTTTTTTCGTTGTTTCGGTATTCGACTTAAGTTTTAACTGTGTTCCTAACTTTAACAAGGATAGTCGGTTTGATCTCTAAGGAGTGACCAATGGACCTCGTAAGTTATCTCTAGGGGTTTCCCAGTGTAAAAACCATCACCCCGATTTGATAGGGATATCATTGTCAACGAGATCTGGGTGAGGTTTTTAAGTATGTTTGTTCAGAGTACCCCTAGTTTTATTTTACGTTCATTGTTGGCAGATAGTTTTTATTAGGTTGTGAGAAAATTCTTTCCGTTGTTTTAGGTTGTGATTTGTATTGTGGACATTATTGTTCGTTTGTTCGTTTTAAAGTATCTGTAAGGTTTTGATCCTTTATCATATGAAGTATGAGCATTGAGATACGTACGACGTAGAGTTAATTCTTCACTTTTCTTCTTTCTCAAAAACCAATTTTTCTTTTAACGACCTCCTGCGTATCCTATTACGTCACACATAGTTTGAATCGAACATAGCAATTTTCTGTGTAACGACCTGGTTGGGGACCTTAAGGACTAACGATCCAGTCAACGACGACAAGACCCTTGGTGGGAACTCTTGGTGGCCCGATAGGGTTACTAATCAAAATTTAAGATCTCAATCAATCTAGATGAGTCTGTATCTCATAATGGAACCTCTAGAACCAACGTAAAGAACTGAAGAATTTTGAAACCAAAAGAAAAAACGTTTTATGTCTATTATCATCATGGATACAATATAATAACTACACTCCTAATCAACTCTATTATATGGGTCACAACTGTGTATCATTCACATGTTATTTTCAATCGATAAAAGAAGAATAATAATGATAACGTATATAACAATCGATAAAAATAATAATAGTAGTGATTCTTGTTTGATTAAGAGAAATAAAGAAGACACCGGGACTTAATCGACTGTAACAACAATTTACAACAAAAAGATTAGGGTTCGAGAAAAAAAGAAAACAAATATGTTGGTAGAAGGTTTTATAAGTAAACTCCGATACCAAAAGGTACGAACCAAATTAGGTTTTCTACTTAAAAAAGGTTCCGTTTACTTATATTAGTCAATCCTGAACAACTCAATACCCTTTTCTCCTTTTTTTCTTATGAAGTGTAACGAAATCTTTTTCTTGGAGTGTCTTCATAGATTTTTATTATTACTAAGAGTTTCTCTTTTAAATTTAATCGTTGTAACCTTTTTATCTAAAAAATCCGATCCCATAACAACTGAGATTAATTTAAATTCGAAGAATTCCTTTTTTAATTGTCCTATGACATCTACCGTTCGTCTTTTAGAGTAAGTTGTTGTAACACGATCCCTCTTTAATTCTATGATCCCCCTTTTGTCGACAAGTTCTTCGTTAGAAAGGGACATGTTTTCACAGGTCATTGGTCGAGTTTTCGTGAAGTAAGTGAATTGAGACTTTCCTCCAAAACTACATCAAAATTTTGTGTTTAATCGTTCGAGAAACCTCTGATCTGGATTCTATACGTAAACCAGTCTAAGATTGAGACTGTGGTTTTAACCCGCAGGTACACCATACCATCCATATAATAGAAAGTTTTATAGGGAAAGGATACCTTCAACTACAGTTTGGACTAATCCACCGAATGAAACCCGTCAATTCATACTCACTTTACTATACACGGTATCGGGTTGTGACTTTCACGACGACTGCACGAGTCAGCACCGGCTGCGAAACACTGGGGTACCTGACATCGGGTGGTCCAAGGAGACAGGTACCTTAAGAGATCCGTTCTTATGACCTCACCCAACGACTTTTATCACATATAAACTAATTAATACGAATCTACTTACTTACTGACTATTACTATGACTGACATCTTTTATCCGTAAAAAAAAGTGGGTCTCAATATTACTTAAATCCCTTAATTATGGTACGTATAAAGATCTTTTTATAAGAATCTCTGAGAGCCCAATCCCCATTCTGATCCTATTCTTTCCCTCGTCACCCTTTCCTTTTCCTCTTGACTTACCATAGTCGGTTCGTTAACCCTAATTAATTTACAGAAGAAACTTTTTGTTTGTCGAAACCTCTTCACTGTTGTTTGGTATTCCCGCGGAATGTTTGCCAAAGTGTTTCACAGTTCAAACAGACCCTTACAAAGGTTATCATTACGTACAACGGTGAAAAATTTCTCCGATTTCTGTTAGATACCGAGTGTTTTTCTTTTCCAGACTTCCATAATTCGGTTTACATTAAAAGAACTCAGTTAAAGTTTCTTAGAATATCCAGACACCTTAGGTAATTCACTTAATAAACTTGGGAGAGTTTGACAAGTAACTTTTATAAAATACTTTTCAATATTAGACTCATAAAAATAATTTATAGAAAAACCGAAAGTAAAAAAAATTTGGTATAAAATTTATTCGTACCAAACCCGAGTAGTTCGTCGAATTTGATAAAAACTTTTCAAAACCCAAGTCATTTTCGGTTCGACGAAAAACGGTTCGTTGAAAAGGAGAGTAAAATATTTGGCATATATAAAATTCCCTTTAAATTGGGTACACAAAAACTAAGCAAATTTAAATTTATTAGTTTTATCACAAAAAATGTTCGATCAACTACAGTTCTTCGAAAAACTCAGAAAATTTCTTTTAAAATAAGATTTTTCTTCTTCGTTACTAAACGGTTGACATTTACGTAAAGTTGTGGTTCTTCGAACATAAGTAAACATTGACGTTTGGGGACAAAGACTCAGGGAAGATATAGACCGTCTCTACTAGTAAGGACAAGAGATTGCATGACCCCGGATCTGAGGGGTTTCAATCGATCGAAAAACTACTTCATTTACATAATTCCGACATTGTTATTCCTTTTACCACTACTAACAATTTTGCAAAGTTCTTGAGGAACCACCACGTTCTCTAACACAGCGGTTTACCTTTCACAGGAGGAAGTAGGCAGTTGTAAATAGCTTAGAAATAATACTTATACTGTGTAGGTGTCTCTACCCTTTCGACGATTCTACTTGCAGAAACCCCGAGGAATTGGGTTTCAATTCTTCTCATTGGAGTCTGCAAAAGAAAGAAGGAAATAATTTTATCCCTCTCTGGACTTTTAAGGTCACCCCATCATAAAACTACCTTCCTCCTGACTGTAAACCTAAAACCTCAAAATTCTTTCCGTCTATTATGAGAGTCCCTTAATCTAATTCTTACTCTCCTCTATCTCAAATAGTCCGTCTACCCCGACGAAAAAGAGAAAGGGTGGAAACACAGGAGGACCCCGGTCTTTGAGTAAGTCTACTGACTAGTTTAGTGTTACCGGACATTCGACACTACATGATTTCGAATTATCGATGAATAAAATTTAGAAGTCTATAGGAGAGATTTGAACCTCAACGATTTTAGAGTCTATTTATCCACGGATTAGAGGGAAGTGACACCAAGGGTCATCTACCAAAAAGTCTAGATATTTATACTTATCGTAGGTTGGATACTTAGAAGGGTTTCATTGATACGATCGTGAAACGAGAAACGGAGTGAGAGATCTTTAAAAGAGATCTGTTTCTTAATGAATAAAACGACGGGAGGAGGAGAACGTATCCACCGGTCCTCACTCTCAATCCTCTTCCTCTTTTCTCTTCGAAACGAGGTTTTAAGCTGGATTGAGTTACATTTCTGTTTTGAGGACTTTTTATGTTTTGAGATTAAAGTACCTAAGACGGCGTAGAAATACCTGGAGTAACGTATGGATCTCATTCTACTAAGAATCCATCTGCGACGAATCGTCTTGTAGCATTACCCGGAGTAAAGAATTTGTGTATCTTGAAATGTATAACGGTTTCTTTTTGTCTGTCAAATAACCGAAATATATTTATCCTAAAGGTGTACACTGACACATTCGACACGCCAACATACTACCGAAACATCTATTTACTTTACTGTTCCCTCTCTAAAGTCTGTCAGACGAAGGTTAAGAGAGAGAGAGAGAGAGAGAGAGAGAGTGTGTGTGTGTATGGTGTAGTGGATTGTGAAAAGAACGAAATGGGAATCTCATTACATGCAGATAGACTTTCCCGATTCCTCACCAAAATAATTCTTTACCCGAATTTCTTGAGAAGTGAAAAAATCCACTCGTCGGGAGACGTATAGTAGAAGTTTATTTTCTTATATGTCGAGTACCGTCTCGTATCGTTTGTAATACCTTTTAACTTGAAAACCGGACCTTACAAACAAAAGCTTGTGTACTATGGTACTACCAGTCATATAAATGTTAAGGTAGTTTTTAGGGTCAAGTCAATAGTGATACGGACAAGAACCTGGTTTGTACGACCAACTTCCCGACCTTACAAGATTACCCGGTCCGGACTCAGTACCAGTAAAAGGTTATGACTCCCTACCTAAGTCGCGGTAGACTTAGTGCCTTATTCCCACCTTTCCCTATTAAGGGTGTCTCTTAGTTATTATCTTCTGTCTTATCATTTACAGAATAGACGGCGGACCATAAAAGGTAAACAATGACTCGGCTTAACAGAGGTTTAGGATAAAAGTATATGGAGATTAATTTAAAGTGGATAAACCAGAAAATGATCGTAAGATTTTACAACTTTATTCAAACTTATAAATAAGATAGTAGAAAGTTTATTCAGTGTAATTCGACACCTTCTTTAACTATGAAATATAGGTCAAATGATATATTTATAACTCAATTGTCTGGTTTTTAACAACACTATGAGTTGATCGAAAGTAAACTATATTAAAGTAAGTTGTTAACAAATAGTTTGTGAATCATCCATGGTTTGTATTCTAATGTAAATAAATATGAGGACCGATGTGAAAATCAATGTAAATAATAATGGATCGGACATAAAAAATAGAAGATGTGTTCCTATTTAAAAATAAGTTAAATGTATTTGTAAACCTTACACTTTAATATACGGTCTTTAACACGATCGTAACCTCGATGTTCCTTCGGTATTAGATCATGTCTTCTCTCTACATGTTTGTACTAATTTTATTTTACACTAGTCTTTTTGTTGTCAGAAGTCTCAAAACCGTACAAATGAACATTTTATTTACTCAAATATCTGATTGTTATATAAATTGTGATAGGGGGGGTTTTTTGTATTTATTTCTGGTTCCGTAGTTAAAAGAATCAATTAGGTCTAACTCAAGATCTGAGGACACAGTGAAGGGTTTACAAGTGTGTAACAAACAAATCGTTCGTCAAGTTTAAAAACGTTCTTTAGTTGAAGTGTAACATTCATTAAAAAATTTACTATTAGAAGTGGGAAGAAAAATTTTAGTTCTGGGAAATCTCGGGAGTGAATAAAAGACACCACAGGGGTTTTATTAATTACAACTGAACCTCTAGTGTGAGCGATTGAGAAAGTAATAGGACCCTCGTATCTCATAGATCCGTGTCTGTATTTTCACCTGTCTACGATACAAGAAAATAGAATGATGAAGTTGGAGAGATCTGATCATCAGGAGTTTGAAATCCGATCGTCTTAGTAGACATCTCGAGAATTTTATTACTAAAATAACTAAATAAAAACCGACACGACCCAGAAGGAACGACGTGTCCTAAAAGAGAACAACGTCGGTCACCACTGATAAGAGATCAACACTGTATGTCCGAAGAGTAACGTCGCCGAAGAGAACAACATCTCGTGTCTAAAGTACCAACACCTCATCTCCGAGTCAACGAAGCATCGTGCACTAGAAGCCCAAAGCGGTATTCCTTTGAAATACCGGTTGGTTATTGTTTGTGACATGATTCGTGATTCCTTTGTTTCTATTTTGTTTAAGGGTCGTACATCTCTTCGACACACGTCCCTCTGTTGTCTTAGGGGGACTCTTCACGATACAACTCCCGACGATCCCAGACGATCTTACTGGTCTGGATATACGTAATAAGCACTCATAAACATCCTCTCCCCTTCGAGGGGTTTTCCGTTCCTAACAAGACACTGGTTCTCTTCATTACGACCCGTCTCGTTTAGGTGTGAGCTAAACCGCCTAACCCCTTTTAAAATATTCTGTCCCATATAATATTTAATAAAGATATTCATAGAGGATTTCAAAAGACAACGTAATTGAAAATAATAACATCAAAAGTAAATACAGAAAAGAAAAATGAAAACTTTAGTAACAATTGGAAATCTTTATTAATATTCTTCTATTTTAAAATTTTATAAATTTCACAAGAAAGGAATCCTACAATCTCTATTTTCCGGGTGTGGATATTTGGATGAACGACGGGGGACGTGACTCAATCTCGTCTCGGTTCCGGAACCTGATACAACGTGTCGTAGTATGAACGCACTGGTCTCAGTCCAATATAAGTATTAGACCCTTCGTCTCAGCACCCTCCCTTTTTCCCTCAGTGTCATGTATATAACCCTCGAAACGGACTACAACAAGGTCTTAAGTCTGAAGTGTCACTTTGACTCAGTCTTTGGTTCTTCCCAACCCGTTACAGTCTTCCAAGATCCACCATGATCTCTTAAAAGGGTCCTTTGCAGTAAAATAGGAGATCCCCTAAACGTAACCCGAAGGCCGAGATGGCCCAGTACCATGTGAAGGATTCGTACCTCAAGTCGGAAACGATGTCGAAATCTGTGGTAGAAGAAAGAACCAACACTTGTCCGGGTGTCGTACTAACGGTACACCGAAGAGTGTTACACCGGAGTGGAGGAGGGACCCCAAGGAAACTCCGTCGGGAGAGAAGGGGGAGTTCTCCCCGTCCTCTTGTCCGATATCTCCTCTATTAAGAGTGTCAAAACAGAACATGTGCAATACAAATAAACATTTTCATACTCTAAGTTCTATAGAGGTCGGACCTCGAGGACCATCGGGTCCTCAACCGGAAAGGGAGAAAGAATGTGTGTATGTACTCTTATATTTTACTTTTAACGTTAATGGGACCCCAGTCCTTTTCGTGACTCTGAATAGTAAGTTGTCGTTCATAAATGACTCTTAACACAAGGTCAAGGACAGATCCACGAACCTTACATGGTTACTCGTTTTGTCTGGTTTTTTTTTTTCTGGACACGAATACTTCGAACGTAAGATCTCCTTAAAAAAAAAGTTAGGGTACACTTACTATCATAGTTTAAGAAGGGAGTTTCCCATAAATGACCCCTCCCCGTATCTATTCCACCCTCTTGGTGTCTGCTAGACCTGTTCACCGAAGAGAGTCACCCTCTCACCCATCTTTCCCCTACTCACCGTCAATTTAAGTTGATGAAATGTCAAAACAAACCTAATTCTGGTAATTAGAAAATTTCTTTTACCTTTTTTCAGATAAAATTTTTAGATCCTTTGAATGTTAATCCGTTTAAAATATTCATTTTAATAAAAGAAAAAGGAGAGTCGTTTAGAGACGAAAAGTCCACAATTGTATTAGGTGGATGGTCAGTCAGTCAGTCGTATAGTACGAACAGCAAATATCATACCGTGAAGGGTCTATTCTTAGGGTAAAAGAAAGAAAAAAAAAAAAAAAATAGAATGTACCGAAGTCCTCGGTGGACCGTCAGTCCGACAACTTAACTTAAGTTCCTACGAAAGTCTGATCACGGTACTTTGTCCGTTAAGTGACATAAAGGTATTCCGTGTAATGACAGGGAGTCACTTACTATGGACTGTCTTTGTCATTTCTCACTGAATAGATTGTAGATTGTTCGTAACGAAAAGGGTCCTACCCGTCTCTTTTCCTACGACTTCCCTCGGTACCGTACATTCAGAATCGTAGTGACTCATTAGTGTTACTCATGTAACATTCTTCAGTCATATGCGGGTGGTTAACACCGACTTTTCGGATATGATACTGTGGACAGGGACTTCTTGAAGCCACTTTAAGGAAAAGTTCACTTTGTCTTATTTTTCGGATTAAGAGACCTTTGAGTCTTTTTCTCCCCAGAGACATCCAACTAATTACCACTTCCTCTTTACCGGACACTTTGGTTCGTACTCTGGGTTCATCTAAAGAGAACCACTTGAAACAGAGGGGTAGGATACTTAAATGACTCGGTCTCAACGATGGTTCGAAAACGGTACCCTCTTTCATAACAGTACCCAAAAGATAAACTAATACCCACAGTAGAGAGTCTTTACGGATGTGTTTACGATATCGTGTTTCTGAAACGTATTCCTATTAATCGATCAGTCAGTTATCCTGATGTCCGACGATAAAAGACGACCTTTGTCTGACCTCGGAGTCATATTCATTTATTAGAGTAGGACCCCGTCTCTTCTGAAAAGATTAGGAATTGTCATAAGAAACCAAACTAGATCAGTGATCCAGTATAGACTGAGAACACTGAGATATCTGACATCGGCCGGTCCGAGGAGACACGTACCCTAAAGGATCCGTTCTTGTGACCTCACCCAACGGTAAGGGAAACCCTGAATTCAGAGAATCTCAGTATTCCATTCATACTACCCTTTGTTAAGGTCTAAAAGGTGAGCTAAGATATGACACTTTTAACGATGTAGTTTACTTGTTACTTAACCAAGTGTCGATGAAATCCCACCTACCCATCCTTTACAGTAGTGTTACCAACAAAGGGTTTAACGTTTGGTCATCCTTATAAAAAGAACCTTTTAACTTGTGTATACATTGATATTGATCAGACTACAAATCAAAAGGTAAAATTTTTTTTTCATCCTTATTTACAGATGATATATGTCACGAAACACACGATTGTAGGCACCTCTTACCAAAACCCGTCCCAACTGTGGTAAAATATTTTACTAATAAATTTCAGATTTACCCTATTTTTGAGTTTGTTTATGAAAAGGATTTCAGTATCTAAGTTGGATTTTAATTTAGATATCAATAAGGTGACACCGATTTCCACCATTAGTTTCTAATTTACCTAAACGAAGCGACCCTCAGAGGTCAGTGGTAGTTTCGTGGAGATTAGAGACCTAACTCCGGATAAGGATATTACTTTGACTAAACCAAGAAAATGTGAAAAGGGGAAGTTGGGATTATCTAAGGACACCGAAAACACAACATAAAAGTAGTAAGACTAGTCTATTAATAAGGGTAGGGCAGAAGGAGTACGAAGAAACGTAGTAGAGTGACAACGTCTAAATTTGAATGTATGTGAGGAAGAACAGAGGAAGGATGATTAGGAAGGGTCTAATTAGGAAGGATGATTAGTAAGGTGTCCACTTACCTTCCACAACTGATCAGCTATACAAAAGACACATAACAGTCGACGAGGTCGAAAACCGCCGACTCTTCGTACCTCTATAAGTAAATTCAGTGATTCGAAGACAGTACAGGGTCACCTTACCTACGGACCCTAGCTCACCTACGAATCTCATCATGACTTTCGATACAGAGTGACCACAGTCGTCGTTCCGTCGTTTCTTACGTCACTATAGTAAAAGTCTCCTATGTCTTTTTCGTAGGAGTTTCACCTTGATAAGAGAGTCTTTATGGTCCGAATAATTAAAGATCAAAAGTTCCCGAACATTAGTACCCCTTACTTGAACTTCAAATTTTAAGACACCAACAGTAAGTTATTATGACCTCTAGGTTCTACACAAGAGTCAGTTTCAGAGACGTTCGTGTTTGATAGGAGAGAACGATCTACAAGTAGTTACAGTAAATAAAGACTCGTTAAACCCTAAGTTACTTTGTAGGAACTCTCAATCAGTAATTTTCCTCCTGTATCTCATAATATTGTTCCTTTCTACAAGGACGATGGAGTAATTTTCATTTGTGTTACACATAATGTACTAGACTAAAAAAGTATGTGTGTGTTTTGAATCCATTGTTTCTTACTCTAATAAATGTGGGTTTACAATCGACCCCTATAGATACTCACGACCCTAATGTCTCCTAAGAATATAAAAAGAAATACCAGTAAAATTAAAAACGTTATTTACTTTTGTCACCTACAATATTTAATTTGGTGTCTGTTAAACCGAAGTATATGTCTCTCGGGAGTTCCCCTACCGTGAATGTAATCTTTGTTCGGTTGTCTCGTTTTGTCTTGATTTTAGGATATAATGTCCTCATTGAATCTCCAAAGTACTACTAAAGGAACAAGACTTTCACTTTTATTCAAGACTGTCTAAAGTCTAATCAAATCAGAAGTAACTCCAAAAGTCACAAGGGAAAGTCACAAGGTCACACCCAAAACAAATACGAATTGTGATAAAGGTCTACCAAACCCTCCTCTTTTGTTTTCTAAAAAATTCCGTCACAGTAGTGTAAACTAAGAGTATAAACCTTTGTTATAAAATAGCACGGGAAGAAATTATGTATGTATATACGGGAAGGAAACTATATAAATTTCTTATAAAAAATGAAGGAGAATAGGGAAAAAATTTTAGAAAAAATTTGATAATAATGAATCACAAAAAACTAGAGTGAGGTTTTCGAAATACTGTCGACTCAAATTCACCAACGAAGTCCGATGTCTTCAGTTTCTACATTAACTTAAGACGAAGGTCCGAACCGTATGTTTTAGTTCTTTTTAAAGTAAGTAATACTAATTAATTAGGTCTTCGTGTCACCATCATAATACTAAGATGACACAGACCTTGAACCGTGCAAAAGTTGACTGTAAATGTACCATTTCCTCTTTTCCCTTACCATTGAGACACGGACCGTTTGAAGAGGTATTATCTGTCGGACCTTTTTTTTTTTCTTGTTTGTTCTCTAGTCCCTCTCTTTTCTACAATGTATAACATGCCCGAACCTAAAAAACTCTAAGGAAAGTGTTACTTACTATAGGATCTTTTACGGTATTATACCCTATTACTTACTGAATGCGTAGTCTCAATGGGAGTTATAGTGAAAATAATATACGGAGTGAAATAGGATGTATGACAATATCACTTTTAGTTAGTGGTACTACCACTATCCATGTTCACTTGTTGTTGTTTTTGTAAAGGTTTACGGACAATTTTCTATCCGTACCGATTACTTTTAACGGACGAGTTTAGGAAAGTGTACCTAAAGGAAGGAAACGACATCATTTCAAATTCCATCTAATGGACCCTAACAGATCGTCTGTCAACTATATTGATACCCTGGTCGTAGTCAACTCCTCCCTGTGCAGAGTTGTCACTTCTACTACCTTCTGTTTCTTTCTTTTCCTCTCTCTCTCTCTCTTTGTCTCCTCTTCCTTACCTGGACAATCGGTGTCACATAAAACGTTCTTGTGTTTTATTGTTTGTTGGTGTGTTAGAGTCACTGTATGTTGTTAGTAGTACATAAATTGTACGCAGACATCCAGTTGAGACGATCAGAGATGATCCGAACGAGTACGTTTACGTTCAGTCCCCCACTCGTCAACGGGATCCGACGGACCCTAGATGACCCGAAGAACCCAAGCTTTCCGTCCAGATATCCAGTCGGTTCTCTAAGACAGAGGGTAGAAAGACACTTATTGACCGATCGACTCCTTACAAACAGAGTACCGTTTCCATCTCCGAGTTCTCTCACGTTCGAGGTAGTGTGTTGTCGAAGGTGAAATTCGCGGGCACTGTAGACATTTGGAATAACTTCCTTCAGCGTATAGACCCGTAATCATCTTACCCCTTTATGATCTGGGACCTCTCTGTCTTTCTTAACATTGTCATCGAGGTAGTAGTGTCTTCCACTTTACCTTTCCCCTCACTCTCATTCTCTCTGTTCCTTTGTTTATTAAAGGATATCTAGAAGGGACTGGTTATCGGTTCGGTTACTCCTTGAGTACAGTGATTACAAGTTGACAACTTCCAAAACCCTCTCAGCAGTATTAAATAAAACTTCTTAAGAACGATTATTGTACCACCACTGAAACCCCTTGTGTAAGACAACACCTAGTATCAGAGTAAAACCGTCGTTGAAAGAAAGGGTATATGACCGTACTTCAAAAAAGACTCGTCACACCCTCTTTGAAAGAAAAGACCCCCGGACACCTAAAGTTAAACAGTAATTAAAACTTAGTACGACAGTAGTACTGTCGAGTCCCCGGACGTCTACGTTTGTAGTCTATTGCGTCCATCCACATTCGATCCGACGATCGAGGCTTTACACGACTCCTATTCACGATATATACCTACTCTAGGTTTTATATGAAGGATATATTCTTTCGGTCAATTGTGTTTGTCGAGAAATTAATAATTTCGTGTATATCCTTATGACTCTTTTCTGACTGAAGGTATTGACCAAGATATATGTAAAACACTGTAATACGTTTCCTTTCCTTTGGGAAAAATACGGAACTTCATGGAATAAAAGACATGGACATTCTACTCTATAAATTCTGTGTCTCGTTTTGAATTGATATAGTGACTTTCCAGATATATGATTCTATAATTTTAGACATTAAGACCGTTTACACACAAGATGAAAGTCCCAAAATGTTTTTAAAACCACGTAGACATATTCTAAATCTGAGTTCACTCCGTCTCCGGTAAAAAGACAGGGAAAATCTGGTAGAGACGACTATTTGTACCAACACTTTTTAGTATAAAGAGACGTTGTCACAGGTGACGAGTGAGACGCCGAAGGAACCACTCTTCACCACCACTACCGTCGGTGTCGTCGTGACTGGCTAACTAGAGTAGAGGGTCAGGGAGCCCATGGGTCTTCGGCTCCGTTACCACGGTGTCTCACCCTCGTCCAAGAACTGAGTCCGTACCGAGGTCATCACAGAGTGACCAACATCATCGACCACTTACTTAGTCACAAGATAATAAGACGTTAGAGAAGGTTTCTGGGTCTTGGACCAGTAAGGTGTGTAGAATATTAAAGTATTCTCGAGTAAAAGACATATTTAGAAGGACGAATATTTATGAACTTCACTATAGAGAAAGGACTTGACTTGGAACTGATCGTACCTTTGGATTGAATGTGTTTATATTTTATTAGGTCTTTTCCTAGTATACCCGGTTAGACCATCCTTGCACGTTTATGTACTAGTTTGATTAAAACATGAACATAAAGGAGATATATGAGTAGTTGTCTATACATGGATAAGGTAGTTCTTTTTCCGATATTTTTAAAATTCTACATCTATTTACAACGTAACAACAACAACTCAGTAATTCAGTAGAGGTTGAGAAACACTGGGGTACTTGACGTCGTACGCTCCG
Organism: Capra ibex; assembly: GCA_006410555.1. Taxonomy (NCBI): domain Eukaryota; kingdom Metazoa; phylum Chordata; class Mammalia; order Artiodactyla; family Bovidae; genus Capra; species Capra ibex. The sequence goes on along the minus strand of SJYO01010515.1, from coordinate 2,569,440 downwards.
AAGGAGTAGGAAATGATAGAGGGACTCAAACGAGTTTGGGTACAGGTAACTCAGTCACTACCGTAGGTTGGTAGAGTAGGAGACAGTGGGGAAGGAGGAGGAGGGAGTTAGAAATTATCGTAGTCCCAGAGAAGGTTACTCAACCAAGAAACGTAGTACACTGGTTTCATAATCGTGAAGTCGAAGTCGTAGTCAGGAAGGTTACTTGTAAGTCCTAACTAAAGGAAGTCCTACCTGACCAACCTAGAGGAACGTCAGGTTCCCTGAGAGTTCTCAGAAGAGGTTGTGATGTCAAGTTTTCGTAGTTGGAAGCCACGAGTCGAAAGAAATATCAGGTTGAGAGTGTAGGTATGTACTGATGACCTTTTTGGTATCGAAACTGATCTGCCTGGAAACAACTGTTTCATTGCAGAGACGAAAAATTGTACGACAAATCCAAACAGAATCGAAAAGAAGGTTCCTCACTCACAGAAAACTCAAGTACTGACGTCAGTGACAGGTGTCACTAAAACCTCGGGTTCTTTTATTTCAGACAGTAACAAAGGTAACAAAGGAATAGATGAACGGTACTTCACTACCCTGGTCTACGGTACTAGAAGCAAAAGACTTATAACTTAAAATTCGGTTGAAAAAGTGAGAGGAGAAAGTGAAAGTAGTTCTCCGAGAAATCAAGGAGAAACGACAGACGGTAATCTCACCATAGTAGACGTATAGACTCTAACAACTATAAAGAGGGCCGTTAGTCTAAGGTCGAACACTCAGTAGGTCGGGTCGTAAAGGATATGAGACGTACATTCAATTTATTCGTCCCACTGTTATATGTAAGAACTGATAAGGAAAGGGTTAAAACTTGGTCAAGTAACAAGGTATAGATCAAGATTGACAACGAAGAACAGGACGTATGTCCAAAGAGTCCTCCGTCCATTCCAGTAGACCATAAGAGTAGAGAAGTTCTTATAAGGTGTCAATCTACACTAGGTGTATCAGTTTCCGAAATCGTATCAGTTACTTCGTCTTCATCTACACAACAAAAAAAAACATTGAGGGAACGAAAAAGATAATAGGATACCTACAACCGTTAAACTAGAGACCAAGGAGACGGAAAAATTTTAGGTCGAACATGTAGACCTTCCAGAGTAAGTGTATAACGACTTCGGATCGAACTTCCTAAAACTTGTATCATAACGATCGTACACTTTACTCACGTTAACATACCATTAAACTCTTAAGAAACCGTAACGGAAAGAAACCCTAACCTTACTTTTGACTGGAAAAGGTCAGGACATAAGAACGAACCTCTTAAGGTGACTTCTCTCCTCGGACCACCCGATGGCACGTATCCCAACGTTTCTCAACCTGTACTGACTCCACTGGATCGTGTGTTCACCGTCGTCCCAGTGTAGGTCTACTGACCCTGTATTGTCCTTGTCTCCCAATTTCTGATTTTTTTTCAAAGTACATCTGGGTCAAACATTTATACTCGTCGGTCCACACACGGTGGACGATGGTAAGGTCTTTCCGTCCTGTACACCCTCTCTCTTTTAAGTCGTCTAAGAGTAGTATAGTCCAGAGTAACATTGTAGAACAACAAAAGTGAGGGATAATTTACTGGGTTTCACTATTCCGAAATACCGAAAAAACCAATATTTAAGAAAAGTTACTTTTGGGAACTTCTTGTATACCGTAGAGATCAAGGAGATTTACACTTCGTAAATTTTGTATAAATAAAATTCTTATTGACCTATATATTTACATAAAATTATATTACATTTCACAGGATTTGATATTTTCTAAATCGTCTCCAGAGTCAAGTCAAGTCAGCGAGTCAGCACAGGCTGAGAAACACTGGGGTACTTAGCGTCGTGCGGTCCGGAGGGACAGGTAGTCGTTGAGGACCTCAAGTGAGTCTGAGTACAGGTAGCTCAGTCACTACGGTAGGTCGGTAGAGTAGGAGACAGCAGGGGAAGAGGAGGACGGGGGTTAGGGAGGGTCGTAGTTTCAGAAAAGGTTACTCAGTTGAGAAACGTACTCCACCGGTTTCATGACCTCAAAGTCGAAGTCGTAGTAAGGGAGGTTTCTTTAGGGTCCCGACTAGAGGAAGTCTTACCTGGCCAACCTAGAGGAACGTCAGGTTCCCTGAGAGTTCTCAGAAGAGGTTGTGGTGTCAAGTTTTCGTAGTCAAGAAGCCGCGAGTCGGAAGAAGTGTCAGGTTGAGAGTGTAGGTATGTACTGGTGTCCTTTTTGGTATCGGAACTGATCTGCCTGGAATCAGCCGTTTCATTACAGAGACGAAAACTTATACGATAGATCCAACCAGTATTGAAAAGAAGGTTCCTCATTCGCAGAAAATTAAAGTACCGATGTGACTGGAAGACGTCACAAAACCTCGGGGGGTTTTATTTCAGACTGTGACAAAGGTGACAAAGGGGTAGATAAAGGGTACTTCACTACCCTACAGATGACTGTAGAATTACCGGATCCCTTCTTTGACCACTTTTTTTTTAGAAAGAAAACCTTACTATCATGATAAGATCCACACTACTTCTCCCTTTATTATACCGTTCTACATATACACCTCTTTATTTTTACACGTACGAAAGTCGGTCTTAAGTGTCTGGTCTTGTCACTTTTAGTTCATAAACCCTTACCTTTCGTTAAGGAGTGAAAAAATATAATATCGTTTTTAAAGAGATTTCCTTTTCTCTTGTAAAATTATTTTACCTCCAGATAGTATTGTTAAATCTTTATTCTACTGGCTAATTTGTTCGAGTACAAAAAAATTCACACGAAGAATTTTGAATATTTGATTTAGAGGATACCTGATCATAGGAAATTGTTCTCATCAGTAAAAGAGAAAAGTAAAAATTGTAAAAAATTCAACCCCCTGTTGAAAGAAAAAGTTTCTAAAGAACTGAATAATTTATGTCACGTTTATTTTTCCTCATTACAGAATTTTCCTTCGTAGACTCTCGGAATTGGGTTGTTATATTTTCGTATATATAGAGTTTTAAGTCTCTGGGTTCAAGGTTACTAATTATAAGTCTTGAAATCCGTTTGGAAGGTTGAAAGAATACAAAGCTAAAAGAACGGACATTTTACTCCTATAATATATTTTACTGCAACTTTTGTCTTGATTTTTAGATCTGTTCGTCTTCCCGTCCATAATCCGTGGTGCCTTCGACGTCTGAGACTCATATTGTTCTTCAGTCTCGCCTTTTCTGCTACTCGCATTGTCTTGTAATGAGAAATTCTCTCTGCCCCATAGACAGCTCGATTTTTCGGTCTACCGTAAGTTGTACCCTTTTGTAATTTCATCACCTCTGACTCCACCTGTCAAAAGGTCTGACTAGACCTTTTTTCCATTTTGGGGTTCAATCTCTTGTCCCCGGATTCTTGACCCGATGAAAACGACTTCCTACACGTACGGCGACTTTAACCCCGGTCACGTGGGACTTCATGGGGAAAGAGTCCAGACTGAAACCACAAACCCTAATCCTCTCGGACCGATTTCCCCTACCCTCGTTCCTCGTGGTCCTTCCACTCTTGTCTTCGACACCTTGGTCCTTGGGTTTATCGTGACACCAGAAGTTCTGTAAGCCAAGGGGTGACTTTCATTGGTTGTCTTCTCATTCTCTAAAGTAATCGTGAAAACATTTTGGTCTTTTGTTCAGGAGTTGTTCGACATACCGACAGTCGGGTCTTGGAAGTGACATTTAGTAAACCTTTCAGCACAAACAGTTGTCTTTCAATTTTACGGAAATTACGAACAACGAATTTACAGCAGAGCGTAAAAGTGGTGTCGGAGGAAAGGACCCCTCTTTTAAAGTTTAAACAGGAATAATAGGAGAGAATCTTCACCGAGTCCCGCCAACAACATACTCTGTATTTGGCTTCGTGTTGTTTGTTGAAGGCTTTCCCTACGGTCACAGCATATACCTTCGTCGTACATTTGGTGTTTCCCTCCCCTCCTCCGTCGTCTAAGCAGTCCAACGGTTATTTTCTGTTACAGATTTAAGGGTGTTGGTCTAGACGGAAATCCTATGAAATACAAAAGGTTTAGTCTGGACCCCAAAAGACCTTACTACTTGTGATTATGAGATTCGTCGTTTCAGAAGTAGCCATGATGAAACCTTAAACATTGACTTTTAATTGGTCCAGTGGGACAACTCCTATTCTTGTACTAATACACGATTACAACGAGTGAAGTATGTACCTTTTTTTTTAGGGTCCCGTCAATCCCCAGGATGACTCGGTAAACATAAAAAATTAACAAATAAATCTAAAATAAAAAGACCTGAATCAAACATACGACAACCAAAGATACGCTCAATTAGAGACGGAGAGACGGTTCAAAAGTTATGTTATATCACATCACCTTTCTTCCAACCCAAGTAGAGTAGAAATGAACGTCTCTCGGTTCCCCAACCCGAAAATTAAAAAGACTCTGAGAGAAGTCAGACATTCATTCCTTTTAGTATGGGTAACGTTTTAACACAATACTCCTTATTACACTCCCTTTCACGTTCCAGACGAAGACACAATGAAGTCAGCACAGGCTAAGAAACACTGGGATACCTGACATTGGGGTCTTGTTCTTTAAGAGGTCCGTTCTTATGACCTCACCCATCGGTACGTGAGGAGGTCCCCTAGAAGGACTGGATCCTTAACTTGGGTTCAGAGAACGTAGAGGACGTAACGTCCACCTAAGAAATGGACGACTCGGTAGGTCCTTTAGGTACGTTCCAGGCTGAAAAGTGTATATCAAAGGAAAAAACCAGATGTTGACCGGGTTAGGATGAATCATACGACGACGACGACGATTCAGCGAAGTCAGCACAAGCTGAGACACACTGGGGTATTTGGATGGTCCGAGGGTGCAGGGACCCTAAGAGGTCCGTTCTTGTCACCTCACCCAACGGTAAAGGAAGAGGTTACGTACTTTCACTTTTCACTTTCACTTCAGCGAGTCAGTACAGGCTGAGAAGCGCTGGGGTACCTGACGTCGGAAGGTCCGAGGAGGCAGGTACCCTAAAAGGTCCGTTCTCATGATCTCACCCCATATCATATCATAATCAGCGAGTCAACGCAGGTTGAAAAACGCTGGGGTACCTGACATCGGACGGTCCGAGGAGACAGGTACCCTAAGCGATCCGTTTTTATGACCTCACCCAACGGTAAAGGTGGGATGAATGAATTGATGTCAAAAGTGAGGGAATTTCGATGATTTGGTCCCGAAGGGACCACCGAGTCTGTCATTTCTTAGACGGACGTTACGTCCTCTGAGTCTAAAAGTTAGGGACCCAGTCCTAGTAGGGGACCTATTCCCTTACCGTGGGTGAGGTCATAAGAACGGACCTCTTAGGGTACCAGTCTCCTCGGACCGTCCGATGTCAGGTGTCCCAGTGTTTCTCAGCCTGTGCTGACTCACTGACTGTGGAAGTGAAATTTAGATGTCTTAACTTTCTCTGTGTACATGGGGTTACAAATAACGTCGTGACAAATATTATCGGTCCTGTACCTTTGTTGGATCTACAGGTAGTCGTCTACCTACCTATTCTTTCGACACCATGTATATGTGTTACCTCATAATGAGTCGGTAATTTTTTTTATGTAAACTTAGTCAAGATTACTCTACCTACTTTGACCTCGGCTAATATGTCTCACTTCATTCGGTCTTTCTTTTTGTGGTTATGTCATATGACTGTGTATATATACCTTAAATCTTTCTACCATTACTATTGGGACATACGCTCTGTCGTTTTCTCTGTGTCTACATATCTTGCCTGAAAACCTGACACTCCCTCTCCCGCTCCCACCCTACTAAACCCTCTTACCGTGACTTTGTACATATGATAGTACATTCTTTGCTTAGCGGTCAGATACAAGCTATGTCCTATGTCCTACGAACCCCGACCACGTGCCCCTACTAGGTCTCTCTACTATACCCCTCTCTCCACCGTCCCCCCAAGTCCTAACCCTTGAGTACATGTGGACACCGCCTAAGTACAGTTACACACCGTTTTGGTTATGTCATAACATTTCGTTTTATTTCATTTTTTTTTTTTTTTTTTAGATGTCGAAAGTGACCACGGCGGGCCCTTCGGGGTTTGGACGTTGGAAGTGAGATCGCTCACTTTCAGAGGAATTACAAAGACAGTAAGATCAAGAGTGAAAGGTGAAACCCGATGTGTTGATACCGGGGTAGGAGAAATGGATTAAAATAAGTAGAAAGTTTAGATTTTCCGTTTGTACAGGTACGTTTTTGTAGTTGTGTCACCTTTTCCTAGTACAATAAAATGGGGATTGTAGAGAAAAACCGATGTATAAACCCATCTGTTAGTAAGGAATTGAACATCTATCGTACACCTTACGTATTTTATCCGAATGACTTCAAGTATATATATTGTAAGTCAAAGTTAAGATGTTTATAAATAACGAAGGGATGATACATTTCCCATATTTAAACTCACTTTTTAGTTGGAGAAGTAAGCACCCGAGTAACAGGGGAATCCTTCTTTCCACTCACTACGAAACAAAAAGAGTACATAAAAAGAGAGTTGTTTCCGTCAACAATACTTCATAGAACACAGAAATGTAAACCACTTCAAGTCGGGTAGTTATCAGAAAAGAAACATAAAAGACCTGTAATTTTACTCTAATACATCAGTTATGAAATTTATTATGTCATATACGACTAAAATTTGTTCCGTGACACTAAAAGGTGGTTCCGATAAATTTTTAATATATCTCCGTCTTTACCTGTTTAAGAAAACGGTTGTCTAATATCGAACCATTTACTAAACAATCCTCAATTTGTTTCCCGAATCACTATTCCACTATATTGGTCTTGTGTGAGAGGTCTCCAATCAATGTAAATAGTTTACTTTTTATACAAATTGGTGATCTTATGTACAGTCAGGTACACTAAGGAATGGAAACTAGTTACATACCATTCAGACTAGTTGATATGAACTCATATAAAACAGTAGAAATAAGTGTACCAAATAGCCAAATATCAACTTGAGTTTCGACGATGGAATTAAATAATAACAGTTCGACCTCCCAATAGGACAGGAGAAGATCTTGTAAGAGAAAGATGTGATAATTACAGAGACAGAGTATCTGATTTGGAATAAAAGAGAGAAGTGACTCTTCTGAAACAAGAAGTCTTTTATTTTTCTTTCGTCGCTGTATAAGGACCCCCACGATAAATCGTACCTGAAATACCATCCCGTAAAAATGACTAAGAAGACCCGTCTGCTCCCTGTACGAGAGGACACAATCTCTTCAATGAACCCTCCCTACCAGAAGTCGGGAAACTCAACGGACGGACAAACTCTTGGACGACTCGTACTAATGTTTAGTGCTCAACCCGAATTTAAAAGGGTTCGACCGACGTCTCTGTTGAACAGATCCGAGAGTCACTTATCGGTGTCGGGTGTCTCTTACACACAAATGGGTCTGGAAAAGGTACCAAATGAGACTTTTAACCAAGTTGGTGTACCCTTAGATCAATCTGAGAACCTTAATATTAGAAACTGACCGTACATCGGGTTTGTAAAATTTTATCCTAAACCTTTAGTCTAACCTCGAATCCTTTATTCGTTTCTTATCTTTCTCAGGAATAGATTTGGAGGAAGTCCAGGTAGACTTTAGGTGGAAAATTTCGTACCTAAAGATAATGGCTTAGTAGGTAAACATTCACAACATTCGTCCTTCGTCTTAAAATCACTGTGTTTCACTTTCTATTACAAAGTCCGGGGTACGTCGAGTCAAACTTCCATTTCCACTTACTTTTGAATGTGTATACAAAGTGTGTAGACAAGTCCTCCTATTTAAGGACATCTTATTCCAACTAAAATACCATATGTGGACACCATAAAGTAGGTCCCTGGTTTCAGTCACGATACCAACAATTTGACCTCTCATTTCAACTATTTATTCGAGATAGAAATCCTTATAAGTTCAATAATATAAACGTAAAGACTCATGTTCTCCCTTTTTAATTCTGACTTCGAAATAAACTTTTACGTAACAAAAAGAACAATTACCATTTGGTATCAATGATTATCTTTTTAGAATGGGTATCATCTTTCGATCATTTTTTTTTTTGAACGACAAGTTACTTTTTGAACGGAAAAGATCAAGATTGTAAGTCATCGACTTTCGTCTAGTAACGATATTTCTTCATAAATGGTTAAAATTTTCCAGAACCGGGTAGTATCGATCACAATCTAAACCTTATATCGAAAACAACGGTTCCACTGTTTGTGAATATTTATATTGTGTAGAAGATTACACGAAAATTGAACCATAAAAATACCGAAAATTTAGTCTATGGTAATCGTTTATATAATCCATTAAATCGACTTTCTGGTAAAAGGAGATTGTGAAAAACAATGTAAAGGGGTCCATAAAGTCGTTTACAGACAACACTGTAAGATGAGGACGATCCGAAGGTTACATTCCCCTATGTATTTCATGTAGACCATTTCTAATTGTATATAATGGAACGGAAAAAACATAACTAGTGGTTTTTTACATATTTTCTCTCAATTTAAACATTAGAGGAACTTTTCGTTAGTAACAAGGATGACAATAAACCCCCAGATATAGGGGAGGGGGTTCATTGTTAGACCGGAATTCTAAGTCAAGTGTCTACTGTCCCCAAACCCCTGTCGTATTCTTGATATATAATTGTGAGGGGGTTTAGAGGTGTGGATTTACGAAAAAGAATCTATAGTTTTCTCCTTCGATACCTCTTTTATTAACGTTATCTAGTAGACCTCGGAATGATTTAAACGTTCAGAGTCAAATAACAAGGTTTGTCATTTAAGTTGTCGGGTCCGTCCCTTCCTTAATCGAGATTTACATAAGTGACCTAAAAAAATTCTCTAAACACTCCACCTGTATGAACAGTGTCGTTCTTATTTTAGTCTACTCTGTATATCAAATTCAGGTTTATGGGTGAATGACAATGGAACAGTCTTTAAGAAATCTATTAAAGAAATTAAGTAAGTAAGAAGAAAGAAAGTAAGTAAGTTGGTTGTCTGTAAATTCTTCGTGGTCGACAAAAAGTTCGTGACCTCTTGTCTCTACTTGTTTACGACCGGGAGTCCTTATATAGTCCTTTCTCCATCCGTTTATTTACTTCATAACGTTGAGACTATTCACGATTCCATCTCGAGCATGCGTTTCCTCAACTTCTACTCAGGGGTTTTATCTTTCTACGACGTTTAACAGTACCTCTCAGTTCTACCTTTTCTCTTTATACATAAAATGAACTTGTCGTTTTGAGAACTGTGAATTGCAAAATTATCATTTAGGTGTTAATGATAAAGGAATGACACACTAGGACTTACAAAGAGACACGGAGTCAATAAGGGGGACAGATTACGTCTATTAATAGGAACGGTGGGCGTTTCGAGTGTCTTCTGACAACTATCCTTATTACCCTATGTTCACCACATCGATAAACTTAAGAAACCTTTTGTCTACGACACATTTGTGTGCCGTAGGAATAATAAGGTTCGCCATCGTAAAACCTATTAATGACATATTATAACGTGGAAACACACACACACCAAACAAAGAAATATCTTCTCATTCACGATTACAACTCAAAGAGATTATTGAAACCTTCGTTAAAATTAGGTCGTCTGTTTTGTATTATTAGAAATCTCATTCAATTTAGGGAAACATACACTCATCTAAAACAATAAATGGTTCCAGAATCTGTTAAAATGGCGTCAATACTTTTTTGCACGGGTTGTTCGGGACAAGAGAGAACATTCATAGACTTTCTGTGATAACACCTGTCTGGTCTTAGAAGAAATGTTGTCTGTATCGAGACGCACACACACACACACACACACACACACACACACACACACACACACACATGAGTACTTACGCAACACACGTGCGAACTCGGATCCCGAACGGTCTTTCTCGACCCTTGCTCGACTCTGACCGATCGTATGGACTCCGTCGACAATGTGACACCGCGGACCTAAGGAGAGCGTCTGAGGTCCAACCGACGGGAGGAAGAGGAGACGGTGGAGGAGGAGGAGGAGTATCAGATTGAGAGTGACAAAAAGAAGTAGGAAGGATACTAGACCACCTTCTAAGGGTACTGGACTCTGACATGACATCAGGGCGACGGTCTGTCTGTAAGGTCCTGACAGACCGATTACCTTCTTGGATATAACCAGTCTTTTTACTGGGAGGCGTAAGAATGGACATAGTGGAAAAGAAAGTGATCAAGTAAGAGGACTACAAGAGAGAGAAAGAGGGAGAAAGCGAACGAAAGTGAGAGTGGAACTAAAAGTACGATTCCTAATCAGCACTTAATAAACGAGAACCCAGGATTTTAAACGAAATCCTAAAGAATTGTTCTGGACAGGTAGTTGAGTTGGACCCGAAACGGTTCCGTGAAGTCGGTAAGTAATTATCTTCTCCGTACTTACATAATTACATAATTTCTCGAACGTGATTAGGGAGGAGAGGCGGATCTTCATCACGACGAGTCATTCGAAGGAGGTCCTCGTCACTCCAATGTGTCACACGATTTATGGACGTTCCTAAAAAATTTTCTGATATGTCCTGAGATGAAAAGTCAAAGAAACCGGAAAGTACCAAACTCCATCAAACAAAAACCGGTAGTGACCTTAATCAACATATCGGTTGGTCCCACTTAAAAGGATCCCTCTTTACGGTCATTATTCGATCGTACCCTTTCCGTTTTTGGGGTCCCGGAAACTGTTCCCATTTTTCATATATAGTGGTGACCTTTCCGGTTTCTATAATTAGAATTCTCTATCAGAGACCAATGTCAAGTACCAAACCCTGGGTGACTGTCTTTTCTCGTTAATGAATATCAGTATAAAATTTTTTTGAAACTGTTTTTGGGGTTAGTACCACCTAATCCATATAAATTATAGAGTTAATTATTCGGAAGATGTTATCATTATACAGTTGAAACCAAGTTCTTTAGATGAGGTCAACTATCAGTAGGTCCTTTGTAGAAAGTACGGGTGTATAATTTAAATTAGACGGTGGGGACAAAATATTCTGAAACATAAGTAGACAACTTCTTTTCTACGAATAAAATAGTAAGGTTGAATTGTCGAACGAATCGTTTCGACTATCCATCCTCAAATCTTCTATAAGTAACTTACGGATAAAACATATAAAAGTTTTCTCCATCTAAACTCCCTCAATGGGTTTTCGTCACACAAAAAACAGGGTGGTAATAGGATAACCAGAAGGAAAGTAAGTCGTCTAAATAGACAGTACTTCTTAAATTCAAAGTATAAAAGGAGACAGTCAACACTTTTCCGGACAGTCGACCCCGAATGTGATGTCAAACGGTTTTCCGGATATCGTGTGTTACTGTTACGTCAGAATATGAACACGAGAGTCAGAGGTCTATTAGGGGGTGAAAGGAGGAGACGTCTGGTCAATACTAGTCCGAATTCAACGTATAAGGCAAAATCGGTCTAAAACGACTATTTACGATAGTCGTTCTGACTTTACTTTATGTCGTCCAAATCGAGAATAATGGTCACATCTTGTACGGAACCCTTAACACACACACTATGACTCTGTCATCAACATATTTTGGTAAATTAAGTGTCTTTGATTTATTTCCTTACAATTACCATAACTGAAAATAGACAACTTACAAGGTTCCAGATAATAAGTACGTGGACTTTTATGTCTGGAGACTAATTGTAAGGTCCTCTACACGGTCTCTATGACCCGGTAAAGGGTATAACGAAGGCCATCCCTACATTAAAACTCTCTTTTGATACGTTTCAGAATTGTAATAACTAACTATGAAAGTTTGTGTTCTATGAAACAAAAACGGTAAAAACAAAACTCAAGTGGTTACGGGATTAGATTTTTTCTAAATGTCAAGGGTGTAGATATGTCTTCGACGATATCAGAGTAATTGACCTTTGATACATATATCCTCCGGACATTTAGAAAAAAATATATTGGACGACCTAGACGTCGTTTTACACAATCTTTTTAAGTAGTAACGGAATCGATTTCTCTCCCTTCCCAATTAGTAGTAAGACTCTTGAGACCTCACCTTGTTTTCGAACGTCGAACTGTGGTTTTATTGTAGTGTTACTCTTCGCTTTAACGAAGATTCCGATTTAACGAAGTAAACTTTTAACATCACTATGACTCTTGTTAATACAGTGAATTTGAAAGTGTTAAAACAAAAATATTTAGTCAACATTTTGATAGTACACCAAATTTACGTTAATAAATTATTCCCGTAAACATTAACAGGTTGTATTAGTTAATACGAAGTTAGTCAAAGAAGAGACGTTGACACAAAAACAATCGCCGACTCAGTAAGAATACCATTATGTATGAAAAACTTTTTCGGTTTATGTTAGTGACAAAAGATCTTTTCAAGAAAGGGGCTTCGTTTCGTAAAGGAATTGACGTTTGACTTAGAGCCTTAAGAAAAAAGGGGGGGAACAGAACCTTTGATTTATAGACAAGTTTCGTACTCTTCCTTTTTGTATAACAATTTATTGTCCACTTCACTTTCAACCAACTCAGTACTATCACAACAGTTCTTACAAAAGACTCGACTCTGGTTCCGGTCTCGGGTCCTTCGTACCTCACTGTGTGCGCTCAATGGACCATCCTCGGCGATGTCACAACCACGGTGTTCAGAGTCTAGCGTTGAAACTAAAAGATCCTTCCTCTTCTCTAATTAGTACCCGATTCAGATCCACGTAAGCCCGGAGGGTCTCCGATGTCCTAAAATCAACGACACAACACGCTAAATACTCGATAAACCAGGTGAAACCTGACGGATCTCTCGTAAAGTTGACTTCAGAGACGATTACGGAACGGGGACCCAAAACGGACCAAGTAAGGCTAGAGACATGGGTGACCGAACTGGTTCTCCAAAGAGTGCTTCGGTCCGGGAGTCGGAGAGAAAGGAGAGGGGACGGAGAAGAGAAGAAATATGTCTAAGAGGGGATGAAACTGAATGTAAAGGCAAACAAAAAAAAAAAAGTGTAAACTGAAAATGTAAAGAACTAAGAGATTTCTAAGAGTGGTGAAGTACTTTTTATTGGAACAAGGAGAGAGACGACACGTAGGACGGGACTCTTGTCTAGGACGATAAATACTCGTAAAGGAGTAAAGACAGAGAGAACTTCTCTTCCTAACTCAGGACAGTCACTATATTCTACAAATCGAAGTCACTGTACCTAGGTCGTCTTTACCGTCGTCCTCAGGTTTGTTTCCAAAGTGGTAGGACCTTGGTCACTTAAACAACAAAGTTTTAGGTTTAGGTCATCATAGTGAAGGGGCGAATTCTGGTCAGATACCATAAGGAAATAGTATCCGATTTTCGGTTTTCCATCACACACGAGACCGGGTTCACCAGGAGCTCAAAAAGAGTGTGGAAGAAAGGGAAGTGAGACGGTCAGTGTCAGGAAGAGAGATTTTACCGGTCAAAAGAAAAGGTCGAGTCCTGGACATGTAGACGACAAGGGAGACGAACACTAAGGTGAGTGGGGTCGTACCGGGTTGACATATACGGAATGGTCCGATCAAAAGAGAGTAAAGGAAAAGGGGAAAGTCTAGTTCGTAGTGATAAAGTCTTTGTGGTTGTGGTTATGGGACTTGGTTCTGGTGTAAGAAGGACAACATAAGAATATCCCACTGCCTGAAAAGGAAGTTCAATAAATACTGTGAACATTGCAATGTAAATAAACGAGATAATGAACTATCAATAGGGTAAGGTCACCAGGGATGAGTTCTTGTACCTGAAACAGAGACGAAATGGACCACAGAGATGTAAGTCGTCCTTGAGTCAAACTTACTTAATTGAGAAACCCCAAGTATCTTTAAAATATGGTCTTTTGTTCCTTTCGTTTGAAGAATTTGTACCAAGTTCGTAGTCCCAAAATTTTCGTAGGAGTGTACATAAGTACGTCTTGACATGTCACTCTTTAACTTTTGTCGGATTCGTAGTCACCTTCTCGTCTATGCATTTGACACGATTCTGAATCTTTTGTATTATGACACGTCGTCAATTTTAATTACTTAATCACCGTCTCCGCAGGTGTACTGATATAGGAGTTTCACTCTTTCGACGAGTCAGCACAGGTTGAAGAGACGTTGAGGTACCCGATATATCAGGTACCTTAAAAGGTCCGGTCGTATGACCTCACCCATCGGAAAGGGAAGAGGTCCTCCAGAGGGGTTGGGTCCCGAGCTTGGGTCCAGAGGACGTAACGTCCGCCTAAGAAATGGTCGATTCGGTGGTCCCTTCGGGTTCTTATGACCTCACCCATCGGATAGGGAAGATGTCCCCTAGAAGGACTGGGTCCTCAGCTTGACCCCAGTGGACGTAACGTCCGTCTAAGAAAAGGTTGACTCGATAGTCCCTTCGGGTATAGGAGTTTTGTGTATGTATTCCTTTTACCCGTATTTTTATGTACGACCAAATAAACGGATCTCAGGTACCTTCTTACAAGTCTCTGTTGTTGTCACTATTTTATTCATTCATGAATGCTTTAAATCCTTCACACCCTTCTACTCCGGAAGTCTCAAGACGGGCAGGAAGGGGCAGTAAGGGGTCGGTCTCATGTCATTCTTCTTACATTAGTCAGGGACGAGAACAGGAACCGGTGTAACGATGACAAATGAAAGGCCCCGTCAAGAATTAACGTGAATCCTTGTTTGCTTAGAGGTTTCCCATTTCTAATCTCTTAGTATTAGTAAATATTTACCTTCTTCGGTTTCCTTTATTTGATCTCTTATTATTGTTATACCTTATTTTAGTCATTATTTTTTATAACTTAAAATAGAGGAAAACTTTATAATATACCCTGATTGAGAGTTGTATATTATATAGTTTTCTCCTCAATTTCAAGTTATAAAAACATATAATGACCAAAAGAAGATATAATAATAATATCTTCCATAGTCTCCGGATCAACTTTTAATTCACTTTATTCATTTTTAAGAGGTTCTGAGTACGAGTTGAGATCTACCTTCTGTAATGTGTGTCTACATAGGTTACGTAATACCGGAACGAGTATCGCATCCGACGGAGGGAGGGGCTGAGAGAGAGAAAAAACACACACACCCAGTCCACCCCCTCCCTTAACCTTTCAAAATCTTCGGTAAAAGGGGGTTTTATACAAGGAATGAGTGGAATGACGTTACGGAAGTTTAGGTGAAAGGAACAACTTAAACTCAGTTACGTGCCTTCTCATAAGAATTTGGGTGTCCTAAAATCGTACTGTCTTTTCAAAATGATTAAATCTAATCTACTCTTTTTACTACCAACCTCTCAATTTCATTGAAAGGTTCTGGTGGGTCGGTAGTACGTCGTTGACCCAAGGTTTTGGGTCAGGAGGAGTAATGACCTCGTAACAAGAAAGGTCACAACGTAGATCTCTGGTGATCTAACTTGGACATGGTCAACAATTACGACGCCAAACGTAAACAAACCAATCCATCAGTAGGTCGACCATGGACTCCTTGTCTCTATTTCCATTTTAGTTATTTCTTACTATAAATGCATGGTATCTTATAATAGGTCGAAAACTTTCCTTACTTTAAGTTATATATTATGTTACACCTACTTGGAACTTCTGTAATACGTTAATTCACCTTAATTGGTTTATGTTTTCCTATAATAACATAATAAGATGTGTATACTCCATGAACCTCATCAGTTTAAGTATGTCTGTCTTCCATCTTACCAACAACGGTCTCCGATCCCCTTCCCGTCTTACCCGTCAAAAACAAATTACTAGTGTCTCAAAGTCAAACCTTCTACTTTGTCAAACCCTCTACTTACCACAATTACCAACGTATTGTCACATTTACAAGAATTACGATGATTCCATATGTGCACCTTTATTAATTTTACCACCTAAAATACAATACACGTAAAATTGTGTTGAACTTTTTTTTAGTCTACTCTCTAGTGCTTAATGATTAAGGTTGGGTTCTTCATCTTCTTCCCCTTTCTCTCCTTTTCTCTCTCTGGACAAAAGATCTGGTCATGACAGATTGTCTTGAAAGACAGTACTACTTCTTTCAATGGACGTACTAGAGAACATCATCAATCATTGGGAACCGGTGTAAACTCGGGAGTTTTATACCAACCAATCACGGACTCCTTTGTTAGAAAATAAATTAAATTAAAAGTTAATTAAATGTAAATTTATCGTGTCCCGATCCGGAAGACAAGGACCTCTTCCTTTACCGTTCGGTAACGACATAAGAAGGACCTCTTAGGGTTCCTGTCTTCTCGGACCGTCCGATGTCCGGTATCACAACGTCTCAGCCTGTACTGACTTCGCTGAAATCGTTCGTTCGTCTGAAGACAACCACTAAAGTGAAT
Organism: Capra ibex; assembly: GCA_006410555.1. Lineage (NCBI taxonomy): Eukaryota > Metazoa > Chordata > Mammalia > Artiodactyla > Bovidae > Capra > Capra ibex. Next base: position 2,553,035 of record SJYO01010515.1, on the reverse strand, counting down.
TTCATGAACATAAAGACAAAGGGGATCGAATGTAAAATTTTAAGTTCGTAATAAGTGAATGAGTAAGTCAGTGACGACTGTCTACATCAAGTAGAGGACACGTGGTCTGAGAACGATGTGCTGTCCCTATTTTCCCTCAATCTTCTTAAGAGATGTAACGACCTTCATCGTATTTAGACACATTGGTGAGACTGTTTATTACACCGGCATACAGAACTCTAATCTTTACAAACATTGGATGTTGGGTTACGAAGATGTAAGATCTCTTTTAGGGTATACAGGTTCCCGTGTACCTGAAATTTTTAGTCTTTTCCGGATTTTTATTTACTTTCTGTCTATTTAGTCTGTCACAAATATCTTGTTATGATATACATGTACCGATTTGGTGGTTTTGGGTTATCGTCTTCTTTTACGTTAACACCTGCCTATGTGTATCCTACTATTTAGTAAAAAATTTTTGAGTGTTTCAATAATAAATACGTATTATGTGCGTATGTGTACATCAGTTACGTCTTTATGCACACCTGTACTCTTTCGTGTAAGTCCCACCACCCATGAAGACCATTCTCTCCTTTACTCCACCTTCTTCCATGTGTCTCCAGAAGTTAGACGTACATTATAAGAATAATTTTTTCTAGACTTTGTTTATACTGTTTCGGTCTTCAGCTCAAGTATCACAAGTAATATAATAATTGGTATGAAAAACGATTATGAATTTTATAAAGTATCATTTGGTCACCGAGTCTTCACCGGGAAGACAATTCTTCGAGAGTCTAATTTCCCCGTAGTATTCATGTTTGTTTTCGAAAAGTATCGCGTAATTTTCATCATAATTCCCGTATATACTCTATCCTTCTCAATGTGTCTTCTCCCATCTTTACGGCGACAGAGTTTCTCAGTTCCTTATAGAGTGATCCACTAACTTAAACTCAAATAATAGACTACCATATATCTACAAATAAACCCTCTTATATTTTTCTATAAATTCGTTCCGACTTTTCTATCAAACGTGTTTCCAGTTCCGCGTCTTCTCAAACCACGGAAGTTTCTTATCATTCTTTTAAACCGGAGTGACCTCGGATCTTGACAGTCCCATCTCCACCTCACCACTCCGTCGGTTTCGACTGGTCCAGACCGAGATACTAGGCTCAGTTCCGTCATCATACACATCCTCCCACCTCTACCCGTCACCGTCTTACCTCATCCCTCTCTGAACTTGGTCTCTCTGGGTATTTCTTCGAGAACGTTCCCAGGTTCACTGTCTGCCACTCTCGGACTCGACACTTATAAATAGACTTTCTTGACTTTAGTCCTACAACTTCTCTATAATCACGAGTGTACAATAAAGTCATGATAAATGTTATCGGTTCCATACTTTTGTCAAATTTATAGGTAACCTTCAACTTACCTATTTCTTTTATACCACATATGTATATGTTACCTTATGATAAGTTAGAATGTTTCCCTTCCACATATGTGGTATACGGTCTTGTATCCACTTGGAACTCCTGTAATACGATTCACTTTGGTCAGGAGTGTCTTTCTTATACGAAAACTTTCATGTACTGACGAATGTACTCCATAGACTTTATCGGTCTAAGTATCTTACTTTTCTCGTCTTACCACTAAAGGTCTCCAACCCTTTTTATACAATGATTAGTTGTCCGAAAGGCAATTCGTTTTGTTATAGAAGGTTTCTAGACGAACATTGTAACATTGATATCAGTTATCATACCGACTGAATTTTTAACGAATTTCTAAACTTTCCGATCTAGAGTACAATTTACAAGAATGGTTTATTTTAGAAATCTTAAATTTCATACTACAACCATAAATCGTATATAATTCACGAATCATTCGTAATCAAAGAACAGAAAAAGAAACGAGAAAAAGACCGATTAATTACGGATCTAAACGTACTCTTGTAAATCAAATTCATGTAACGAAAACTAAGTTTTATTCGTTTCATGATGATCGATGTCTTCGAGATTTAAGGAACTTTCACCCCTAGTATATAATATGAATTTAATTATCCCGGATATAACCTGTAAATGACAAACGGAGTGTCGTACATGATGTTACGACCATGTATCATTCACGGGTTATTTATATATTTACGGAGGACTTAACTGCACATACATCGTATTGGTTATTTTATTCGTACGTACCCACGTACGAGTCAGTGAGTCAGTATAGACTGAGAAACACTGGCGTACCTGACATGGGGAGGTCCGAGGAGACAGGTACCCTAAAGGGTCCGTTCTTATGACATCACCCAACGGTAGAGGAGGAGGTCCCCTAGAAGGGGTGGGTCCCTAGGTTGCTCACAGAGGACGTAACCGTCTACCTAAGAAAAATGGTGGCTCGGTAGACCCTTCGGGGTTTATTCGTATTTTACGAAATATTAAATCTGACTATAAATTAGTGAACCATTGTTGAAACAATTCGGATTGTTGTAATCGTTCGTTATTCGTATAGTAAAATATTCCTTGTCCTTTATTAAGATTGTCAATAAACAAGTTCAAGTGTTTTTCCTTTTCAGTAAACTCAGTCTTTATCTGTCGTCAATTAGACAGTCATTTATCCCCTTTTCGAGGGTCACCATAAAGTCAATTCCCGGGTCACTCCGCACTTGTCCGGTAGGGAATCCTAACGATTACGTCTTCTTGTTTGTATTTTTATCTTTTGACGGAAAGTACATAATTCAGGGTTCAAGAGGTTAGTATAAGATTCGTCGTTGGTCTTATTTCTGGAACCCAGTTGTTCCTTCTTCCAAACCGAGTCTTCCCAAGTTCCCTCATACGTGATGTGTCTAGTACCTTACCTAGGTATAGAGACCCCAGGAAAAAATACTGACACGATTTTTTATTTGAGTATCACATTTCCAAGTGGTATCTCCTACCCCTAGACCAAATTCAAAATAGAAACCCTACAAGAAGCTGTCTTTCTTTTTTTTTTTTTCGTCCCAAATTCGGTCTAAGAGAGAGAGAGAAAAAAAAAAAAAATCAAAAAATAAAAAAATTAAAATTTTAGAAATTAAGAATGTACGCAAGGGTTTGTACTTGGGGGGAGGGTGGTGGGAGGGGTATTGTAGAGAGACCCAGTAGGGGTACGTGGTCGGGGTTCGTACGACATAGGACGTAGTCTGTATCTGACCGCTAAGCTAAGAATGTACTATCATATGTACAATCTTACGGTAAGAGGGTTTAGTAGGGTGGGAGAGGGAGAGGGAGACTCAGGTTTTCAGGCAATATGTGTAGACACAGAAAAAAGGACAGAACGTATGTCCCAACAGTAACGGTAGAAAGATTTAAGGTATATATACACAATCATATGACATAACCACAAAAAGAAAGACCGAATGAAGTGAGACATATTAGCCGAGGTCAAAGTAGGTAGAGTAGTCTTGACTAAGTTTACTTAAGAAAAATTGCCGACTCATTATGAGGTAACACATATACATGGTGTCGAAAGAATAGGTAAGTAGACGACTACCTGTAGATCCAACAAAGGTACAGGANCGTTTAGTTTTGGTGTTACTCCATGGTGAAGTGTGGTCAGTCTTACCGACGCTAGGTTTTTAGACGTTCGTTATTTACGACCTCTCCCACACCTCTTTTCCCTTGGGAGGATGTGACAACCACCCTTACGTTTGATCATGTCGGTGATACCTCTTGTCACACCTCTAAGGAAATTTTTAACGTTTATCTTGATGGAATACTGGGTCGTTAAGGTGACGACCCGTATGTGTGGTTCCTTTCGTCTTAACTTTCTCTGTGTACATGGGGTTACAAGTAGCGTCGTGACAAATATTCGGTCTAAGATTCCACCCAATTCTGAATCCCTAATTACTTAAAACGGTTATTCATGAGTCTTTATTCCAACCACCTAATCGTTTTTCTCTTTTTCGTGTTCACAGTTTGAACCATTAACCGTGTGTTCCCTCCACACCCTTCTATCTCTTCACCTTTTCTTCTCCACCGGTTCACCCCGTCTAAAACTTTGTCTTTAGACACCATACGAGTCCAGTCTTCAATTTCACTCTTATTTTAATCTCTGACTGAAGACCTCATCTATCTGTCCCTTCTCTTCTAGGACAGGAAGAGACCCGATGACACAGAAGTAAACATTTTACGTGCACAATAATTACGTATATATGTCTCTTGTAGGAGACATTTTAAACAGGACAAAATTTTTCGATAACGAGACTCTATACCTCCACACTCAACCCCAACTCCCTATCGTCTATTCCGTTCATATATATCGGTGATTCGTCTTCAGTTTTTGGACTTCTCAGTTCTCCAATCAATTTCCGTGGTTCCTCCCTAAATAGGGTCCTTCGTCTAATGTACTGGTTAGGAGCACAACGTCCCACTTAGTACGGGGGGATTTTACTGTACAGACTCAGGATTGGGGGTCATGGACATTTACACTAACAGAAACGTCTATATCTGATTAATTCTACTTCAGTATTACCTAATATCACCAGGAATAAAGTTACTGACAACAGAAACATTCTTCCCAAGGGGGAATCTGTGACTCGAGGTATGTTCCCTCTTCCAATACACTTCTACCTCCGTCTCTAACTTTAAGACATCAATGTTCGGTTCCTTACAGTAGTTGGGGGTCTTTTCCCTTTCTAAGAAGGAATCTTAGAAGTCTCCTTCGTACTATGAAGGTTGTGGAACTAAAACTCGAAGATATTTGACAATAAAGTATTGACACTCCCTTATTTAAAGAGTACAATATTCGGTGGGTTAAACACCATGAGATAATGTCGTCGATATCCTTTGATTGCGTGGAATGATAGACTTTTACTGAAAGTTACCACACAATGGGTCAAAATACTCAGTTGACTCTTTCGACCAGGAGTGTGACGCACAGCAGTCAACTCTGAGACCGTAATTTTAGGGACGTTTGGGATGGAGAAATGGGATGGTCCGGTCCTTAGGGAAGTATCTTGTTCCAAACCACTCTCTTGACCAGTCCCTTCTGGAGATCATACTGACCTCTCAAGTCCGAACCGGAATCCCCGGTGTAGAAAGGACCCAAGACTTCCGATTCTAGCAAGAGGAAGTCTTGGTTCTCGTGTGTTTAGGGACATGGAGTTAAAAAAAGAATAAAATGAGTATTTTCTTCGTCTACACGACAAACTGGTTCGTCTTGTTATTCGTTACTTTATTCATCATTTGGAAAACTCAAACCCCTTTGGTGACCTAGTCACCAACGTGAAATGCCAGAGACTCTAAAATTATTTATAGTTACAGAGCCAGGGTGGACGTCTCTAATCTGACTCTATTTCGACTCTATGACCGTAAAATTTTTTTACGAGGCCATAAATCGTGACTTTGGAACATATCTCACTACTGCACCCAGGTCATTCTTTGACCTAGATGCCACATAAGTGGGTTGGAGAATGGTCCAGTCTATCTTTCTTTCAACAACTAAATAATCTACCTATTATCATAGGTCAAGGACTCACAGTCTTAAGAGAGTTTTGATGAAAAACACAAAGTCTAGACTGTGGTGTGCTTGAGGAGGAGGAGGTGGGGGACATGGGTTGATCAGTGAAGTTGTCATAGAAATCCAGAAACCTACCTCTACTGAAATCTGACGGTTCTTTTCCGTATTAAAAAGAATAAGACTCCTTACGTCAGTACCACTTCTGTCTTTGACAAACGTAAACTACTTTAGGTCTTGAACTGCCTCGTGGTATCTGGACTTCGACCTCCTCCCATTCCTAGAGTACCCTAGACTGACCTATGGGTCGTCTAACTACAACACAGAGTCTTTGACTTGAAGACGGACCGGTTCATTCGTGAAGAGATCGAATGGAACATTGAATATACCGGTCTCCGACCGGGGTTGGTATATCTATACGTGTAAAACGACCCGGTTCAGGATACTCCTTTAGTCTTAATATAGTTTCTCCAAGAAATATTCGACAACCTCCCTCTCGTCAGGTAACGTAGTAAGGATTTCCGTAATATGAGTATTCCTGACATGATTCAGTCCTTATTGACGAAAATAAGAGAGACCTAAGTTTGGTCAGACACACGGGGAGTCTCCAATAAACCACATTTATTAATAGCATGTAATGGTCAGAATGTTTGACCCCTCACTACCACTACATTTAACCCTCAGAATGTTTGAATCTACCACTACCACAACTCTTAGACATCAGAATACATTGGAGTAAACGAGTGAAAATATGTTGTGTCCTTCTTAGTCTTGGATTCTTCGCCTCTCTCTTCCCCTTCACACGGAAGTGACGTTTAGACGGAGTTACTTGAAGACTCAACGAAACATAGACTGAAGAAAAAGAAGACCGATTGATAACAACTAAGAAATGAGACAAAATTCCGTGATACGATTCGAGGAACACATATAGTGGAGTAAATTACAAGAGTTGTGTAGAGATTCCTTACATAACGATTACCGAGGTAGTATATTTGAAACCTTAAACGATCTAAGCTAAGCTAAACAATCTAAGCTAAGAGTATTCTCCTATAAATTCTAGACGATCTTTTTTTTTTAGACGATCCTAGGTATAGTTAGAGTCACAGTACCAACACTACTTTGTGTACTAGATCTTAAACGCCACGAACATCTTAATCTAAGTTTAGTACAAAACAGACATATCCACCCAGTTATCATCGGGTCCCCCGTGTACCCATTATAATCATTTTCGTGCGTCTCAACTTTCAGTTACGAGTCCTTACGGTCCGGGATCCTAAGTTTACTGGTTCAATCCCAAGTTTAGGGCCCTTTACATCCTTCTTTTCCTTAATCACTACGTCAAAAGAGACCAACCAAAGAATATTAGTAACAACCTAAGACGAGAAATTTCTGATCGTTCTACTCCTCTTACTAAAAAGACAATTAAAAAAATGTGTCAAAAGTTTCCAATGAAAGGTAAATGTCAATAATATTTTATAACCGATACAGGGGACATCACATGTTATTTACGAACTCGAATAGAATGTGGGTTATTAGACACGGAGGGCGGGGACATGGTGGGGAGGGGGAAGGGCGACCATTGGTGGTCAAACAGAGATATAGACAACGTAGACGAAGAAAAAACAATACAAGTGATGAAATAATATAAAAAATCTAAGATGGATATTCACTATAGTATGTCATGAACGTAAAGACTGAAAAAAGTGAATCGCGTTACGGTAGGTTCAGGTAGATATAACAACATATAGAAGAAATAGGTAAGTAAATAAATAGGATAATTACCTGTAAATACAACGAAACCCCGAAGGTCCCACGGAGTATTATTTTTTTTAGACGGACGTTACGTCCTCTGGGTCCAAGTTAGGGACCCAAGCCTTAAGGGTTGGTCCCTAGGGTCGGGTCCCTAACTTGGGAGGTAACGGGACCTAACCCTAGGATTGTAACGTAAGGAGACCTTGCGATCGAACCAGTAAACTTAGGATCCCAGACCGAAGGACTCTTAACTGAAAGGACAGGCGATTAGGAGACCTCTTCCCTTGTCGATGGGTAAGGTTATAAGAACGGACCTCTTAAGGTACCTGTCTCCTCGGACCACCCGATTTCAGGTACCACCAGTGTTTCCCAGTCTGTACTGACTCCACTGTGAGTGTGTGACTGAAGCTAACGAAATGTATATAACCGATAACATTTATTACGACGATACTTGTGACCCCACGTGCATAGAAAACATTAGAAAGGTTTAATCACCAAACTGAAAGAAAAAAAAAAAAACTATATATATACACACACACATATATATATATATATAATACTGGATTAAGAACATATATATATATGTGTGGATCCTCATCTTAACGACCCAGTATTCTAACGGTCCTCTTTATAGTTATTGGATTCTATACGTCTACTGTGGTGGGAATACCGTCTCTCACTTCTCCTTGACTTTTCGGAGAACTACTTTCACTTTCTCCTCTGACTTTTTCAACCGAATTTCGAGTTGTAAGTCTTTTGGTTCTAGTACCGTAGACCAGGGTAGTGAAGTACCCTTTATCTACCCCTTTGTCACCTTTGTCACAGTCTGAAATAAAAAACCCCGAGGTTTTAGTGACGTCTACCACTGACGTCAGTACTTTGATTTTCTGCGAATGAGGAACCTTCCTTTCAATACTGATTGGATCTATCGTATAAGTTTTCGTCTCTATAATGAAACGGTTGTTTCCAGGTAGATCAGTTCCGATACCAAAAAGGACACCAGTACATACCTACACTCTCAACCTGACACTTCTTTCGACTCGTGACTTTTTAATTACGAAAACTTGACACCACAACCTCTTCTGAGAACTCTCAGGGAACCTGACGTTCCTCTAGGTTGGTCAGGTAGGATTTCCTCTGGTCAGGACCCACAAGTAACCTTCCTGACTACGACTCCGACTTTGATGTTATGAAACCGGTGGAGTACGCTTCTCAACTGAGCAACCTTTTCTGGGACTACGACCCTCCCTAACCCCCGTCCTCTTCCCCTACTGTCTCCTACTCTACCGACCTACCGTAGTCGCTGAGGTACATGTACTCAAACCCACTTGAGACCCGTGACCGCTACCTGTCCCTCCGGACCGCACGACACTAAGTACTCCAGCGTCTCAGTCTGTGCTGACTCGCTGACTTGACTTGACTGACTACTATCAAGATAAAATCAAAAAAAAAAAAAAAAAAAAAATCTTTGGAGGTACGAGAAAAGACCTCTTCCGTTACCGTGGGGTGAGGTGATGAGAACGGACCTTTTAGGGTACCTGTCTCCTCGGACCCTCCGACGTCAGGTACCCCAGCGATTCTCAACCTGTGCTGACTCACTGAAGTGAAAGTGAAAGTACGTAACCTCTTCCTTTACCGTTGGGTGAGGTCATAAGAACGGACCTCTTAGGGTCCCTGTCCCTTCGGACCACCCGACGGTAGACACCCCAGCGTGTCTCAGCCTGTGCTGACTTCGCTGAATCGTCGTCGTCGTCGTCGTATGACAAAAGGTGGTACCGACATGGTCAAATTTAAGGGTAGTTGTCACATGTTACCAAGGGAAAGTCTTCTCCCTTTACTAAAGAGACTCTTTAGTCTTCAGATCCTCAATTCAGTATTACCCTAGTTACATCAGGTTTATATCATAAGTCTGGGGTGTAGTCTTAAAGGGTGGAGTCTAGAGGGTTTAGTTTTAGAGACTCTGATAGAATACCTTTACACTTATCCTATTTTCTACTCTACAAAAGTAAGGATAACTGTACGTTTTAAGAATTTTCGTAGGTTAGTTTATATTCGGATAAATCTTTTTTTTCCGGTTCCCGTTTAAAAACTTCAATAAGATAGTAAAACCCACAACACTTATTGACACGAACACCCCTATGGGTACGAAACAGACGAAACATTTCGGATATCAAGATTTCACTAATTGACGGTAACGTAAAAACAGGAGGAAAGGAGGTTCAGACTTGACTTATTAACTACTTATGTCAACTACATCCTGGGAACACACTCAACCGACCTTCTTACCTTGACCTAGTCACCTCAACGACTCTAACAACCTAATTTTCTAAAGACATCCAATGTTGATTTAAACTTACACTCAAAATCTTCTACAGTTTAAGTCTGTCATTCTTCGTACGTAAACGTTCTAAGATCACAAATGGAATTCTGACTTCAAGACAAGGAAAATACAGGTTCAACCTGGTCCTTGTTGAAGTCCCAAAAATTCGGCTGATATTAAACGAAGTCACCAAGAGAGAAATAAGTCATAAAGAAATCTAGGGACCGATCTTCCTCAGTAAGACGAAGAGTCCGTAGTAAAAAATTTTTAGTCTTTTGAGTCAATTTTTGTATTCATACAGATACGTCTTAGTTTTGGAGACAAACACATATAAACTTACCTGACCACATCTTCGTCCTTCATGTAAAGTTTTGATATATTTGTTCAACCTTTTCTCATTAAAGTTAGATTTTAAATAGATATTAAATAATATTCGAGGAAAATCTGTAGTGTAGTAGAACTTCCCAGTGACCGATTTCTATATTTTCACCCAGAAAGTCACCACCACAATATATATATTGATTAACAAAGAATGAAAACATTAACTGTCAGATCTCGTGACTAAGAGTTAGATAAAAGGGAACCTTGAACGACTTGAATCTAAAAAGATCATTCTAAAAAAAGAGACTTACTTTTTAATGAATTTTAAAAGAAATAATAACTAAATAAATGATTACGACAAATAACCCGAAGGGACCACCGAGTCTACCGTTTCTTAGGTGGACGTTACACCCTATGGACACAAGTCAGGACCCAACCCTTCTAAACAAGTAATTACAATTATCAGTTCTTTATTTACTTATACCGTTGTTTAATTATCTACTTCCTTTACACCATATATATTTTTATAAACATTTTAAATATACATAGTCAAGTCAAGTCAACAAGTCAACACAAGCTGAGAAACACTGTGACACCTAACGTCGTGCGGTCCGAAGGGACAGATAGTGGTTGAGGGCCTCGAACGAGTTTGAGATCAGGTAACTTAGTCACTACGGTAGGTTGGCAGAGTAGGAGACAGTAGCGGAAGAGGAGGACGGAAGTCAGAAACGGTCGTAGTCCCAGAAGAGTACACTATAATAGATCAGCATCCTTTTTTTTCTTTAGGCTGGTAAACACTGTTGTTATTACCTTGAGCTCCCGTAATACGATTCGCTTTATTCGGTCTGTTTCTGTTTATGACGGAAAATTATCTCCGTTAGAGATTTGCCCTCTCACTCTAACTTTTCCACTTCCTTTTGAATATATTACAGTGAATATACACCTTAGATTTTTTTTTTGGTGTAGAGTAATTTTTTCTCTCAATTTTACCACCAACGGTCTCCGGCCCATTACTCCCTTTACCTCTCTACAACCAGTTTTCATGTTCACAGGTCAATATTCTACTTATATAAGACCCCCATATTACATGTCGTACCACAGAGATCAATTATTATGACATAACACATGACCTTTCAACGATCTTTTTCATTTAGAATTTACAGGAATCATACGTGTGTGTGTATTTCCGTTAATACACTTTACTACCACCATAAATGGGAATAACACCATTAGTAAGTGTCATAAATGTACTACAACTTGTTTAGTAGTACAACTTGTGGACTTTGCACAGGTGTGTTGAAATATACAGGTAAGATAGAGTTATTTCCACCTTTTTTCTCTCTAATTGTTCAATGTTTTGTAATTCTTTGTTTCTAGGAGTCTTTCTCAACTAGGGACACACGGTCGTAAAAACTCCCGAAGGGACCACTCAGTCAGCACTTCTTACACGGACGTTACGTCCTCTCCACCCAAACTAGGTACCCAAATCTTCTCGGAGACCTCCTCCCGTACCGTTGGATAAGGCGTAAGAAAGGACCTCTTAGGGTATCTGTGTCCTCGTACCGTCCGATGCCAGATATCCCAGTGTTTCTCAGCCTGTACGGACTTCACTGCCTTGTGTCTGTATTTTACGACAGTATGGTACACTATCCTTTTACGGTATACACCATACTTTTTACAAGTATACCACCTTAATAGAAGTCGTTATATCTTGTCCTAAGGGGTTTCTCGTGACCGTAGATACCTTGTGATGGGTGTGGTCTTCGAACTATTAATACGTAAAACAATGCACACACAGTGTGCTGGGACAAAGAGGTGAAGATTCATAGTTAGTAGGTGACGTGTTTTTATATTTGTATGTGCATTACGAATAATATCGTAATAACTATTATAATTTTTTAACCTGTGTTACGTTAGTAACCTCTTCCAAGACTATTTATAATCTTGTAGGTATGTCATCAAAATATTTTGTTTTATCTTGACAAATACAGTAATATTTACTAGAAATTCTATATTTGTATCTATTCTCGTTCGATTTCTATTAGGTATATACACTGAATGTAATATGAACCCCTTCCCTCTGTCTTTGGTTCAAAATCTCTTACCACTCTTTACTCTATGTGGTCCTCTTCCGTTACCGTAGGGTGAGGTCGTGAGAACGGACCTTTTAGGGTACCTGTCTCCTCGGACCATCCGACGTCAGGTGTCCCAACGGTTCTCAGCCCGTGCTGACTCACTGAAGTGAAAGTACGTAACCTCTTCCTTTACCGTTGGGTGAGGTCACAAGAACGGACCTCTTAGGGCCCCTGTCTCCTCGGACCACCCGACGGTAGATACCCCAGCGTGTCTCAGCCTGTGCTGACTTCACTGAATCGTCATCGTCGTCTGAAAATTATCTCCATTAGAGATTTGCCCTCTCACTCTAACTTTTCCACTTCCTTTTGAACTTGAAAATGTAGATAAATAAAGACATGAAAATTTTATATAAGTACTTAGTAAACGTGTACATTTTTATTAAAAGTTTTCTCTTCAATCCACGACTTTCTTTTCGAGTACACTTCTTTAAAGAAAGGAAATCTTAAATATGGTCTCTTTGAAACGGAAGTTCTCTCTAAAACAAATATACTCAGCAGTAAAGATTACTATTATTAAGAACTGTGAAGGGAAACTTAAGACGGAAAGACCTTTGAACCTTAGTTTTAACTACGAGTGTATCTTGTCGACATGATCGGACACTCCAATCGTCTAAACGATAACGGAGAAAAGTGTCTAAGGTAAAGGTTGAGGACCCAAATAAGATAGTCTGAATAAAATATACACTAGAACCAATATTCGATGAAGTATACAAAATTCTCTCTTTACTTCTGATGTATTTATTTGTTTATTGGGTTATTAATAAAAGTAACTTAAACTTTCAGTAAAGTACAAAGTCTTAAACAATCACTACCAAATGAACATGAGTTTACATTGAGTTAAAATCTGTAAGAATAAGACATCGCACATTGAGTGTGGAATTTTTTTATTAGTCTCCCAAGGTCTTGAACGTCTTTTTATATATGTCATAAATCGAAAAAAAGGGGAACATGACAGATTCTATCAACAAATCTAGATCATTTGGTAAGTTTAATTAATATGGGGTTCCTTCAGGTATCTGGAGTCCCTGAACTACCGTTGTATAGATAAATAACTTCAGGAGACACCCACTTCATTTTATCAGGAATATCTTATTAACTACCTTTCTGGGGACATGTCTAAATATGTTCTTTTGTTTTGACTTTAGATGAAGTCTATTATTCCGAAATTTTGACATGTAAGAAATCTTTTGACTACTAGTACTTATATTCGGGTTGGAGGGGGTGGGTAGTGGTGTGTCGTTCTGTGTGAGAGTATGTCGTAGGACAAAACGTTCAGGGTTTCTACCGAGATAGGGACCCCAAACAAAAAAAAAAAATTCATCTAGTACAAACCATGAAAAATCACACGAGAAATAAAACTCACAGAAAACTTTGTGTAGGACGACACAAGGTCTTTATTTGACCGTCGAGGGAGAGAACGGGACAACTTTGACGAGTGGGAAGTCAAGCGGTACGTTTGTTTCGATACTCTTTTCGGAAAAGGGTCGATTGTCGAACTGACACGAGACCCTTGTGACTGTACTAAAAAATTAATTGTAATTAAAACAAATCGAAGTTGATACTTTCTTTACCCCAAAGAAGTTTAGGGTTAATTGTTTCGTTTGGGGTTATTTCCCTTTTAGGAGAAAGGGAGATGGAGGTCGGGGGTTGTCCTTTAAGGGGGGACAACTCAAAAGGGGTTCCAGAGATATTTCAAAAAGACTACTTGAAGGATCTCAGAATTACTCTTACTTAGTCGTGTCTAAAAGGTAGTATATTTGTCTTTATAAATTAAAGTACTTTCCCTTGTCGCAAGAACTGACACGGGTTGGATGATGTATTATAGAAGTCAAAAGTAGGAAGGACCATTAAATAAAGAGTATCATAAAAGTAATATTATCAAGGAGTCCCAAAGACTTTGGACTCCCGATATGGATTTGTAGTAACCAATTTTTTTTTTTTCCGAATCGGAAATGAAGTGACGACTGAGGTAAAACGATGAACTTCGTCTCCCTTTTATAAACGGGTGAAACACAAACGAGTCTTATTTAAAAGGACGTTCCCGGGGAGGGTCCTGGGTCTCCCTGTTAGTATGAAGGTCTGTACGGGTCCCCCGTCTTGTTGTATAGGTTTCTAGGGTGATCCTGTTACAAAGAGTGTGGCACAAGTCTTTTTTTTGTGTTCTGTAATAAGATACATGATAAGGTTTTCACAAGACACCAGATTTAAACCCTTTACGACGTTTGGTACAAGAAAATCTTTAAGTGTTTTGTACAATCTTCGAATTCTCGAGACTCTTCTTAAGATTAATTTTTCTTTTAGATTCACTGAAACGAATTAGTAAAAATAACAGGTTGATTAAATTGGTGTTATGTAACGAAGTACATTGTGATGATCGTAAGATGTTTAGTGACCTTTTTCATCTTTCCTTTACTTATGAATGATTCGTGGTCGCTACACACAACTTACAAACTTAATTGTGCGAATTGTTAGGACACTTTATTCATAATATGGGTAAAAATATCCAATTTTCATGAAACTACAAATGTAGGTTGAAATACAAATAATAAATATTCATTTATATATTACAGATTATTTGACAATCTCGATTGTAAGATTAGGTCCAGACAGAGCTTAAATTCTGGACACATGAAAGATGACGAATTACAAATGATAAACTAGGGGTTTGATTCAAAAACCACACTGTCTTTAGAATTGAATGGAAGAACGAGACATAACTGTCTAACTAATATAGGTCCGTCGGCCGAAGTACTCGCGTCTCCGACACGCACGACGCAAAGGGACGAGAGACCAGGAGTCGTGTCACGGTCCGTGTGTCCTCCGGGAGTCGTCGATATCCTGTTTTCTTACTTACACCACAGCCCTTGTTCGTTGTTGTGAACAGGTCTGAAACGATAAAGTTACACTAGGTCTCTTGAAAGACCTCTGTCATTGGACCTGACCACTCCTTTAAACTTCGATGTAGTGCACTGCTTTTTAACTGTTAAAATTAACGATTAGACTCAACCTCTTTAGAGAAACCTATAAACTTTTTTACCCTGGCCGTACATCTTTAACCTAATAAGTTCGCAATCAACCCTACTCGAATACTAGACGTTCCAAGTCAAGTCCGGACCTTAAGATACTCGAAAACACGACAATCTTTACGTTTTTTCTTACCACATCAAGTGTCGTTGACCACTAGTTAGTAGAAAGTTGAGATCTTAGTATATCGACCCTTATGGACAGTCCCAAAAGGTCTTTTATTCTTGGTTTTCTGCGTCAAGTCAAGTTAAGTTAGTGAGTCAGCACAGGCTTAGAATCGTTGGGGTGCCTGACGTTCGGTCCGAAGAGCCAGGTGGTGGTTGAGGGTCTCGAATGAGTTTGAGGACAGGTAACTCAGCCACTACGGTAGGTTGGTGGAGTAGGAGACAGTAGGGGAAGAGGAGGACGGAAGTTAGAAAGGGTCCGTAGTCCCAGAAAAGGTTACTCAGTCAAGAAGCGTAGTCACCGGTTTCATAACCTCAAAGTCGAAGTCATAGTCAGGAAGGTTACTGATAAGTCCTGACTCAAGGAAATCCTACCTGACCAACCTACAGGTACGTCAGGTTCCCTGAGAGTTCTCAGAAGAGGTTGTGGTGTCAAGTTTTTGTAGTCAAGAAGTCGCGAGTCGAAAGAAATATCAGGTTGAGAGTGTAGGTATGTACTGATGACCTTTTTGGTATCAGAACTGATCTGTCTGGAAACAACCGTTTCATTATAGAGACGAAAAATTTTACGAGAGATCCAACCAGTATTGAACAGAAGGTTCCTCGTTCGCAGAAAATTAAAGTACCGATGTCAGTGGTAGACGTCATTAACACCTCGGGTTCTTTTATTTCGGACAGTAACAAAGGTAACAAAGGGGTAGATAAACGGTACTTCATTACCGTGGGGTGACGTCATGGGAACGGACCGTTTAGGGTACCTACCTCCTCGGACCATCCGACGTCAGGTACCCCAACGATTCTCAGTCTGTACTGACTCGCTGAAGGGAAAGTGAAAAGTGAAAGTACGTGACCTCTTCCTTTACCGTTGGGTGAGGTCCCAAGGACGAACGTCTTAGGGTCCCTGCCCCCTCGGACCACCCGACGGTAGATACCCCAGCGTGTCTCAGCCTGTGGTGACTTCGCTGAATCGTCGTGGTCGTCGTCGTTACCCTGTTCTACGACACTAGAAGTAAAAGGCTTACAACTCAAAATTCGGTTAAAAAAGTGAGAGGAGAAAGTGAAAGTAGTTCTCCGAGAAATCGAGAAGTGAAAGACGGAATTCCCACCACAGTAGACGTATAGACTCCAATAACTATAAAGAGGGCCGTTAGAACTAAGGTCAAACACGAAATAGGTCGGGTCGTAAAGCGTACTACATGAGACGTATATTCAATTTATTCGTCGATTCAGTGAAACACTACCTCATCCAACGGTGCGGAAGGAGGTCCCCGAGAAGGGTTGGGTCCCTAGCTTGGAGTAGAGTCCAGAGGACGTAACCGTCCTCACAAGAAATGGTGATCGTGATGGACCCTTTGGGTTCTTCTATGTATTTTCATATAATTTCCTATAGATAATACTCTTAAACGAGTGTACCAATACCTCCGATTCTATACGGTGTTATATAGTAGATGTTCGACCTCTGGGTCTTTTCAGTCACCATATTAAGTCAGACTCAGGTTTCCGGACTCTTGGTCCCCTCGACTATCAAATGAGGGTAAGATTACGGATTCCTGAAGTCCTCCCTTACCTCGAGACTAAAGGTTTCCGTTCTTATCTACCTGTAGGGTTGAGTTCTTTTTTTCTCTCTTAAATAAGAAAGAGACGGAAAAACAAGACAAACCCAGAGGTTACCTAATCTATAACGACACCCACCTTGAAGGAATGAGTCAGATTAAGTGTACAAATAGAAGAGGTCGTCGTGAGAGTGTTCGTGTGGGTTTTTATTACAAAATAGTCGAGAGGGTTCATAGGGAATCGGGTCAATTCGATTCGATTACATTTTCATTGGTAACTTTAAGATATGCCATAAGTGTGTTGAATATTTACATTGATTCGTTTTCATCAAAGTCCGGTAGTTGTGTTGTTCCATAGTTAGTATCTTTTTCTTGTGGTCCCCAAGTCAAGTCAACGAGTCAGCACAGGCTGAGAAACACTGGGGTACTTAGCGTCGTACGGTCCGGAGGGACAGGTAGTGGTTGAGGGTCTCAAGTGAGTCTGAGTACAGGTAGCTCAGTCACTACGGTAGGTCGGTAGAGTAGGAGACAGCAGGGGAANTTTTTCTTGTGGTCCCCAAGTCAAGTCAGCGAGTCAGCACAGGCTGAGAAACACTGGGGTACTTAGCGTCGTACGGTCCGGAGGGACAGGTAGTGGTTGAGGGTCTCAAGTGAGTCTGAGTACAGGTAGCTCAGTCACTACGGTAGGTCGGTAGAGTAGGAGACAGCAGGGGAAGAGGAGGACGGGGGTTAGGGAGGGTCGTAGTCTCAGAAAAGGTCACTCAGTTGAGAAACGTAGTCCACCGGTTTCATGACCTCAAAGTCGAAATCGTAGTAAGGAAGGTTTCTTTAGGGTCCCAACTAGAGGAAGTCTTACCTGACCGACCTAGAGGAACGTCGGGTTCCCTGAGAGTTCTCAGAAGAGGTTGTGGTGTCAAGTTTTCGTAGTTAAGAAGTCGTGAGTCGGAAGAAGTGTCAGGTTGAGAGTGTAGGTATGTACTGGTGTCCTTTTTGGTATCAGAACTAATCTACCTGGAAACAACCGTTTCATTAGAGACGAAAACTTATACGATAGATCCAACCAGTATTGAAAAGAAGGTTCCTCATTCGCAGAAAATTAAAGTACCGACGTTAGTGGTAGACGTCACTAAAACCTCGGGGGGTTTTATTTCAGACTGTGACAAAGGTGACAAAGGGGTAGATAAAGGGTACTTTACTACCCTGGCCTACGGTACTAGAAACAAAAGACTTACAACTCGAAATTCGGTTGAAAAGGTCAGAGGAGAAAGTGAAAGTAGTTCTCCGAAAAATCAAGGAGAAGTGAAAGAGGGTATTCCCACCACAGTAGATCTGTAACCTCTTTGGTTTCGAAATGACATGGTATTAAACAATCTTACTTTATACTATATTGTGTTATTGTAGAAATAACCTTGGCTAGGTTTCTGGAAATAAATATCTTTACGCTCTTTCCTGGAGTAATATCACACACAGGGGGTTCAGTAGTAATAAGATCATACGTTTTTTCAGTTTAATGTTATTTACATGATTCCGTACCAACAACAAGTGAGGTATTCAGTACAGGTTGAGACGTTGGGGTATCTGATGTCGTGCGGTCCGGGTAGACAGGAGGTGGTAAGAGGACCTCAGACAAGTTTAAGTACAGGTAACTCAGTTACTACGATAGATTGGTAGAGTTCCAGTCTGTGTTGACTCACTGACTTGACTTGACTTGACTGACTTGGTAGAGTAGGAGACGACGGGGTAAGAGTAAAACGGAAGTCAGAAAGGTTCGTAGTCCCAGAAAAGGTAACTCAGTCAAGAAGGGTAGTCCATCACTTTCATAACCTCGAAGTCGAAGTCGTAATCAGGAAGGTCACTTATAAGTACCAACTAAAAGAAATCGTAATTGACTAACCCAGACGAACGACAGGTTCCCTGAGAGTTTTCAAAAGAGGTCGTGATGTTAAACTTTCGTAGTTGAGAAGTCACAAGTCGGAAGAAATACCAGGTCGAGAGTGTAGGTATGTACTCATGACCTTTTTACTATCGAAACTGATTTGTCTGTAAACAGTCGTTTCACTACAGAAATAAAGAATTATGTAACAGATCCAAACAGTATCGAAAGGAAGGTCCCTCGTTCGTAGAAAATTAAAGTTCCGACGTCAGTAGTGGGTGTCACTAGAACGTCGGGTCCTTTTATTTTAGAGTGACGAAGTTGAAAAAGGGGTAGACGAACGGACTTCACTACCCTTGTCTTCCGTACTATAATCAACAGAATGACAACTCCAAATTCGGTCGAAAAATTGAGGAGGAAGTGGAAGTTGTTCTCCGAGATATCAAGGAGAAGTGAAGACGGTAATCTTACCATAGTAGACGTATAGACTTCAACGACTATAAAGAGGAGTGTTAGAACTAATGTCGAACACTAAGTAGGTCGGGTCGTAAAGTGTACTACGTTTTCAGCCCGTACCGACTCGTTGAAAGTGAAGTGAAAGTTTCGTTCCACTGTTATATGTCGGAACTGTATGAGGAAAGGGTTAAAACTTGGTCAGGTAATCAAGCACAGGTCAAGATTGACAACGGAGAACTGGACGTACGTGCAATAAGTCCTCTATCCATTCCACCAGACCAGGAGGTTAGAGATTCTTAAAAGGTCAAACAACACTAGGTGTGGTAGTTTCTGAAATCGCATCAGTTATTCGTCTTCATCTACAAAAAGATTGAGAGGTCGTTTACAACCGTTAAACTAGAGACTAAGGAGACGGAGAAGTTTTGGGTCGAACATGTAGACCTTCAAGAGGTAAGTACATGACGACTTCGGATCGAACTTTCTAAAACTCGTACTATAACGATCGTACACTTTACTCACGTTGACACACCATCAAACTTGTAAGAAACTTGTAACTTGTAAGTATGACGGGAAGAAACCCTAACCTTACATTGACTGGAAAAAGTAAGGACAAAGGTAACTACTCAAAAGGTTTACACGACTGGATGACTCACGTCGTGAAACTGTCGTAGTAGAAACTCCTAAAATTTATCGAATCGACCTTAAGGTAGTGGAAGTGAAACAAACGTTCCGGGTAGACTGAAGTGTGAGGTCCTATCGGTCGAGATCCACTCACTGGTATGATAGTACCAATAGACCCAGTAATTTCCGGAAAAAACATATCAGGAAGGTACATAAGAACGGTCGAGAAGAATTAGTGAAGACGAAGGTAATCCAAAAATAACAAAGAGAAAAAATAGTACGGGTAGAGACGTACTTTATAGGGGAACTATAATTGTAGAGGTTAGAAGAATTACTCCAGAGATCAGAAAGGGTAAGATAACAAAGGGAGAAAAAGAAACGTGACAAGAAAATTCTTCCGGAAGAATAGAGAAGAACGATAAGAGACCTTGAGACATAAGTCAACCCGTAAAGAAAGGGAAAGAGAAACGGAAAACGAAGAGAAGAGAGGAGTCGATAAACATTTCGGAGGAGTCTGTGGATGAAACGGAAGAAAGTAAAGAAAATGAAACCCTACTAAAACCAGTGGTGGAGGATGTGTCATAACACTTGGAGATAGGTAATAAGTAGTCCGTGAGACAGATGGTCTGGATTAGGGAACTTAGATAAGTAGTGGAGGTGGTATATTAGGATTCCCTAAACTGAATCCAGTATGGACTTAACGGATCAGCAAAAGGAATGAACGAAGGTAAGTTCGGACTTAAAACACTATTCCTTAAATACTAGACTCGGTGTTTGTCGAGGTCCAGAACGAAAATGACTGACACATCTGGAAGAGGTAGAAGTTGACGTTTCTCGTATTAGTCAGACTAAAGCTGTAACTGTAAGACCACTACAGGTACACATCTCAGAAGAGAACAAAACAACCTTTTCCCACAAACGATACTGGTCACGTAAGAGAACTGTTTTGAGATAATCGGAAACGGGATGAAGTAAAACATGAGGTTCCGGTTTAAACTGACAATGAGGTCCATAGAGAAAAAAAAAAAAATTAAAATTTTAGAAATTAAGAATGTACGAATGGGTTTGTACTTGGGGGGAGGGAGGTCCATAGAGAACTGAAGGATCAAAACGTAAGGTTAGAGGATACTACTTTTCCTGTAAAAAAGAAACCACAATCGAGGTCTTCAACAACATCCAGAAGTATCTCGGACAGTTGAAGTCGAAGAAACCGTAGTCGCCAACCCCGTATCTGAACACTACAACTTAAGAAACGGAACCTTTACTTGACTCTAGTAACAAATCCAACGTAGGTTTATGACGTAAAACCTGAGAAAACAATTGATACTCCAGATGAGGTAAAGAAGATTCCCTAAGAACGGGTGTTATCATCTATATTAGTAGTAGACTTAATTTAATGGGGGGAAGGATAGGTAAAATCAAGTGACTAAGGATTCTACAGTTACAAGTTAGAACGGTAGAGGACGAACTGGTGTAGGTTAAATGGAACTAAGTACCTGGATTGTAAGGTCCAAGAATATGTTATAACAAGAAATGTCGTACTCTGAAATGAAAGTGGTGGTCTGTGTAGGTATTGACTCACAGTAAAGACGAAGGGAGTCTACGAAGCAACAAAGACCCCGGTACGTATTAACGGGAGACGAGAAGGGGTCATCGTAGTGGAGGATTGGACTCCCCGAGAAGAAGGTCATAGTATAGAAAAACGGAAAAGTATGACAGATACTCCAAGAGCGTCGTTCCTATGACTTCAACAAACGTAAGGTAGGAGGTCACCTGATGTAAAAAGTCTTGAGAAGTGATAATGGGTAGGTAGAACCCACCGGGACGCACCGTACCGAGTATCGAATTGACTCAATACGTTTGGGGAAATGGTACTGTTCCGACACTAGGTACTTCCCCTAATTCCGTGTCCCCACACTCATTTTAAAGTCTGATCATTGTGGACCCTTTGGAAAAATATACAATTCGTTAATCAACATTATAAATATCTTTTGAAAGTTTTTTGACGTCCCTTGATATAACCTAAACCCATCCCTCCTCACGAATCTTTCAATATATACATCTCTTTCTCTGGACCCAAATGAGGGACCCAACCCTTCTAGGGGACCTCTTCCTGTACCGTTGGGTGAGGTCATAAGAACGGACCCTTTAGGGTACCTGTCTTCTCGGACCTCTCGATATCAGGTACCCCAGTGTTTCTCAGTCTGTACTGGCTCACTGCTTCTTGTCGTGTCGTGTGTCTCGACAAGATTGACCCTCTCATCCTTTTACACTTCCTTAAAATAATTTATTTTCGTGTAATGTGAAAATACTGCATACATATTTCAGTCATTGTAAAATCACTTATTAAACCTTTTTGGTGGTGTTCGGTATTCTTATCGAGGTGTGTGAGACATTTGGACAAATACTGAAAAGATTGTTGGTCACACCTTTAAATCGTCATAACTGTTTTAGCCGAGGTATCAATCCAAGGTGAAAATTAGGATACATTTGACAGTAGATGAGACCACAGTTTCGATTATTATGGATTAATAAAGGACCCTAAAAGAAGGAACAAGGATTAGGGCAATTAACCCCAATCTTTGTCACAAAATTATGGGGAAGATCCCTTTAGTGACCTCTTCCGTTACCGTTGGGTGAGGTCATGAGAACGGACCGTTTAGGGCACCTACCTCCTCGGACCACCCGACGTCAAGTACCCCAGTGCTTCTCAGCCTGTGCTGACTCACTGAAGTGAAAGTGAAAAGTGAAAGTGCGTAGCCTCTTCCTTTACCGTTGGGTGAGGTCACAAGAACGGACCTCTTAGGGTCCCTGTCCCGTCGGACCACCCGACGACAGAGACCTCAGCGTGTCTCAACCTGTGTTGACTTCGCTGAATCGTCGTCGTCCCTTTAGTGACCTTTAACAAGTGTATATTTTGATAAATATACATAATTGAAAAATTTTTTCGTTTTATCTTATACGAAATCTAGTGAACCTTCAGTAAATAAGTTGTTTTCACACGACTCTCGGTCCTATGTACCCCCTGTCCGTCCTATGTACCCCCTGAGTCGTTTCTCACTTTATGTCCAAACGGATCTTCTCGAGTGTAAATTATTTCCTTTTCTCTTGTAAACCGTTATATATTCTTATGTTTCATATTTCGCCGATAGTGTACGCTTTTTCTCTACTTCCCGTCACCTTAAGTCTCCTAAGACGACGATGACGATTCAGTGAAGTCAGAACAGGCTGAGACGCGCTGGGGTATCTGTCGTCGGGTGGTCCGAGGGGGCAGGAACCCTAAGAGGTTCGTTCTTGTGACCTCACCCAACGGTAAAGGAAGAGGTTACATACTTTCACTTTTCACTTTCACTTCAACGAGTCAGCACAGGTTGAGAACCGCTGGGGTACCTGACGTCGGGTGGTCCGAGGAGACAGGTACCCTAAAAGGTCCGTTCTCATGACCTCACCCTACGGTAACGGAAGAGGTAGTCTCCTACGATCAATAAATGATTATATCATACACAGAACCCGGATATGGGTCGTCTGACAGGACACAAACGGAAGGTACTGTAAGGCAAGGCGTACTTTCTAGACTGGTTTACACGTCCTATATGCATTGTATCTCTTTGCGACTATAGTAAAATAATATCTGACTTCTATAAAATTACTACGATACTAATAAATGGATACAAAAGTGTAACATGTCCGTGAGACATCTAAGTTTCCGTTTTATTAAAATACCCGTTAGATAAGTTTTAATATACCTTATTCCCTCACAGAGCCTTAGGACCTATTAGGGGTAACAAACTTTACACTTATAAGTGAATTAAACAAACGATAATTATTATTGATTGTCCTTATTCGATATCTTACTGATACCTTCCTTTGTACACGGAAATTCGGAATTATCATACATCGTCCGTCCGTATTCTTTCACTCATCTGAGATAAAAATGGAGATTACGATCTAAATCATACCAAAAGATTTGTACAAATCTTCTTCTTTGATCTCTATTTAAGGGAATTTTATCTATCACACATACGACGAATTAACCGTCCTTGATTACTCGTAAAACTTAGTTCATTCTGACTTCCAAGAATTGAGACATTGAATTGCAATATATGAAATTTAATTCTTTGTATTGTAAGAAGAAGTTTCTTATTAAAACACGAGTCTTAATGATTTTCGTACATCGTATCTTACTGATAGAAAACATAACATTGGAATCCTAAGAAAAAAAGATTCGGTATTCCACTGTATAGGTTCACGAACAGGAAGTAGTCTACAAAGATTCTCGTCATCTCGTCTTTCGAGATTATAGATAAGTAAGCATTACACAGTAAGACTTACATAATTCCTGTTAACTGAAGTGTACAGTATCCATTAATCTTTTCAGTGGAAGTCAAAATCTAAAAATTTCATGTGTGGTATATGAAAATTATCATGTACATAACTACAGAAAGTTACACAGACTTAAAAGAAGGCATAGAGTGAAAATATCACCCATTTAATAGAGGTACCGGTAAATTAAATTTTCTAATTAGTTTTATATGAAGAAGAATAAAATTAGGGAATCGATCCTAACACCCTGTCTTAAAATGACACAAAAAAGAACGTTCGTTTTTTATTGAATGAAGACAGGACTCTCAGTCCTTGAGTCTCACAAGATAGGGATCTTCATTAAAAATCTCCGAGTGGACTCTTTTGTTTTCGCAACTTATTCCACAGTCACTTTTTACCTTTCAACTGTACAGTACAAGTCTGTCGTCCCTTATCACTTATCCGAGTACTTACAACACCAAAACTCCTTCCCGTCTCCAGTAAGTCCACCTTTACCGGTTGATCCGAGAGATCTGAATAATTGTCGTCAAGTGTCCTGGACAAACGACTACTTGGGATCACTCGTCTCAACCTTAGTCGGTCTACAGGTTCGGATTCCTGTACACACTTTTTTGTAAAGTCCTGACTTGATACGACAATGACGACAAGTTCCCGTACCCACCCGAACGGTACACCGCGACCACCATTTCTTGGACGGACGGTTACGTCCTCTGTATTCTCTCCGTCCAAGTTAGGGACCCAACCCTTCTAGGGGACCTCCTCTCGTCCCGTTGGGTGAGTTCACAAGAACGGACCCCTTAGGGTACCTGTCTCTCGGACCGCCCGATGTCAGGTGCCCCAGTGTTTCTCAGTCTGTACTGACTTCGTGGAATCGTGTGTGTGTCCCGTACCCACCAGTGGAAAGTCTGAAAAATGTCTAAACTGTGTAAGTAATCGTCTTCTACCTGTAAATCCCGTCGTAAATGAAAGGTTTATTCCATAACAGTTATGTTTATATGATTTGATAAAAGTTATTCCCTGAACTTCGTAGGTGGTTAAAATCATAGGGTGACCTTATGGTTCCCTGCTAATATCAGGAGACCACCTTAGAACGGAGGTCTCCGTAAAAACGTGGTTGGTTAGTAACTTCGTAGACAATCGAAAGTCCGCAGGAAATCTGATCTAGAGAGAGGGTCATACTTTACACTGGTTAGTACCGATCAAAGAGTTTCGTGAGAAAAGGGAGTCAAAGGAATTACGGTGTGATAGGACCAAAAGGAACGTAACGAGACCGGAAAGAAGACTCTGAGAAAATACACATATAGAAAGGGACTCGTCGGAAACTTTTCCGTGTTACCTACATACCAGTTGATGTTTAATATCTGATCCCTCTTTTATCTGTTGTATGGACGTGAGGTCCACCACGTCACTATTTCCCAGGTGAACGGGTATGTCCTCTGTGTTTTCTCCGTCCAAGCTAGGGACCCCGTCCTCCTAGACGACTTCTTCCTTTCCCGTTGGGTGAGGTCACAAGAACGGACCCTTTAGGGTACTGTGTTCTAGGACCACCCGATGTAGGCACTCCAGTGTTTTTCGACCTGTGTTGACTCGTGTGTGTGTTTTGTTTTGTCTTTTTGACCCTCGATTGGATGTTTTGTTTATCACGTAGGGGGGTTTACATAACGTCGAGTTTACGTGGTCTCCAGGTACCGACCGTCCGTCGATGAAGTCCACCGGTAAGCCCCCGGATCCGAGGAAGATAGAACACCGAGGTAGGAAATGTGCAACAGCAGACATACGTAGGTCATCTTCTCCGCTTTTTGTAGTTAACCTTCGTATTGTGTCTGTAAAACCGAGTATTAGGGGACAGACCTTTTATTTAAGTCAGTGTGTGTGCGTAAAATGACTTTTCCACTTCTTTGCCTCTTAATGTAAAATTCTCTGTCAACTGATGGTGTTGTGCAATGTTACCTATTTATATTAAATAAGTGTTAGTGAAGATGTTTAACTCATCTTTTTTTTTTTGTGTTGTCTTTTTACTCATATCGGATATATGAATGTCTGTGTTTTTATACTGGTTTCGTCTCTGCGTATAGTGGTTATTTCTCTGAAAGTTAGAGTGACGGTATGGCGCGATTCCGTGAAGTCAGCACAGGTTGAAACACGGCGGGATACGCGATATCGGACGGTCAGAGGAGACAGTCACCCAACGGTGAAGGAGGAGGTTCCCGAGTAAGACTGGGTCCCTAAAGAATTCAGAAGACGTGACCGTCCGCCCCAGAAAGGTTGATCGCGGTGTACCCTCCGGAAAGTTAGAGTCATTGACAGTCCTTTTACGTTGAATTTTATTGTTATTACATAGTAACAGTTTATGAAACGTTTCGTTATGGTTCATGACCACTCATAAGTCCCTTTATCCGTAAGATTATGTAACGGTTACCTTCACCTTTCTTATTATTGAAAATTCCTTTGCTTAGACGTTTGTATATAATTTTATATTAATATGAGAGATTTGTCGTTGGACTGAAAACCCTTTGACAAACGTCACCGACGACGCAACATGGTGGGGGTAGGGATGGGGGTGGCCGAGGCCCTAGAGGGAGGTCCCTTCCCTCCCCGTGCCTGACTTCGTCAGGAAGTGGGTCGACGGTCCTCACGATGGAGAACTGGTAGGTGTGGACGCAGGGAAACCCCCGTAAAAAGGAGGTGTCTTCCTTCGACAGATTGGGACCCGACGTATATAGGAGGGTTCCTCGTCGGATGGACATGACTGACCACTTGGGTCTCTCATATTTCCGATCGGAGGACTACAGACAGCCCCTATAGAAAGTTTCTGACCGAGTCACTTCTTTTTATGTACTGAAGAGTGTTCTCATAGACGTTTTCAGTAATATAGTCTTACCGTTTTCTACCAAAATAATCACTCAGTCATTCAGTATCTTTTTCTCGAAGTCTAAAATGGATAAACCTATGATCATAATTTACTCATTGAAGTAAACAAATCCATAAACAAACAAACAACTAGAGTTCCGTGTTTTAACAGAAGGAACTTTGACGTAATACATACAAGTTCCAAAGTAGACTAATGTTATCTTGTCTAACAGTTAAAACGAAAAAGTTCTTAAAAATAGATGATGATTCCATGTCAACCCTTATTTGTTGATGAAGTCGGGTCTACCAACGCTACCAATTAAAATACAATTGGCACTCTATAGGTTTAATTTGTAATAAAGGTCCATACAGACTCTCTCACAAAGGTACTCTAATCGTGAACTTGTCCACCTGTGTCTTTTCACCTAACGGAAGGGGCCCCACCCACCCGTGGCAGGTTAAGGAACTCCGAGTATTATCTTACTTTCCCTCTCCTTCCTCCTTAAACAGAAACAACAAAGGACGGACGGACGAACTCAACCATGTAACCAGAAGAGGACGGGAACCCGATCTTTAATGTGGTAATCGAGGGGACCAAGAGTTCAGAAACCTTATCCTGATTTTAAAGTAATGACCGAAAACACCAAGAACTCGAATGTCTAACATCTAGTACCCTGAAGAGTCGGAGGTGTCAGTGTATTCGGTCAAGAGTATTATTTAAAAATATAGATAAATAGAGATAGATATCTACATATTCATCTCTCTCGGTCTTTTAAGACTTTTTCTACCCTTATGGTCTGGTGGACTGGACGGAGAACTCTTTGGACATACGTCCAGTCCTTCGTTGTCAATCTTCACCTGTACCTTGTTGTCTGACCAAGGTTTACCCTTTTCCTCATGTAGTTTCCACATATACAGTGGGACGAATAAATTGAATATACGTCTCATGTAGTACTCTTTGAGACCCGACCTTCTTCGTGTTCGACCTTAGTTCTATCGACCCTCTTTATAGCTATTGGAGTCTATACGTCTATTGTGGTGGGAATACCGTCTTTCACTTCTTGATTTCTCGGAGAGCTACTTTCACTTTCTCCTCTCACTTTTTTTTTCGAGTTGTAAGTCTTTTGCTTCTAGTACCGTAGGCCAGGGTAGTGAAGTACCGTTTATCTACCCCTTTGTTTGTCACAGTCTGAAAAAACCCCCCCTCGAGTTTTTAGTGACGTCTACCACTAACGTCGGTACTTTAATTTTCTGTGAATGAGGAACCTTCCTTTCAATACGGGTTGGATCTGTCGTATAATTTTCCGTCTCTGCAATGAAACAGTCGTTTCCAGGCGGATCAGTTCCGACACCAAAAAGGTCATCAGTACATACCTAAACTCTCAACCTGATATTTCTTTCGACTCACGGCTTCTTAACTACGAAAACTTGACACCACAACTTCTTCTGAGAACTTCTCAGGGAACCTGACGTTCCTCTAGGTTGGTCAAGTAGGATTTCCTCTAGTCAGGACCCATAAGTAACCTTCCTACTACGACTTCGACTTTGAGGTTATGAAACCGGTGACTACACTTCTCGACTGAGTAAACTTTTCTGGGACTACGACCCTTTCTAACTTTCGTCCTCCTCTTTCCCTGTTGTCTCCTACTCTACCGACCTACCGTAGTGGCTGAGCTACCTGTACTCAAACTCACTTAAGGCCCTCAACCACTACCTGTCCTTCCGGACCGCACGACACCAAGTACCCCAACGTCTCAGTCTATGCTGACTCGTTGACTTGACTTGACTTCATCTCTCTCTCTAGGACAATCGAGACAAAGAGACCTCCTGAAACTGATTGTGGTACCAGACGTGAACTGGAAGTACTGTTGAAACCTTTCATGGATATATCAATAACTACACGAGTAAAACGTATGTTTCTTTGTCTAATTCCTTTATTTAATTTTTGTCTGTTCCCATGGTGTTCTTTTCTTTTAATATCCGGTTATAAGGTCTATATGTATCTATGTTTTGAGGAATTGTTTCATAATCGTTTGGTTTAAGTTGATAATATCATTTTCTGAGCATATGGTATTAGTTCACTCTAAATTAGGTCCCCATGTTCCGACCAAGTTGTAAACATGTGTAGTGAGTTCCCTATGTGGTGTAACGTTTTACCTCTCATTTTTAATATACCAGTAGGGTTTTCTACATCTTTTAAAAACTGTATTAAATTGTAGGTAAATACTATTTTTGAGAGTTGTTTCGTCCATATCTCCTTTACATACATAGAGTCGTATTTTTTTCTAGTTTACACTATTCGGGTGTTGATTGTATACGAGTCACCACTTTTCGACTTTCGAAAAGGAGATTCTAATCCTTGTTCTTGTTCCTACAGGTGAGGATGGTGAAAGTACGTTGTATCATAACCTTCAGGGTTTGTCTCGTTAAACCTCTCCTTCTTCACTTTGACATTGATGTACGTCTACTGTATTATAATATTTGTCTTTTGGAACTTTTTGTGGAATTTTTGACAATCTTGATTATTTGGTTAAGTCATTACAACGTCCTATGTTTTTAGTTATACGTTTTTAGATTTTTGTTTAATGGCTTTCTTTAATTCTTATGTTAGAGTAAATGTTAACGTTCTTTTTCTTATTTCATGAATCCTTATTTAAATTGGTTCCTCCGTCTTTTAGACATATGACTTTTGATACTGTAATTTCTCTTCTTTAACTTCTGTGTTTATTTACCTTTCTATAAGACACGAGTACTTAACCTTCTTAATTATGATAATTTTATAGGTAAAATGGGTTTCGTTAAATATATATGGGTTACGTTAAGGAAAAGTTTTAGGACCACCATAAGAAGTGTCATTTTGTTTGTTAGGATTTTAAACACACCACGGTGGTTTCTGGTTTCGTTAGAACTCTTTTTCTTGCTTGGACCTCCGTAGTATAAGGGACTAAAGTTTGAAATAATGTTTCGTTATCATTAATTTTTTTTTGTGTCACACTATAACCGTAGTCTTGTCTATGTGTTCTATTCTACGAACCTATGGTAGTGGCTGAGTTACCTGCACTTGAACTCGTTTCCAGTCCTCTATCACCTCCTGTCTCTCCGGACCACACGACGTCAGTTACCGTGATTTCTCAGACTGTCCTGAATCGCTGACTTGCTGTCATCAATTAATTGAATACTGTTTCCTTGGTTCTCATATGTTACCCCTTTCCTGTCAGAAAAGTTTTTTAACCCATAACCCTTTTGACCTATCGGTATACGGGTTCTTACTTTATCCCATTGACGTAACGTGGCATGAGTTTTTAATTGAGTTTTTCCTAAGTCATGAACTTACATTTTGGACTTTGGTATTTTGAGGATCTTCTTTTGTATTCAGTATTTGAAAACTGTATCCAGAATCGTTAAAAAAAAAAAATTAGACTGTGGTTTTCATTCTCGTCGTTTTCATTTGTTCACCCTGATATAGTTTAATTTTCCGAAGAAATGTCGTTTCCTTTGTAGTTGTTTCATTTTTCAGTTGGTTGACTTACTTTCACAATTGTTTAATATATAGACTATTCCCAATTATAAGTTCTATTTCCTGAGTATGTTGAGACGTTTGTGTGTGTGTGTGTGTGTGTGTGTGTGTGTTAAGTTGATGTTTTATTCGTCTTCTAGGTTTCTGTGTAAAGGTTTCTTCTGTATTTTTACCGGTTGTCCATGTACTTTCAACTAGTTGTAGAAATTAGTAGTCTCTTTACGTCTAATTTTGGTATTACTCTATAGTAGGGTGTGAACAATCTTACCGATGATAGTTTTTCTGTTTACAACCATTCAAACTTTTCCTTGGGAACCCGTGACAACTACCTTTATATTTAATCACCGATCATACCTTTTGTCATACCACCAAGGAGTCTTTGAATTTTTACCATAATGGTATACTTAGTCCTTAAGGTGAAACCCCATAAATAGACTTCTTTTACCCTTGTGATTGAACTTTTCAATAGACGTGGGGGTACAAGTGACGTCGTAATAAATGTTATCAGTTCTATACCTTTGTTGGACTATACAAGTAGTCATCTATTTACCTACTTCTTTAACACCGTGTGCATATATATTACCTTGTAATAAGTCAGTATTTTTCTTACTTTCGAACTGCACATACTGTTTTACCTACCTAGAACTCCTGTAATACGATTCTCTTTATTCAGTTTGACTCTTTCTGTTTATGACACGTTAGAGAGAATGTGTACATTAGAACTTTTTTTTCTTTTTCGTTGGTTTTAGTACGTATGGCTCTTATCTAACCACTAGTGATCTCCGTCCCCGGCACCGTCATCCTCTTTTAATATTTGCACCAGTTCTCCCATTTTTTTTTTTTAACACTAAATTTTTCAGTAAGTGTTGGACAAGTAACATTTTGACCTTGAGTTCGAATATTCAAAGTAACAGACCTCATCCATACATGAGAAACCCCGGAAAAAAGTATTTCTGGGTGGTTTTTTTCGGAGTTGAACGAAGGGAAAACATTATAAAGAAGGTAAAGGAGTTTTGGTCTTCAATAAGGTTCGTCCTTGAACGTAAGTTCAGTATCGTAAAATTCTTGGGAATTGAGGTAGACCCATATTTTCTAGTTTACGAAGAACTCGTCTTCAATGTAGACGAACGTTCTAAACATCAAGACAGGCACAAGTGTGCTATTTCTACTTTACAGAAGTGATTTTCATTAACCGTCACACACACACACACACACACGCACACACACACACTCTTTCTCTCTCTTTCTCTCTCTCTCTGTTGTTTGAGAAGGGAAAGATAAAGACTCTGACTCTTCGAGAACGAATGTCGAGATTCCCAGACGGTCGATGTCCCGTACGACGTCATCACTTTATGTACGGGTTTCCTGACAGTCCACACACACTCCATACGACGGGGTCCCGTGGTCGGGGACAACTCAGGTCCGGATAATGTTTCGCCCATAGAAAGAAGGAGGACTTGTACGTAGACTGTTACTAGAAAGTAACATTATTAACGACTCCTTCATTGGTTCCACACCGAAATCTTGTTAGTCAAGAAAAGTCTCAACATTTTGACGTGATTCCTTCGGAATTAAAACCAGGGATCTTAATTTTGTTTTTTGTTTTGGTTTTTTGGGACATCAAAGTTTTTCCGGAAACAAGACTTGTGTGAGACGTGGAGAGGAGAGGACGATCGGACGGTCGTCGACACAGATCTGGGCACTTCATCTGTAAGAACGCGTCAACCACTATGAAGTGAAAAGTCGGGACTGATATCTTAGGGTGGGACTAGTGTATCATAACGAAACATAAAACAAACTCTATCTATAACCACATAGAATCGTGTCTAAATTAAAAATTAATAATTTAAGGTCGGGTGTCTCCGTTCACTTTGTGTCTATTAAGGTTTAGAAAATAAAACAATAAAATTTTAAAAAGTGACCTTAATCAAATGTTGCAACACAATCAAAGTCTACATGTCATTTTACTTAGTCAATATGTATATGTACATAAATGAGAAAACATCTAAGAAAAGGGTATAATGTCTCGTAATTCATATCAAAGAACACGGTATGTCATCTAGGAATAATCAATAAATAAAATATACACCATCACACATACACAGTTAGGGATAGAGGGTTAAATAGGAGACGGAAAGGGGGGTGACCATTGGGCTTCAAACAAAAGATGTAGACACTGACACAAGACATTTATTCGGGTAAACGGGGTACAAAGGATCTGAAGTATCCATTCACTATAGTATACTATAATGTAGAGAGAGAGATTGAATGAAACGAGTTATACCGTTAGAGATCCAGGTAGGTGTAACGATATTTACCGAAATAAAACAAGGAAAAATAGTGACTCATATAAGGTGACATAGATACATGATGTAGAAGAAAGAGGTGGGGAGACAGTCACCCGTAAATCCAACGAAGGTAAACGACGACAACAAGTCAGCGAGTCACCACAGACTTAGAAACGTTGGGGGACCTGGCGTCGTGTGGTCCGAAGGGACACGAAGTGGTAGAGGGTCTCAAAAGACTACTGGGAGAACAGGAGACTGTAGGGGAAGAGGAGGACGGGAGTTAGAAAGGGTCGTAGTCTCAGAAGAGGTTATTCGACCGAGAAGCGTAGTCCAACGGTTTCATAACCTCGAAGACGAAGGTAATCCAGAACCGATAGTATTTGCAACGACGAGACTTGTAACTCCACGTACATAGAAAGACTTAATACCAAAAGAGACTTATATACAGGTCCTCACACTAACGACTTAGTATACCATCAAGGTATAAATCAAAGAACTCCTTAAAGGTGTGACAAGAGGTATCGCCGACATGGTCGAATACAAGGGTGGTTGTCACATCCTCAGAAGGGAGAAGCAGTGTGGGAGAAGTCGTAACGGACATCTAAAAAGCTACTACCGGTAAGACTAACCACACTCCACTATGGGGTAACATCGAAACCAAAGGGAAAGAGATTATTATCCCTACAACAACAAAAAGAACACTAAAAACCGGTAAACATACGGAAGAAACCTCTTTACAGACAAATCTAGTAGACAGGTCAAAAATTAACCTAACAAACACAAAAAAAAAATATAACTCGACGTACTCGACAAGTATATAAAACCTCTAATTAGGGAACAACCAACGAAGTAAACGTCCATAAGAGGGTCATACATCCGACAGAAAAGTAAAACAAATACCAAAGGAAACGACACGTTTTCGAAAATTCAAATTAATCCAAGGTAAACAAATAAAAACCAAAATAAAAGTAATGAGATACTCCACCTAGGTTTTTTTATAACGACGCTAAATACAGTCTCTCGTAAGAGAGACCCGAATGTAAATTCAGAAATTAGGTAAAACTTAAATAAAAAGACATACTACAATTCCTCACAAGATTAAAGTAGGAAAATGTACATATATAGGTCAAAAGGGTCACGGTGAATAACTTCTCCGACAGAAAAGTGGTAACATATAACAACGGAGGAAATAGTATTTAATCAACTGGTATCCACGTACCCAAATAGAGACCTGATAGATAATACAGGGTAACCAGACGTACAGACAAAAATACGGTCATGGTTTGACAAAAATCATGACATCGAAACACTATATCAGACTTCAGTCCCTTCAACTAAGGAGGTCGGGACAAAAAGAAAGAGTCTTAACAAAACCGATAAGCACGAGAAAACACAAAGGCATGTTTAAGATTTTCAAAAATAAGATTAAGACACTTTTTACGGAAACCATTAAACTATCCCTAACGTAACTGAGACGTATAACGAACCCAGTATATATCTAAAACTGTTGTGACTCAGAATGATGGGTCATTGTGCCATATAGAGAGGTAGACGAACACAACAGAAACTAAAGAAGCAGGGACAGGGTATTGACCGAGGAAGAGGGACCGAGGAAGGACGTTGACGGAGTGTGTGAGTCCTGGTCCCTCCGAGCACAAAGACCGAGGAAGGACTTTCCCCTGTCACTATCATATCTCTCAACTTCCGACACCAGGACTTTGGAAGTTTAATTAGTCTCACTTCTAAATATTCTGTTTAGCGAGACAATTGTGACTACTTGAGAGTATCCCTAGTGTTGGTACATGACTGTCATACCATGATTCACTGAGGAGGAGTGTCTCCCCTCCTACCATCACCCACTTCCTACATCCCTCCTATAGGACAGTGCAAGAAGAAGGAGGGGAGGAGGAGGTGGAGAAGGAGGAGGTGCTTCCATCTTCTGATTGAAGGATTGTAAAGGGGTGGATTGGAATTTAAAAGTTGGGGGTTGACTTCTTTACCTCTTCCCTTAGTCCGACTGTTGTCGTATATTTGACTCTAACTTTGGACTGTGGTCTCTTTGTCGTTTCGTCCAGTAGACGCAAGGTTGTTTAGTCCTCAACTGACTTAAAATATTAAGTAAGTTGTCAGAGGGTTGTGACTCAAATAACAAAAATACTTTCCGTTATCTCTTTTTCCTCTTGTTAGTAGTTTGTCCAATTTTAAAATGTATTTATCGTTCGTCTACTTATACTCATTCTCTTAAGAGACCCCAGGACGAGGTCTACGAGGGGTTTGAAGGGGAAGAGGGACTACGGTCATCTGGGACGAAGTAGGGTCGACTGGGACGAAGTAGGGTCAGGTTTGTGTCAGGTGTGTGTCGACGGAAGTTTCTCGGTATACAAACTGTCCTACACAAGTCGAGAACAGTATGGGGTTCCTTCCAGACACGACATACAGAGAAGTTTGTCCCTCCGTTCCTCCCTGTCAGGGTTTCATAGGGATAAAATCCTTTAAGCAAAGGTAAAAAGATCTGAGTCGTATTTATTCGACGGGTACTCTTTGACTATACGGTTTTAAATTTTTTTTTCTTGTACGGAAATTTTTTTTGATAGAGTAACTTTTTTTTTTTTGGTTCATATAGTTTTCTCTTTGTCTGAACGTCTATGTCTTGTGTGTAATCACCAATGGTCTCCCCTCTTCACACCCCCTCCCCGTTCCATCCACTTCCCCCAGTTCTCTCGGTCTGATGATCGATATTTTATTTATGCAATGTTCCTACATTATATATCGTGTCTTTTATCTCACTTATAAAATATTATTGAAATGTACTTTATATCAGATATTTTTTTAGTTCAGTGATATAATTTGTGGATTTTGATTATGTTACAACATTCAGTTGAAATAAAATCACTTTTCATTTATTTAAAACATTTTTAAAATTCCTTAGTATTTATTTCTTATTTTATTTTGTTTAAGTGTTAAAGTAAAACCCCTGTCTTATAGGTACTGAAGACTCACTTCTTTATTGAAGAGTAAGATCTGATTTAAGTAAAACGAATCTTTTTCCTTGTGAGAAGTGTAAAGGGTCTCTAGTGTTTTTTAATTTTTGTAATTTTTTCAACATACCGACGGAATACTTAATCAGGAAACTACAAAATTTTTGTTCACGTTGTCTATTCGAAGTATCGTCACGTAAAAAAAGAAGATTCCCTGGTTACTTCTAGAGACACCAATCACTATAAAAATTAAGTCGAGACCTGAAAGAGGTCCTTTAGTGAATATTAATGATTAACATAAAAACATTCAATTACTTTCCTACGTCTTAAAAAAGTTACGGAGGAAAGTGAACACATTAATTACTACAACGAAAAAATGTACTAACTCATTTCGATTCTATGTCTCTGTACTTAATTGGTTCTTTCGAAGAAACACGTCATACCATCTTTAATTCATATTTAAAATCTGTACGTTGACAGAAATTTTTTTGATAAGAAAGTAGGAGAAAAAAGAAGTCAAAAAACAACGAATCCGAATATTATTTTTGACCGTCTTTTCTTTGAGCAAATTACTCCAGTATAAACGTTTTTATATAATTTATCCTAAAAGATTCTCGAAAAAGTGTCGTAACTTAAATTGACTTACAGGTATTCTCATCTCTCGTGGGTCTCATATAAAAGACTACGAAAGTTCTAAAGACTTGACGTTAAATCTATTGAGGAATTTAAACACTTCAGTTCAGAAAGTTATTTAAGGTTTGTGACTTGTCGTGACAGTTGGTTGATGAGTTAATCGTAAATTTTCTTATTGTTTGTTGACGTTTCATGAGAACAAAAAAAAATTTGTCTATGTATAAAAGTCGTTTTCTTTGGTATAAGACCCGTTTTTTCGTTTGTTTGTTTTATACTTTGGCTATTTTATTTAGTATGTATCAAAAGAGACTGGTGTCTCTTTTAATTTAATCTTTTATTATTTCTCTTCCGTTGACCTTTTAACAGTTCGTAAACTCTTAATATATTCTACGAAAACTTACTGAGTACTCAATCTCTTATATAGTGTTCCCTTCAATCTTTTATAACCCCTCACTCACTTTTACTTTTATTTTGAAGAGTTTTAATTTTTTTTTTACAGGTTGAGTAAAATCTAACTTACCTTCAAATACTAAACCCCTTTTTGGACGATCCTTATTATTCCTCCTTTTAGATTACAAAACGTAGTCTTCCACAACTAAAGGGAAAGTTTGAGAAGACCATTGATCTTCCCTTAGTAGTACCTTCTTCCTGTGTCCATCAGAGTGTTTACCACATGTAAAGACTCGGATAACTTCTGACAATGTCTTAGAACTCCCGAAGGGGACACCGAATCACCATTTCTTAAACGGATGTTATGTCCTCTACACCCAAACTAGGGACCCAATCCTTCTAGGGGACCTCCTCCCGTACCGTTGAGTGAGGTCGTAAGAACAGACCTCTTAGAGGACCTGTCACGTCGGACCGTACGATGTCAGCTATCTCAGCGTTTCTCAGCCTGTGTTGACTTTACTGAATCGTAAGTACGTGTCTTAGAACTGGGACGTAATCTGAGAAGAAAGGTGAACGTTCGAGGACCGATACAACGGGAAACTGTATAGGAAGGAAGGAGGAAAACAAGTAGAGAGGGAAGGAGGGAAAGACGAAGGGAGAGAAGAAGGAAGGAGAAGGAAAGAGAGAGGGAGGGAAAAAGTGAGAGTGAAAGAACAAATTTTAAGGTAAAAGGGGAAAGAAAGAACGACAATATAATAACAACAGTAACAATAAACGAAAAAAAAAAGGTGTTTCCTCTTTATCAGTTCGGAACTTCTATCAAACTTCGGTCCACAAATCAGGGTCAAACCCGTACCTCTTCCCTAAGTAATACTCTATAAATTTCGAGTCGATGTGTAAGTCAGACACTAACCGTACAAATCCAACATCCGACTATCATCCCCGTGACTTAAATTTCATTGGGTTTTTGATGATTTCTCTATGGTTCTCGATATACAGTTGACAAACAGTCCAATGGATCCTGGTATCAGTCTATAGTCCTCTCTCCTTACTAGTTTATGTTTCGTGATATCATGATGATGACGATGACCGTTTATGAATTTCTCACGTATGCTATACGGTCCATGAAGCATGTATATGAGTATAAAAAAATGTCGTTAGCATACTTTGTCCATGTCAGTAA
Organism: Capra ibex; assembly: GCA_006410555.1. Taxonomy (NCBI): domain Eukaryota; kingdom Metazoa; phylum Chordata; class Mammalia; order Artiodactyla; family Bovidae; genus Capra; species Capra ibex. The sequence goes on along the minus strand of SJYO01010515.1, from coordinate 2,515,194 downwards.
TATAGGTACAATAGCTAATCGTCTACTTCCGTGTCTCCTCTGGTTATTGAACAGGTTCTAATGTATAATCATACTCCAAAATTTGGATCCATAAGACCGGAGTTTTAGTAGGAGAATTGACGATATTATATGGTAGAGAGACATCTGACCAAAGAAGAAAATTACCCTATTTTCTATGTGACTGACAACTACTGTAAAGGGGGAACTGTAAAACTTCCTCGATAAACAATGGACGGTACTGACAAGGGAACTGATCAGTCATATACGATATTTGTATCGTAATAGGGGTGGATTGAGGATCTGGTGAGACAAGGTTCTGTTCAGACCGGCAAGTAAGAGGTAGGTAGGAAGATAGATGGGTAGACCGAGTCTCTAGGCGTACTAAGAGTACTACCCTGAAGGTGGGTCGTTGGAAGAATATGACCTCTTTAGACCAGTTCTATACACAACTTCCGTCGGAAAGTCCTTTGTCTGTTAATTCTCCCTTACTAAAGATGTTTCTGTCAATACGTCGGACTCTTCTCTTGTTCCCTTCTTCTGCACACGACACCAATTCTTGTTACCGAGACCTTAGGTCTGCCTAGACTCAAATTTGAGACGAAGACAATTAGGTGCCGACACCCTGACATCCGTTCCATGAATTGAAAAGAGTCGGGCAGAAGAGTCTAGAGTTTAGTCTTATTAATTTGTATAGAAAGTTATAACACTCTTAATTTACTTCGTTACAGACAATTGAACAAACATCGGGTTGTGGTTCGCGCTCCACGAATTGTTCGTTCTGAAAGTATCCATGTATAGTCCATACCTATTAGACTTCCCACCTTTCCTCGGACCCTTACAGATTCACCCTTCTTTGCAAGAAACAAAGACCCTATTTCTTATGAGTAATCAGAACCGGATATCTCCACAACTCAAAATTTCATTAAAAATTTTAATCGTTTGAGAATAAATCAAAAGTTCTTAAGTCGACATGAAAACTCCGAGGAAAACTTTTCCTCGTTACAGGTGGTGATACGTCTTGTGTGTGTTTATGTGTGTGTATTATAACCTTATTTGGAAGAACACCGAACCTGGAGAACGGTTCTTTATATTTGTCGTCTTACCTACTTTTCGCGACCTCCACTTCCTACACGGACTGAGGGGGTCGGGAGTCGGTTTCGACTACGTGAATACAAACTATGTGTGAGATCAATTCCGTCATTTGTTTGAAATGTTGGGTTCTTATTAAAACCTAATAAATAAGTCTGCTCGTGTAAGGGTGACCAAGGATGACTAATGCTTAATTAAGGTGAGTCCATAAAGAGTCCCCCTTACAAAATATTTTAATAGTATACGTTTATTGAACACCGTATGAAAGGGAAAAATAAATAAATAAAAAATAGGTGTGGCCAATAAAACACCTCACAAAGAGGCCGTCGTGTCGTTTTGAACGAAAAGTCAGCAATCCGCATTTTATTTCTGAAGATGAGAAACATAATCAAGTGTTCAGAACTTTGACTTACTGATCAAGAGAATAAAGCTTTAGACTTTTAGGTTTTCATACTTCCGGACGAGAAACGTATAAGTAAATACGGACCACTGAGTCTGTCCATGTCCCCTCTTTTTTTAGTAGTGCACTTATTTAACGTCATAACAATCAGAGTTGTACGTTTCAATAAGACACTATGGATTAAAGTTAGACAATACGGATTAATTTCACCACTATTTTACTCTTTACCTCTTAGACTTAAAATTTATTTAAATTTTTATATACTCGTAAAATTTTCTTGAATCACCACCTTTTGAAGGTTCATTTTATTTGGTAATACGAATTATAAATCAACTAACCGTCTGGTGGGAAACCTTCCGAATCCGACCTGTCAGTGTGTCCCCTGGTTCTTCACCTAGACAAAATTTCTATCATTTATCTTGAGTACAAGGTGTAGCGGATTCCTCCAGACGACGATTCGACGATTCAACGAAGTCAGCACAGACTGAGACACGCTGGGGTATCTGCCGTCGGGTGGTCCGAGACGGTAGGGACCCTAAGAGGTCCGTTCTTGTGACCTCACCCAACGGTAAAGGAAGAGGTTACTCACTTTCACTTTTCACTTTCACTTCAGCGAGTCAGCACAGGGTGAGAAGCGCTGGGGTGCCTGACGTCGGCTGGTACGAGGAGGCAGGTACCCTAAAAGGTCCGTTCTCATGACCTCATCCCACGGTAACGGAAGGGGTTCCTCCAGATTCACTACATAAAATATGGTACAGAACCCGAATTATGTAAGGTTTAAGTTTAAATTATAGTTCTACGAGTCTCGAAACACCGTCTCTGAAAACAAAGGTAGTCTAAATTTGAACTGGTCAGACACAGTCGAGTACTACCGTGGATGACTCTTTTTGTTAAGAATCCAATTAGTCCCGTGTTCGATCACTGTTATAAAAACGGTTTTGTAAAGGTATTCATTTTTAAATTTATATCTCACACAATAAGTAGTCCTACGTCAATCAAGTAATCATTCGGTTGTGCAGATACATTCTACTACTCAGACCAAAGGTCTGTCGGATCCTTTTGGGTCTTAGTTTACAAATTAATAAACCATTCATCGTTGTCTCCCCTAGAGACAGATAAGAACCATCATGGAACTGGATTCGGTCGAAGTGTTGATCATCAACACTTCCCCTGAAACAGGGACCCAATGGACCGGAGATTTAAACGGAAAGACATACGAATACTCGATTTTCTATACTCTCTTTACCTACAAACCATTTCTTTTTCCCACGGTTGGGTGACCTGGAGGCTATAGAACCCCTAGGATCTTTACCTGATTTGGGTATGTCACGACTACCGAATATGATCCAACCGGTTTTTCAATCAAACCCAAAAAGATACTCTAGAATACCTTTTTGGGTTTGTTGGAAAAACCGGTTGGGATATAAACGGTGTCATCGATCAGACACTCAAGACCGGACTCATCTTCGGGAAACAAGACGACCCCAGATACATTCTCTAAAACCAAAAGAGATTTACCTTATCTAACACCGAGTCTTAGTCTGTGGGTTCTGATGACGGTCAAAAGAAAGACAAGGGGGAGAGGGACGATACCTTCGGTGTTCTGTGTCGCCTCCACTCCTTTACGTAAAAAGTCTTTTCGTCTAAGAGGATTTTCCCATTCATGACCGTGAAGTCTAGGAGTCTTCACCCTCTTGGACTCTGGTCTACCTCAGGATCGACCTTATTAATTCCATTTGTCCATTAATCTCCGAAAACTTCGGACTCACCTACCTCCTTTGCTCTTTATGTCCACTTCATTCGGTTTTACCGTTCGAAAGAACTGTTTAACGACGGACTTCGGTTCTCCGTACTTCAAGACGGTTTCTCTTGTCTCTGACCTTCAAAAGTCTGTGACTCTCCCCTAAGTCTTAACAACGAAACATCTGAATTCTTCCTTCCGGTTTTAGATCACTATCTTATATAAATTGGGTAGATATTTACGAACGTTAGAAATTTATAACAAAAAATCATACAAACGGAGAAGTAGGTATTCCGATAATTTTATTCAGTAAGGTCTATATATATATATATATATAAAAAAAAAAAATTGGTTTTCCGATTTCAGGGTGGTCAACCAAGTATCTCGGTATTTCATTCTGCGGAAATAAGTAACCCGCTCCCGAAGAACTTAACTTTGCGACTTTAACCCTTTTTGACGGGTAGGGTCGGAAATAGCCCCAAACGGAAATAGAAGAGAAGAACGGACCTCTTCCTTTACCGTTGGGTGAAGTCATGAGAACGGACCTTTTAGGGTGCCTGTCTCTTCGGACCATCCGATGTCAGGTACCCCAGTGTTTCTCAGTCTGTACTGACTCGCCGAAGTGAAGAAGAGTCATCTTTTTCGGTATACACGTATAGGGAGGGTCTCTGTTAGGGATTACAGTAGGGCTCAACCGTGACAGGGGAACTCACGCACCTCCTGTGACTCCGTACGGGTTCGAGTTTCAATATGACAGAAAGGTGGAGTCTAGTGTCTCTTACATACATAATTCGAGTGATCGAATTCGAAGGAGAAGTCGGATGACGTATGAGGACCGGGAACCGTGTTACACGTCGTATTGAAATTGTCAATTCCGTAAAAGGAATACGAGATGGTTCCTTTGTCATTTAGTATGTATTAAGACCAACATAACCGTAATTTCTTTTTCGTAGAGTCGGTAATGTATGGATTAAGTCTACCCTTTTCTGTCAAACTCGGTATTTAAGGTTTTTCCTCAGGTCTTCATTTTCACCTTAGTCCTCTCACTGACTCTTTATACTGCTAATCTTTAGATTTACAGTATCTATGCATAAATACTTTTAGAAGTAACGTCCTAAAAAATACTAGTATTCTTTAATCTTTGTAGAACTTATAGATAGTCATTCTACTACCAATCTATTTAATATGTCGGGGTATGGTGCCACACACCATCTGTCCCTTTAATACATTCTTTTCCTCACGACATCTATCTCTTTTTAGAGATTATGTATAACAATTTATCTCCTTGTTTAGTATTTCGTTATATATAACATAGTCAAGTCAAGTCAAGTCAAGTAAGTGAGTCAGCACAGGCTGAGAAACACTGGGGTGCTTGGGGTCGTGCGGTCCGGAGGGACAGGCAGTGGTTGAGGGCCTCAGATGGGTTTGGGTACAGGTAACTCAGTCACTACGATAGGTTGGTAGAGTAGGAGACAGCAAGGGAAGAGGAGGACGGGAGTTAGAAAGGGTCGTAGTCCCAGAAAAGTTTACTCAGTCGAGAAACGTAGTCCACCGGTTTCATAACCTCAAAGTAGAAGTTGTAGTCAGGAAGGTTACTTGTGGGTCCTGACTAGAGGAAATCCTACCTGATCAACCTAGAGGAACGTCAGGTTCCCTGAGAGTTCTCAGAAGAGGTTGTGGTGTCAAGATTTCGTAGTTAAGAAGTTACGAGTCGAAAGAAGTGTCAGATTGAGAGTGTAGGTATGTACTGGTGACCTTTTTGGTATCGGAACTGATCTACCTGGAAACAACCGTTTCATTACAGAGACGAAAACTTATATGATAGATCCAACCAGTATTGAAAGAAAGGTTCCTCATTCGCAAAAAATTAAAAACAAAATATTAGTTGTCATTCGTATATATCTTTATATATGTACATAATAATTTACTTAACAAAATTACCAGACTCTCTTATAAGGATAGTCCAATGAAAAATTCACCCTTCACTCATCCCATTATTTCCCCATTTCTTTCTGGTTCTAAAAAATGAGGTGACTAACTTCGAAAAATCTTTACAAAAATGTCACTTGTATATAATAAGTGTATAGTGAATAGATATATTTTTTATTTATTTCCACTTCCGTTGTTGATTTACCAATGAATGGATGTCACAGAATTTAGAAAAGAAAAGTGGAGTAGGGTAAAAGAGAGATAAAGGGATCCCCGAAAATATCTATCGTGAAGTAAAAATATTGTGAACTATCTTAGGAAAGGACACGAAAAAGTAGTCGTCTTCTAACTACGTAATTATATAGTCCCAGAACCACCAATATAAGAACCGATTCCGACGGTATTGTTTTATCATCACCAACCCACTAAATTCGTTGTCTTTAAATAAAAAAGTGTCAAAAACTCCGATCTTCAGGTTCGAGTTCCCCTGTTATCCGAATCAAAGAACACCCCGGAGAGAAGAACCGAATGTCTATTGGTAGAAGAGTGAAACAGGAATGGACCATAAAGAACAGACTTAAGTACTTAAACACAGAGTTAAAGGAGAAGAATATTTGTGTACTCATTTTGGTCTGTGATTTTGGGAGTGAATTAATACAAAAACTTCCGAGAGAAAGGTTTACATGAGTGTAAGACTCCTTGACCCCCGATCCTGAAGTTGTATATCTAAAAGCCGCCTACTTTAAGTCAATATGGTCACTCGGACATCGAGTTTTAAAAGAAATTCACAAATACGAACAGGTGGTCATCTTTGGTATTTCTGGAACTCAGGAAATTCACGTCCAGACACAAAGAAAAATAAATAAAAGATCCAGACACAAAAATTTACTCCCGAGGTCCAGTGGAAGTCCGGTGAGGTCTCCTGACCCGTACGTGTCTTTCGGTCGGGAAATCTGGGGAGAGTAAAGTTGAACGAGGAGGAGTTCCCTCCACTACACCGTGCCGCACTCCTTCTTTAACCGAAGTCTCACCGGGTGGACGAGACGGTAAATGGTCGAAAATAGAATCTGGTCAAAAGACAGACTTTCTCCTCCTGTCATTATAGTCGTAGCCCCAGTCTTAGTTGATGTATGGAAAGGACGGGGTCTCGTTTTACTTTTACACCCCGGAACCAGTCAGAAGGATAGGGTGACCGTTTACCTATTTGGGGTTTCCTTAACAAATCGAGACACAATCTTGTGTCTAACATGGACCTAGTCCCAACCCGCTTTCTGGAGGTCGGTCAGCAAGGTTAACGGTCGATGGGGGAACGACGTGACTCTACGGGGTCCCTCGTGTGTACACTGGTATTAGGAGGGGATGTCTGTATAGGCCCAGGGGTCGTCCCTGTCTCCCGGTACTCCCTTGTGTCGGAGGGGAACAACGAGGTTGGACCGGCGGTGGGGTCCTCTTCCCACCGAATAAAGGCTACACACCTCTACCCCTCCCCCTCCCGTCCACGACGGATGTCGAAGTCCCGTTACCTCCGACTCTTGGACAGGTCTCTCTACACCTCCACAACTCTGTACCCTGTCGCACACTCAGGTCCGTAGTTCACGGGTCACGTGTGGAGTCACAAGATAGTCTAAAGTGGACACACACAACCAACGAGTCAGTACAGGCTGAGAAACACTGGGGCGTCTGATATCGGGTGGTCCAAAGAGACAGATACCTCCTCACCTAACGGCAAGGGAAGAGGTCTCCTTGAAGGGTTGGGTCCTAGCTTAGGACCAGAGGATGTAGTGTTCGTCTCTCAGGGGTCGCGTATGAAGTCACAAGATAGTCTAAAGTGGATGTTTGACGTTTGAGTTCCTATTTTAATAATTCTTAAAGTTCTGTGATTGACACTTCGTAATTCGGGGTTCATGTCCCGTGAAGACTCGTCACAGGACACGTTTAGACGACTAGAAACGAGTACTTCGGTGAGACGAGTGACGATATATAAGATCCTTTCTGAATGAACCGTGTCTCGGACCATGTGTCATACTCAAGTCTCGCAGAGAGATATAAGGACAAATAATTTCCTTCGAATTTTAATGAGAAGCCTCTTCCGTTGCCGTGGGGTGAGGTCATGAGAACGGACCTTTTAGGGTACCTGCCTCCTCGGACCATCCGACGTCAGGTACCCCAGCGATTCTCAGTCTGTGCTGACTCGCCGAAGTGAAAGAGAAAAGTGGAAGTACGTGACCTCTTCCTTTACCGTTGGGAGAGGTCACAAGAACGGACCTCTTAGGGTCCCTGACCCCTCGGAGTACCCGACGGTAGATACCCCAGCGTGTCTCAGCCTGTGCTGACTTCACTGAATCGTCGTCGTCGCCGTTTTAATGAGAACGTATTGAGTGACAGAAGTCTCCTGAAGACAGTGAATAGTTCTTCTCAAATAGTTTCTTAGGTTTGTCTTTATTTAGTACTGGAGAATAGGATTCAAAAAGCTAATTACAATTATATAGAAGTCGATGTTTAAGAGGTTCTTGAAAAGAACAAAGACATAAATTTGAGACGGAATCAGGTTTTGTTCCGTACACAGACATCTGTAGTCTCCCAGGACCCTCAGTTCGATCGGAGTAGACAAACACAAGAATATTATGGATGGTGTACTTTTATTCAAACCCAACTTAATTTAAAGCACTTCAACTTTGCCTAAGATAAATAAAATTCATTCGTGAAAAGACTAAAGACTCAAAGAGTAAGGGTTCAAACTCACATGTATAAAAAATTAAAATTAAAAAAGAAATAAAACGAAATGTTATGACATAACCAAAACGGTATGTAACTGTACTTAGGTGGTGCCCACATGTACGCAAGGGTTTGTACTTGGGGGGAGGGTGGAGGGAGGGGTATTGTAGAGAGACCCAGTAGGGACACGTGGTCGGGGTTCGTACGACATAGGACGCAGCCTGTATCTGACCGCTAAGCTAAGAATGTACTATCATATGTACAATGTTACGGTAAGAGGGTTTAGTAGGGTGGGAGAGGGAGAGGGAGACTCAGGTTTTCAGGCAATATGTGTAGACACAGCAAAAACGACAGAACGTATGTCCCAACAGTAACGGTAGAAAGATTTAAGGTATATATACACAATCATATGACATAACCACAAAAAGAAAGACCGAATGAAGTGAGACATATTAGCCGAGGTCAAAGTAGGTAGAGTAGTCTTGACTAAGTTTACATAAGAAAAATTGTCGACTCATTATGAGGTAACACATATACATGGTGTCGAAAAAATAGGTAAGTAGACGACTACCTGTAGATCCAATTTCATTGTGATTCACTGGATTCGTGTTCGACCTGAGTTCTAACGACCCTCTTTATAGTTATTGGAGTCTATACGTCTACTGTGGTGGGAATACCGTCTTTCGCTTCTCCTTGATTTTTCGGAGAACTACTTCAACTTTCTCCTCTGACTTTTCCAACCGAATTTCGAGTTGTAAGTCTTTTGTTTCTAGTACCGTAGACCAGGGTAGTGAAGTACCCTTTATCTACCCCTTTGTCACCTTTGTCACAGTCTAAAATAAAAAGACCCGAGGTTTTAGTGACGTCTACCACTAACGTCGGTACTTTAATTTTCTACGAATGAGGAGCCTTCCTTTCAATACTGGTTGGATCTGTCGTATAAGTTTTCGTCTCTGTAATGAAACGGTTGATTCCAGGTAGATCGGTTCCGATACCAAAAAGGTCACCAGTACATACCTACGCTCTCAACCTGATACTTCTTTCGACTCGTGGTTTCTTAACTACGAAATCTTGACACCACAACCTCTTCTGAGAGCTCTCAGGGAACCTGACGTTCCTCTAGGTTGGTCAGGTAAGATTTCCTCTAGTCGGGACCCACAAGAAACCTTTACTACGATTTCGACTTTGAGGTTATGAAACCGGTGGAGTACGCTTCTCAACTGAGTAACCTTTTCTGAGACTACGGACCTCCCTAACCCCCGTCCTCCTCTTCCCTTGTTGTCTCCTACTCTACCGACCTACCGTAGTGACTGAGCTACCTGTAATTCAAACTCACTTGAGACCCTCAACCACTACCTGTCCCTCCGGACCGTACGACGCTAAGTACCCCAGCGTTTCTCAGCATGTGCTGACTCGTTGACTTGACTTGACTTGATTTCACTGGATTTTGTTTAAGTTCTTTTTCGGTGTCGAGATTTTACTCAAATTTACTTAAGAGCCAAAATAAACTCTGACGTCCTTTTTTAAGATCAGGTTTGTTTGTTTTACAAGAATGGTTTACTATTAATTGATCTGACTATTCATGTATGTCCTTTGAGGTACTTAAGTTCTGTAACTTACTATAAATTTACCAGTTTACTGTTCTGAAGGTAATCCAATAATAAATCCTTTTTGACAGATAGTAACTATAAGTCAGTGATTCGGTACAGGTTGAGAGATGTTGGGGTACGTGACGTCGTCTGGTCCGAAGGGACAGGTAGTGGTTGAGGGTCTCAAGTGAGTCTGAGTACAGGTAGTTCAGTCACTACGGTAGGTCGGTAGAGTAGGAGACGGCAGGGGGAGAGGAGGACGGGTAACGAGTTTGAGGAGAGGTAACACAGCTACTACGGTAGTTTGACGGAGGAGGAGACAGTTGGGGAAGAGAAGGGCGGGAGTCAGAAAGAGTCGTGGTCAGGAAGGTCACTTATAAGTCCCAACTAAAGGAAATCGAACCGATCAAACTAGAGGAACGGTAGGTTCCCTGAGAGTTCTCACAAGAGGTCGTAGTATTAAGTTTTTGTAGTCAAGAAGTCGTGATTCTGAAGAAATACCGGGTTGAGAGAGAAGATCATGCACTGATGACCTTTTTGGTATCGAAACTGATATGTCTGGTAACGACCGTTTCACTACAGAGATGTAAATTATACGACAGATCCAAACAGTATCGAAAGGAAGGTTCCTCGTTCACAGAAAATTAAAACACCAATGTCAATGGTAGGTGTACTAAAATCTCGGGTTCCTTTATTTCAGAGAGTCACAAGGTGAAAACAGGGTAGATAAACGGTACTTCACTACCCTGACTTACGGTACTAGAATCAAAATAATCACAACTCAAAATTCGGTCGAAAAATTGAAAGGAGAAAGTGGGAGTGGTTCTCAGGGAAATCAAGGAGAAACGAAAGACGGCAATCTCACCATAGTAGACGTGTAGATTCCAACAACTATAAAGAGGGACGTTAGAACTAAGGTCGAACCCTAAGTAGGTCGGACCGTAAAATGTACTATATGACACGTATTTTCAATTTATTCGTCCCACTACTATACGTCGGAACTACTTGAAGAAAGAGTTAAAACTTGGTCAGGTAACAAGGTACAGACCAATATTGACAACGAAGAACTGGACGTATGTCCAAAGAATCCTCTGTCCATTCCACCAGACTATAAGGGTAGACAAATTCTTAAAAGGTCAAACAATACTAGGTGTGCCAGTTTCCGAAATAGTATCAGTTACTTCTGTTTCATCTACAAAAAGACCTTAAGGGAACGAAAAAGATACTAGGTTGGTTACAACCGTTGAACTAAAGACCGAGGAGACGGAAAAGTTTTAGGTCGAACATGTAGACCTTTAAGATTCAAGTACATAACGACTTCGGATCGGATTTCCTAAAACTCGTAACGGTATGATCGTACACTTTACTCATGTTAACATGGCATCAAAATTGTAAGAAACCGCAAAAGAAAGAAACCCTAACCTTACTTTTGTGTAAAAGGTCAGGACACCGGTGAGGACTCAAAAGTTGTTTACGATTGGATACCTTACGTCGTGAAAGTGTCGTAGTAGAAAATCCTAAAATTATCGAGTCGACCTTAAGGTAGTGGAGGTGATCGACACAAGTATCATCACGAAAGATTCCGGGTGAACTGAAGTGTGAAGTTCTTAAACCGAGATCCATTTACTGGTGTGGTAGCACAAATAGACTCAGTAATTCTAGACAAAAAACAAATCAAGAAGACACATAAGAACGGTGGAGGAGACGAAGACAATTCAGGAACAGTGAAGACAGGAAATAACACGGGTAGGAACGTACTTTACCAGGGAACCACAGAGGTTAAAAGAACTTCTCTAGAGATCGGAAAGGGTAAGATGCAAAAGGAGATAAAGAAACGTAACAAGTGTATTCTTCCCAAATAGAGAAGAACGATAAGAGACCTTCAGACGTAAGTCAACCCATATAGAAAAGGAAAGAGGAAACGGAAAACGAAGAGAAGAAAAGAGTCGATAAAAACTCTGGAAGAGTCTGTTTGTGAAATGGAAGAACGTAAAGAAAAAGAAACCCTACCAAAACCAGTGGTGGAGGACATGTTACAATACTTGGAGGTAGGTATCAAGAAGTCCGTGAGACAGATGGTCTAAATTAGGGAACTTAGATAAGTAGTGGAGGTGACATATTAATATTTCCTAAAATAAAGCCAGTATGGACTTACTGGAACACTAAAAGGGATGAAAGAAGTTAAATTCAGATTTAAAACGTTATTCCTCGAGTACTAGTCTCGGTCTAAGTTGAGGTCCAGAACAATAACGACTGACATATCTCAAAAAGGTAGAAGTCGATGTCTCTTATATTAGTTAGAGTAAAGTCATAATTGGTAGACCACTACAGGTACACATTTTAGTAGAGAACATAACGACCTTCTCCCACAAACGATGCTAGTTACACAAGAGAACTGTTTTGAGACAATCGGAAACGGGACGAAGTAAAACATGAGGTTCCTGTTTGAACGTGTAAAGTGGTTCATAGAGAACTGAAGGATGAAAACGTAAGGTTAGGGGATACCAGTCTCCCATATAACATCGTGTAGACATTATAATAAAATTTTTATGTATATACATCTGAACTTCTCTTACATCTCTATACTTTTCTTTACTAAACAGTTCTACTAATTCCAGTATCTCTTTAATAAAGAAAATAAATGACAACACAAGTCATGTAACCCTTTATTTAGTTTTACACAGATGAATAAGACGATGAATGAAATCAAGAACTCATATGATCGAGTAGCACCTATGATCAGGGTTCCGTTTCCATTCCAGAGCTGATTAGTTTTAATCAGTGTAAACTTTTCTTTTGTTTTCTTGTTGTCTTAAGGGGACGGTCTACTAAAGGATTGTAAGAATTGATAAGTTGAAGATTCTAATCACCTGAAAGGATAATCAAAGAATTCTCCAGACTCTAAGGATATCTGTAAATATGGAACAATTTTTGTGTGGAAAACGTAAAATCAGTTTGAGGTAAGTAACGTGGAACACGGTCCGTCACCTAAGAGTACCTAACGACAAAGATCTTAAACGGAGGACGGTGTTCCTCGTACTTGATAGTCAATACCACAAGGGATTTATACACTAATGGTCCTCGTTAAAAACATCTGAACAAAACTTTCTAAAATAAATCCATTCCCGGTCGACAAACATTTATAGGAGAATTGATGAAATAGTACCTGTTCGGACGAGATAAGGTCTGTGGTTGGAATTTCCCCATCCTAAAGATTATTCGGTTTTTTACAAGGAACATGAAACTCTCAGGAAACCGAATATTATCGAACACCAGAAACGAGGGTACTTCAAAACCGTTGGAAGTGAATTTTTTTTTTTAGAGTTTTCTTTAAGTGTAGACCTAAGTTAACTAACCTGAAATTGGCCGGAGGTAACGTCATACGTTTATTAACAGGAGGTGCCACACATGAAGTACCAACTATTTTCACTTCACAGAAAAGAGTCTCAGGGTTTGAAGAAAGAGTAAAGGAAGGAGGGAGACTATCGTTTTGAAAAGTTTGCCTACCTACAGAAATAGATCTTACGTAGAGTTTAGGACCGATTATGACGGACTTTTGCAGTCACGACATGACATATTGTATTTTGTTCGACTATGTTTTAAAGTAATTGTTCCAACGGAGGAACACTCCGTCTGAGGAAGGTCGGTAGAGGAATGAACCTATTCTCGTCTGAATCTTATACCGGTGTTGAGAGAGGCACAGAAAAGGAGTGAACTAAGGAGAGTGAAACTATGACTGGATTCGAGACAGGTGGAGGGTAAGTGGGTACATAGGTTTTATGGGTTTTCAGTCGAACAAAAACGTTTAGATTTCCAGTGATTAGAGAAGGGAAGAAAGTTGAGAAATGACGTCAGATATAAAACAAAGTTATTGAACGAATAAAGAGTACTAGAGAGAATTCTACAGATTTTATACCTCTAACAAAATTATGAACCTTCCACTGGATCCTACGGGTTTCTTCTATTTCATTTTTAAAACACAAGGTTTTAAAGGTCTTATGGACCATTAGACTTAAAGGATTTTAGACCTCCGTCTACGTAGATTATTATTTGAACTCTTTGACTTCTGTCGATTAGTCGTACTAATATATAGGAATTAAAGTCTTTGTTATAAGGATGTTTTTACAAGGGTATCTACCAGAGACGTAATCTACGATCAGGTAAACTCTTAAGTTTGAAGCTATATAGTAGGATAATCAAAGAGACTGTAAATAGGGGTGGGGGTGTGGAGGTTAAAGTCAGGTACACTTAAATTGTGTCCACGTCTGAGTCCGAATTGTATTCCCTCGTTAAAAGACTAAGTAAGTACATTCTGGGGCTCCCTTTCCCTCTTGTTCTACATGGTTCCATTATAACACAACAATTTTTTAATTGAGTCGAACAAAAAGATGACTCTGTTTTTATGAATGTAGGTTTACGAATCTATACATTTGACCCAGAGTGTATATCAAGAAGTGTGTCACACCATCATAAAACTTTTGAGTAAGAGTTCTTTTATTACAATGTTCTTATATATATCTACTACTAAAAATACCAAAAAAACTACCCCCTCTCTCTCCAGTCATGTGTAACAACAAAGTTAAGACAACTCCCGTTCCTACGTTATCGGTTTTATTTCACCAGGGAAGGGGGTCGGGACGACGAGACGCTTTCGGTAAGAACAAGACTTTCCTTTACCGTACAACTTTGTGTAAAAAATAATAAATATTTTTCAGAACCCAAAATAATCAGGTCCCGAGTCACTCAGAAGATTGACTTGACGTGTCAAAAAGATACGAATCATCGTCTTACCTCCCTTTTTGATTAATTGTATCAAGAATATAATGGTGGTCCTTAAGAAATAAACGGGAGTCCTAAGTGTGACGACACAGACTAGTTGCGACAATTTATACTGTTCCAGTCATTGGGACAAAAACATTGTTACTTACGATTGTTTGAGTCCGGAGCGTGTGTAACAGTCAAAAATTGTCCCAGTCGATTCAATTGACTCTCGAAATACGTGCATGTCACGGTTCTTCTGGGGTAGTTGTCAGTTTATATGTTACAATAGTAAAATCGTATTCATCACCTCGTTGTCTACCGGGTCGACTCGTTGAGTCTAAATAGGTTTCTAAGACGTGGTTGTCAACTCGGTATTCTTCCTAAATGTGGTATCGTGTCCAAGTGATCCGGAAGGGTCCACCGACCACCATTTTTGGGTGGACAGTTTCGTCCTCTGTATTCTCTGGACCCAAGATAGGGACCTAGTCCTTCTAAGGGGACCTCCTCCCGTACTGTTGGGTGGGTCACAAGAACGGACCTTTTAGGGTACCGGTCTCCTCGGACGGTCCGATGTCAGGTACCCTAGTGTGTCTCAACCTGTGTTGACGTGCGTGTGCACGTACCCCGTGACCTGTCCCTTTGCCCTCTGTTTCCACACGGTCGGAACGGAGACGGTGACGAAGAGGTTTCCGACTCAAATGTGTCGTCGTCCGACTCTTTAGTCTAGTTCACTGAACCTTTCGGAGAAATACGGGCGTTCCGACACTAAGATTGTGTCAGATGTCCTATTTACGAGACGGGTATAGTTAAAGTTACCGTCGTATCAAAATTACGTCATACAAAACATAACTCAAAGGTAAAAATAAGGAAACCGTAAACCGTCTCTCCATTTCTCTGACTTAAAGTCGTTCAGACCAATGGAGTCTACCGTGCACACGTCCTCGAGTCTTCAGATATGTTCTACTTAGTTCACTACTGACTGTACACGAGGAATCCGGGACATTGTAGTAGTCGTGAAATTATGTTAGATGAATGGTGAACAGAAGACTCTTCGAGACAAATCTACAGATCGTCCTCAGACACTGAGGGAAATGAGACGTCCACTTTATTTGTACTAAGTCAAGTAAAAGGGTATAACACTTTACCTTAGTGAAGGTCAATTCAGTTATAATCCTATGAACATTCTGAATTGGTTGTTAGACAAGTAAAAACGACAATTTAAAACGAAAAAATTACATTAATGTGTGTTTCTTGTTAAGTATTTATAGCTTATTTATAATACTGTCTCACCCTGATATTGTTAGTGAATCTTTTTTCTTTTGAGTTATAAGATATTTGTTCATTGTTTAAAGGAAACCAACTTTTTCCCTTTTGTTCCCATTTTCCCTTTGACAGATGACCCTTTCATAAACGATATTTCATAACATCTAACGTATACTTGTTCTTGTTTTTCTTCTTTTCTTCCTCATAACGAAAATTTAGGTAAAATCATATTTATCTGTAGAATCCTTTGTTAAATCAAAATTACGTTTAACAAGATTACAATGTCTTGTTTAAAGAAAAAGTATAGTATACCCAATTTGATACAGAAACGTTGGAATTAAAAATATAATCTAACATTTACAAACATTACCTGGAAAATTTACGAACTACGTCACAATAATAAGACGTAGTTTTGTAAAGAGTCTACACGTTGTAATAAAATTTTATTTAGGGAGTTCTACTTATATCAACGACCTCAGGGATCTTTAAGTACCGTAAATCTTATCTGACACAAAGAAGTTACGTCCCCGAGAAGTTCCCCTAAAAACTGACGACTACGTTTGCAATCATTCGTTACGTGAACAAACCAATTCTGAAAATCGGAACTGGAGGTCGAAATTTGGGAACAGGAAATAATTAGTGCACAAAGGACTTAGTTTCTCTTATAAAAACCTCCCCCTTTTAACAAGACCCTGACTTCCTCACAATATATGGTTTGTCTGTACGGGTCTACTGTTTATTGGGACGTACTATCGGTCCCAAGTAGGTCGACCAGCCGGGGTCTAAAACACTAACTACCACAACTACAAGATTTATCCGGATTCTACACGGTTCATATTCTCGGTATTGTTTCAGGAAGTCTAAATATGACATCTATCTTCCTCCTTCGTTCTTCCGTACAAGGGGCGTGTACCGTCAAGATTCTTACCACAGTACTAATGTTCATTGGAACGGCCCAAACAGACCAAAGAAAGCTTCAATTTGTTTTTGACAAACGACCAGTCCTTACTCATCCCCAGTGTATTCCAGACAGACTTGGAATGCTACTGATCTTACAAAGAGACATTGACCTGTGAAAGAATTTGATCCTATTGTAACCTTGGGTAACATCCCTAGTTATGTGACTAAAAAAGGAAACGGAAAACTCCGAAGATTCTTTTATTCTTGTCAAGGAACGAAAATTTTTTGTCTTTCTCTTCTTTTCCTTTCACCGTGGTATTGTATATCACTTCAGTAATTTACAAATTTCTTTTTGCGGAATTTCTAATAAATTGAATTGGGATGAACGGAATGTAAATCCTTTTACCCCATAAAAATTTAGTTCCTCTTAGTATTTTTGGGATACGACAAATTCCGCAAATATTCGTTAAGAAATTTTCTTATATTATATACCTTCTCTGTTTTTTTATTGTAAACTCGAAAAGTTCTTCTCACTGTTACTATCGTGAATAATAAAATTTTACTTATAATTTATCTTGAGTATACCTATCCTTCGACTTTGACAATAAAGTACTCTGAAAGTGATCATTCACAAATATAGGAGTACACGCGCATTAACGAACAGCACAGGCTGAGAAACGCTGGGATACCTGACATCGGGTCGTCCGAGGAGACAGGGACCCCAAGAGATCCGTTCTTATGACCTCACCCAACGGTCGGGAGGAGACCGCCTACAAGGGTTAGGTCCCCAACTTGGGTACAGAGAATTACAGTGGACGGAACAGTACACCCAAGAAACGGTGATCGTGGTGGACCCTTCGGGTGTTATAGTACAAATACATCGTTAATAAAACACTTGGAAGGAGTCGTGACTCCTTCGTCTAGGGTCTTTTGATTAGGGGTAAGGAGCAGGAGATATTTCAAGTCAAGTCAACGAGTCAGCACAGGTTGAGAAACGCTGGGGTACCTGACGTCGTACGGTCCGAAGGGACAGGTAGTGGTTGAGGGTCTCGAATGAGTATGAGTACAGGTAACTCAGCCACTACGGTGGGTTGGTAGAGTAGGAGACAGTGGGGGAAGAGGAGGACGGAAGTTAGAAAGGGTCGTAGTCCCAGAAAAGGTTACTCAGTCAAGAAGCGTAGTCCACCGGTTTCACAACCTCAAAGTCGAAGTCGTAGTCAGGAAGGTTACGTGTGGGTCCTGACTAGAGGAAATCCTACCTGACCAACCTAGAGGAACTTCAGGTTCTCTTAGAGTTCTCAGAAGAGGTTGTTGTGTCAAGTTTTCGTAGTCAAGAAGTCACGAGTCGAAAGAAATATCAGGTTGAGAGTGTAGGTATGTACTGGTGACCTTTTTGATGTCGAACCTGATCTACCCGGAAACAACCGTTTCATTACAGAGACGAAAAATTATACGAGAGATCCAACCAGTATTGAAAAGGAGGTTCCTCGTTTATAGACAATTAAAGTACCGACGTCAGTGCATATTTCAACCAAAATGGTTTAACCACGATTACCCACAAAATTCCTAGTCAGGACCCTTTGAATGAGGATTCTAACTGCATACGTACGACCAGTCCCGTTAAAGAAACGTCGGAGAAACTCTTTGAAGAAGGATCAGAATTATACACACTATCAACCCGAAGAGACTCTGCTATATAAATGTAAATAGTATCTCTGAAACGCCACGTGCATTGACTCCCGTAAGGAAGAAACATGACCAGTAATTTTTCGTACCTTACCTCGGATTAAACTTTGGGTAGAAAGAGTAATTCTATCTCCAATGGTCAGGTACAAGACCAAAGATCAAGAAAGGACCCGGGTAGTCAACCGTGATAGAAAAGAAGTCACACCTAAAGAGTGATTTAACACGATAGAACGATATAGATGGAAACACTAGGAGTACAAAAGACCCTTGTTTTATTTCGACAATTAATTAGTAAACTAAGGAGCACTCTTTCACGAAAAGGGGTAGTAGAAAATATTAAGAGACATACGAGTCAGTGAATCAGCACAAACTGAGACGGTGTGGTGCCTGACATATTGGACGGTCTGAGGAGACAGGTCTTTTAAAAAATCCGTTCTTTATGACCTCGCCCAACGGTAAAGGGGGAGGTCCCTTAGAAGGGAGGAGGTCCCTATCCTGAGTGTAGAGAACTTAGAGGACATAACCGTCCATTTAATAGATGGTGACGTGGTGGTGGACCCTTCGGAAAATGTTTAAATGTTTAAGATCCTCTGAAATATAATTATTTACCCTTTTGGTTATTTTATATTTCAAACAACTTTCCTGTAATTCATCATGACACCGAATTATGCTGTTACAAACTCTAGTTTTAACAGTTGATTAGTCTAGTATACTCCGAATATAAAAATAATTACAATCTTTGGATACAGAGTCAACTCCTACCTAAATAGTCGATCCCTTCGGTCAATCTCTTACACAATGGACTATAAATATTATAAATTATATATTAACCGATATCTTCGGATTTGAACTATGTATGATATATATTCACTTCTTTTAGTTTCTTTTCATTCAGTACTACAAAAGGTATGTAAAGTTACTGAGTTGTTATAAACGACATTGTAATCGTTTGTACAATTTCCCTGGTCCATGTAATGTTAGTAAATAATATTCAGTCTTTAGTCAACTACTATACTGTGTAAAACCTACCGTGTTAAAAATTTCACGACGACGACGGTCAAGACTTTTTATAAGTTGTCTAGGTGCATCTTAGTGGATTAAACAGGTATACCCCGAAACTACCCAAAAGCAATGATAACGATTAAATTATTAAATCTTATAGAAATTTGGACGTTCAGTACCCTGAAAGTCCCTTTGTCGGTATCAAAATTCCTACTTTAAGAGGAGGGGTGAATTTCCTTGTTTTACTTCAAAAGGAGAGAGAACGTCAAAGCCGTTTGTGTCCCGATGTCACGGGTAACCAAAACAAAACTTGGCATTGTGCAACAAAGACAATAATGTCAACAACAACACAAAATTTCACGAAATATAAACGGACAATCGGAAGTGACGTCGAAAGGTTCCGACCCCTTATAGATCAAAGAATGTAGATCAATTTGTTCATGTATTTGATTCTGTGAAAATCCAAAGAAAAAGTGGGTAATGTATCGTTTACACCTCATATGATTCTTATTTCAGACGTTAGTGTACTGAATTCTACTAACTGACGCTGGTGTTTGAGTACAGAGGTACTCCCTACACCCGTTATCCCCCAGTTACTCTATATCGTTGTATGCATACATCCCTATACTGGTTGTCTTCTTATGACGATGTTCGAGATAAGACTGACTCTTTAAGGTTTAGAGATTTAATTGAAGTCTACTTAAAATTATCTCTATTTTCATTTTTATTACAGGGTCCTTTGGTTGCGACAATAAATGGTTTTTAAGTAGGAGTGACTGTTCTAACACCTGAATCAACGTCAAACGGTCTCATATTAGACATCAAGGTTATCTCAGGATTTAAAAAGATGGAGATGTATCTTAAAATCGACTCTTAAAAAGTATATTAGTCTTATATAGTCCATCAATAAAAATCGTTGTCTACTGAAACAATCCTTCTGTTGTCTTCACGGACAGGATTCCTTACTCTTGATACGATATTTTAGATGTATATGTCATATACATATGTGTGTATATAAATACTTATTAATAAAAGTCTACGAAATGAAGTTTACTCTGAGACTACTAAGGTCCCGAGAATAGACGGTCCCTTCCACACTTTGAGAATCGAGTCTCACCAATTAGCCTTTGGAACCCTAGTTCAAGAAAAAAGGAGGCTCAAGGCGACGAAAGAAAGAGTGTGGTCCCGAGAACTCCCACCCAAACGAGTCAGTGACTTCGACGTCAACGAGGTTCAAGGGAACTTCGTCCCTCATATAATAGATAATTATCATAAAAATTCCTACAAACGAAGAAGGGTTGAAGGAGTCCTTTTAAAACAGAACCAATGTATTCTCCGACCCTTACGGACGAGAGATAAACAACGAAATTCAAACGAGACTCCTGACGGCATTGGTGAAGGGAGACACAAGAGGGACGTGTTTTATCTTCTCCTATAAAGATAAAACATGGAACCCCCCTCCCCTCACCAAAGGTCTTGTTTTGATTTTAAGACGTTTATATGTAGTGCTAGGGTGGGGTGGTAGTAATATTTATTGTCAGATAGTACTATGCAGAAGAAATTGTTATAATTTGTGCGTACCTTATGACCTCCTGAACAGTCATAAGGGACCACTGAGTTACCATTTCTTAGACGGACGTTACGTCCTCTGGGCCCAAGCTGGGGACCTAACCTTTCTAGGGGACCTCTTCCTTTACCGTTGGGTGAGGTCATCGTAAGAACGGACCTCTTAGGGTACCTGTCTCATCGGACCGTCCGATGTCAGGTATCCCGACGTCTCAGTCTGTGCTGACTTCGCTGATTTGTTGTCGTAACCAAAAGGTCTAATCTAAAATAAAACGTAATCCCGTTCGGAAAGTAAGTTCGGTCAACAATCACAACTACCTCAGGAAAGGTGACACGATTTATAGCTGGGAGAATATCAAAGTGGTTCTGTAGAGATTTCAACGATCAGGGAATAAAGACTGACAATGAAGTCTATAGGAGGAGACAAGGACCAGAAAATAAACAAAAGTGAATGTCAATATCACTCACATGTGACAAAAGGACTCGTGAAAGGAATCTTTGAGAGATGATAATAAGGTTTCACGGATTTGAAGATAAGACAGACAGTTTTTACCAATTATGTACTCATAATCGCAGGGCAAAAAATATATCATTAACTTTCAACGGACGACACGTGTCCCGAGACAAGACGATCGGGCCTTGGACTGACCTGTGTCGTAAACGGTTGGAGGGCGACCCTCGCTGTCACGTTACTCTCTCGACCACTTGAGGCAGTGGGTTGTCCGTAAACGGTCCCAGACTAAAGACACTAAGTCGGTACATGGAAAATTTCCGAGAAGTAGGTTGTCGTTTAGAAGGGAAGTGAGTCGGTGAACAAACCTAAGTCTTCTATCGTGAACCGTGTCTCTCTGTGTAAGGGATTATTGCAAAATAAGAAAAGACAGTCGGTGGGAGAGAAATTAAGGGACGTACACCACTCGAACGAGCTTCGGGGGTCTGATATATGGGACTCGGGTATAGGAGGTTAGAAACACAGGGAAAAGTGGTAAAAGTGAGGTCTCTCTAAAAGAAGTATTAGAACCAGTCGAGAAGTCTGAGTAGGAAACATTACCAGACATAATTATAGGAAAGGAAAGATATCGTAGGACATCCCAAAAGTTTTGGAAAACTAAAAATAGGAAGGAAAACACTAAAAGAATATCAAGGCAAAACGTGAACAAATCTATGAAGGTTAGACTAACTGTGTAGACAGTTAGAGTTTCAAAACTAGGTCAAAGAAGAGTCAAAAATCCTAAGTCAAGTTGTCATTAGACACCAAATAAGGAGAAGGAACTGAAAGGGATGCTAGATTTACTGACATCTACTAATTACAGTGAAAGAGTCGTACCAAAAGTGTCGGTAACATCCTAAAGTCTTGCGGACGTTTCTAGATTCTAGGAACGTAGACATTGAAAATTGACGGAATTACTTAAATGTTCCCTAAAAGAAGAGATGTCACTTACTTGAAGAGAACAGGAAATATCCTTGAGACTTTTAGTATTACCAAAGGTACTACGACAAAGAAGAACAAAGAATTCAGAAAAACTAATCAAACATGATTGTACGGTTATCCGAACCGAGGAGAAAATTCAGAGGGTGACAGACTGACGTTCTAAAATAAATAATTATATAATTAATTTTTTTAAAACCGGAACGTCGGTTCTACATCCTATAATCAAAGGGTTGGTCCCTAACTTGGGTGTGGGAGTCGTCACCTTCACACCTCAGGATTTGTGACCTGGTAGTCTCTTAAAAGTAGATTCTAAAATTTAATAGGGGTACCTACTACTCAAATATAAAGAGGAAGGAGGTTTGACATCAAAAGTAGTTATGTTACAGACAAAAAAGTTTATCCATTAAATTGTAACGGTTGTTTCAAGGTATGTCAGCTTTGATACCAAATAGTAATCAGTACACTCTACACTCTCGACCTGGTATTTCTTCCGATTCACGACTTCTTGACTATGAAAACTTAACATCACGACCTCTTCTGAGAACTCTCAGGGGACCTGTCGTTCCTCTAGCTTAGTCAGTTAGGATTTCCTTTAGTTGGGACTTATAAGTGACCTTCTTGACAACGATTTCGACTTGGAGGTTATGAAACCGGTGGATTATGCTTCTTGACTGAGTGACCTTTTTTGGTACCACGACCCTTTCTAACTCCCGTCCTCCTCTTTACTCACTTCTCCTACTTTACCAACCTAACGTAGTAGCTGAGTTACCTGTACTTAAACTCGTTTGATCCTCTATCACCTTCTGTTTCCTCGGGGTCACACGACGTCAGACGCCCAGTGTTTCTCAACCTGTACTGAATCGTTGACTTGTTGTTAAATTGTGACTCGGTATTTGGAACAAAGAAGTTGAATAAAAAGTAGAACAAACACAGTTTTTGTATGTTGGGATTTACACATCGAGAATTAAAGTGATTAAGTCAACTTCTTGACGTCCTTAAAAAAGACAGAAAGTCAGATATTTTCTAGTAACAAAAGTTTATAAAACGTAGAACACTGAAAAGATTTTGAATCCGGGTAATAACCAAAAGTCAGACAGACGGGAGACTACCTCTTCCTACTTTCCGAATACCTTCGAAGGACTTCCGTTTGTGACTGACTCGCCGAATGGTTTCAATCGAAGAGTATTTGGACTTGTTTTTTTTTAGAGTGGTTGTATAATTGTTTAGACAGTTGTTCATTTTTCTTCTTACGTTGTATTTGTTCACCTAAAATTTGAACTTTACGTTCCGACTTCAACATTATGAACTTTTAGTTAGTTACACTTGATGGTATAATTATCATGTTTCTTCTTTTAGGTATATTAATATTGACAACTACGTCTTTTCCGTAAACTGTTTCAAGTTGTAGTTAAGGACTATTTTCAAAAGCAGTTTATCCCTTATCTTGCTTTAAAGGAGTTTGACTATTTCCTGTAGATTTTCGGATATCGATAATAGTATAAATTCCCACCTTCAGACTTATCAAAGAGGAAGTCTAGTCCTTGTTTCGTTTCTACAGTCAATTGTGGTGAGAATTGACGGTGAACACTATTACTTTCAGTGAGTCAGCACAGGCTCAGAAACGTTGGGGTACCTGATATGTTATGTACCGTAAGAGGTCCGGTCTTATGACTACACCCCTCGGAAAGGGAAGAGGTCTCCGATAAGGGTTGGGTCCCCAGTTTGGGTCCGGAGGGCATAATGTCCTTCTAAGAAATGGTCGACTCGGTGTTCCCTTCGGGTTGTTAACCTTACCCATCGGATAGGGAAGAGGTCGCCTAGAAGGGTTGGGTCTTTAGCTTGGTCCCAGAGGACGTAACGTCCGTCTAAGAAATGGTTGACCCGATACTCCTTTCGGGGATGAACACTATTCCGTTCTTTTTTATTTCCGTATAGTAATACCCGAAGGGACCACCGGGTCAGTCATTTCTTAGACGGACGTCACGTCCTCTGGACTCAAAATGGGGACCCAGTCTTTCTAGGGGACCTCTTCCTTTGTCGTTGGATGAGGTCATAAGAATGAACCCTTTAGGGTCCCTGTCTCCTAGGACCGTCCGAATCGCTAATTTGGTGGTGGTATATGTAATATTTCCTCCTTTATTTTGACAAATGTTGAACTCTACTGTACTAATATACTCCAAATATTCTAATATTCTTTTGGGTTTCTGAGATTTTTATTTTGTAAAGGATTGTGATATTTTACTGAGATTGTTCCACCATCCTATACTCTAGTTGTCCACTTTTTAGTTATATAAAATAGACCATCGTTACTGTTAACCTTTGATATCGAAATTATACACATTAAATACATTCCTTTAATTTATGTATTAATAAATGATGTCGAAGTTCTTTTTGCAATCCAAATTTTACGGTACAATCCCCGAAGGGACCACCGAGTCACCCCTTCTTAGGTAGACGGTCGCGTCCTCTACTCAAACTGGGGACTAGACTCTTCTAAGGGGTACGATACCTCGTTGATTCGGGTACGGGGCGTCGATGACTCGGGTACGAGATCTCGAGTACGTGGTGTGGTGTGACTCTTCGGGTAAGTGGTGTTGACCTCTTTTCAGACGTACCGTTGTTTCTGGGTCGTGTCGGTTTTAGTTTATTTATTTATTAAAATTTTTTAAAAAATTCTAAAAATTTTACGAAACAACACAAATATGGATTCATATTGTATACTATCTCGGATATACGACTGTTAACGTTTTGGGGTTACTTTCTTTACGTTCTTCCGGACTTATTTATATTTTTGTATGTCACAGGTACCTAATCTTCTTATTTATATGATTGCTACAGTTAAGAGATGGTTTGATTAGATCTCTAAATTGTTTTAAGGGTCAGTTGTACCGTCGTTCTTAAAAAAATCTATATCTTTTTAAGTAAAAATTTCAAAAAACTCTTCCGCTTCCTGGATCTTATCTTTTAGTTAAAACTTTTTCTTCTTATTTGACTCCCTTAGTATGATTGGTTAAAATGTTGAGTGATCTGTAGATACCACTAATTCTGTCACATCACAACTACTTCTCTATTTAATATCTGTGTGTCTATTCACGTTGGTTCGTATCTCGTGTCTTGGTCTAGAGTGTGGTTTTTTACTGGTTTACTAAAAACTGTTCCAGGGACCCGTTAAGTTACCTTTTTCTATCAAACAAGTTGTTTACCACAACCTAGTTAACCTATAGGTATACGGGGTGTACTTGGAGTTGAACTTGAAGTGTCATATACATTTTGTATTCAGTTTTACGTGGTGTCTATGTTTAAATTTTACATGTTTCTTTATCTATTTAAAGTAGTTCTAAATTTTACAAACGTTATATATGTACATAACTTAATAGTGTGACATATGGAATTTGAATTTTCACTTTCGACGAGTTAGTACAGGTTGAGAAACACTGGGGTACCTGATATGTCAGGTACCTTAAGAGGTCCGGACTTACGACCTCACCCATCGGAAAGGGAAGAGGTCCCCTAGAAGGGTTGGGTCACTAACTCGGGTCCAGAGGACGTAACGTCCGACTAAGAAATGGTTGACTCGGTTTCCCCTTCGGGTTTTTATGACCTCACCCATCGGATAAGGAAGAGGTCGTCTAGAAGGGCTGGGTCCTTAGTTTCGTCACAGAGGACGTAACGTCCGTCTAAGAAATGGTTGACTCGATAGTCCCTTCGACGGAATTTGAATGGTTAAAATATACAGTTAATATAGAGTCATTTCGTCTCTTCAAAAATTTACAAAAAGATTTTTTTCTCTTATGTTTGTGTTCTACACGTTTGGTGTATAGACAGTTTTCAGATAATAAGTCTTATTTCTTAAGGGTTTTGACTTGTCTTTTTTTATTTCGTTAGATTAATCTTTTACCCTTTTTCTGTACATACCTGTAAAGTGGTTTTTCTTATATGTCTACCGTTTATTCTCGTGTCGTAGTCAACACTAATCCATTTACGTTAATTTTGGTATTACTCTATAGTGATATGTGAATGGTCTTACTGTTTTCACTTTTTACCACCACCAAGTAAACGATTCAACACAGGTAGAGAAGTTGGGGTACCTGACGTCGGACGGTCCGAGCAGGCAAGAACCCTAAGAGGTCCTTCTTATGTCCTCACCCAACGGTAAAGGAAGAGGTCCCCTAGAAGAGCTGGGTCCTTAGCTTGGACCCAGAGGACGGAAAGTCCGTCTAAGAGATGGGTGACTCGATGCTCCCTTCTTTACTTTTTATCACTCGTGGTTTACACCTGTCACTACGTCTCTCTGATCTGGTGACATAACGACTACTTTTGCATTCAACCATGTCGGTGGAACCTTTCGCCAAACTATTAAAGAAGTTTTCCATTTACACGTTGGTGAAACAGTAGTTGGTTAATGTGAAAACCCATAAATAGAATCTCTTTACTTTTACATAGTGTATTTTTGACAAATATTTATAAGTATCGTTGAAACAAGTATTATATTATTTTGACCTTTGTCTAAAACAAAAGAACCAGAAGTTTTAGTGAACACTACCATTGACATCGGTACTTTAATTTTCGAACGAGGAACCTTCCTTTCGATACTATTTGGATCTGTCGTATAATTTTTCGATTCGGTAGTGAAACGACTGTTTAAAGACATACCAGTTTCGATACCAAAAAGGTCATCAGTACATGTCTATACTCTCGACCAGGTGTTTCTTTCGACTCATAGTTTCTTGACTACGAAGACTTAACACCATGTCCTCTTCTGAGAACTCTCAGAGAACCTGACGTTCCTTAAGTTTGGTCAGTTAGGATAACCTTTAGTTGGGACTTATAAGAAACATACCTGACTACGACTTCGAGGTCATGAAGTCGGTGGGTTACATTTCTCGGCTGAGTGACCTTTTCTGGGACTACGACCCTTTCTAACTTCTGTTCTCCTCTTCACTCGTCGTCTCCTACTCTACCAGTCTATCGTAGTGACTGAGTCACTTGTGCTTAAACTCGTTTGAGGTCCTCTATCATTTCCTGTCCCTTTGGACCATACAACGTCAGTTACTTCAGCGTTTCTCAACCTGGCTGAATCACTGGATTGTTGTTGTTTTGACTTTTGTCAAATCTACAGGAAGGTACCCACTTAACAATTTGTTTAAATACCGTGTACGTAGAGTACCTTATATGGTGAGTCATTGTTTTTCTTTGTTTTTAACTTGTTTAATAATTTGTCGTCGAACCTACTTATAGGTACTTTAAAACAACTCACCTTTTTTTCATTTAGAATTGTCGATGTGTAACATATTAAGATAAAATACCTTGTTAGAACTTCGTTGTTGTAAATATCTTTATCTTTTCTCTAGTCGTCACTGGTCCCAATTCCTCTCCCATCCTGACCCTCCCCTCACCTATTCCGATGTGTGCTCTCTCGGACCCCACTGTCTTGCCGTGACACAAAACTGATAAAGTACAGTTGTAAGACGAACATATAACTTGTTGTTAAGACGTCCGATAATGGTACCCGAAGGGACGACGGAGTCCGTCATTTCCTGGGCGACATTATACCCTCTGGACCCAGGTTAGGGACCCAGCCCTTCTAGGCGACCTCCTTCCGTACCGTTGGGTGAGGTCATAAGAACAGACCTCTTAGGGTGCCTGTCTCCTCGGACCGCCTGATGTCTCAGACTGTTCTCAGACTGTACTGACTCGCTGGTTCGTGTCGTGTCATGGTAACCGACTGTGGTTCATTTCCCAAACACCCTAAGGAGACGTAATAAAAAACTTTGACATATATTTAGATGTTAATAGAGTTTAAAATTAAATTTTTTTACAATGAGACATTTTCAACTGTCTTACTTGTCTGTTCGACCTCTGACCCCCCTTTTATGAACGTTTTTATACAGTTTGTCGTGGCAGGTAGGTCTCATACTTAAGAGTTACTAGTTGTCATCATATTATTCGTTGAGTTAAAAAAAAAATGACTCGTTTTCTTTAGTGATATCTAAAGTGGTTTCTCCTATATATACTGTATATAAATGTACTTCTACAAGTTGTAGTAATCGGTAGGATTATTCGCATAGTCAAGTCAAGTCAAGTCAGTGAGTCAGCACAGGCTGAGAAACGCTGGGGTACTTAGCGTCGTGTGGTCCGGAGGGACAGGTAGTGGTTGAGGGTCTCAAGTGGGTTTGAGTACAGGTAGTTTAGTCACTACGGTAGGTCGGTAGAGTAGGAGCCAGCAGGGGAAGAGGAGGACGGGGGTTAGGGAGGGGCGTAGTCTCAGAAAAGGTCACTCAGTTGAGAAACGTACTCCACCGGTTTCATGACCTCAAAGTCGAAATTGTAGTAAGGAAGGTTACTTGTGGGTCCTGACTAGAGGAAATCCTACCTGACCAACCTAGAGGAACGTCAGGTTTCCTGAGAGTTCTCAGAAGAGGTTGTGGTGTCAAGTTTTCGTAGTTAAGAAGCCGCGAGTCGAATTACGTTTAATCCCTCCATGTTTACATTTGGTACTACTTTATGATAACACGTGAATAACCACCACTGCCAAATCAACGTCGGCATAGGTTGAGAACGCTGGGGTGCCTGACATCGGACGGTCCGAGGGAACAGGTACCCTAAGAGGTCCGGTCTAATGACCTCACCCAACGGTAAAGGAAGAAGTTAAATACGTGAATAATTTTATCCATTTTATTTTTTATGACTGTTGTCTATGACTGTTCTTACATGTCGTTAGTATTCGTAGTATGAAACGATTACCCTGACAATGTACCATGTCAGGGAGATCTTTTATCAGACCGTCAAAGAAAAAGTTTTTAAAAATAACTTCATATCAACCGAATGTTATAACACAATCAAAGGTGACATGTCGTTCAATTAGTTAATATGTATATGTATATAGGTGAGAAAAAATCTAAGAAAAGGGTATATACAGTAATATCTCATAACTTATCTCAAGAGGTCATCTAGGAATAATCAGTAAATAAAATATATATCGTCACATATATACATTTAGGGTTAGAGGGTTAAACAGGTGAGGGGGGTTGGTATTCGAATAAAAGATGTAGACACTGAGATAAAGACAAAACATTTATTCAAGTAAACACGGTATAAAATCTAAGGTGTATGTTCACCACAATATATCATGAACAGAAAGAAAAAGACCGAATGAATCATACTAGTAGAGATCCAGTCAGGTACAACGACGTTTACCGATACGGGTCCTCACCCTAACGACCTAGTATACCGTTGGGATAAAAATCGAAAAATTCCTTGGAGGTATAACAAGAGGTATCGCCAACATGGTCAAATGAAAGGGTGGTTGTCACATCCTCTCAAGGGAAAAGAGATGTGAGAGACACACCTCCAAAAAAACTATTACCGGTAAGATTGACCGTACTCCATATGGAGTAACATCAAAAATAAACGTAAAGAGACTATTAATCACTAAACTCGTAGAAAAACGAACGAAAAATGGTAGACATACACCAGAAATTTCTTTACAGACAAACTTAGAAGACGGATCAAATATTAACCCGACAAACAAGAAAACTGTATCTCGACGTACTCTACAAACATATAAAACCTGTAATTAGGGAACACCCAACGAAGTAAGTGTCTATAAAAGAGGCTCAGACATCCGACAGGAAAACAAAACAAATACCAAAGGAAACGACACGTTTTCGAAAACCTATATTAATACACGGTAAACAAAACAACAACAACAACAAAGGTAATGAGATCCTCTATCTTGGTTTTCTTATAATACACTAAATATAGTTTTGATGACACAAAAGGATATCATCAAAATATCCTGGGTCAGAATGTAAATCCAAATATTAGGTAAACTCAAATAAAAACATATACTACAATCTCATACAAGATTAAAGTAAGAAAATACACATCGACAGACCAAAAGGGTTGTGGTCAATAACTTTTCTGACAGAAAAGAGACATGTAAGAACGGAGAAAACAGTACCTAATTAACTATCATTCTCCCGCCCCGAATAAAGATCCGAAAAGTAGAAAAACACGGTCATAGTATGATAAAACTACTGACATCAAACATCATATCAGACTTTAGTCCCGTAGACTAAGGAGGTCGAGACAAAAAGAAAGAGTCCTAACAAAACAGACAAGTCTCGGAACACAAAGGTATATCTAAAATCTTATAAAAACAAGGTTAAGACACTTTTTACGGGAACCATTAAACTATCCCTAACGTAACTTAGACATCTAACAGAACTCATTATATCATTAAAATCGTTATAACTATAAAGGTCATGTTCTCGTATCATATAAGAAGGTATATAAACACAGGAGAGGTCAAAGAAAGTAGTCGTAGAATATCAAAAGTCTCAGAAGACAGAGGAAACCACTCAAATAAGGATTCATAAAATAAGAAAAACTACGTTACCATTTACCTTAACAAAGGAACTAAATAGAAAGACTAGAAAGTAACAATCACATATTCTTACGTTCTCTAAAGACACATAATTAAAACATAGGATGTTTAGATGGTTTAAGTAAATACTCGAGGTCAACAAAAGACCATCTGAGAAATCTCAGAAGATACATATCATAGTACAGTAGACGTTTGTCACTGTCAAAATGAAGAAGAAAAGGTTAAACCTAAGTAAAATAAAGAAAAAGAAAGGACTAAAGACACTGATCCTGAAGGTTTTGACACAACTTATTTTCACCACTGTACCTAAGGAACGGAACAAGGACTAGAATCTCCCTTACGCAAGTCGGAAAGTGGTAACTCTTACTACATCTAACACCCAAACAGTATATACCTGAAATAATACAACTCCATTCATAGGAGATAAGGGTGATAGACCTCTGAAAATAGTATTTACCAACAACTTAAAACAGTTTTTTTTGAAAAGACATAGACAATGACCAGTATACCAAAAATAAGAAGTTAAACAATTACCATATAGTATGACTAGTTAAACGTTTATAACTTATGAACGTAAGACCCCTATTTAGAGTGAAATAGTACTACATAGGAAGTTTACCTAACAACCTAAACCAAACGATCGTAAAACAACTCATTAAAACGTAGATACGAGTAGTAACTGTAACCGGACGTTAAAAGAAAAAACACTATAAAAACAGACCAAAAGTTTAGTATCTTACTAAAAACCTCACAAGGAAGGAGACGTTTAAAAACCTCCTCAAAGTCTTGAGAGGAGATTTACAATTGAGAAGAGTTTTACAAACTATCTAAAGTGGACATTACTCGGGGAGTCAGCACAGGTTGAGTCACTGGGTACCTGACATCGGAGAGTCCGAGGAGACGGTACCTAAAAAGTCCGTTCTTATGATCTCACCCTAATCCGTTCTTATGACCTCGGTCAACCGGAAAGGAGGCAGTCCCATAGAAGGGATGGGTCCCTAGCTTGGACTTAGGGGACGTAGAGGACCCGACCGTCTGTCTAAGAAATGGTGACTTGGTGGACTAAGAGTTTAAGAGTTTATTCCCTCCATGTTTGCACTTGGTACTAATTTATGACAATACATGAATAATCTTACTGATTTTATTTTTTTATGTCTGTTGTGGTCTACGACATTTACGTTCCTTACATTCCGTTGATCTTGAAAGTATGAAAGGATCACCCTGACATTGTACCAAGTCGGAGACCCCGACCGTCAAAGAATACTTCAATTTATACATTGTTGGTATTCTGGATCGTAAACTTAGTAACTCATATAGGGTCTCTTTATTTTTACATACAAGTTTGTGGATATGTGATTGAAAATATCATCGTCACAAATATTAGTGGGGTTTGACCTTTGTTGGGTGACAAGAAATGGTTCACTTACCTATTTTTTTAACACCATGTCGGCATATTATTTTATTATGAGTAATTACTTTTTCTTGTTTGATACTTATATTCGTTGTTGACTTTACTTAGAGTTTCCGTAACATGGTTCACTTTCTTCGGTCAGAGTTTTACAATGATATACTAAGATAAATACACTGTAAGAATTTTTATGGTTTGATATCACTATCTCTTGTAATAAACTGTTCCCAATCCGACTCTCCCGAAATCCTCAACCCCTATGATAAGATATAAGTCTAACACCATCATTGATATGTTTAGTCATACACATAATTATAGGTGACTGGACATATGGTTTTCTCAGTTCAAATAAATTACTATTAAACAAATTTCACTTTTTTTTTTATGTGAGGGTCACAGACTATTTAGTAGTAGTCGGAGACAACGGTGGACCAGGTCCTATAGTGGAAGACGGAGAACGTAGTGATATGCTCGGAGGATTGACCAGAGGGTGAGGTCACAAGAACGGACCTTTTAGGGTCCCTGCTCCCCTCGGACCACCCGACGGCAGATACCCCAGTGTGTCTCAGCCTGTGCTGACTTCGCTGAACCGTCGTCGTCGTCGTTGACCAGAGGGATGACGGAGAAAGTTTATATATAGTCTATTACAGAGAAAAGATGAGGTCTCGGAAGTGACCGAGGGTCAAAGAGAGCCGTATTTTGGACTTCAGAAGTGGTGACGGAGCTACCGACAACTCAGGGACCCCCTTGAGACCCCCTGGAGACACTGGAGAGGAAGACTCAGGAGGAGTGAGTGACACAAGGTCTACGTGATCGATACAACTACGAGTAACTCGTGTGGTTTGGAATCGTGACCGACAAGGAAGACGGACCTTATAGGAGAGAGGTTTATTGGCGTACCGAGGGAAGGAGTGAAGTAGGATAAGAAACGACTTTACGGTAGAAGTTTCACACGTTGGCTGAGACTGGTGAGGTAAATTTTACTGTAGAGGGGGATGTAGGAGGGGAAGCTAAATGTCGAATGATAAAGAGGTGTCGTGAATAGTAGAAGATTGTATGTCATAATAAATAATCCATTATGTGAGTCAAAGACAGTGGGGGTCGTCTCTGTGAGTCTCCATATTTCAGGTACTCCTGTCCTGAAAAAACGTGGAAGTTACTGACCGTATATCTCCGCACAGTCATGTGTAAACACCTTACTTATTCACTTCCTCCCTCTTTTTCTCCCTTCCTCCCCCTCTTTTCCAATTAAACAATAATAGGTACACTCTTTTCCCTCTCCTGTTCCTCCCGTAGTGGTTTTCTGCTGAGTCGCTACCGGTCATTTGATCTCGTCACACTTACGAGTCTCCCGTCCTCTTTTCCCGTTCCGGTCTCACCCGAGACCCTTAGTCGGAATTTACGGTACTTAAACCAGGAGTCCACCTTTCGTAAATTCACTGACTCTTTGTATTACTACAAACATCTCTCAGTTAACCAACTCCCGACACTCGAACAATTTTTTCGATTAACACTAGATCAATAATTCGTTTTCACTACTGGACTTGATTCTCACACCACCCTAGTTGTTGTGGTTCCCCGTGCAAGGTCTTAGGAATTGTCCTTGTCATCCTGAAGATAATTTACAACCTTCCTATTCTTTAACTCCTACGTGGGGGAAGGGTAGGAGGGGTGGGTGGTTTAAAAAGAAACACGGAGATCCTTCTTCTCGTGTCCAAAAATTGTTTTCTCCTACTCAGGTCCTCGTTTACTGAACATCAATTATGTGTGGTGAGAAAAGGTAGAGTCGCGGGAGTAGGTAACCCTAACAATACAGATCTCATGGGAAGAATAAGTAGAAAGACTGAGGATTAAATCGAAAGTTAAGTGTCTGGGACTGAGTCGAATATCTATAATATTTTTTATATGGGTTTCTAAAACTTTGATAGACTTTTCTGTTCTACAATCCTTGACTATTACTTCAATAACGTACTGAATACCTCTACCCCTAACTAGGGGAAATTTTTCGTCTGTAAAAGGCATGGTCGTCCTCTAAAGACAGGGTCTTTACAATAACATTACATTCACCGAGCATTCCGAGTATGACAATATTACTCAAATGTGTCCCACGTGACCCCAATATTTTTATTTTTGTAATCGAAAAACGTGACAGTTACGGTTTACATTTATGTCACTAAGATACACAACGGAAGTATAAACGGGAACTCTTTCAAAAGTCGGGTGAAAACGGAGACAAAAGAGTAGTTTTCCCGGTTTTACGAGAGAGTCCCGATAATGTCAAGGTTTTTAACCCTTAAAAAGAAGAAAGAAACACTTCTCAGTCAATCTCGTCCGTAACACGTATGAAGTGTCTACCTTTTGGTTCCGAGTTCTCCTACGAAGGGAAACTTGTTCTAGGGTGGAGGGGTGATACGACTATGGACAAGGGTACTCGATGGGTTATAGGTTGATAACGTTGTAATTTTTGTTAGTACAAAAATTCTGATATTCCTATTTAAATAAAATACTATTAAAACTTAAAACAGTCGTGTGTGTGTGTGTTTGGGGTTTCAAAAATAAAAGAGAAAACGTCCATTTTATTTAAATTCAGTCCGGACCCCCCCCACCCGTCAAGAAAGAAAAAAACCGATAACATTTCATTACCTTTCACTGATTGAGTCTAAATTGACGACACTTCAAAACCTGAAGATATTCTTTATTATTTCACTTAATCCACCAAAAAAAATCTATAAATACACTTCCTCCTACAATTTTTCTAACTTTTTCTTACGGTTTATACTTTTTTACAATATTTGATAATAACTCAATCTTTGATTACAGTAATAAATTTTTTTATTAACTGAACAGTATATCTCGTTTCATACAGTCCTTTTCTTTTTGTTTCTAACATATAATTGTATATACACACCTTAGATCTTTTTTTACCATGACTACTTGGATAAAAGTCCCGTTCTTATCTCTGTCTGGATTTCTTACCCGAACACCGGTGTCGTCGTTTACGTCAACCCTACTTATCTTTCTCATCGGAACTACATATATGTGGTGGTACACACTTTATCTATTTACCAACCTTCGACGGTTTCTCATGTGCCTCGAGTTGAACCACGAGACACTACTGGATTTCCTCAGTTACCCCTCTCCAACCTCCTTTATTTTAAAAAGTTTGATATTTAATAAATTTCTTTATCTCAACATGTACAATGTAAAATTTTTGAATTTAGACTAAATTTTTTTGTCAAAATATTACTTCACATTATATCATTGTCTTTGTTTTGGTATCTAGGTCCTTCGAGTCTCTTGTGATACGTCCTTTTATGGATTTTGAGACGTGAATCCGTGTCGTGTAAACCTGATTTATTTTAATACCTGTTTCTCTTCTAGAATTTCCTTCGGTCTTCCCCCAATTTTTTTTTGTTGTGGAATGGATATCACGTTGTTCCTATTCTGAAAGAGAGTTCGAAAGAGAGTCTTTACGTACGTTTTTTTCTCTTTTTTTGTGGTTGGATCTTAAGATGTAGGTCACTTTAGGAAGTTTTCACTTCCTTTTTATGAAAGTGTCTGTTTTTAACTTCCTAAAACAGTGGTTATCCAGACGGACTGTTCTTTACAAATTTTTTATTTTTAAGAGGTCTCTCTTCCTTTTACTATTCCAGTCTTTGTCTAGATGTCTTTCTTTCTTTCTGACAGTCACTTCTTTATTCATTTTCTTGAGGAACGAAGGAAGGGGAATCCATAACCTCGGGAAGAGTCGTGGGTCTAAGGAGATACGTGTGACTTTATCAAATCTGTGTTCGTACTACCTAACAACGTGGATTTAAAAAAAAAAAAACGAAAGAACGGGGTGTCAACGTTAGAGACGGAAATTTCTATGTCCTTATCTGTATCGTCCGATAGACCTCAGTACCTTTCCTCCTTAGCTAACGTTTCTTTGACCTGTTTTGACACTCATTCTTTACTTTTATACTACTTCCGATAGTAGGAGAATTGGAATATCTACAATTACTATGTGAAATAACACAGAATGTGGTACCTTGTAAAAGTATATCCTAGTACTACTGTCAATTCAACACAGTAGTGAAGCTCTGCTTAGTAAGTCTCAATCCCTTCTTCTTAATTCAAAATTCACATCTAAAATACTCGAGAAATTTTTGGTTTTTAATTTTGTCAAAAAATTTGATATTTACGTTTCTCGTTACTTCGTAGTATATCCAAAAGTAAAGATATATTCCTTTTATGGTCAAACGATATTGAACGTATTTCTCTTTCGAGGAACCCCAAGGGAGGGAAAAGAATTCTCAATTTTCAAAGAACTCTGGTTTTTTCACTCTTTCGGTGACACAAAATCGGGATCGAAACTCTCTGGGTAAAGAACGGTAGGTACTGGAGTCTTTCTCGGTAAAAATACCTTAGGGTTCGTGGATATGTATAGGGACCGACCCGGATTCAGAAACCATAAAGATCGAGTCCTTCACCCAAAACCTACTGGACTCCCTGAAAGTTGTCAAAATCCCAAAAAAGGGGAGAAACCAAAAAAACAGATACAATAAAAGAAATAAGGAGGTGGAAAAAAAAAAGAAATAAAAGAAAAAATAAATTTCTTGAAGTGACTCCATACTAACTGTATGTTTTCCAACACACATAAATTACAAGTGTTGGACTACTCAAACCCATCTCGTATATAGGTGCTCCCCTCTTTTTGATATTTACCCCAAATGAATTAATGTAAATATATTTGTCATAAGTGATGTCGTGGTTATTACACTATTCTAGTTCTAAGGAAAAGATTTCTTAGGTTACAGTACTGATGACACAAGGATGTCAAGAGAACCTTACCTGAAGAACAAAAACGTGCGAAGTTAAACGGAATTTCCACAAGACTTCAGAGCTAGTATGGAAGGCAAGATAACGAAGAAGGATAAAGAACTTCCTGAGGGAGGGAGGGTCTCGGTAATTGGGAGCACAAGGGTTGACCCGGACAACAAAATCCAGACGACGTGTCAATAGTAAAATCTGCTTTTTACAGAGATGAGAGTTTAACTTAATTAACAAGGAGTTTCGAAGAACCGTCAATAACGACGTTTTTACGACGGACTGTTCATTGGGACTTTAGAGTCACCGTTGTTGTCTGTAAATGACGAGAGTGAAACGAAGTCTTACACCCAACTTAAGTACTGACGAGGCACACAGAAAGTACACCCCGGTCGTCGATAGACCCCGCACGAGAAACGTATCTTCTACTTTCTTCTCTCTCTTTCTGTTCGGTTTATTCATATAGCTTTCGGAGACGAGTACATTATAGGTGGTCACAAGGTAATCGGTTTCGTTTAGTGTACCCGTTGGGGTCGTAGTTTCCTCGTCCTTTTGTATCCGTACTTACATATACAGTCACTGTCCCTACTACACTTGTTGTCCTTCGTTATCAGGTCGGGTGGTATCCTTGTATAGGGAGTAGTGAGTCGACAAAAAGATCCTTGTAGGATTCTTTTCCATGTACCTTACACAGAGTTTTACATAAGACCGACACCATGGATATGTGTTACCTCATAATGAGTCGGTAATTTTTCTTACGTAAACTTAGTCAAGAGTACTCCACCTAATTTGACGTCGGGTAATATGTCTCACTTCATTCAGTCCTTTTTTTTGTAGTTATGTCATATGATTGTGTATATATACCTTAAATCTTTCTACTATTGTTACTGAGATATACCCTCTGGCGTTTTCTCTGCGTCTACATATCATGTTAGAAAACCCGAGACACCCTCTTCCGCTCCCACCCTACCAAACTCTCTTATCGTAACTTTGTACATATAATGGCATATACTTTGTCTAGCGGTCAGGTCCAAGGTACGTACTCTGTCCCACGAGTCCCGACCACATGACCCTACTGGGACTCCCTACGCTACCCCTCCCTTCTCCCACCCCCCAAGTCCTACCCCTTGTGTACACGTGGGTACCGACTAAGTACAGTTACATACCGTTTTGGTTATATTATAACATTTCATTAATCGGAGGTTAATTTTATTTATTAAAAATTTTCTTTTATTTATTTTGTCTTTATGTGTTATTTAAGGTTTATTTTTTTTTTTTTCTTTTACATAAGACAGGAGGATGGATTACCTATTTTACGGAACTCTCAGAACGAGGTAACAGAAGGTCATGGGTCTCGACGATCACTCTTCGAAGACCGGTCCTCAATGAAACATCCACGGGGAAAGATAGAGAGAGGTGTGAGAGAAATTGGGACTGTAAAATTTTGTGGAGTTACTCTGTCTATATCTATTACAAAGGAAATAGTAACGGTCCGACATCAAAGAGAGGTTGACTGTCTGGATTGTTTAGAAGGGTAAAGTAAAGTGTCGAGTAAGGACTGGAGGACACGTAGTTTACAAAGATTCATACCCCTGGAAATGGGGAGATCCAAATCATGTCATATCCAACGGTGAAAGAAGTTATAGGAAGTAATCGAAAGATATAAAGTCTGAGGAACTTAGGAGAACAGGTGACTCCTAGGAACAGAGTGAGAGAAGTACAACACATCAGTCTCGGGAATTTTGTAACAAGACGACAACAATAAAATCACCCCAGAATCCTCCCTCTTCATTATTTGTACCGTGTGACTCCAGTACTACAACTAAGTGATCAGAGTTATAAAATAAAAAGACTTGTGAAAAATGTAAATTTATATCTGATCTCAATAGTTCCCCTGTAAAGTACGTTCCTACCCGTGTCATTTTTGTCTTTACCATTCCTGGATTGTTTTCGTTTTCTTTACTTATTCTCGACCGTTCTTATGTGTCTTTTAAATATGTTTTTTTTTTTTTTTTTTTTTTTGGAATGACTGATCCTATTGGTGACATCACACCAGTGAGTGGATCTGGTCTGTAGGACCTTACGCTTCAGTTCACCCGGAATCCTTCGTAATGATGTTTGTTTCGATCACCTCCACTACCTTAAGGTCGACTCGATAAAGTTTAGAATCTTCTACTTCGACAATTTCACGTGAGTTATACAGTCGTTTAAACCTTTTAAGTCGTCACCACTGTCTTTACCTTTTTCAGTCAAAAGTAAGATTAAGGTTTCTTCCTGTTATGGTTTCTTATAAGTTTGATGGTATGTTAATGCAAGTAAAGTGTACGATCGTTCCATTACGAGTTTTAGGACTTTCGATCCGGAGTCGTCATACGCTTGACCCTTGAAGGCTTATATGTTCGACCCAAATCTTGAAGGTGTATATGTTCGTCTCCTTGGTTTTCAGTTTAACGGTTGTAAGTGACTTAGTCTCTCTTTCGTTCCCTTAAGGTCTTTTAGTAGATGAGGAAGAAACTGATGTGATTTCGGAAACTGACACACCTAGTGTTGACACTTTTTAAGATTTTTCTCTACCCTTATGGTCTGGTGGTATTGACAGAGGATTCTTTGGACGTCCGTCCAGTTCTTCCTTGTCAATCTTGGTCTTTAGTCCGTACGTTGTTACCTGACCAAGTTTTAACCCTTACTTCATACTGTTCGGATATATGACAGTGGGACGAATAAATTGAATACACGTCTCATGGGGTGCACTTTACGACCCGACCTACTTAGTGTTCGACCTTAGTTCTAACGACCCTCTTTATAGTTGTTAGAGTTTATACGGCTTTCACCTCTCCTTGATTTCTCGGAGAACTACTCCCACTCTCCTCTTACTTTTTCGACCGAGTTTTGAGTTGTAAGTTTTTAGATTCTAGTACCGTAGACCAAAGTAGTGAAGTACCGTTTATCTTCTCCTTTTCAACTTTGTCACTGTCTAAAATAAAACCCCTCGAGGTTCTAGGGACACCTGTTACTGATATCGATACTTTAATTAAAAATAAAATAAAAGGGACTAAATTTAAATTTATTGGTGTACACCGATCGTTGAGGAAATATCCTGTTACATCGTACCTAGATCTTAGAATAATTTACGTGTCTTACTTTTTATACAAAAATCCGTATATAGTTAATATATTTCTTTCAATATGCACTTTCTCTCTATATACATTCTTTAGAATGTTCTATATACCCTTTAGATTTCAATACAAATACTGAATATCGTTCCTTATATGAACAAGGGAGTCATTTATAAAGTTCCTGTGTATGGTATATATTTCGTGATACGGTCCAAGGTCCCAATGTTTTTACGTCTGTGTGTTTCGTGGACAGGGGTTCCTATACGGTCAGATGATTCCTTAGTGTGAACGTCCGGTTGGTCGTTTATGTTAGTCTCCTGACGGAATGGACGGATACGACCCTCACTTTCCTCTCACCAGGTAATCGGTCCTTCATTACAAACTCAGAACTGAGTTTCGACTCTACTTACTCGTCCTGTAAAGTCTGTGTCCCGTGTCGTTCTCATGTGCGTGCCTCTGACCGTCCAAGGTTTTAGTCCTGTTCTCTAACGAGATACAGGCCAAGATTGACAAAGAAGAACTGGACGAATGTCAAAAGAGTCCTCTGTACACTACACCAAACTATAAGGACGGAGTAATTCTTAAAAGGTGTCAAACGACACTAAGTGTGTCAGTTTCCGGAATCGTATCAGTTACTTCGTCTTCATCTACGAAAAGACTTTAAGGAACCGAAAAAGGTACTAGGTTGGTTACAACCGTTAAACTAGAGACCAAGAAGACGGAAAAGATTTAGGTCGAACATGTAGACCTTAAAGAGCCAAGTATATGACGATTTCGGATCGAACTTCCTAAAACTCGTACTGGAACAGTTGCACCTTACTCGTGTTAACATACCATCAAACTTATAAATGTGTTGTATCACTAAGTTATAAAGATATATAAAGTTTTACTAGTGGTATTCAGATCAATAGTAGACAGTAGTATGGTTATTCGATGTATTAATAATTGCTATAAAGGGTGTTACATGTAAAGTATCGATACTGAGTAAATAAAACATTGACCTTCAAACATGGAGGATTAGAGGGAGTCGATAAAGAAAGGAGAAGGATGAGGAGAGGGGAAACCGTTGACAAAAAAGAGACATAGAGACTGAGACAAAGACAACCCAATATAAACAAGTAAAAACAGAAAATCTAAGGTGTATATTCATTTTAGTATGTCATAAAAAGAAAGAGACTGAATGAAACGTATTATACGAGATCCGGGTAGGTGTGACAACGTTTCCCAAAGAAAAACACGGAGTCATGACAAGGCAAAACATACACACAGAGACACACACATACATATATAGAAGAAATAGGTAGGCAGATGACTACCCGTGAATCCAAAGAAGGTATAGAACCGATACTATTTATTTGTGACCCCACGTATGTGGAAAAACTTAAGTACAAAAACAAAAGAAACCTATTTATCGGTCTTCACCTTAGGGACCTAATCCTTAAGAAAAACTCATCGACCACTTTTTTTATGCAAAATTGGGACGTAGGTAACCTTACTCTTGTTT
The DNA here is from genome assembly GCA_006410555.1 of Capra ibex. NCBI lineage: Eukaryota > Metazoa > Chordata > Mammalia > Artiodactyla > Bovidae > Capra > Capra ibex. Next base: position 2,473,895 of record SJYO01010515.1, on the reverse strand, counting down.
AAGGATTAAGCTCTGGAAAGTGAGTTATTTGTGTAAATTTTACGACTACTTACAGCATGATGTCTGAAGACGTCGAGGTCTTTTGGGTCGTACGTTGACGTCTTCTTCTCTTCAGTAAGGTTAACGAGAACGTAAAAGGTTATTTAGTGTTTACACGAAGACAATTAATAGACAACTGTCCGTGTAGATTAGTGGAATAGACGGAAAGTTCAAATGTTAAACATGAGTAAAGGTAGCCTTGATAAACTTCAGATTCTTTAAACTCGTAAAACCTTTTAATCAAGGAGATTTGTCAATGAAAAGGGACTCTTAAATCACGGTATGATCGGTGTCTCTCACCATCCAAAACCGGATTCAGAAGATCCCTCTCCGTCCCTTACCTCTTCTTTAGATCGGGTTCTAAAGATATTCGAAGTTTAAAGAGACTTTGTTCTGTATTGTTTCATGTTTCATAGTAAGGGACTGGGAAATTTGTGTGTACGTGTGTGTGTTTAGTGATTTTATAAGAGTTAATCTGAGTCACTTTTATTTCAGGACCCAATTGTGTCACTCAAAATTTTTTATTATTTTTTTATGAATGGTTTCACGGTACTGGGGTAGAATAACAACTCAAGTCGAAAAGGTAAGATTTACGGATAAAAGACAAATATTGAATGAGGTTTTACAAGGAAAACTGGAAACCCAGACTATAAAAAGAACGGAGTAGAGTTAGGTTTCCGCTTAAATAAACGTTAAACTTGATTTAGACAAGTCAATAAAGTCAATGACCCTCAAACTTCTTTTACCGACGAAACACGAAAGTCTCTAACAAGTGTAAGACAAGGTACAAACTTACCGAATTTTACTGAAACAAAACTTCGATATCTTAACCTTACCGACATGACTTCTAGGTTAAACTTTCCTCGACCAATTCTTTAAACCTGATTTCTTCGTCTTTACCACTCCGAGGTATCGTATATTCATGCACCTTTGTTTACGTGTCGGAGGGTGTAGTCGACAGAACGTGTACGTACATTGTCATCAGTGTTCTCTCCAGTTTTGGATGGGAGGTTTATAGTCAAATTCCACGTACAGACTGAAAATTTCTAAACTGTGTTATTACAGTGTCAAAGATGTTTCCTGTAGTAGTATACGTTCCTTGTAGGTACACTAAAAACGATCTTGAACCTCTTATACCACGTTTTATGTGATGGGCCCGAACTTACGAGACCTAAGATCGAGTCCAAAAGAAGAGTGCAAATAAATCCTGAGATTCAACCGGAGACCAGAAAAAAGTAGTAAGACAGATGTTTTACTTTCTCCTGGACTATACGTTCGCACGGGGTTTCTTAATTGGTATGGTAGGTACAAAAAATTCCCGTAAGGAAAATTATTTATCGAAATAAAAGTGGATGAGTGTTGGTCCGGGACACGATTGATTACGACACCCATACTTCTCTCTATTCTGTTTCTACAGACGAGTCCTTTAAAGGACTTATATCTTTTCCGACTACTTCACATTGTCATATCTTATTTATATTGTCTCTAATAAAAGTTAATTCTAATAAAACTCACAGGTCGAGAAACGTTTGGGGTACTTGACTTCGGGTAGGGGACAGGCCCCTAAAGAGGTCCGTCCTTATGACCTCACCCAACGGTAAGGGAAGGGGTCCCCTAGAGGGGTTGGGTCCCTAGTTTGGGCCCAGAGGACGTAACGTCCGTCCAAGACTCGGTGGTCTCTGATTTGTTTCACTTTAGCCATATCGGTTGATCTTTGTGCCTCTCATCTGTTTCCGCGTCGAGATCTGTATTCAAGGATATATGGGTTTTACCTTTTTACCAATTAAGTTGTATTAGTTGGGGGAAAGTGGAGGTCAAGTTGGGTCCGGGAGGTCCATTATTTTTATGTTAGATTTCTTCAGTCGTGTGAACGATTTGTTTATGTGAAAATCTTGTTCAAGGAATCAACGAGTCAGTAGGAGAAGGGTTGGTCTGACAATGGAAGTTCGGGAGGATGAGTCCTTAAGACCTCGAGATATTTTTCCCGGGTAGGATGGTCGGGGAGGTCTATTAATATTAAAATTTTTCAATAGGTCAGGGAGGTAGACCTTAATTTGAGATAAGAAGTCTCAAGGTTACGTAAATATGGACGCAGAGGACTTTGTTGATGACGAAAGGGATTTAAAAATTAGTGTCAAAAAAAAGTTTAAAATTTTTAATAACACGTAGAACGTCAGTCACCCATGTAAATGTGCCTCCAAAGAAAAAAAGGTTCTTATACAATACTTTATAATCACCTAGAACACGACTAATTAATTAAGTTTTTTTTAAAACTCGTGAACAATACGTGACCTGAGATGCGATCCGTGAACCCGGTATAGAGTGTAGAAAACTTCCAGACATAGAACACTGTTAAAGTTTTAAATAGCTTACACTCCGTTTAAGTTTCGTCAACCTCTTATAACGAAAATTTTAGACCTAAGTTTTGGAAAATGAATGAAGAACTAAACCTAAAAATATACGTATAATTTTACTGAAAAGTTTTTAAATGTTACTATGGTAAGATTGTTTCACTCCAAAACCTCGACTCTGCGTTACTTGTGTAATGTCACACACGATGCCACTACACCTCGGTGATAGGTGTGTCTACCATAACTAAAAGTAAAGGACACTTCGACTTAGTTGTACAACACCGATTACAGATCATTAAATTACATAACTTATTTTACATGGTAACGAGAGATGACCCCCTATTTTCTAGAATGAAATGACACCATAGGAACACGGGATTTTTGGTGTTGTCTGTATAAATTGTTAGGAATCAATAATTTTTAGTTGGATTCTTTTAAAAGGGATAAAGAGTTTTTTTTTTAAAAAAAAAGAAATTGAGTAAACACAAAAAAATATAATCTCTTCTTCTTTCCGTTCTGTTCACAATTACCTTAAAAGAGAATCCGATTACTCAAAACGTCTATTTTAAGGTAATCACAGTCATAGTATTCTGCAGGTGTTTCATGGACCTTCCCATATACCGTTCTTAGTTGTTCGATTCCGTAACCATGGTTTACCCTACGAGAGGAGAAACCTTAGATACCGTCCCACCCGATTCTCCCCGGGAGGGAAGGACCCGGGGAGAAGTCGGAGGGACGACCCACTGGTCCCGAGGGTGGACTGAGAGACTGACTTCGGTAAGTGACGTCATGGAGAGTGTAGTCGGAGGACACCAAAGCAGAGGAGTAAATAAGTTGTACTCTGTTGATCGGAGTTAGACGGTTGGAGTGTTCTAAAAACACCCGTCATCCCAATTTATTGTACACTTTTGTGAGTATTTTAATATTTCACGTTATGTTTACATGCAGTATGAAATTTACCATAATACCAAAGAGTAATAATTACAAACCTCGTAGCACGAGGTTTTAACGGATGAGGTCACTGGTAGTTTTGATCGTCAGGAAACCTAGACTAACCAGTCACTAAGTCAAAAGACCGACGTCTAGGAGTTACTACCAAAAATTTTCCCGTAGGTTTGACTATTTTGCACTACCCTCTTTCATCTTCATCAAAACATACAACCGGTAAAATAGTGGTAGTCTATCATCAATTGTTAGTGAATTCTCTTAAAACTAAAACGGGTGAGTAAAAGAAGAAGTCTAGAGAGGTCTTTCAGAAAGGAACGATAAAACACTAAGTTTTGACACTCTTCTCCCTTCTGACTTTTCTCCTCTCCGAGAAAACAGATACCCCGTCTTCAAATTGTACTCAGTTTGTTGACTGAGTCACATTTTCGTTTCTCCTAAATTCTTTACAACGACTTCCGATACACAGGAGAAGTCCCCCGAATGATTTATATTCATCCCTCTGACTCGTATAATCTAAAAAAAGTAGAAGGTCCGAAACTGCCGATATGACGACATTCTGACCTGGTGTATCCAGTGTCGAAGTATAGTTGTAAATAAATTGTGACTTGAGTGCGGTCTATTGTATACATTAGTGAGAAATATATAACAGGACGAATTACAAATGAGATCAGAACGTTTTGTACGATGACATGGGTTAAAAAATGTGCTCCTTTGGGTCCGAACTCAAATCTCGGACGGTGTCAGTATGTTTGATCTTACAAAGTTTTGATCCTGAACTTAAAGTCTCTGACTGGAGAGTCAGTGAGTGACATGTTAAGGTACGTTTGATCATGGACGAGGGGTAACCATCTAACATATCCTTTTCCCTGAAACTAGTCGACAGTACTCCCTTTTCTCACCTCTCTTCACCTCAGAAATCAAAGGGAAGAGATTAGTTCAACCACGGAGTTCAAGTCCTTTCGTCTCAATATTGTCGGGAGGAAAGACATCCAATTACCGTTAAAACGATAAATAACAATCTCTTTGCACATAGGTTACCACGTGTGTTTATCGAAAGTTTGATTGTAAACTTTTCTTATGTTCTCGTTTGTTGATGTAAGGGATATCCGTTTTTCCTTCGATGAATGTACTTTAATCCAATAGACTGATATAAATTTCATCCCCGTAAGCGACAATTTCAATAGAAACATTGACCGTCTAATTAAGCATTCATTAGTTTCTTTCACTTTTAACGAGTCAACACAGACTGAGACGTTGGGATACCTGATATGTCAGGTACCTTAAGAGGTCCGGAATTATGACCTCGGAAAGGGAAGAGGTCCCCTCGAAGAGTTGGGTCCCTAGTTTAGGTCCAGAGGACGTAACATCCGTCTAAGAAATGGTTGACTCGATGGTCCCTTCGGGTTCTTATGACCTCACCCATCGGATAGTGGAGAGGTCACCTAGAAGGGTTGGGTCCTTAGTTTGACCCCAGAAGACGTAACGTCCACCTAAGAAATGGTAGACTCGATGGTCTTTTCAATTCTATAATACTAGTTAATTTAGATATCGACATAGACCTACAAAGAGGAAATTGTTTTTACCTTTCTTTAAGGAAAAAAAATTTTAAACATTAATTCATTTAACTATGTGTATTACTACGGTACCCATTTGATAACGACGACGACGACGACGACGACGACGACGACGACGACGACGACGACGACGACGATTCAGCGAAGTCAGCACAGGTTGAGACACGCTGGGGTATCTGCCGTCGGGTGCTCCGAGGGGGCAGGGACCCTAAGAGGTCCGTTCTTGTGACCTNAGAGGAAATTGTTTTTACCTTTCTTTAAGGAAAAAAAAATTTAAACATTAATTCATTTAACTATGTGTATTACTACGGTACCCATTTGATAACGACGACGACGACGACGACGACGACGACGATTCAGCGAAGTCAGCACAGGTTGAGACACGCTGGGGTATCTGCCGTCGGGTGCTCCGAGGGGGCAGGGACCCTAAGAGGTCCGTTCTTGTGACCTCACCCAACGGTAAAGGAGAAGGTTACGTCCTTTCACTTTTCACTTTCACTTCAGCGAGTCAGTACAGGCTGAGAAGCACTGGGGTACCTGATGTCGGATGGTCCGAGGAGGCAGGTACCCCAAAAGGTCCGTTCTCGTGACCTCACCCCACGGTAACGGAAGAGGTCATCTGATAACCCAATCGGTTTTTCAAGTAAGTCCAAAAAGAGTTTCTACAATACCTTTTTGGGTTTGTTTGAAAAACCGGTTGGTGTATATTTGTTTTAATGGTCTATGAATAGACTAAGTATCTATCAGTTATCCGAGTTCAACTAAGACAACAGAAACTTAAGGATTGTCATAGATCATGTGACCGAATGGATATGTCCACTGATAACTTAATTTGTTACTTGTACCTGCCGATTGTCTAATGCTATGTATGTGAATAAGTCCTCTTATACTAAGAAAAATTTAAAATAAAACAAACTCACATCAACGGGATGTTACAACACAAGCGAAGACTGCATGTCGTGGCACTTAGTCGTCGAAACGGATATCTGTATAGGAGAGAAAAAACCGAAAGGAAGGGTAAACCTAGTGGTGTCCCCTGTCTCGTCTCAAGGGACACGAGACGTCAGTGAATAGTAATCGATAGATAAAATATGCAGCACGAGGAAAAGTCAGCGAAGCCAGCACAGGCTGAGACACTGGGATACCTTGCATCGGGTGGTCCGAGGAGACAGGTACCTTAAGAGGTCCGTTCTTATGACCCGCCCAACGGTACGGGGAGAGGTCCCCTGGAACAAGTGGGTCCCTAGTTTGGACCCAGAGGACGTAACTTCCGTCTAAGAAATGACAGACTCGGTGGTCCCTTGAAATATATATCATCACATATTTTAGGGTCGGAGGATGGGGAAGGGGATAACCATAGGTATGGAAACAATGGATACAGACTACAGAGATAAAGACGAAACGTCTATTCAAGTAGAGATAGTGAAAAAATCTAAGGTGTATATAAACAATTATATGGTATAAACAAAAAAAGAAAGACTAAAATGAGACATACTGTCATAGATCCAGGTAGGTACAGAGACGTTTACCGTGTCAAAGTAAGGAAAAATATCCACTCATTACTTACTGGGTCTATTAGTGCTACCCCACTAGTGAGTGGATCTCGGTCTGTAGGACCTTACGATTCAGTTCACCCGGAATCCTTCGTAGTGATACTTGTTTCGATCACCTCCACTACCTTAAGGTAAACTCCATAAAGTTTAGAATTTTCTACTACGACACTTTCACGACGCGAGTTATACGGTCGTTTAAACCTTTTGAGTCGTCACCGGTGTCCTGACCTTTTCAAGTGAAAAGTACGGTCAGGGTTTCTTTCCGTTACGGTTTCTTACGAGTTTGATGGAGTATTATCGTGAGTAGAGTGTACGATCGTTTCATCGTGAGTTTTAAGAGGTTCGGTCCAAGGTTGTCATATACTTGATACTTGAAGGTCTACAAATTCACTCTAAATGTTTTCCGACTCCTTGGTCTCTAGTTTAACGGATGTAGACAACTTAGTAGTTTTTTCCTTGTCTCAAGGTCTTTTTGTAGATGAAGACAAAATAATTGATACGGTTTCAGAAACTGACATACCTAGTGTTATTTGACACTCTTTAAGAAGTTCTCTACCCTTATGGTCTGGTGGACTGGACGAAGGACTCTTTAGACATACGTCTAGTTCTTTGTTATCAATCTTGACCTGTGCCTTGTTGTCTGACCAAGGTTTAGTCCTTTCCTCATGCAGTTCCGACATATAACAGTAGGACGAATAAATTGAACATACGTCTCACGTAGTACTCTTTACGACCTGACCTACTTCGTGTTCGACCTTAGTTCTAACGGTCTTCTTTATAGTTATTGGAGCCTATACGTCTACTGTGGTGTGAATACCGGCTTTCGTTTCTTCTTGACTTCTCGGAGAACTACTTTCACTTTCCCCTCTCACTTTTTCAACCGAATTTTGAGTTGTAAGTCTTTTGATTCTAGTACCGTAGACCAGGGTAGTGAAGTACCGTTTGTGTACCCCTTTGTTACCTTTGACACTGTCTGAAATAAAACCCCCCGAGGTTTTAGTCACACCTAACACTGACGTCGGTACTTTAATTTTCTGCGAACGAGGAACCTTCTTTTCAATACTGGTTGGATCTGTCGTATAATTTTTCGTCTCTGTAATGAAACAGTTGTTTCAGGTAGATCAGTTTCGAAACCAAAAAGGTCATCAGTATATACATACACTTTCAACCTGATATTTCTTTCGACTCGTGGTTTCTTAACTACAAAAACTTGGCACCACAACCTCTTCTGAGAACTCTCAGGGGACCTGTCATTCCTCTAGGTTGGTCAGATAGGATTTCCTTTAGTCAGGACTTATAAGTAACCTTCCTGACTACGACTTCGACTTTGAGATTATGAACCGGTGGACTACGCTTCTTGACTAAGTAAACCTTTCTGGGACTACGACCCTTTCTAACTTCCACCCTCCTCTTCCCATACTGTCTCCTACTCTACCAACCTACCGTAGTGACTGAGTTACCTGCAGTCATACTCATTCGAGACTCTCAACCACTACCTGTCCCATCGGACCGTACGACGTCAGGTACCCCCAGCGTTTCTCAGCCTGTGTTGACTCCCTGACTTGACTTGACTTATAAGGTAACATATATACGTAGTGTAGAAGAAATAGGTAAGGATACGAATTGTAAGGATACAACTATCCGTAAATCCAACGAAGTTACAGACTGATAACATTTATCTCGACGTTGTTTGAAACCCTACGTATATAGAAAAACTTAATACCAAAAGAGGTCCATCTATGGATCCGAACCCTAACGATGTAGTATACCATCAAGGTGAAAATCAAAAATTCCCTCGAAGGTATAACAAGAGATATCACCGACATAGTTAAATATACACATATGTCATGTATATAAAGAAGTCATCTTACACTAAGAACCAATTGACGTTGACGGAAAAACGTTTCCGGTCGACTTAAGATCGGGAGTCACCGATCCGAGTTTAACTATCTGATTTACAAGTTTCTTTTGGAAAATTATGTCGTCTTCAATAATTCGATTTATTTTGTAAAATTTACAAATTTTTAGACATCGTCTCGACAACTCTTCATTTCCTAAAGAAGTCTTCGGTCTTTATTTTATTATTCTCGGTTGTCTCCACTTGTTCGTAATCGCCGTTGAACACGGGACGTCCATGTACGACTCCGAAAGACGACTCTTGGCTCGTCGGTCACATTTCTAGACCAGTCGGGAACCGCACTAGTCGACCTGAAGCCCGTTAGTCTCGAAGGTGATCCAATTAGTGGAGGTAGGTCTACACCGGAGAAGGTCCTGAGACTCCTCCTGATGAGTCTGTGTCGCTCCTCCTGAACGTCTCCTGTTCAGGATAGTACAGTCGGACGGGTGTGGTGACGGACCTGAGCGACTCACCTCGAGTTGTCCTCGACACGTTGGATTGTAGGTGGGGTAGTCGGTTGACGTCTACCTGGTGACACCTATCGTCAAATCTGACATTTCGATAATATCCTCCACTACTAGGGCCACGGATTCCTGGGCACACATGTTTGGTTCTGCGTCGACGAATTCTCAAAACTTAGACCCTTTGATCCGTCTCAGAACACCTTCTGTTTCGAGGCATTCCACGTAGAGTAGGTAGAAGTAAGTGTCTCCGCATCTCAAAAATCTCACAATCAAAGGGCCCCGACGGTATTGTTTACTATTGTTTGACTTACAAGGTCTGTCGTTTTGAAATAAGAGAGTATCAGGACCTAGGGTCTTCGGACTTTAGATAACCGCCCCGGCGCACGGGAGACTTTGGACGGAAAGGACGGAGAACGATGAAGGACCACCGAGGGACGTTATGAATCGTATGAAATCGAACATTGATGTAGTAAGATTAGAGACGGAGGTGTCATTGTACCGGAGGAGACTTGTAGACACAGAGAGACACAGGTGAGAAGAACAGTCCTTTGGTCAGTAACTTAAATGACGGGTGGGAGTAGGTCATACTGGAGTAGAATTAATCAATGTAGACGATTCTAGGATCAAGGTTTATCCAATGTATTACTCCGAGGACCACCCGTACCTGAAAACCCCCCCTATGAATAAGTCGGGTGATGTCTTATATACAGAAGACACGGTCTACACGGGAGAATCGCCGTAATATTGAGTATAGAAAAGTTTCACTGACGATACTATCACGGACTCGTCAAATGTTTAATCTCCTTTCAAGTCAACTTAACGTATATCGGTAAAGTCCGTTTTTCCTTTAGACTAATTTGTCCAACGTTTATAAAGTAAATGTTTAAGAGATAAATTATAGAATTACATGATAATAATTATCATATGTTAAATTATTGGGTGTATAAGTAGTTGTTCACTTGTCTATTTTAACTCCGGTTTGTTATCTAATTTCTGTTGTTATTTGTATTTATTTCGAGTCGGTCCTTCGTTGTCAATCTTGACCTGTACCTTGTTGTCTGACCATGGTTTATCCTTTTCCTCCTGCAGTTCCGACATATAACAGTAGGACGATTAAATTGAAGATACGTCTCATGTAGTACTCTTTGCGACCCGATCTCCTTCGTGTTCGACCTTAGTTCTAACGGTCCTCTTTATAGTTATTGGAGTCTATATGTCTACTGTGGTGGGAATACCGTCTTACACTTCTCCTTGATTTTTCGGAGAACTACTTTCACTTTCACCTCTCGCTTTTTCAACCGAATTTCGAGTTGTAAGTCTTTTGCTTCTAGTACCGTAGGCCAGGGTAGTGAAGTACCCTTTATCTACCCCTTTGTCACAGTCTGAAATAAAAAGACCCGAGGTTTTAGTGACGTCTACCACTGACGTCGGTACTTTAATTTTCTGCGAATGAAGAACCTTCTTTTCAATACTGGTTGGATCTATCGTATAAGTTTTCGTCTGAAACGGCTGATTCCAGGCAGATCAGTTCCGATACCGAAAAGGACACCAGTACATACTGACACTCTCAACCTGACACTTCTTCCGACTCACGGCTTCTTAACTACGAAAACTTCACACCACAACCTCTTCTGAGAACTCTCAGGGAACCTGACGTTCCTCTAGGTTGGACAGGTAAGACTTCCTCTAGTCGGGACCCTAAAGAAACCTTCCTTACTACGATTTCGACTTTGAGGTCATGAAACCGGTGGAGTATACTTCTCAACTGAGTAACCTTTTCTACGACTACGACCCTCCCTAACCCTCGTCCTCCTCTTCCCCTGCTGGCTCCTACTCTACCGACCTACCGTAGTGACTGAACTACCTGCACTCAGACGCACTTGAGGCCCTCAACCACTACCTACCCCCCCGGACCACACGACGCTAAGTACCCCAGTGTTTCTCAGTCTGTGCTGACTCGTTGACTTGACTTGACTATCTGTTGTTGTGTTCAATTAGAGTTTCGGTATTGCATGTCGTTTTTTTGTTTCCAGTGCCTTCGTATGTATATATACACTGAGTCAAATATACTTTAAGTCTTTGAGTACTTTAATTCACTAAATAATAAATTCCTATGTATATATACACCATTACACCACATTGGTCTTTCTTTTCGTTCCCTTGATTATTTTGATAAGTCCTATCACCAATGGAGACTATCGGTTCTTCACTACCCTAATCCTTCCTGAGTACCGTATCCCTTTATGTTTCCGTGACAATACAGTTTAAGTCTCCTTAATAATAAAAAGTCTGATCCACCTCCCATGTAACGACGAGTAAAATAATAAAAATGACATGTAAATGTACTATACGGGAGAAGATATAAACATAGTCTTACACTTTCGGTTGGATTTCTTCCGACAGTAGGTCACTGTCGAAACACAAATAAAAAATTATGGGAGGTATCGACAAAGTTGCATCTCTGACAGAACTATAACAAATATTCTTATTTCCTAATGATATTCACCTTTATCTTAGTACACTCATATTCTTATAGTACTGAGACCCTAAATCTCTTGAGGGTGATTTAGGTCAACGGTAGAGAAACTCTATGACTCGTCACCGACGGTCGATCGTTATCCTATTCCTTTAATTACCCCCACCCCCAACATGAAGTCTCCCTAATCGATTTCCAACATGAAGTCTCCCTGACGTGGTGAAGAACAATAAGTGACGTGTTCATGTCTTGAAGAGTTCGAAGTAGGATAGTTAACGGGTTCAACAGGCAACAGACTTTTACACTCCGTCCGGTCGTTTCTGTCTCTTTCTGGTCAAAATTCCCTTTGATAGGTGTCGTTGAAATTTTTATTGAGACCCGTTTGAACGTAGGTCATCTATTTTTTCAAGACCTCTAGATTACATGTCATATCACTTGTAACAACAACGAGTAAGTGAGTCAGTACAGACTGAGAAACGTTGGGACACCTGACGTCGTGAGGTCCGAAGGGACGGGAAGTGATAGAGGGTCTCAAACGAGTTTGAGTACAGGTAACTCAGTCACTACGGTAGGTTGGTAGAGTAGGAGACAACAGGGGAAGAGGAGGACGGAAGTTAGAAAGGGTCGTAGTCCCAGAAAACATTACTCAGTCAAGAAGTGTAGTCCACCAGTTTCATAACCTCGAAGTCGAAGTCGTAGTCACGAATATTTCTTATAAGTTCTTGACTAAAAGAAATAATAACTGACCATACTAGAGGGACGTCAAGTTCCCTGTGAGTTCTCAGAAGAGGTTGTGATGTCAAGTTTTCGTAGACGAAAGAAATATCGGGTTGAGAGTGTAGGTATGTACTGATGACCTTTTTGGTATCGGAACTGATCTACCTGGAAACAGTCGTTTCTTACAGAGACGAAGAATTATGTGACAGATACAAACGGTGTCGAAAAGAAGGTTCCTCGTTTACAGAAAATTAAAGTACTGACGTCAGTGGTAGACGTCACTAAAACCTCGGGTTCTTTTATTTTAGACAGTGTCAAAGGTAACAAAGGGGTACATAAACGGTACTTCACTACCCTGGTCTACGGTAATAGAATCAAAAACTTACGACTCAAAATTCGGTCGAAAAAGTGAGAGGGTAAAGTGAAAGTAGTTCTCCGAGAATTCAAGGAGAAGTGAAAGACGGTATTCCCACCACAGTAGACGTATAGACTCCAATAACTATAAAAAGGACTCTTAGAACTAAGGGCACACACGCAGTAGGTTGGACCGTAAAGTGTACTACATGAGACACATATTCAATTTATTCGTCCTACTGTTATATGTCGGAACTGTATGAGAAAAGGGTTAAATCTTAGTCAGGCGACAAGGTACAGACCAAGATTAACAACGAAGAAAAAAAATAAAATAAAATAAATAAAAATTAAAAAAATTTATATTTAAATAAATAAAATTAACCTCCGATTAATGAAATGTTATAACATAACCAAAACGGTATGTAGTTGTACTTATACGGTGCCCATATGTGCACAAGGGGTAGGACTTTGGGGGAGGGTTAAGAGAGGGGTATGGTAGAGAGACCCAGTAGGGTCACGTGGTCGGGGTTCGTAGGACATAGTACGTAGCTTGGACCCGACCGTTAAGTAAAGTGTATACTATAATATGTACAAAGTTACGGTAAGAGAGTTTAGTAGGGTGGGAGAGGGAGAGGGTGTCTCAGATTTTCTGACAACTGGATGTATGTCCAAAGAGTCCTCCGTCCATTCCACCAGACCATAATGGTAGAAAAGTCCTCAAAAGGTCAAACAACACTAGGTGTCAGTTTCCGAAATCACAACAGTTACTTCGGTTTCATGTAAAAAAGACCTTAAGAGAACGGAAAAGATACTAGGTTGTCTACAACCGTTAAACTAGAGACCAAGGAGACCGAAAAGATTTAGGTCGAACTGTAGACCTTCAAGAACCAAGTGTACGATAACTTCGGACCGAACCTCCTAAAACTCGTAATGAAACGATCGTACACTTTACTCACGTTAATATGTCATAAACTTGTAAGAAACCGTAACGGGAAGATACCCTAACGTTACTTTTGACTGGAAAAGGTCAGGACACCGGTGACGATTCAAAAGGTTTAAACGACCGTACAACTCTGGACCTTTCCCTAGAATTAATATTGGTGGTGTTTGTTTCTTTATTATTAACACGCTGGACTGTCTCAACGGTTGACTTCGATGTCACCGTTAGTATAATGTTATATATTAACATAACGTACATAGTTTAGTTGTACAACATGCGGAATTTGAATATGTTACAATATACAGTTCATAGAAAGTTAATTTCTTTTTTCGTTTTGAGATCACTCTGATCTTGTCTCTCAGTCCCAGTTTCCTTAGCCAACGAGGAAGAGAACCAGAGTCCCCAGCCCCTCCGTCCACGCCATCTTAATATTTTATTTATTCCGTGTAGAGTTTTATTAAGTACAACAGATTGTTTTGTTACTTCTATTTAATTTTTGTAGATAGGGGGATGATTGTTACGATAAGGGTGTCTGAGTGGGGGGTTGGCTAGAGGTGTCGGGATAATAGACACAAATAATTAAAGTACGTTTGCCATCGTTAAGTGTTATCACGGTACTTTTTATAGACGACGGTCTCACCTCTGCAGATGAAAGTTTGGAACAAATTTTAGTTTAGAAGATCATCGAACCAAAGATAAGTCAAGTTGCATCAAAGAGAGTCCGGTCGTTAGTGTGATTAAACGTACGGGTGGTCACAAATTTGTCCAGGGAATCAAAAGTCACTTACTGGAAGATACATGATAGTCTGAAAACTACGTATTTAATTGACGGGAACAAAACATCCGGACCCCGTCCTCACCTCTCCTAACCGACATCTATGTCTCGACGTATTCGTTTTCTGTTCCGTAATTTTTCGTTGGGAGGTTTTCCCTTTTATTTTCATCACTTTACTTCCTATGTATTGGGGATGAGTCTCGTTCTCGTACACGTGCTTCGGAAAACCAACTCGACGAGGTAGATCCGTCGTTATAAAAAGAGACATCAACCCGGTGGTGGTAAAGGTCTGACTATGGTCACAGGGTTTGTAGTCATTAGTAAATACATACGATTAACTCCCCAGAGTTTCTTTTTTCCCATCGACATGAACTCATCAAATATTAGATTCCCCCTTTTCTATTCTCTGTTTGGTTTCCGTCACACTCTTGGAAGGTCGGTTAGTCGGAGCCCTTGAATTTTGTAATTCATTAAAACGATTCCCGGATGACATGTCGTGTCTCTCGAGATAAGTCGTGGGATATTACCGGACATACCTTCTTCTTAGAAAATTTTTCACCTATACACATGTACAAATTGACTAAGTGAAACGACATTTGGACTTTGATTGTGTTGTAACATTTAGTTGATATAAGGTTATATTTAATTTTTTTTTTTTTGTTGCTCATAAAAATTTGGTAAACGGTAGGTATACAATTCGTTAAAGTAGGGGCACCTAGTTCTCGACATTTTAGTAATAAGCCAGATTGTGGCAATTTCGAGTACCCCTCCTTTGGTCTTGTATAGATGAACGTGTTAGACTTAGACAGAAACACTTAGTATTGATGTTGTTCCTTACGATGAGTTGAGATACGGCACAGTTACTCATCCCTCCTGCTCGTCCGTAGACAAAAAGAGGGCCGGACTAACAAGGTGTGGACCGACATGTCGGACCATCTCTGGTTCCGAAACCTTAGTGTGTTTGAACCAGAGGACCCAAGATACAGACCGAGACGGTAAATCGTCGAGACATTGAAAGTCGTGTACTGAACTGGAGGTTCAAAGTACAAAGAGTAGACATTTTACCTCTATTATTATTGTCTTAAATCGATACACTTTAACGACTACGGTTGGTAAAAACTGATTATGTCTACTGTCAAAATGTACCAAAATGGGTTAATATAGATGGGGTATCCCTATAAACACTCTTAGTTCACTGTATAATATTGTAATAAACTTAAAAGAGATTGGTTATTCTAAAATGAATAAGTAAGATGTCAATTATGCCTTAACCCACCTCTTTACCTTAGACGTAGACACCTCTCGCAAACATACTCATTCGTCTCCAACAGTTTACGAAATGGAAGAGGACAGTTTAAAAGATACACCTCAAGTAAATTGATGGTGGTTCTCTCTAAGAGGAACAACTCAAAATTCTTTAGATCGGAATCGTTGATGATTCCTCACTCTCGTAAGTCTTGAGTCCGACGGTCTCGTTTTATTGACATTATAAAGGAGGTAATCCGACTTAATTCAAGAATCTCAGTCGTCAGAAGTTTAACACCGGAAATTTCTGACTCCCAGACAGACTCCGTGACAGCCTCTCCGGAATCTTTGGTGTGTGTCACCAGATATTCTGTCGACCTAGTCTTGTCCGAGACAAAGAGGTTGTGATTAGTCTGAGATGTCAATCTTCACCCTAGTCTTTGGTTTTCCTCGTTCTTTGTTCGTTGTATTGATTTAGATTCCGTTTTCCTAGGGTGTTGAGCTCTCACAAATTACCAATTCGTCACTGAGGTGCCCTAGGCCAGGATCGTCATTTACCATGAATGTGGTCTGAAAGTGTTATTGAGCCCCTCTCCCATTTCTATTACTTTCCGAAACTTAGATGAATCACAACCGATGTAGAGTCCACGATATACAAAACGATATCACAAAGAGTCTAACGTTCCGGTGAAAGTCAAGGTTTATCGTAAAGGACATCTAAGTCCTTTCACCTGGACGACGAAGGTATCCGACACAGACTTGGGACTCTTCTAATTCGTAGTGGTATTTTATGAGGATTTTTATAAAATCTAAACCGTTTACGTTGGTACAAAAACGGAAGACGTGTCAAAGAGACTTAAAATTAAGACTCCTGTAAAGTTCCTTTTAAACTAAAAGTAAAGAGACTAATTGAACTTGAAGTAAAAAGTATTATAAAAGATTGTCGACGAAATGTCGGTTTTCTCTTTACTCGGAAACCTAGATACTTACTCTTTCAGTATAAAAGGTGTTTTATTCACTTGATTTCAATTAATTTACCGTTGTACAAAAGTTTGAATTTTGAGTATATCTTAACTATGAACCGTTTGAGAATGTGAGAAAGTCGAATAAATTTCTAGGGGATGTCACATGTTTCGGGATATGATATATAACTCAACCATATCTTTTTACTCGTTTTTTTTAACGGGAAGGGAAGTGTTTCGAAGGATGAAGGAACTTTTCCGGTCTCTATGGTTTGATTTTGTTTATATTATTTATCCTTTCTTTACCCTAAGTTTTGTACGTTAACCTCCACGTTTTATACTTTGACGGTTAGTGTTAACCCTCACGGATAAAGGTTCCCGTCAAATAACCTCTTTCGTAGATAAATAAACCAGCGTCTCCTACACACCTCAAATTGTCATTTTAACCCTTACTTTCCGTAGTGTCCGTCTCTAGTTTTTGTGGATTCACACTCTTATCCAAAACATGACCCTCTACACTTTTTTTTAGATAACAACACCGTTCGCATTTCCCACGAACCACACCATTATTTTTACAACTGCACTAACCTGGTCTAATAGTTTCTGACACTTACGGAACGATTCCTTAATCTTGAAAAATTAAATTTATTATCTTAGTAAGTACAAACCCTTGCGTACATTCTTAATTTCTAAAATTTTAAATTTTTTATTTTTTTATTTATTTTAAAATTTTTTTTATTTATTTATTATCTTAGTATTTAGTTCTACCACCTCATTCTCCTGTACCTTGGGGTACAGGGGAACTGTTTGTGTAGTTTGTATATAGATGTGCACCTTACTGAGAGTGTCTTTTGATTGGTTTAGACGTCTCCTTGAGGAGTTGTCGGTTTCAACGTTCTAGTGAGAAGGACAATAGCCTATCCTGTCTTTTCTCTATAGTCCAGCCCTCGACGTGGGGACGCTTCCTAGACATTCCTTCTCTTCCAAGTGTATCCACCCGGGAGTGGGACTCCTCGGTTGTACAGTTCGGTGTTGGACGTGTAGTGTCAGGACGCAGGGACACACCTCCTCTGTTCGGAGGAACTGACGATCTCCTGGTGACCCTGTCTGTCTTCCCGACCACTTCGGATCTGAGGTACGTGCTCCTCACACGTACACGACCGAACGGTCGTTATTTTCGTCGCTCTCGGAATAAGACCTTCGTCGACTGAGCGACGTGAAGGGCAAGTCTTGTCCCACTAGTGACTTCCGCTGAGTGAGGTGTGTCGTCGGACGGGGTTCTAGACTCGGGACCCTTTGCTGGGTCAGGTCAATACGTCCCTGTCCGGTCCCGTAGACCTGACACTAGGTCCGCCCACCGTCAGCGGTCACAGGTACGGGTGTCCTCGTGTGTCACCGGGGAGAGGGTCGTTGTCATGGGGTCGAGGGGGGTCGAAGTATGACGTTGAATCACGATCTCGACCCCGTCTATCCATGACCCCGTTCTGACGGTACCTCTGGTAGGCCTAGAGACCGTCTCCGTGTCGGTCGAGTCAAAGATGTCGGTGGCACGGAGTTCGGGTCGGGGTCGGATGAGGTTTGGTGTCGAGACGTGATCTAGACCCTGTTCGTGGTGGCTTCTTCCCTACACTGGAACCCGACGAAGACTTGACTAGGTGTCTACGGATGTGCCCGTCACGTATCCAAGAGACTCGTGTTCCCGGAGTGAACGATGTCAGCGACGGAGGAACCCCGTCTCGTACGTGAGCTCCCGTTGCCTCGGACCAGGTCAGTAGGGAGTCCCGAAGGCCAGGTTGTCGACCCCACGTCTGGGACGGGGACAGTCCCGTCGCTGTCGGTCCCTCCTCGCGCGTTCAGGACAGAGTGTGAGACGAGTCCGAGAACGAGAAGGTTGTGGTTAGTGTGAAGGGGACACTTCCCTCATTGTCGGCGGTGTGGGACTCC
Source organism: Capra ibex (assembly GCA_006410555.1). Classification (NCBI taxonomy): domain Eukaryota; kingdom Metazoa; phylum Chordata; class Mammalia; order Artiodactyla; family Bovidae; genus Capra; species Capra ibex. The sequence continues at coordinate 2,455,656 of SJYO01010515.1, read as the reverse complement.
TTTCTAGATCACATCCTATTTGACTGGTAACTACACATAAGTTACCCTTCCGACCCCGTCTTCGGATCCCACTGGGAATCCGGAGAGGTACCGATAAGATTCTGTCTCTGTTGGTCTCTTCTCGTCTTAACTTCCTTTTGTAGTCCTGAATTGAAACCTCTTGAACTCGAGGTCCACGATCTATCTATAGATGTTTCCTTACTGTTTTGGGACCAATTACCCGTTCAGATGAGGAGTCTTTTCTCTGGTTTTAATCTCGGTATCTAAACCTGTCCCGTTCTGATTCCATGTACCCGTACTCTCGAGCCGATTTCAAACCACGTAGAGAAATTCAACTATAAGAAAGTTATGGACCAACCAAATCAAACGAGCTCGACGGCACTGTTTCATGACGTCTGACCCACCGAAATAAAAGAGTACTGAGACCTCTGATCTACAGGTTCTAGTTCCACAGTTGACGAAACTACGGAAGACTCCGATGAGAGGAACCAAACATCTACCGGTCGAAGAGGGACACAGGCTTATAACAGAAAGGAGAGGTGTAAAGACACAGGTTTAAATGAGAAGTATATTCCATTCCCGTCGTCATTATAACCTAATCCAGAGTGGAATTACTGTAGCAAAATTGAATTAACGGAGAAATTTCTCGCATAGAGGTTTATATAGTGTAAATCTCCATGACCCCTAACCCTGAAGTTGTATACCTAAACCTCCACCCCTCCCCCGCCACCAACCACTCCACTCTCACCTCCTCCTGTGTTAAGTCGGGCATAACTTCCTTTTCTACCTTGTGACACATCCTTTCCCACTTCTTCCTTTTAGTGTCCACTAGTTACTCATTAAGTCGAATAGAAACAAAATATGGAACGAGTCGTTTCGTTTCATTATTTCTGTTGGGAAATGGGAGGGATCTACTATCAAATTTTAGTAGACAACCACTAACTCGTACTTCCTAACACACTTCTAGAATTATTTTGACTTAGACTGTACTTATATTTACATATATATCAGTAGATATGTATATATATCTATGTATATATGATATATCTATGTATACATGTGATATGTATGTAATATATGTCAGCAGATATATATCCACTGACTTAGTGGATGGTCCATAAGTCCGTGTGATGTGTCGGTCTTATCATTTGCATTGTATGCTTATCTGACTACCTTACTTTACGTCTCGGATCTTTGTCTGTAGACTTACTTACCTTTCAACTATGTACTATTTCCACCGTAGTGTTTAGTCACTACTAAAAATCCTTCTAAGTACCATATCAGATACCTCTCTTTACTTACACATACTATATGTCTTCACTTAAGATCTACCGAATATTTCGAACGGACACTTTCCATTATGATACATTAATTATTTTCTTTTACAACCAAGAAACGTCGGTCGTGTCTAACTACCCGTAAAGACCCCCGTTGACCTAATCAGGACAAAATTTGATAGTAATCCGGAGTGCACACTCGACACGAACGACGACACTGAGACTGGCTCCTTCATTAACCATGGTCCATACCCCGTACTTGAAGGGACCACCGAGTCTGCCACTTCGCAGACAGATGTTACGTCCTCTGGGCCCAAGCTAGGGACTCAACCCTTCTAGGGGACCTCTTCCTTTACTGTTGGGTGAGGTCATGAGAACGGACCTTTTAGGGTACCTACCTCCTCGAACCATCCGACGTCAGGTGCCCCAGCGATGTGCCACCTGTGTTGACTCGGTGAAGTGAAGTGAAGTACCCCCTACTGTTTGTCTGGGAGTCTTGACCTAAGACTCTAACTCAGCGAGGATAGACTTCTGACGTGTCTCACGGTCTCTTTATCTTTCGTGACCATTGGGGGTGGTGTCCGAGTGTCCGTGAGTCTAGCAGTGGTTGTCACCGGAGCTCCCTTCTGTCTCTAGTTCCGTGATACCCATCGTGCCGACACGGTAGATTAGCGATACCACTGTAATCACTAACGATTCTGCAATCCCCACCCCTTTACTGTTGAATGTCGACGAGACCTCTCACATACATTTCTTTTACTCTTTTTATTTCAGAACTTAAAGGTTGGGTTCCGTCAAATCTCTTGTTCTTTCAGAGACACCACGACATATTAACGGAGTAGAGGACATCGACTTTCCGCCTGTACCGACTCTTAGTCCCGCCCCGAACTCTCATTCTCAACCTTAACGATAAAGTAAATTTATATGGTTCGGTGGTCTAGAGAAAACGGTTCTACCCTCTGATCAACCCTTCCTTATCTCGAGAGTAATAACCCCAACCCCTCTCACTTATAAACCTGTTTGTGTCCGTTCCGACTATCGAAATTTATGGGTCTATAGAGTCAGTATGAGTGTCCCCGGAACTAACTTAATCTTGTAGTGGGGTCAGGTAATAGACTCCTGTCATATGACTGACCTAGACTGTTCACCCTTTTTCGTTCTTAGAGTTTCGGAATTATTACACACACACGGTCTCTCCCCATTCATTCGGTTACTTGCAAGTGTCCAGTCGGGATACCCCTTCGAAGACACTCAAGTCACGAGACCTCACATAATCCTATAAAAAAGACTTCTTTGCTGTATGACCACGTGGAACTTGGAAGGGAACACTTAAATTTATGTAAGGAGACGATATAGTGATTCTATGATCTTGTGTCGTCTTTCTTTTCTCATCCACGTATTTATAATTTTTCCCATCGTCAGTTGTCCTATACACAAATTGGGTAAATATCTAACTATTATCGGTCTTTTCATGATATAAGAGATAACCAACCAATCAACAATAGGTAAACACATATCAGGCGTCCTACTTGAATTCAGACACACACAGTCGTTCTCTCTTACTGTTTTACATAAAATTCATTCAACAAGTTTTATGACTTTGAAAGTCATACAACTAGAGGGAATAAACGCGGAAGGAACTCACGAAATTTCCCCCAAGAGACCACCGAGTCTTCCATTTCTTAGACGGACGTTACCCATCCTTTCCAGGGGACCCCCAGTGTCAGTCTGTCGACTCACTGATGTGAAACTGAATTTCACGAAATTCTGGAATGATAAATTTCACTCCAAGAGCTAGTGTCCCTAGTCGTAGTGGACCCTTGAAATTTACCTCCGGGAATCCGGGTGGGTCTCAGAGTCTTGGTCTTAAGACGTGGGTCGGACACACACGTACGTACGGTTCAGTGAAGGCAGTACGGGTCGAGAAACATTAGGATACCTGACATCGGACGTTCCGAGGAGACAGGTGCCCTAAGAGGTCCGTTCCTATGACCTTACCCAACAGTACGGGAGGAGACTCCCTGGAAGATTTAGGTCCCTAGCTTGGTAGAGAGAATACAGAGGACGTAACCGGCCACTTAAGAAATGGGGCTCACGGTGGACTCTTCGGATTCGTGAGTCAGAATCTGGGTGGGTCTGACTTAGTCTTAGTCATTAGATTGTTTTTGGGGTCCTCTAAGAAATGTTTTTAATTTTTTAGATCTTCGGAGTGGGATTTTACACACGAATAAAACATTTTACGTAGTCTATCATCCTTCGGACCCGACACGTAGGAGTGCTCGAAGTCCTTACGACGACAACAGATTCTTCAAAGGTGAACAGTGAAATTCGTTTCGGAATCCGGTAGTGGGTAAACGAAAAGGTACTTTGAAAACCTGATTTTGTTTTTCTTTCTTTCGACTTACTCTTGGTAACTATTTACGATATCTATGACAAGTGTTCAAATAGTAAAAACGTTAAGTAGAGGTTTCTAAGATCGAGAACTGTTTTGTTCACGGAGATCCAGAAGTGCATTCAATGACAGAGACAGATTTCGAGAAAAAGGTGTCGGGGAGGGACGAGAAGACGACCGATTGAGGATGCTCTCGGAGACCAGAGTCAGAATAGTAGACTTATCATAAAGGACTGAAGGGGAGGAGTGGAGTGGGGTGGGAGTCCTGAGTCAATCACCGGTAAGTGCTCGAGGAGGTCACGAGCGGAGATAAGATCTTACCCTGTGTGCCTTCACTTTAGCGGATTTTAGAGAGTCCCATCCTACCGTCAGGGACATATTCGTGTCGCGTGTGTGGATCGGTCTACGAAGAGTCCCCGGACAAGAGAACAATTCGCTCCTTTATTACGCATGTCCTTTCGAACGTGGGTTCTACTATGTTGACCTTAGGCTCGGAGGTTTGGGGCACCCATGATGGGGTGTCACGGAGATCCAATGGAGGATGTATTGGGTCTCATTTGTCTAAAGTTTCGTCTCTACTACTGTATATCGGTAGTTCAAATAAAATACTTCTTTCACGTAGAAAATATATATTAGTATAATCGTAGTGGTACGTCTCAAGGTCATGACAGTTCATTTTTTTCATCACTCTTTATATGTAATCTTTCTTTTCGACGAGAATGTTATTTTATAAACATTCCTTTACTAATATTTCGTGTTATTTCACGGAACTTTCTTTCAGTTTATATATAACATCAGAGGAAGTAACATTTTCTTTTTTTGAGTAAAAGTGAGACAAATTAGTGAATTTGAGAATTTAAATAAAAGTCTATACTTGCTAATACATTCACACTGTCAAGTGTGAACTAGGGAAAACCACGTCCAGTTCTAAAGGAGGTAAAAAAACAAACTTAAATTAACACCATCGGACTTCCGATTTCTTGTATTATTGATAAAGAGAAAGTTAGACCGTATGGATAGAAACGAAAGAGAGAGAGAGAGAGAGAGAGAGAGAGAGAGAGAGTGAGAGAGGGGGAAAAAAAGTTCACATTTACTTTGAGATCGGGTCAATCAAGAACCAGACTAACGGTCTGAAAGGTCATTAGTGTAGTCGCAAAAAAGGTTGTACACCCGTTAAAAGTAATAAAACTAGGTCGTCACTGGAAACCTTAAGGCCTTAGTAAAAGGGAGGGGAAGGACCACGGGGGCCCTCTGAGTCTTCGTGTTTGTAGACTCCATGGAGACCCGTAGAAGTGTAGACAACCGTATCCTCTACTTCCGGTGACACACCATCTTAAAGTCGTTGTCCACAACCTCGAAAACCTTCTCAAGGAACCAAAAACTCCCGACCCGTCTTCGTGATGACCGAGAAACCTTTGTGAATCTTTTGTTTCAATTAGACAAATATGTTTCGAGCGTAACTCTTTGGTGTCATTCGTTAACGATTCATTTTTAGTCCGTCCAAAAACCAAAGTTAAAACATAGTTAAAAGATAGGTCTTTTTGAGTCAAAAAGTCAGACCCCAAAACGGAGGAACGACGTAGAACTTAGGTACTTTATGATAAATAAGTTCCTCATCGAATGAACAAGAATACGGGTCAAAAGTTGTCACATTATGTGTCAACTTTTCAAAAAAGACTCTGATTAATTGGGTCACCTTCAAAAGTGATCCTTGTTACTTTCCCTCACTTATGGTAGATATAATGGACGGAATACCTTCAGAGATCTTAGTAACGAAAAGAAACGAGTGACCATCATTTCTGAGATTTAATATCTTTGTTATCTTCGTGACACAAATTGAGTTTTATAGTGACTTTAGGGTAAAATCCTTTTAGACAAAGAAAGTCTAAAAGAGTCTCTTCATGTTTCACAACGAACCACACGTCAATAGACGGCTATATTTACCATATTTACCTACTAATGAATTTATGCCGAAGAAAATCTTCTCTCAATCTCCTGAAATGTTTTCGTGGTTCGACACGAACGGTATGTCCACTCGGAGAACGTTCATTTATTAAACTGAATTTCCTAACAATCTTTAAAAAGAATAGACCCCTCATTAACGACATAGAGATTAGACGAAAAAAATAAAATCCTAGTCAACCCCGAACGCAGGAAGGTTTATAACATTATAGTCCTTCATAAATTAACCTTACCTTTCCATCGACTCTCACAGCTTTTATTTACAGTAGAAATAGATTTATGATTCTTCATAAGGGAAAGAATAGGAACATTGTACTTCGACTGGTGTTGGATAGAGACTTCGGAACGATATTTATAGTAGCTAAACCTAAAGTTTCGTTACGAGTAGAGTCTTCTAGTGTAAGTTTTGTCGAGGTCAAACGGTCGGGATTACTAGAAATTCTCTACTCAAGGTTGAGTCTATGAGACGTCATGATACTAACTACTGGGGAAAGTAACCCGTGGTGGTTTAGGAAAACGTCTCCTACTCGAAAGCGACTGACGGTTCATCACTCTGTTAGAAACAGAAAAACCAAGTGGGAGAATTCCATCCGAAGTCTACGGACCCCTGACTTGTAAGGAGAATGTGATGGTGTAAGAACGAAGACGAAAGTTCATACACTCACGGATACATGACGTCTAAGATTTCAAAGATAGTCTAGAGATTCGTAAACGGGTCCTCCGAAACGTTTGGAAACACTAGTCTGAAGAAAAAGAGTGAATCACTTTTAAACGACAATTCCTGGTTTTACAGTTTTTTTAAGTCTCGTAAAATAAAGAGAATCATTTCCAAATAGAGTGTGACGGTTTACAATTCGTTCCTGTAAGACTACGATCTCTTCTGGTCCATCCTTACACCTACCAATTCGTTTTTGGGTGGGGGTGGTTTCCTTTTTTAGTAACTTTCGTTGACAGGGTGACTACCCAGGCACCAGGTTTCTGTTTCGGGTATGGTGTCTGTGCATCCGTTCGGTCAGGTTCTCGATATTAGCGTAAAAGGTCAACCGTAAGTCGATCTCGGTACATGAACGTTTAACAAAGGGTTCATAAAAAGAATCGAAACGAAGTGGTAAAACAGTCCTCCCGAGGAAATACAAAGTGTCTTCCCCCCGTAACGTGGTTCTCTCTAATGGTCTGACGTATTCTATCAAATAGGGGAGACAGTTGACTTACAGTTACAAAAGGGGAGAAAGAAGCGGATTGATTCGGTTTACCGGAAATGTAAAGATAATAGGGGTGACAACGACTTAGAAACATAAGTTTCACTTAGACAAAGTTGATTCACGTACTAAAGTCTGGATGACCGTCTAGACTCCATCTTCTTTATCACTTCTGGGTGATTACTACTCCCTTTCATAAGTCTAAAGATACCTTATCTCCACAGTCAGCGAGTCAGCACGGACTGAGAAACGCTGGGGCACCTGACTTCGGGTGGTCCGAGGAGACAGGTACCCTAAAAGGTCCGTTCCTGTGACCTCACCAAACGGCAAAGGAAGAAGGGCTGGGTCCCTAGCTCGAACCTAGAGGACGTGACGTCCGTCTAAGAAAGGGGTGACTCGATGGTCTTCGGGGTACCTTGTCTCCATAGTGATTGTTTATTGTCTAGAACGGAGTTCCTCAGTTCTCCAACGATCTAAAGAGAATAATAAAATTAAAAATGACATTATTAAGTAGGAGTCAATAGATGATTGTTTCACATGAAAATGAGTTTTATAGTGGTAGGCGTCCAAACGTTTCTAATAGAAAAGTCTCATTTTTCTGTGACCGTCATAAAAGGTTTCTACTTATAGAGACAAGGATGTTCCAGAAGATTTTGAATAGTAAGGGTGTAGTTCTTCACCTTGGATTCATAGGAGAAAGGAACTTTAGTTATTTTACACCATCTTCAGACACACTGAGATTCGGATCCAGTCTTTCTTTTAAACAATTGAACTCAATCAAAGTATCTTTTGAACCCTCTATTATACCGGATTATTGAATGTGTGTGTAGAATGTCGTGGTCTAAAAAGGTCAAATATGAGTCGACCGTCGTAGTAGAAGTTCCATCCGTTACGGAAAGACCTAGATCTAGATTAAAGTTAATATAACACGTGTACGACAGGTAGGGATCTTTAAGACAGTGAAAGACCTACGTTCCCTTTTTATCGTAGTGCAGTAAGAGGAGTCATCGATCGCTATTCGAAGCGTTTTAAAAAAAGAACAACGGGAACAGAATGACTGAAACTTTACATAAATAAAAATACATTTCGACTTACATGACTGCGTACGACATGGAACGGAAATCTTTTTCACGTAAACGAACTGTGCCGTCGACGCACGAATGTCGACTGCACAAGAGGACACGTTTGCCCATTAAGGATGTAAAGTGTCTAGGACGGAAGAGTGATTAAACCGTTTCACCCACAAACCCTAACGAAGAAAAATAAATAAATAAAAATAAAAAACCGTGAAACATTTCGAACTCACATTTCTCTCTCTCTTTTATTACGGTTCGACTAAAACTTCTTCGTTTTTAGTTTGGACATTTTTTAAGACATTTCTTAGACGACAATCTATAAGACGGCACGACCGACTGATATGAGACTAATTTACAATATACAATTTCTTTAGGGTCAAATATTGTTGACTTTAATGTCGGTCCTTGAAAATGGAAGAGTAAAAAATATTTCTGTTGTTCTTTAACCAGACCCTGAAATTGTTGGCGGTACGGGAATTACTTCCCACCTACTCTCACACACAATAGATGAACTTATAGTGTAAATAAAATTTGTAGTTCATTCGTTGAGGTTCCAACTCTTCATATTACAAAGAGACTTAACATTTTTACTTATTAACTCATACCGGGTGAAGTAAAATTGGTTAAGTAGGTTTTTCGAGTCCCTCGTCCTTCTTTAAAATAAAACATCCTTTACCCTTAAGATTTGTGCAAGTGGACGAAATCTTATACTGGTGTACCAAAAAACCTATGAATCAGTGAATGACACCTGAAAGATACAAAAATACTACTACCTAAAATAAGTATCAAGAATTCATTTTTATGGAGGTACCAAGAACTTAAAAGGGGGTAAATACTATAAACACAGGAAAGTTTCGTCGAGTCATTAAACACACGTGAATTATGAGAAATGAGATCCATTATTTACGTATTGAGGATATGGTTCGTCCCGGAATAAGTAAAGGAGAAAATTTTTGTAATAGTCATGTTTGATGGGTGTAAGTTAGACGGATGCCAAAACCGTCTCGAACTTTTGTAATACTGAGGTTCTATATGACAATCGAATTATAGACTAGAGTAATTCGATACAACGAAAGATTCGTGTCACATTTGTTTCGTCCTAATAATTGTTGAAGGGACTCAGTATACCATATTAAATAAAAATATCGTCGATCAACAATTTACTCCTATACAGAAATGTATCGTGAATATAAAGTAGTACAGGGTACAGAAGTGACAAGTACTTTTTTTTTTTTTTTGTCAGACGAAAGTTCCTGTACTTTCTTTATCTCTTTTTCTTTTGACACTTCAATTTTTTTGAAGTAAAAATGGAAGTGCAAAGGTTATCATACTTGTCTAAAAAAAAAATTAGGTGTTCAGACATAAAAGTTTTTCAAGAGAGATAAGTAAATGGTACAAAGAACGAACCGTAATTTATGTTTTTATTAAGTCTTAATCTAAAGTTGATATATTTTATATAGTACTAATGTATGTATAAATAACGGTTAAAGATGAATCTATTAATGGCGAAAATCTTACAATTATAATCGTTAACTCGAACCCCGAACTTGATAATTAAAAGAAAGAAAGAAAGAAAGGGATTGGTTCGTTTTACTTTTGAGAAAACACCTACATTGGTTAAAACTGAATCCAAAAGGTCTCGTTTGATGAGGACTCAAACAGAATATGGTGAGTTGAAAAGTAATTGTCTTGAATTTGACCTCCGTCAAGACACGCTACGGCTTATTTTAACTCCGACCAATCCTTGTCTTATACATGGGGAGGGAAAATCAAAATAATGAAAGTGAATCTTTCACCGGCTTTCATTTACTTTTGGTAAAATTTTTAGTTGGTTCACAAAAGGTAAACCTGTAGTACGAAACGACAATGAACCTAAATTTTTTCTGGAAATTTTTATAGTAAACTGGTCTAAATCTATATATAACAGCCTCTTCCGTTACCGTGGGGTGAGGTCATGAGAACGGATCTTTTAGGGTATCTGCCTCCTCGGACCACCCGACGTCAGGTACCCCAGCGATTCTCAGCCTGTGCTGACTCGCTGAAGTGAAAGTGAAAAGTACAAATACGTAACCTCTTCCTTTACCGTTGGGTGAGGTCATAAGAACAGACGTCTTAGGGTCCCTGTCTCCTCGGAACACCCACGGAAGATACCCCAGTGTGTCTCAGTCTGTGCTGACTTCACTGAATCGTCGTCGTCGTCGTCTATATATAACACCTTGTCCACAGATTTCAAAAGACGTGTGAAACTAAAGTCCGCTCTACACCTGATAGTCTTTAATAACTTGAATCGAAGAGATCCTACCGAAGTTCGTCCGATCTGGATAAGGTCCCATCTGTGAGGTCATCGTACACCCTCGATCGATCGTTTTAAGTCCTCTTGTTCTGACACCTCCCTGTGGACCGAACGAAATGTAGTCCGTCATTTTTAATTATAAGTGTTTGTTTGTTCCGGAACCTTCCTGATTTTAGTAGAAGGAACGGAGGAAATACAGTAGTGGAGATTATCCTGAACCTATCACGGAAGGTCTGTTTATGTACAACCGTTACCAATATAACCCTCGTAAATTTATCTCGATAAAAAGTCGTTGATTAACGAAAAGAATCTCGTCACACTCAACGGTGAGTGGGCCGTGTTTGAGGTGATTTACGAAAGAATCTAAGGTTCATCCTTTAGTGTAGACTTAAAAGATACAACAACATATCGTGGATGTAATTGTTAAAACAAGGACTATAATACTGTTACTTACTTCGTTTGGAGAATAGATTGTCACACTTTTAGAACTCTACTTGACAACTAAAAGGTAAATGTAGGTACAAAGGTACTTATACATTGATCGAAATGATAAAAAGACTTTGTTCCTTATCAATTGTAATACTTTAAAATATTTTAGAATACGTTTCAAGAAAGTCTTTAACCAGGGGGGGTGGGGTGACTTTCTCCAAGGGATTTAACGACGGAAGACAGGTAAAATTTTCGAGGCAAACCGTGGCTTTTGTGAATTCTTTTACTGTCTTTTTACTCGTAGTAGTCGTTGAAGTTTCATTCCGGTATGTTAAGGCTTAAACGACGATTTTTAGAAGGTCCAGATTTAGTGTGTGCCTCCATAAAAGGGGGCGTAAAGAGTTTCATTTTTTACGACAACTTCTAGTCGGTCCAAATAATTAAAACGTTAACTAATATGACTAACGTACTTCTAAAGGTAACGTTTTTGTCTAAAAATTCCCGATTTTTATACTGTTAATACGTTCAATGAGTAAATTTCCTTATTCATTGATGTCCAAAAATTCATCGTCTGAAAATTTTGTGTCCCATAGTAAACGGGTGAAGAAAGTGGACGGACTTTAAAGATAAGTAGGAAAACTTTTCCTCTCATCCCCTCCCTCCGTTACGTACGATTTACCATCGTTAGTTCTGGGAAGCTACGTTGTTAAGTTTTTAGAATTTACTACCAGACACCCTCGAAATGTCTATTAATTTTATGTTGTAACAGAACTTTTTAATGGAGGTGTATTAATTTATCTCAGACTAGGGGTCTTCCCCCTTAGTTTTTTAGGAACTCCCAGACTTTCCAGAAGTCTCCGAACCGGTCTAGAAGGAGGTGGTCGTGAAAGGAGGAAGTCAGGGAGGTCGTCAAGAGTTGTCCTCTCCCCCTGACCCGCAAAAGTCAACAGGGTCACTCCCACTCTCCCACAAGCACCATAAATCACGGTTCTCGGTCCCTACGGTTTGTCCATGTGTGTGTGTGTGTGTGTGTGACGGGGTAGGGTTTTCGGACAGGGGAATAGTTTTCTTCTGGAAAACATAAACGAAAGTAGACTGGTCTCACGAGAATCGAGAGTGTCGTTTATACACTTCTCTACTTACTTTAGGGGGAACTTCGATTAAAATTGACTTATTTGTCTTGGAAAATAGTAGTGCCACACGACGACGAAGAGTCTGACCGGACTACAGAGCATCGAGAATTCAAGACATTCCGGTTTCCGAGAACGGACAAAACAAACACCTACCTAGGTAAATTATGGTTTTGGAAACACACCTTAGACAAAGAAATGACTATAGAATAAATGAGCAGTGTGGATCTCACCCTGACTGTACATAATGTACAATTATTTATGTACGAGTTTTCACTAACTCAGTTTCCCTAGGTTACCCTACTGATTATTTCTACGTTTATTAACCCGAGTCGAATCTAGACGACTTACTCTTCGAGGTCCCCAGTTCGGTTTACCTAGACCCTGTTACGGAACGAGATGGTGAATTGACTTACACTGGAATTCGTTCTGTGAAGTAGAGAGACTCAGATTAAATAAGCAATTTGTTTATAAAATCTTACGGATGAGACAAAGTCGCAACACGATGACGACTCCCATACGACTACCCGTTTTGTCATGTTAGGAACGGAAGGACCGCGAGAACCTAGGAATAGAAATTTTACCCTCTCCCACCCTACTTTTGACTCTATCTTCGTACCTTTGTGTATGTTATGGTATACATTGTATCTATCGTTCACCCTTAGACGACACGCTGTGTCCCTCGAGTTGGGGTTCGAGACACTGTTGGATCTCCCCACCCCACCCCACCCCACCCCACCCTCTTCCCTCCCTCTCAGTCCTTCCTCCCCTACCTACCTACCTACATCGATTAAGTACGACTTCATACCGTCTCCGGTCGTGTTATAACATCTCGGTGATAGGAAGTTAATTTTTACTTAGTTTAAATTAATATTTTTTATAACATTTCGTTAATAGGAGGTTATTCTTTATCCTGATTTATTATAGTTATGGATCCCAATCATACGTTCAGTTTACTCTATTTTTACATATAAGTTTTAAATTGTGGTTTCGTAAACACACCTTAAACAAAGAAATAACTATAGGACAAACGTTTCCTTTTTAATAAGGGTGGGAAGTGTGTCGTTTCGAAAGACTTTTGAGAGAGTGGGTTCGTGGTGGGACACAGTCTTCGGTGGATTGAGACGACAGTCAGTTCTTCATTCTGGTCACTCTGTCGAGACAATGTTTTGTAAAACAGAAAAAGGGTAGACTTCAAAATTAATAAGTCCTGAGATGCAAAGCTGACTTCACACCTTAATCATGAATAGTAATATTGTGGTAAGTACTACGAAAAATAAACAACTCACGTGAGTGTACAAGAGTATACTAGAATTAAGTACATTCTATTGGTCTCAACTATAATAAAGTAAAATATTTACGAGTTCCTCGACCACGACAAAACAAGTACCGTAACACCACCCTTCCTTCTGAGATCTAGCACGTGTCCAGAAGGAGACAATCTGACGATCCCTTTCAACGAGTGTCGCCTTTTTAAAGGAGTTTGTGGAAGGGAGAATCATCAAATAATGTGACATGGAATATAAGTCAAGTCAAGTCAGCGAGTCAGCACAGGCTGAGAAACGCTGGGGTACTTATCGTCGAGCGGTCCGGAGGGACAGGTAGTGGTTGTGGGCCTCAAGTGAGTGTGAGTGTAGGTAGCTCAGTCACTACGGTAGGTCGGTAGAGTAGGAGCCAGCAGGGGAAGAGGAGGACGGGGGTTAGGGAGGGTCGTAGTCTCAGAAAAGGTTACTCAGTTGAGAAGCGTACTCCACCGGTTTCATGACCTCAAAGTCGAAATCGTAGTAAGGAAGGTTTCTTTAGGGTCCCGACTAGAGGAAGTCTTACCTGACCAACCTAGAGGAACGTCAAGTTTAAAATCTTTCAAACAATTACTGTTATGGTAAAGTAGAAACTAAGGGTGTGTCACGATTCCTTCCCCAATTTTAAGAGGTTCAGAAGAGACCCGGAGTGGGCTCTAAGATTTAAAGACTATTTGAAGATCCACTACCACTAGGACAACCAAGTACCCAGTGTGGTGATTCTAGACACTTGGTTGTCCCTAGTCGTAGTAGACCCTCGAACAGTCTGTAAATCTTAGAGTCCAAGGTAGAGTAGGTCACCTTAATTTGAGCCGGAAAAGTGGTCTGGTGGATCCAATAAACATACGTACAATTTCAAACTCTACGTGGTAAGATCCTATTTATTGACAGAATGTTCCTTGTGTCCACCTTAGTAACTTATTGGGAACCTTAGGAATCTCACAACTTGATTTGAACACTGATTATGTAATATACTATGGTTGACTATTTATTAGTAAAAAGTACTGATTGGACACTTACCTATAGCTCACTTACTTACTTGCGGATTTGTGGTGTTACTTAAAATTCCACAGAAGTAAAAAAAAGGAGGGGTTTTCATGTCATTTCGTAGTCCTACTTACAAACAAAGCGACGACAATCAGTAGATGAGTGAGGACTGAGGAGGTTCCACCAGGGACCAACGTCTCGAACTTTTATGTTTTAAAGTAAAGATCTCCTACGTGAGCTTGTTGATTAATAAAAGAATTTTGACGTACACCGCGGTCGAAGGAAGAGTATCGGTGATCGTTCCGAATTCTTGGTCTCCGACTTCCTTGCGGTCCTGTCGTTTAAAGAAAACATGGACAGAAGCGCATTCCGTGTCTAATCCAGGTTTCTTCTGAACCTCTTAAAGTCGAGGAAGGAATCATCGAGACACACCCTTAGTTTCTACTTTACCATTACAGTAATTGTTTGACTGTAGGATTTTAGACTTATCAACATTATATTCCATGTTGCACTGTTTAAGGTGGTCCTACCTTTTCTACCTCGTGGGACCATCAAATCTCCTACGCCTCCGACGTGTACGAGACACCGGTCCTCCCGTCCGTCAAAAGTTGTCCTTTACGTAGGAACTCGTCACAGGGACGTGCGACCCTACCTCAGGTCCACTCCTGGGCCGGGGCCCTTGTCGTCGACCCAGACTACCAGTCCTTCCTCCGAGTCACTGGTACCGCACGCGCCAAACCACCCGTCCCCTAACGTCCTTCGAGACAACTATTGTTCATGTCGAGACAGTCCCGGGGGTCTGAGATGTAGGTCTTCACGTCAACTGAGAATGTCGGAGGAATGTCGTGGCGTCTCTACGGCGAGAGTGGGGACGGAGCCACTCCTAACCAAACCCTTGCCCCTGTCAAACCCCTGTCGGCACACGACTACCCCCTCTACGACTCCTCGTTTTCGCTCTTCTTCTCGTCCCCTCAGCTCAGCTAGAATGTAAGGATCGGTTACACGTGAAAGATCTTAAATTTAAGGGATTCAGAGGACGGGTTTTTTTTTTTTTTTTTTTTGAAATCTTTNTTTTTTTTTTTAGAAATCTTTCGACTGGAAACTGTTTCAGGGTCACCGTGAAGTGTGTCTCCCACAAATTTTTCGTAATAGTCCACCCTTACCGAGGCACGGTTCGTCAACCAGGAGGAGACACCGAAGGGACGAGTCCCACAATTTTGTACGCACATACACTACCTAGTCGTAGATTCAAACTGACTTCCTAAGAGTCTACGAAGTACGAGGACCTTTGGCTATCTGTATCTTTTGTATTTAATCTTTTAGACATGATTAAACATCAAAAGCGTATATAAACTAAAAGTCGAATAAGAAATCCTACATTCCAAATACCTCCAAAAAATAAAAATAAAATAAATAAACCGATACAACCCAGAATCAATACCGTACACCCTAGATCAAGGGACTTCTCCCTAGTTTGGGTCCCGGTGGACGTAACCCTCACACCTCAAAATTGGTGACCTGGTGGTCCCTTTAGGGAAAAAAAAAAAAAACAATTATGACACACTGGTACGTCTGACACCGAAGAACAACGTATGGAAAAAGTGTGTGTGGTCTTTTTTACTATAAGACCTAAGACACACAAACACATATAATAAACTCCAAAAAGACGATCCGAGCGGACACTGATAAAGTATTGTGAGTCCTTCCTAGTCCTCTGTATGGATTATTAAAGGGACGAGAGGGAATGGAAGGGTGGGTTAAGGTACGACCCGTCGGAGAAAATCTAGCTTTTTGGCATATGTAAAGTGGTTTCTTTAGTCACGATTGTCTTCGTAGAAATTTAACCAAGAAGAGTCCAAACTAAAGAGTTTTGCCTTTTACCTTTTCAATTGTGAATTCTGGAGTCCGCTGACTCTAAAGACCTCCGGTGTCCTCGTTTAAGTTAATACGAGAGGTGAGGGAGGGTTGGTTCTGGATAAACCGTGACCAATAAAAGGGGTCCTTGACGTAAACTCGTGACTACGGAACCACTATGGTCACAGGTGTCTTTACTCGTCACTCTAAAGTGGATTTAATACAAGTCGGGAGATGGATGAATTTACTCTTTAACACAAGTACACGTCATTTGTACTTTTTTTTTTTTTCTTTCTTTCTTTCTTGTCGAGGTTTCATTCGTAAGATTCGGTACCATAAGTGGGTAGAGAACAAGTTTAGTCTCTGTAAGAATCTTGAGTATAAGTCTGTTTTTTTTCTAAGACTTATAAAATTTGTCATGTAAATTTTAGGTTGAGTTTACCGTTCTGTACTGTACGGGATGACACTTTCACTGTATGAACACCGTATTAGGAATTTTAGATAGTTATAAACCGTATTAGGATTAACGGTAGTCAAGACACCGGTGACAAAGAAATGTTTCAGTTATAAACTCGGTAAAATGAGATTCGCCTCAAAGTCGTTTCCTTATTCTTCATTTCTTAGTAGTAGTGAGCATAAACAAAAGTCAATTTAAAGTATAACAGCCGTTTGACAATAGACACCCGATACCCCTTCATCTCTTTGAGTCACGGGTGTATCGGAGGTAGGAACCAAATCAAGACATATCGTTTTTCTCTTTTTGATCTGTAAAGACTCGACTAAACCAATCGTGAAAGAGAAACACACTGAGTCTTGGAAGGACTATTATAACTAGACATTGAAGATGTCCTCAGACATTAGACATGGATAAAATACTTTTATAGTCAAAGTGTTGAAAAACGTTGGACTATTTCAGAGTCTTAATAACGTACCAATGGGACGGTACACAATTGAGGACCGGTCTATGCCTTCGATTTTTGTATCGAAAAAGTTGAAATTTTGATTATTACGGTGTGTGTATGTGTTTTTACGTATCGAGTACATTTTTTATTCTTGTTAATTACTGTTAATTTTACTTACTAAACAAGGATATTAAAGGAATTTATGAAATGTATTTCTATAGTCCATGTATTTCTTTTAACTCTAAATCCAAAAAGTGAAAGTCTCTTTACCTTTAATAGGATTGGGTTTGTACTTTTGTGAAACCTTAAAGAGTATATTCACTTTAAAGTGACTGAGGACCAAATAAAGAATCGACGAGACAACATGTTTTTATGTTTTTTTTTTTTTTTTTTATCACGTGAGAAGGTATGATGAACACCTTTAGTCATGGACTTTAAGGTAACTGTCATTGAACGGAAGTCCAAAACTTAATACGGGTAGATCTACCTTTCTACCTCTTCCGTTACCGTGGGGAGAGGTCGTGAGAACGGACCTTTTAGGGTACCTGCCTCCTCGGACCATCCGACGTCAGGTACCCCAGTGTGTCTCAGCCTGTACTGACTCGCTGAAGTGAAAGTGAAAAGTGAAAGTACGTGACCTCTTCCTTTACCGTTGGGTGAGGTCACAAGAACGGACCTCTTGGGGTCCCTGCCCCCTCGGACCACCCGACGGTAGATACCCCAGCGTTTCTCAGCCTGGACTGACTTCACTGAATCGTCGTCGTCGTCGTCGTCGTCTACCTCTCTACTTGTCCGTCTTTACGAATTGACTTATAAATTCGGAATGATGTGTCTATTAATTAGAGTTCATCATGTTCTTGAAAGCACAAAGGAAGGAACTAAAACGAAGCCCATAATTGGTGGGTTTTCCATTTTCCGACTTTGGAGAGACCGTTTGTCGACCCGTCGTAAAATGTACTATATTGTTCTTAAAGTGATGAGACTGAAGGTTTTTTAATTTTTCATCTAACGACAACAACCCACGAACCCCGGTAAACCTCATCTTTCTTAAGACGTCGATTAATCTTTACATTGTGTGACTCCTTCGTCTAAGACCGTACCACAGAGAAGTTCTCAATCAGATCTCGACCAAGATTTCTCTCAGACACAACGTCAAATGACTCTGCAACCTCGGGGAACAAACTAGGAATCCGTGTTTGACCACTCTTTTTAGGAATTTCATATTATTATATTTATGATAGGTTTAGTATTAGGATTAGAGTCAAGACTCATTTATTCTGATTAATTATCTTGTCGTATACCTTCTTAACTGTTGACTAACCGTAACAGATGACCAGGGTCTTATTTCATAGAGTACTATTTTAATGGGAATCGACTGTCTGCTATGCTTTCCTGAAGTAAGTCATTTTTCTATCATTAATCGAAACAGGTAATTAGGGTACTTAAAGAAGAAATTAAAATTTATGTTGTAAACCCTTCTCGATCAGTCAGTCGTCACGTTGCTCGTTCCGGACGTATGTGTTTGTTTTAGGTTCTGTGGAACTTTCCTCTAGCCTCCGTCGTCCTCTATCAGGAACTTCGACGGAGTCTTCGAGTAAGAAGTACTCCAGAATCAACCACGACATGAAACCAATTTATGAACGTAGTGAAATAAATTAGGAGTATCAGTGTACTCTCAGTTGACGACAGGGACAAAGAGTATATTTAACGCTTCAGACACGACATAGCCGATCCTGTCGGTTTATTTTGAAGATCAGTATCGGGACTTTCCTCTTTCTCACTTTCCCAATGACCGAGTTAGCCCAGACTGAGACACACTAGGACACCTGGCATCAGACGGTCCGAGGAGACAGGTACCGTAAGAGGTCAGTTCTTATGACCTCACCCAACGGTAAGGGAAGAGGTCCCCTACCTAGAAGGACTGGGTCCCTAGCTTGGACCCAGAGGACGTAACGTGCACCTAAGAAACGGTAAACTCGGTGGTCTCTTCGGGATTTGTCGTAAAAGAGGATCAGACTTCTTCATTTTGTCACAAAAGATCTCGTTCGTTCCGAAGAGACTTAATAATACCTCAACTCTTCTAATGGCAATTCACTTACCCCCGTTGAGAATAAAGTACCTTGAGGACAAACCGAAAACCCTGTGACCTCACCTCTTTACTTATGTTTGTAAGAAGAGGTTGTAGGACTTTTCGTGATTAATGAAGGAGGGAGGAAGTTCTAACGTCGATAGGTTCCCAACTCTAATGATTGTTAACAATCTTCGTCGGACGGACCTAGCTCTGTCATTCATGATTCTGTTTCTATATTCTTCTGGTCCTCCGGGAGTCTGTTGTGCTGTGACCAGGAGCCTGTTCTTCTGTGACCTTGAACGTCTTTCGCACTGAGGAAGCTCTTCTTTTTTTAGCCGTTCTCTATCGAACGAAGAGTAACGAAAGGTGAGTTGGAGGTGAGGAATACTAGCAAATTAGGGAATGCAGTGTCGACCTTCAGTCGAATAGTAACTACCACTTGGGAAGGGTCTTTGCACAACACAAATACGATGTGAAGGACCCGTGGATGATTTCCAGTACATAAAAAAAAAAAAGTTCAATTTTAGAGAAAGAACTAGTGTTTATAGACATACACACACACGTGTAAGAGTTGAACCACATATATGTAGTCTTATCTCTTAAAGTGTCTTGTGCGATCGAGTATTAGGTCAAGGGGTGAGTCCAATAACCGTGAGGGTGGTCACACTGTCCTCCTCAGAAAACGAAGAAATAGTTATACTGTTCTCCTCTCAAACGAACATAACCATAGAAATGAACTTTACTTCACTTTGGGGTGACGAAAATAAAAGAACCATTTTTAGGAATTCTTGGGAGGATAGAAACTGGGGTATGTCTCAGGATATTAGATCAGAGTGAACCCCGTGGTCTTGGAAAATCCGGTAGTGACGACTTTAACCATGACCTTTCCTTTTATTATAGAGAGTCTTTTCAGTCTCTCTGATTGTCCTTTAACACACACCTCTTATAATCTTTCTTTTTCCGACTCTCCCTAAAAACACAAACCAAAATGATCATTAAAATTTCAATTGAGAAACGACAAATATCGTGAGAACAAACGAAAGGAAACTAAGTATAAAAACACTTAGTTGAAATCCTGATTTCTTGACATTTCGGAACGTTTTTATTAACAAAAAGTTTTCTCAAGGAACCGTGAGAAATAAAGTATATGTTCTATGTGGTAGGTTCTCCAAAAACATAGTTACGGATGCTTTATATTTTACTATAACAACCTGAAATGCCTTTGTCGTGATTCCGATTCTTGTCAATTATTATGTTTCATCCCTCCTTTACGAAGGATGAAAATAAATATATATTATGTGCGGATACACTCACGAGTGAGTGAGCTAACACAGTATGAGAAACGCTGGGATACCTGACATCCGGTGGTCCGAGGTGTTACGTACCCTAAGAGGTCCGTTCTTATGACCTCACCCAACGGTACGGGAGGAAGTCCCCTAGAAGGACTGAGTCCCTAGCTTGGGTCCCTAGTGTAGAGGACGTAACCGTCCACCCAAGAAATGGTGATCGCGGTGGACCCTTCGGGTGTATATCATGTCTATAGACAATCAGGAATAAAGATTCATTTAAGGTGCACGTGTAAAGGATTACACATGTTATCAATTTTTTTTTTATCTCCATTTACTAGTCTCTGGTTCTCCTGTCTCCTGTTTTTATTAAAAAGGTTCTTCTCACGATGTTAATTGTGAATTAAACTGAAGTTCGAAAACTCTCTCGTTTTACTTTCCCTTTCTTTTACTCCCAAGTCAAGTCGAGTCAGCGAGTCAGCACAAGTTGAGAAACGTTGGGGTACTTAGCGTCGTGCGGTCCGGAGGGACAGGTAGTGGTTGAGGACCTCAAGTGAATTTGAGTGCAGGTAGCTCAGTCATTACGGTAGGTCGGTAGAGTAGGAGACAACAGGGGAAGAGGAGGACGGGGATTAGGGAGGGTCGTAGTGTCAGAAAAGGTTACTCAGTTGAGAAGTGTACTTCACCGGTTTCATGACCTTAAATTCGAAATCGTAGTAAGGAAGATTTCTTTAGGGTCCTGGCTAGAGGAAATCTTACCTGACCAACCTAGAGAAACGTCAGGTGCCCTGAGAGTTCTCAGAAGAGGTTGTGGTGTCAAGTCTTCGTAGTTAAGAAGCCACGAGTCGGAAGAAGTGTCAGGTTGAGAGTGTAGGTATACACTGGTGACCTTTTTAGTATCAGAACTGATCTGCCTGGAAACGACCGTTTCATTACAGAGACGAAAACTTATACGAGAGATCCAACCAGTATTGAAAGGAAGGTTCCTCATTCGCAGAAAACTAAAGTACCGACGTCAGTGGCAGACGTCACTAAAACTTCGGGGGTTTTTATCAGACTGTGGTAAAGGTGACAAAGGGGTAGATAAAGGGTACTTCACTACCCTGGTCTACGGTACTAGAAGTAAAAGACTTACAACTCGAAATTCGGTTGAAAAAGTGAGAGGTGAAAGTGAAAGTAGTTCTCCGAAAAATCAAGAAAAGTGAAAGACGGTATTCCCACCATACAATATAGTAAGAATAATAGTTCTAATGGTTTTCTTTCTTTACGAAAAGACCGTTATTTACGATCATCTTTAACCAGTGAACCTAAAAATATATACGTAATAAAGTTTCTGGGAATGAATTGAAAGTCATTGAAGTTAACTTTAATATAATATCCTTATCTCGAATTTCTTAGTCTCCTTTCTTTTCAATTGTATAAAAAGAGTCTATATACAAAACATTTAAACAAAAAATATCCATTATCTCTTGTACGTACGTTCTAAAATGATAGGGTTGACTTCACCGTTTCGACTGTAAAACGAGACTTTCGGTTACCCAAACATAAACACGGGTCCTCTCTCAGGGAGGTTAGGTGACTCACCAGAAGTCTCGATTAGATACGTATCCCAGTTTTCAGAGACACAGAGATAGACCTAAATTTCGTCCTTTGTCTTTGGTGAGATCTACAAAGGTCTTTTCCCCCCTAATCGTGTCTTGTGGTGAACTAGTGTGTTATTAACCTTCCTGATCTTTTCGTATTCAGTTCCCTAACGGTGTGCATGAAACCAAAGATCCAGTCGACACTTGGTCTAAAATCCTGTAATGACGATGAAGAGTATGTAAACAACGGTATTTGTACCGACGAAGGGTGTGAACTTCGACGAATGATCCGTCTCTTTACACCTCAGGTCTCGAATCTGCAGTCGATGGTGAGAACGTTTTTCTGTCGGAAGTTGAGGGTAGATGAAGGACTTAGAGAAGGTTCACGTATAGTATTCTGTAGGTCTTAGGATCGACGACTCCTCATATCCTTTATTCTTGCAATAGACATTGGGAAGTCATATCCCCTCTCTCTGTCTTTCATTCTATATTTACCTACGGTTTATGGGATTCTGTCATATGTCGTGCAAGGGGGTCGCTCGTAAATCAGACGTAAATCAGACGGGCGTAGGGACCTGTCCAGAAGTCCACTCTGGGAGTTCAAGACACGGTATCCTGTTACTTCTATGATAAAACAGATCTTTCGCAATTCACACTACAGATGGGGAGAAACCAAGGACTTAGTCAGGACTGACGTCGGCTTTCGTGGACACGACGACGTCGGAAAGAGTAGAAGGGAGAGTTAATCCTTACTCTTTCTACCTGGTGTCACCCGTGCCTACCCGGTCTTGTCCAGTCTTACATAGTCACAACTACTAATCTTCAGACACACCAAGGACTCGACTGGGACGTAGAGGAACCGGGTCCTAAGACCCAGGGTCTTGTCTGGGTCGGAAAGAACCGTTACGACAAAAGATCGTTCACTCAATGTACGAAACTCCTACTTAGGATTATATCTCTTAGTTAGTGAAATTACTTATGTAAATACATAAAAGAATTACTTACTATAAATGATTTCTGTTATAAAAATTTTCTCGAATAGAATTTGATGACAAAAAAACTCATTTCCCGGTTGTCCAAATCACCGAAAAATTTCGGTAAGGTCTCTACACAGAACACAAACGACACCATCTATACTTAGTCGAAAAGAATAGACTCAGTTCAATCAATCGAAACAAATTTCTTTACTGGATATTTGGATCGGAAAAAAAGATGGTAAATGTCAACTACCTTTTAGTAAGAACGGAGGGGACCAAGACTATCCTCTTAACCCTTGTTCTAAACTTCTAGGAACAACAAATTAGTGATTCAGTACAGACTGAGAAACACTGGGGTACCTGACATCGGGCGGTCCGAGGAAACACGTTCAATAAAGGGTCCGTTCTTATGACCTTACTCAACGATAAAGAAAGAGGTCCCCTAGAAGGATTGGGTCCCTATCTTGTATCAAAGGGACGTAACGTCCACCTGAGAAATGGTAGACTCGATGGTCCCTACAGGATGTCAAGTCTATCGAATCTGCGGTATTCACGGGAGTAGACCTTGTCTCATCTTACACTTAGGTAAGATGTATTAGACTTTAGAGTTTACATTTGTAAGTCTCTATGCTGCCCGTCGTGGTCCTGTTCGTGTCACAACTGTCTTCCCTCGTCCCTTTACTTTACAGATCCTTAGTCCAGTTAGCGGGTGTCTTAACTGGGTAGACCACTAATTTTAATAATATGGTGTCTACACTATTATGATTTGGAGAAATAAGTTGTCCTGAAGGGACCACCGAGTCTGCCGCAGACAGGTGTTACGTCCTCATGGACCCAAGCTAGGGACCCAGCCCTTCTAGGGGACCCCTTCCTTTACCGTTAGGTGAGGTCATGATAACGGACCTTTTAGGGTACCTGTCTCCTCGGACCATCCGATGTCTCCGATGTCAGGTGCCCCAGTGTTTCTCAACCTGTGCTGACTCGCTGAAGTGAAAGTGAAATAAGTTATTAAAGGTTAGTTCATATCATCGACCCTAAACCCCTCTAAAAGCTAATAATTACACCGACGTAAGTTTACGTTTAAGAAGATAACTGAATCGAACCATTTTTAGTCTAAGTGGTGTAATGAAAGTCTATGTGACAGACCTTCTCAACGAAAAAACTTTTCGTTCCCTAACGATACAAAATAATTAAAAGAAAATAAAGGTTTAAATTGAATGAATCCAAAAACCTCCTGAAAGAATAGTCTATTTTATCAACGACTGACCCTTTCAATAAAGGGTGTGATGATTCAGAAATCACGTTCCACCGTTTACGACGTACGTTTCAGTGAAGTGAGTACAGGTTGAGAAACGGTGAGGTACCTGATATCTGGTGGTCCGAGGAGACAGGTACCCTAAGAGGTCCGTTCTTATGTCTTCGTCCAACGTCAAAGGATGAGGTCCCTAGAAGGGTTTGGTCCCAGGTTGGACCCAGACGTAAGCGTCCGTCTAAGAAATGGTGATCGTGGTGGACCCTTCGGGGTTCCACCGTTTTTGGATACAGATTTATCAGAGGTTTCTGGTACGAACGAGGCACCTCATGTATTTTATTATGAAATTTTACATCCCATGTCTCCCTAAGAATCTACAAACGAAATCTAAATAAAAATAAGAATACAGTAAGAAAAGAGTAAAAAACACAGAGAAGACATAACATATATATTTAGGTCGTCATATATACACATTGAATATTTATTTATCCCCGAAGGGTCCACCGTGATCACCTTTTCTTGGACTGACGCTTACGACCTCTGAGTCCTCTGCATTCTCTGTACCCAAACTGGGGACCCAGTCCTTCTGGGGGACCCCCCTCCCGTACCGTTGGGTGAGGTCCTAAGAACGGACCTCATAGGGTACCTGTCTCCTCGGAACACCCGATGTCAGGTATCCCAACGTCTCAGCCCGTACTGACTTTACTGAATAGGGTGTATTCATTTATACGTATGTAAACTTCGAACACCAGTTTGTTATAAAAATTGTTATCTCCACGTTTTAGTTCTTAAAACTCCTGATCGTCAGACAAAAAGACGGATGTTTTGGAGATCTCAGGTAGAATAAGAGGTAGAATAAGACAATAAGAGTTTAAATTTTCGAGTCGTTTGTGGAACTTAAAATTTAAAAAATTATCGATATTCTTCTACTTCTCAGTCCGTTAACGTCTCAAAATGAAGACCTTCCCTTGTCCTCTATTAGAGTAGGTTGGAGAGGAGTAAAAAGAAAGCTCCTTTTAATTTGGACTCTCCAATTCACCGTCACACCGGAGGTGAACGGGGTGTAACTCTTTTTCGACCACAAAAAGGATATCAGGAGTTTGGGGACGGGTGTGAATGAGTTCAGTATCGTACTTGTGTCGACTAAAACCACGGACAGTGGTCGATACATACACCATATCTGCAGATTAGTCTACGAAGACACACACAAACGATGTCATAGGTGCCGTAAACGTAGTAGAGACTTTAAGATAATCAACACTTTTCCGGTTCCTTACGTAGAGTCCGATTCTAGTGTCTCAAAAGTGAGTAGTAATTATAAATATAAGGAACAGGCAAGGTTAACTTTAGAAACCCGGATCGGAAAGACCGGGACCTAGAATTCAAATACGTCTAAACATATTGACGAAAACGAATAAGAACCTTCACACAGTTAAACAACCTAATTTTATTTATCTAATTTAATATTGTTATTGACATACACCAATTGAAATATAATGTTCTTGTAACGTTACAGATAAAACCGAAGTTTGGAAACACGAGAAATAAACCGAATCACAAATAAACCGTTCAAGGTGACCACCGAGTCTCCAATTTCACAGACGGAGGTTACACCCTCTGGACGCAAGCTAGGGACCCAATCTATGGACCCAGTCCTTCGAAGGGACCTCTTCCTTTACCGTTGGGTGAGGTCATACGAAAGAACCTCTTAGGGTAGTAGTCTCCTCGGACCATCCGATGTCAGGTGCCCCAGTGTTTCTCAACCTGTACTGACTCGCTGAAGTGAATAAACCGAATCTTATGATTGAAATATCTTCACCCTCGAAAGATAGAGTTCTGATTCATACGTAACGAAAGTAAAAGGAGCTGGGTGCACTATGGAGTGAGAGGTATCGGAGGGTACGACCAAAGTCTAAGTATGATCCTATCGTAAGGTTCGAGAACAGGAGGGAGAGGGGTTCTTCTCGGCTAAGGAGGTCCCGCGGTTCTATTTGATCCGACCGGGAGAGGTCTTTGTCAAGAAGATTCGACTAGTCGTGAAGGGAGTAGAAATCTGAGTTACCGGGAGAAGGACGAGTTCGACAGACGTCGGAAACTGTATACCGGAAAAACGAAAAACTGTGACAGAAAAGGAAACCTAAGAGAATGTTTCAGGAATGGAACAAAAGAAGAAAAGAAAGAGTGTTTTAATCGAATTAGAGGAAGCTCCTGAGAACGGGAGAAACGTAGACTAACACACTCGTCCGAAGTTCCAAGGTGGGATTCGGTGGGAGGGGAGGGAAATTCAACTTTAGGGAAGGTCAGTATCTTGTAGTCGTTAGTGGTCAGAGGTAGAGGTCTTTTCTGATAAAGTCCGAAGGTACATTTTGGTGTTTAAGGACGATATGTATGGACTGTACTTCAGAGTTCTAGTTATAGAAAATGGGGTTTGATTCAGGAAGAAGAAGGAAGAGAGTCGAATAATATCCACCGTGGTAAAGGAGTATCAGAGAATTCGAACTTTGGAAAAAACGTTTCTAAGAAGAGGAATGGTGGGTGTAGATTAGTCAATATTATCGGACAATTGAAAAGTGAACCCTATAAAGACTAAAGGTTGTAGAGGTAAGATCTACGACTGTGGGCGAAGTCAGGACGTGACAAGGTAGTACCAGTCGTTCCATCTTACTATAGGGATTCTCGATACACGATGTTTTGTCGTCTCCTTTTCGGACTGGGTCCCCCTCCGGACCTAGTCAACGAACTCCAGTTTGTACTCTGTTATTTTACGTCTACTAACTTACTTTAATTATCGGAACTTATACCTGGTACGGTACGGTGTAGTATTCCTGTGAAGTTTGTAGGATCTTATACTCTCAGGATGTCGTTTAAGTACTCACCCTTTAGGTTAGGTTTCGATGTACCTAAATGTTCTTCGTTCCGTGTCATTGATTCTTGTTCCGGTCGACTCACCTAGAGACATATATCGTGAGTAGTATTTTCTTCCGAACGACGGCGACGACGACGATTCAGCGAAGTCAGCACAGACTGAGACACGGTGGGGTATCTACCGTCGGGTGGTCCGAGGGGGTAGGGACCCTAAGAGGTCCGTTCTTGTGACCTCACCCAACGGTGAAGGAAGAGGTTACGTACTTTCACTCTTCACTTTCACTTCAGCGAGTCAGCACAGACTGAGAAGCACTGGGGTACCTGACGTCGGATGGTCCGAGGAGGTAGGTACCCTAAAAGGTCCGTTCTCATGACCTCACCCCACGGTAACGGAAGAGTTTCTTCCGAATACTTCCAGTTTTCGAGACTAAGTTCAAGTTTTCCGTTATCAATGGGGTGAATATCCTTTGGTTACCTTTTTTTGAATAATTGATACTGTGTTATACATATAACCTCTTCCTTTACCGTTGGGTGAGTTCATAAGAAGAAAAACGGACCCCTTAAGGTACCCGTCTCTTCGGACCCTTGATATCAGGTATCCCAGTGTTTTCTCAACCTGTACTGAATCGTTGATTTGTTATACATGTCTCTTGAGATAATGAACTCTCAATTCTCCACCGTTCTTATGTGTCTTCTTGATATGTCTTTTCTAGAATTACTGGGTCTATTGGTGTCACGACACCAGTGAGTGAATTTCGGTTTGTAGAACCTCACACTTTAGTTCAGCCGGAATCCTTCGTAATGATGTTTGTTTCGATTAACCTCAATTATCTTAAGGTCGACTCGATAAAGTTTAGAATTTTCTTCTACGACATTTTTACGACGTGAGTTATATAGTCGTTTAAACCTTTTGAGTCGTCACCGGTGTCCTGACTTTTTACAGTTAAAAGTAAGGTTAGGGTTTCTTCCCATTACGGTTTCTTACAAGTTTGATGACATGTCAACACGAGTATAGTGTACGATCATTCCAATACGAGTTTTAGAAAGTTCGATCCGAATTCGTCATGTACTTGACTCTTAAAGGTCTACATGTTCAACCTAAATCTTTTCCGTTTCCTTGGTTTGTCGTTTAACGGTTATAAACAACCTAGTATCTCTTTCGTTTCCTTAAGGTCTTTTCGTAGATGAAGACGAAGTGACTGACGTGATTTCGGGAAATGACACACCTAGTGTTGTTTGACACCTTTTAAGAATTTGTTTACCCTTATGGTCTGGTGGAATGAACAGAAGGTTCTTTGGACATACATCTAGTTCTTCGTTGTCTCGACCTGTACCTTGTTGATTGACAGCCCTGACTGAATAATATGAGAAAAGTTTCAACCCTTTTCTCATATTATTCTGATATATAGTGGGACGAATAAATTGAAGATACGTATCAAGTAGTGCACTATACGACCCGTCCTACTGTGTGTTCGACCTTAGTTCTAACGGTCCTTTTTATGGTTGTTGGAGTCTATACGTCTACTATGATAAGATTACTGTCTTTCACTTCTTCTTGACTTTTAGGAGAACTACTCCCACTTTCTTCTCTCTATTTTTTTTCGACCGAATTTTGAGTCGTAAGTTTTCTGATTCTAGTACCATAGACCAGGGTAGTGAAGTACCGTTTATCTTCCCCTCTTTTCGTCTTCGTCATCGTCTAAAATAAAAACCCCCGAGTTTTTAGTAACACCTACCACTGTCGTCAGTACTTTGATTTTCTTCGAACAAGAGACTTTCCTTTTGATACTGTTTGGATCTGTAGTGTAATTTTTCGTCTCTGTAGTGAAACGGTTGTTTCCAGGTATATCAGTTTCAATATCACAAAAGTCATCAGTACATGTCTACATTTTCGACCTGGTATTCCTTCTGACTCACGGCTTCTTAACTTCGAAAACTTAACACCACGACCTCTTCTGGAAACTCCCAGGGAACGTGTCGTTCCTCTAGTTTGGTCGATTAGGATTTCCTTTAGTTGGGACTTATAAGTAACCTTCCTGACTACGACTTCGACATCGAGGTTATGAACCCGGTACACTACACTTTTAGGTTGAGTAACCTTTTCTGGGACTACGACCCTTTCTAACTTCCGATTTCCTCTCCCACACTATCTCCTACTCTACCAATCTAACACAGAGACTGAGTTACCTGTTACTTAAACTCGTTTGAGGTCTCTATCACTTCCAGTCTCCTCGGACAACACAACATCAGGTACCCCAGTGTTTTTCAGTCTGTACTGAACCGTTGACTTGTCGTTGTTTTTTCGGGAAGTTTCGGTCACTTATACAGGAAACATAGAAACTTAGTCACGTTGTTTATACAAGTGTACCGGTTACTTGTAATAAGTTTTGAGTCATTCGAGGGACCCCGAATGATCGAAACAATAGTGGTTACTTAATGAATTATAGAGATCTAAAGTCAAAGAAGGATCTATTTAACCTTACATTAGAGATAGGATGTTTCGACAACTCTCCTGACCTATTCTATAAAAATACACTATACAGACCGAGTCGTAGACCGGGTGTCATTTATACACAATTCTAGTAAGAGACAGTCAGAGACCCCAATTACCACTCTCATGTTAACATTTCACCTGTCATACACCAGACACGAGCGTCCCTTGTGTGTCGGAAAACCCTAAATACGAGACAACCCGTTTCCTGTTCCACAACTTTTATGGGACCTTCATGGACTATACTTGGACCCCCGAGATCCGTACGAAGCCTAACCTTCCTACTCTTTGTCACCGATCTACCCCTTACATCCCACACACACACACACACACACACACACACACACACACACGCACGTGTACACATAGAGATAAAACGCATTAGATGAAGTTATTATACATACACTTTAACTCCGATAAGTGGTCCTTCAAAATTAGGGAGACACCTACCATTTACAAAGTATCATTCGATTTATGAACTTACACTGTTTTGATCTATCGAGAAAGGGTTCTAGAAAAAGATTAAATCGAAAAGGACGTGATAAGTCCTGAGGAAGATGACTTTGTTCAATTGAGTTGGTTGGATCTCTTTCCTTTGTCAAGGATTAATGTAATTTGTTGTGAACAACGAGGGTATATGTTTAATTGTACAAATAATAAGATAATTATAATTAGAAGTGACTTTATATCAATGGTGGTTGGGGAAATCGAAATACTTCTTTTTGTATGGTGAGAGGGTATGGTGGGTCGGATACCTTAAGTGTCATTGTAAACTCCACTAGTGTCGACAACAACCAAAATTGAAGTCAAGTCAAATCAGAGAGTCAGCGCAGGCTACGAAACACCGGGGTACTTGGCGTCGTGTGGTCCGGAGGGACAGGTAGTGGTTGAGGGTCTCAAGTTAGTTTGAGTACAGGTAGTTCAGCTACTACGGTAGGTTGGTAGAGTAGGAGACAGCAGGGGAAGAGGAGGACGGCAGTTAGAAAGGGTCATAGTCCCAGAGAAGTCTACACAGTCAAGAAACGTAGTCCACTGCTTTTATAACCTCAAAGTCGAAGTTGTAGTCAGGAAGGTTACTAGTGGGTCCTGACCAGAGGAAATCCTACCTGACCAACCTAGAGGAACGTCAGGTTCCCGGAAAGTTCTCAGAAGAGGTTGTGGTATCAAGTTTCGGTAGTTAAGAAGTCGTGAGTCCAAAGAAATATCAGGTTGAGAGTGTAAGTATGTACTGATGACATTTTTGGTATCGGAACTGATCTACCTGGAAATAACTGTTTCATTACAGAGACGAAAAATTATACCACAGATCCAACCAGTATTGAATTACTATCTGTAAAAATGATAATGAAATAGTAGTAAAGTGTATGATTGTTTATTCCAAGAAACACCAGACCTAAATCGTGTTTCTTAGGATTTTACAGACTTACTTTTCCTTTCAACCTTTATTTGGTCAACCTACACGACCCTACACGACGACCGACGTCGGACGTGAGGGTTGACGTGTCGACCGACCTTGAGTGGGTCGTTCTATGTTCTCTCTCTCGTGGTCGGTGGTTGAGAGGAGACCCCCGAACACTCCTGGAGGGAGGGTGGACCCTCTAAAAGGACTACCACTGGAGCTCCGGAGCCTCTGTATTTTACAATAAAGAAAAGGATATATGAAAGTCAAAAAGAATTTGTTTGTTCTTCCGAAATAAAATCAATATGTTCGCTTCCGGGACTGTTCAATCTTTTGACTGAAGTCCAACATATCGATATCAATCACCTAGTCGGTCCTAATTTTATGTCCCAAGGACTTGGGGTCAGGGTACACCGGGGTAGTACAGACGGGAGGTGGGTCGGACCCAGGTGTTCACATCGGGACCAGTTAAGACCTTCCCTAGTCTGAACCCATCGTGTGGGTACACCCTTTAGGAAGGATTATCAAAAACCCGATAACCACACAAAAAGATTTAGAACTCTTTTTGGACAACTTTTTAATCCTTTCGACCTTTTTAATAGATTAAGAGGACGTTCTTGATTTTGTATCGGTAACTACATTTCTACTATGACTAAACTTCTCGAGGTGACTGTAGTCCAGTTTTCGTCCTCGTCCCTTACACCATGTTTGTCAGTTTCCAATTCCAACTGGTCTTAGAGACCCTTACCCCTGTCCTCGTGTCTCCCCTATTCTCCAGTACTAGATTCACCAGTCAGACCGACCATCTACAACGGTACAATATCCATTTGTAAATACCACGACCGACCACGAGTGTCACTCAGTGTGTTTATTTTATTTACAATAATATAAATATATGTATCTTACGAAATTTGTAGGATACTCACCATAAGGTTCTTTATTCAAAACCTTCGTTATACTCAAAAATTTAGTCTTTAAATCTCTGTACCAAGATGTATCCCAACTGTCTACACTCACGATACAATATACTTATGATGGGGTATCACAAACGACCGTAAAATATCGTAAACTTATAAATGGTATCCGTTTCTTTCACTTCAGCGAGTCAGCACGGGTTGAGAATCGTTGGGGTACCTGACGTCGGATGGTCCGAGGAGGTAGGTATCCTATGAGGTCCGTTCTCATGACCTCACCCCACGGTATCCGTTTCTTCAAGAAACATTTATGATGGTAAGGACTACAAAGAATGAACAATGTCTGTATGGAACAAAATAACACGGAACGAAACAACTCGAAAAGTCTATAAAGTGTAAAATGTTTAACTTCTAAACACCACTGGGACACAAATCGTTCAGATGACCGGAGGAAAGAGGTTGTCGTAAACGAGTGACAGAGACACAGTATAAAACGATTAGAGTGTTATAAAGTTTGAAAAGTAGTAAAAATATGAACGATATCACTAGACACCAATTATTAGCAACTACAATGAAAACGTTTTTATAATATTGAACGATTTCTAAATCTACTACCAATCGTTAAAAATAGTAAAACTTAATTTCATGCATGTGACGAAAAACTGGAAGGGGTCACCGAGTCGCCACTTCTTAGACGGACATCACGTCCTCGGTGTCGTACGTACCCAAACTAGGGACTCAACCCTTCTAGGGGACCTCCTCCCTTTCCGTTGGGTTAGGTCATAAGAATGGACCTCTTAGGGTTCCTGACTCCTCGGACCTTCCGACGTCAGGTACCCCAGTGTTCTCAGTTGTGTTGACTTCGCTGAATCGTGTATACATGTAACGAAAAATCTATATTAGGAAAACGAATACATCTAATGAATTATCTGATGTCATATCACATTTGTGTTGAATATAAATGATTCTTCGGTTTCATCAGTGTATACCTGCACTCTCAACCTGATATTTCTTTCAACTCGTGGTTTCTTAACTACGAAAACTTGACACTACAACCTCTTCTGAGAACTCTTCGGGAGCCTGACGTTCCTCTAGGTCGGTCAGCTAGGATTTCCTTTAATTAGGACTTACAAGTAACCTTCCTGACTACGACTTCGACTTTGAGGTTATGAAACCGTTGGACTACGCTACTTGACTGAGTAAACTTTCCTCGGACTACAACCCTTTCTAACTTCCGTCCTCCTGTTCCCCTACTGTCTCCTATTCTACCAACCTTCCGTAGTGGTTGAGTTATCTGTACTCAGACTCATTTGAGACCCACAACCACTACCTGTTCCTCCGGACCGTACGATGTCAGGAACCCCAGTGTTTCGTGACCTGTGTTGACTCGCTGACTTGACTTGACTTGACTCCTTCATTTTTTGAAACACACTGAACGAAATCACACTATAAGGGAAATAACACCACCAGACCTTGACTTAGGTGTTATACAGGTGACAGGTGTCATACAGGTTCAATACAGACATTTTATTTACGAAATCGTTAGGTATTATAACACTTATTTCGTATATTTTTACAATCTTTATAAAATTTGTGTTTTTGTTGAATACAAAAGTATTTAAGGACTTTTAAGGACCCTTAAAACTAACGAGTAGGGATTTAGGGTTTCTAATGGTAGATTGTCCTTAACGATCCGTACCCAGTATCTACCTGGGTTCATCGTACCTAATAATAAGATTAAATCTTTAGAATATTTCTCTCCACCAGGATTCTACCACCCCCTTGTCCTCTTCCTCTGGTGAAAGAGGGGGTGTTTAAGTAGTTTTCTAGTAGACTTGTGACTCGTTTCAGGTGTTTTGTTGAAGACTTACGACCGCCTCCTTTGGTCCGTGGGTCTTTCCGTCGGGTAACAGAAGTCTTCTTCGACAAAATAGTAGTCACGT
Source organism: Capra ibex (assembly GCA_006410555.1). NCBI lineage: Eukaryota > Metazoa > Chordata > Mammalia > Artiodactyla > Bovidae > Capra > Capra ibex. The sequence continues at coordinate 2,422,073 of SJYO01010515.1, read as the reverse complement.
TACACCTACCTCTTCAGAACTCCAATAACATTCTTATTCTAACTTTTGGTCTCCGTCCTCCGAACTTAGGTTTTGAACTCTTGTGGTCTTTTGAGGACTGAGGTCCCTTGTAATTACTTGTTCTCGAGTAGGTTTTCGGAGGTATGGATGTGACTTTGGTTCGAGGTTGATTCTCTGTTCAAAGTCTCGTTCTGTATGGTTCGATTAAGAGGTTGTTACGTCCTTATATTGGGACTCGTAATTTTATGTCCGTCGGTTTTCAGTGTGATTTGGGTGTCTGTGGAGTTTTGAGTAATGACCTGTGAAGTAACGTGAGGTCTCTCTTCGTTTAGTCGAGGTGGGTGGTCTTGTGGTTGTGTTCGAGGGGATTGGTCCTTTGGAACTGTTCGGTGAGCAGGTGAGGTGGGTGTCCCTCCTTGAAAGTCGTATGTCTTTCCGGTGGGGTTTGTGTCGTTAGATTTGTTCTACTTTTCCGTCTCTTTATAAGTCGTCCATTTCCTTGTACCATTTACGGGTGGTTTGGTTTGTTTTCTCCTCCTCTACCCCTCAGATGGACTTTTTCTTAAGTCTTATTACTATCATTTTTACTAGGTTTTAGAACTTTTGTTTTACTTAAATCCTATTTATCAGACCTCTGTTTCTGACTCTTCTACGTTCTTTACAAATTGTTCCTGGTTCTTCTTTATTTTTTCTCAGTTAGTTATTACGTATTACGTTATTGACTCTAGTTTTTGTGAGACCTACCTTGGCTGTCATCTTATTGACTCCGTCTTCTATCCTATTCACTCCAGTTTCTATCTTACCACCTTTATTTACTTCGTCTCTCCTTTTTTCTTTTTTCTTAATTTTCTTTACTCCTGTTGGAGTCTCCGGAGACCCTGTTACAGTTTACGGGATTGAGGATACTAAAACTTAGTATCCTCAGGGTTTTCTTCTTCTGTTTTTCTTTCCGGTACTCTTTTATGAACTCCTCTATTATCAGCTTTTGAAGGGATTTTACCCCTTCCTTTATTAGTGGGTTCAGGTTCTTTGGGTCTCAGGGTCTGTCCTATTTGGGTTCCGTTTTATGGAGTTCTATGTATAATTAGTTTATTGCTTCTAGTTTGTGTTTCTTGATTATAATTTTCGTCGTTCCCTTTTTGTTGTTTATTGTGTGTTCCCCTAAGGGTATTCCTATTGTCGACTAGAAAGCTATCTTTGAGAAGTCCGGTCTTCCCTTACCGTTCCGTATGAATTTCACTGTTTTCTCTTTTTGGATGTCAGGTCTAATGACATGGGTCGTTCCTAGAGTAAGTTTATGCTTCCTCTTTAGTTTTCGAAAGTTTGTTCGTTTTCGAGTCTCTTAAGTCGTGGTGGTTTGGTCGAGAAGTTGTTAACGATTTCCTAGAAGAGATCTGTCCTTTGTGTCTTTTCCACATATTTACGCTTGGGTTTTGTTGTTTCATTTACCGTTGTCCTAGTATGAATAGTTATTAATGGAATTTACATTTACTCAAATTACGGGGTTGGTTTTCTGTTTCTGACAGACTTACCTATGTTTTTGTTCTGGGGATATATACGAGAGATGTTGTCTGGGTGGAGTTTTGTTCCCTGTGTATGTCTGACTTTCACTTCCCGACCTTTTTCTATAAAGTACGTTTACCTTTGGTTTTCTTTCGTCCTTATCGTTATGAGTATAGTCTATTTTATCTGAAACTTTATTTCCGATACTTTTCTCTGTTTCTTCTTGTGATGTATTACTAGTTTCCTAGTTAGATTCTTCTTATATAATGTTAATATTTATATATACGTGGGTTGTATCCCCGTGGTGTTATACCTTCCGTTTACGATTATTCATACTTTCCCCTTTAATTGTCATTGTGTCATTATCACCCTCTGAAATTATGGGGTGAGTGTGGATACCTATCTAATCAATTTGTCTTTTAATCGTTCCTTTATGTTTGAAATTTACTATGTGACCTGGTCAATCTGGATTAACTATAGATATCCTGTAAAGTGGGGTTTTGTTACTTAAAGTGGAAAAAGAGTTCACGTGTGCCTTTGAAGAGGTCCTATCTAGTGTAGGACCCGGTATTTAGATCGGAACCATTTAAGTTTTTTTAACTTTAGTAAGGTTCGTAGAAAAGACTAGTGTTACTTCATTCTAATCTACAGTTGATGGTCCTTCCTTTTTTTTCTTTAACAATGTTTATGTTTGTATACCTCCGATTTGTTGTACGAAGACTTATTGGTTGTTTAGTGTCTTCTTTATTTTTTTCTTTAGTTTTATACGTACCTTTACTTATTTTTACTTTTGTGATGTTGGGGTTTGGATACCCTAAGTCATTTTCGTCACGATTCACCTTCCAAGTATTGTTATACAAATGGAGTTCTTTGTTCTCTTTTTAGTTTATTTATTGGATTGAAATACGGATTTCGTTGATCTTTTTCTTCTTTACTTCTTGGGGTCCCAATCATCTTCCTTTCTTTAGTATTTTTAATCCCTTCTTTATTTACTTTTTCTTTGTTTCCTCTGGTATCGTTTTTAGTTGTTTCGGTTTTCGACCAAGAAACTCTTCTATTTATTTTATCTGTTTGGTAATCGGTCTGAGTAGTTCTTTTTTTCTTCTTAGTTTAGCTGTTTTTATCTTTACGTTTATCTCTTTAGTGTTGTCTGGTGTGTCTTTATGTTTCCTAGTATTCTCTGATGATAGTCGTTGATATACGGTTATTTTACCTGTTGAACCTTCTTTACCTGTTTAAGAATCTTTTCATATTGAAAGGTTTTCACTTGGTTCTTCTCTATCTTCTAGAATTGTCTGGGTAGTGTTCGTGTCTTTAGTTTTGACATTAGTCTTTAGAAGGTCCTTTGTTTTCGAGTCCTGATCTACCGAAGTGTCGACTTAAGATGGTTTTCAAAACTCTTCTCGATTGTGGATAGGACGAGTTTGAGAAGGTCTTTTAACGTCTCCTTCCGTTTGAGGGTTTGAGTAAGATACTCCGGTGGTAGCGGGATTATGGTTTTGGACTGTTTCTACGGTGTTTTTTTCTTTTGATGACCGGTTATAGTGACTACTTGTATCTACGTTTTTAGGAATTGTTTTAAGATCGTTTGTCTTAGGTTGTTGTATAATTTTTCTAGTATGTCGTACTGGTTCACCCGAAATAGGGTCCCTACGTTCCTAAGAAGTTATAAGTGTTTAGTTAGTTACACTATGTGATGTAATTGTTTAACTTTCTATTTTTGGTATACTAATAGAGTTATCTACGTCTCTTTCGGAAACTGTTTTAAGTTGTGGATAAATACTAAATTTTTTTTTGGAGGTCTTTCGTCCTTATCTTCCTAGTATGGAGTTGTATTATTTTCAGTATATACTATTTGACTGTCGTTTGTAATAGGAGTTACCACTATTTAACTTTCGTAAAGGGGATTTCAGCCCTTGTTATGTTCCCACGGGTTAAAGTGGTGATGATAAGTTGTATCAAAACCATCAACTAAGGTTTCATAACCTTCAAACCTTCAGTAACGAGACTTCGGTGTCGTTAGTCTCTTTTTTTTTCTTTATTTTCCTTAGGTCTAACCTTTTCTTCTTCATTTTGAGAATGACAAACGTCTACTGTACTAGGAGATGTATCTTTTGGGATTTCTGTGGTGGTCTTTTAATGATCTCGATTAGTTACTTTCATCATTTCAACGTCCTATATTTTAATTGTGTGTCTTTAGGGAACGTAAGGATATGTGATTGTTACTCTTTTGTCTTTCGTCTTAATTTGTTTGTTAAGGTAAGTGGTAACGTTACTTTTTTTATTTTATAAATCCTTATTAAGATGGATTTCTTTGTTTTCTGGATATATATCTTTTGATATTTTGTGACTACTTTCTTTATTTTCTACTGTGTTTATCTACCTCTTTATATGGTACAAACCTTCTTAGTTATATCACTTTCACTCATATGATGGTCTTCGTTAGATATCTAAGTTACGTTAGGAATAGTTCGATAGTTGCCATAAAAAATGTCTTGATCTTGTTTATTAAAGTGTTAAACATACCTTTATGTTTTTTTTTTTTTTTTTTTGGTTGGAGTTTAACGGTTTCGTTAGAACTTTTTCTTCTGCCCTTGACCTCCTTAGTTGGACAGACTGAAGTCTGATATGATGTTTCGACGTCAGTAGTTCTGTCATACCGTGACCGTGTTTCTTTCTTTATGTCTAGTCACCTTGTTTTATCTTTCGGGTCTCTATTTAAGTGGATGGATGTCTGTGAAATAGAAACTGTTTCCTCCGTTTTTATATGTTACCTTTTTTCTGTTAGAGAAATTGTTCACCACGACCCTTTTGACCAGTTGGTGAACATTTTCTTACTTTGATCTTGTGAAAGATTGTGGTATGTGTTTTTATTTGAGTTTTGTTTAATTTCTAGATTTGTATTCTGGTCCTTGATATTTTGAGGATCTCCTTTTGAATCCGTTTTGTGAGAGAATGTATTTAGTGTCCTCCTAGGAGATACTGGGAGGAGGGTCTCATTACCTTTATTTTCGTTTTTATTCGTTTACCCTGGATTAATTTGAATTTTCGATAAAGTGTTACTTCCTTTGAGATTCGTTCCACTTTTCTGTCGGAAGTCTTACCCTCTTTTATTATCGTTTACTTCGTTAACTGTTTCTTAATTAGAGTTTTTATATGTTCGTTGAGGACGTCGAGTTAAGGTCTTTTTATTTACTGGGTTAGTTTTTTACCCGGTTTCTTGATTTGTCTGTAAGAAGTTCTTCTGTACATCTACCGATTGTTTGTGTACTTTTTACGAGTTGTGACGAGTAATAATCTCTTTACATTTAGTTTTGGTGTTATTGTATGGTAGAGTGTGGTCAGTCTTACCGACGATAGTTTTTCATATGTTTGTTATTTACGACCTCTCTCACACCTCTTTTCCTTGGGAGAATGTGACAACCACCCTTACGTTTGAACACGTCGGTGACACCTCTTGTCACACCTCTAAGGAATTTTTTGACCTTTATCTTGACGACATACTGGGTCGTTAGGGTGACGACCCGTATGTGTGGTTTCTTTGGTTTTAACTTTCTCTGTTCACATAGGGTTACGAGTAGTGTCGTGACAAATGTTATTGGTCCTGTACCTTCGTTGATCTACAGGTAGCCGTCTGCTTACCTATTCTTTCGACCCCATGTTATATGTGTTATCTCATAATGAGTCGGTAATTTTTCTTACGTAAACTTAGTCAAGATTACTCCACCTACTTTGATCTCGGATAACACGTCTCACTTCATTCAGTCTTTCCTTTTGTGGTTATGTCATATGATTACGTATATATACCTTAAATCTTTCTACCATTGTTACTGGATATACGTTTTGTCGTTTTCTCTGTATCTACATTTCTTGTCAGAAAACCTGAGACACCCTCTTCCGCTCCCACCCTACTAAACTCTCTTATCGTAACTTTGTACATACAATAGTATACACTTTGTCTGCCGGTCGGGTCCAAGTTACGTACTTTGTCCCACGAGTCCCGACCCTACTGGGTCTCCCTACCCTACCCCTGTCTCTACCCTCCCCCCCAAGTCCTACCCCTTGTGTACATGTGGGTACCGACTAAGTACAGTTACATACCGTTTTTTGTGATGTTATAACATTTCATTAATCGGTGGTTAATTTTATTCAATTAATCAATTTTTTTTTCTTTAGAGTATTTCTCCTTTTTAATACTGAAAAAAATACTATGTGATTGATATTGTTTTAAGAGGTTCTGTCCGAAGTCGTTATGTACTTGGCACTTGAAGGACTACCAGTTCGACCAAAATCTTTTCCGTCTCCTTGTTCTCCAGTTTAACGGTCGTAGACGACCTAGTACCTTTTTCGTTCTCTCAAGGTCTTTTTGTAGATAAAGACGAAATAACTGATACGGTTTCTGAAACTGACACACCTAGTGTTCTTTGACACCTTTTAAGACTCTCTCTACCCGGATTGGCCTGGTGGACTAGACGGAGAACTCTTTAGACATACGTCCAGTCCTTCGTCGTCAATCTTGACCTGTACCTTGTTGTCTGACCAAAGTTTATGTTTTTCCTCATGCAGTTCCCACATATAACAGTGGGACGAATAAATTGAAGACACGACTCATGTAGTACTCTTTACGACCTGACCTTCTTTGTGTCCGACCTTAGTTCTAACGACCCTCTTTATAGTTATTGGAGTCTATACGTCTACTGTGGTGGGAATACCGTCTTTCACGTCTCCTTGATTTTTCGGAGAACTACTTTCACTTTCTCCTCTCACTTTTTCAGTCGGATTTCAAGTTGTAAGTCTTTTGCTTCTAGTGCCGTAGACCAGGGTAGTGAAGTACCCTTTATCTACCTCTTTGTCACCTTTGTCACAGTCTGAAATAAAACCCCCCGAGGTTTTAGTGACGTCTACCACTGACGTCGGTACTTTAATTTTCTGCGAATGAGAAACCTTCTTTTCAATACTGGTTGGATCTATCGTATAAGTTTTCGTCTCTGTAATGAAACGGTTGATTCCAGGTAGATCAGTTCCGATACCAAAAAGGACACCAGTACATACCTACACTCTCAACCTGACACTTCTTCCGACTCGTGGCTTCTTAACTACGAAAACTTGACACCACAACCTCTTCTGAGAACTCTCAGGGAACCTGACGTTCCTCTAGGTCGGTCAGGTAAAACTTCCTCTAATCGGGACCCTAAAGAAACTTTCCTTACTACGACTTCGACTTTGAGGTGATGAAACCGGTGGAGTACGCTTCTCAACTGAGTAACCTTTTCTGCGACTACGACCCTCCCTAACCCCCGTCCTCCTCTTCCCCTACTGTCTCCTATTCTACCGACCTACCGTAGTGACTGAACTACCTGCACTCAGACGCACTTGAGACCCTCAACCACTACCTGTCCCTCCGGACCGCACGACGCTAAGTACCCCAGCGTTTCTCAGTCTGTGCTGACTTGCTGACTTGACTTGACTTGATATTGAGATGAAAAAAACTTCAAAACATATATAACACTTATTGTTTTTCATCTCAGGTAATTTTTGTAGGTTACGTGTTTCTAATGACCGATTCATAAGAAGGGAAGATCGACGAGGTACGTATAAGAGAGTAACAGGTAACGTCATCGATGGAGAAAAATGTGTCCACAAAAGACCTTTAAGATGAAGGTTTTATGACACGTGTCTTATAGTTAAAAATGATCCAACTTCTTTGTTACGAAGGAAAAGAACCATTAAAGGTAATCCTGGAGTCTACCACGATTCTATCTGACTCGGAAGGTTTCGACGTGACAATTGTGTGTATTACACTTATTACCCTTTCAAATTGAAAAATTTTCCAGTTCTGTATGTTATGTGTGAATTATTAAGATAGGAACAACTTTATTGTGAGTTATAAACTTTTTGAGAATACCTGACTCCCGGTAGGTTCAAGTCCTTTGTTTCTTTACCCTACCTCCTCTTATGAATAATGAAATTTGTTTAAGTATTATTCTTGTTTCTTTAACTCTACTCTTCCTTTATAAAGTAAACCTATTTTTTATTATATCCTTTTAAATACTATTGAACTGACTTTTGTTTGTTTTTTTCCTTATCCTTTTTAGGTAAGTGTAAAGTTCCAGACTTCTCTTCAAAAACAGGGTCTCAGTAGAGAAAAGAATTGACGTCCTTCACAGGTAGAGAGATGATCCAAATATCAAAGTGAAGTCGCGAGTAAGGAATAGGTCTCAACGTTTCTTTTAGGAAAGGTTGGTACAGCTAATAAATAGTGGACCTGAGTAAAGAATTTTTAGGTTGTTTGACACTTTGATATTCTTATAAAGGAATCGTATATCTTTGTAAATAGAAAATATTTTAATAGAAGTGTACTGTGTACCCACGGTTTTTATCCCATGTCTTTACTTATCTTTGTCAAATCAATCTTTTCTTTAGACTCGTATAACGAATAGATTTAGAAGTCAAACTGGTTAGTGAAAAGACCGAGACTTCAATGTGTAAAACTCCTCTTATTGTTAAGTCTCCCGAAGTCTTTTTTTTTTTAAGTGCAATTCTCGTTCTAATACTTATGAGAATAAAAAGTACTTTCAAGAAATTACTCATTATTTTCTGATTTTCTGTTATTTGTTTTCTTTTCCAATTATAAAATCCTTATTGAAATGATCGACCACTCCAATATCAATTACATATTACTTGAAAATGTTTAGTCATTCTTTTTCGTTATTGAAATTAGAATTTCTCTTCCGTTTTTAATGTATCCGTTAAACACTTCCTTCTTTGTGTTTACATGTTGTTTCTACACTAGTTGTGTTGATTCCTCAATTATTTTTGATTTTGTTATATAGTAAAAATTGTATAGTCTAATCATTTTCAGAATTTATTACTACTATGAAGTACTACCATTTCCATACCCTTTTTGTCCGTGAGTTTGTTCCCTATGTTCTCAAAACAGAACAAAAAATTAAAGGAAAAACTACAAAAGTAAATACGTAACTAACAAATCAATCAACAACAAAGTCAAGTCAAGTCAACGAGTCAGCACAGGTTGAGAAACGCTGGGGTACCTGACGTCGTACGGTCCGGAGGGACAAGTAACTGTTGAGGGTCTCAAATGAGTTTGAGTACAAGTAACTCAACCACTACGGTAGGTTGGTAGGGTAGGAGACAGTAGGGGAAGAGGAGGACGGAAGTTAGAAAAGGTCGTAATCAAAGGTGTATAAACACATACAAGGTTCAAACAAGGATATTTACTAAAGATTAAGGATATGGTAACATCAGTTTTTTCTATAAACTACAATAAAGTCAGAAGAATTTAAATAACTCTGAATAAGACACCGGATTGTACACTAGATAGGATCTTTTACAAAGTACACGTGAACTTTTCTTACAAGAGACAACATCAAGTTACTTTGTAAGACGTACATGGATAATTTAAGTAAACATATTACACAGTAAATTCCGGTCACAAAGGAAAACCGAAGACAGACCTACTAGATAGTTAACTAACTAGAATCATCATAAAAAACCTATACAGAGGAGTCCGTTCCCGTTGTTTTCGTTTTTATTTGTTTACCCTGATGTAGTTTAATCTTTCGAAAACGTGTCACTTGTTTTGTTTTTCCGTCGGATGACTTACCCTTTTTTATAAACGTTTGATACATGGGTTATTCCCCACCTATAGGTTTTATATACTTCTTAAATATGTTGACTTATAAAAAATTTTTTGTGGGTTAATATTTTAACCGTCTTCAGACTTGTCTGTAAAAAATTTCTTCTGTTTGTCTACCCGTTGTTTGTGTACTTTTCCACAAGTTGTAGTGACTACTAGTCTCTTTACATCTAGTTTTGGCACTACTCTATGGTGGTGGAATATGAATGATCTTACCGAGAATAGTTTTTCCGTTTTTTTTTTTTTTGGACGACCACTCCTACACCTTTTTTCCCTTGGGAGTATATGACAACCACCCTTACATTTAATCATATCGGTGTCACCTTTTGTCATGTCTCCAAAGAGTTTTGAATTTTTTATCTTGATGGTATGTTAGGTCGGTAAGGTGAAGACCCATAAATAGATTTCTTTTGATTTTATGATTAAGTTTTTCTATCGCCATGACGATACAAGAGACTTCGTGACAAATGTCATCGGTTCTGTACCTTCGTTGGATTCATGGGTGACTTTCTACTCACCTATTCGTTCTACAATATACACATATATATATAATGAGTCGGTACTTTTTATTAATTCAGACCGGTAAACGAAGTTACACTCACCTGGATCTCCCATATTACGAATCACGTTATTCAATCTCTTTTTGTTTGTTTATGATATACTGAATTGAATGTACACCTTAGATTTTCTATTTACTTTGTTTTGTCTAAGTATCTGTGTCTCCTGTTTGAACACCAACGGTATCTCCTCCACCTACCCCCTGACTAGTTTCGTCCACTTCTCCTAATTCTCCATGTCTGAAGATCGACATTTCATTCATTCAGTGTCCCTACAGTACATGTCATATCTGTCATATTAGTCGTCATAATATTATTGAATCATACCACTGTCTACCATTGATCTGAATAGTACATCTAATAAGGTATTATGTATTTTTGTAGCTTAGTGACGACATATAGACTTTGACTATATTATAACATACAGTCAATATTAAGCTATTTTTAATTATGGTACAAAGACTCGTTTTTGATCGGATTATTTGGTTTTAGAAATTTTTGACGTTGTGAAAGGGGGGTCTGAAAAAATAATTTTTAACAGGATTCCTTTGTTAACCTGTTCTTTCGTTTCATTATAGATATCCGATAAGGAATGTCGAGACAAATTTTATAGTTGTGAAATCTTGATCAGTTTCATGCATTCTTATTATTTGACCAATTTACTTAGTATCATTTGGTATTTTGTTACGAATCCTCTCTTCATACGTTTGTCGCGCAATTTATAATTATCATGTCATTTCTATAATCCTAGGGTAAAGACATTTTATTTTTTTACACCTACACCCGTATATCCACGTTGTTTGTAGAGACCTTTATTTATATATATGGTTCTTTATCAACAACTTACTTACTCGGTTATTTATACAATCGTTACCAATAGAAGTCCATAGTCACAATGTCTTTTAACACCAAAAGATTAAATGTAAAATTTAAGAGGAATTTTTAAGTCACCTAAGTGAAATAGAATAAAGTTCCTCTAAACAGTTACATTTCCCGACTCTCCTTGATTTACTTCAGTCTAGAGACCGAAAGAAGATGAGATCCACTTTCTTACGTCCCTCTATTTACACGGACCTCAGAATTCTTTTGACTACTAACTAGATTATTTTCCTACTTTCTTAAATAAGTTTATTTTAAGGACGGAAACTTCGATTCCAGTCAGTTTTGAGATCTAAGATTATATACGTCCAATACGTTCATTTTAGACGGACTTCCATCGAAAGCAACTGTGTGGGTTAAAATTTTTTGTAGTAAAACATGATTTCTCTTTTAAACGAAAGAACTATAGTAAGGAGGAAAAAAAGTTGGATGGGACCGAAAGAATCGGTACAAACTTGGAGAGAGGGAAGTGGATGTACCGTTGCACGGTTTCAGGATCTCAGATGAGATTTCCTTCTAAAATGACTGAACCTATGTTGAAAAAATTTCGTTATATCTAAGAGGTGTAAGTCGGAGTCTAACATACTTTTGTCCTTTTTGACATACTTCAGTTTTTAACTCTCGTACACAGTCTTTAGTCTAGGGTAGAAGTGTTTAATAATTGATTTCAGACCTATTGATTTTCCGAAGAAGGGATAGCAATCTTGTCTGTTTCAAGTAACACGGGTCATACATCCTAACATGTTTCACGGTTCTTATGTCTTACTTGTTCTTTACCCGAAGTTTAATTTTTTTATTATTATTATTAGGACACCATATTAAACTTGTCTCGGAGAGTCCTCGTTGGTCAAGACAGATCCCCCTCCCTGTGTATTTTCCATCTTTAGAAACTCTACCTTAAATCTTTCCCTTATACGTAAGGGGTTCACATTACGTCCCTTCACCCCGAAGGGACCACCGAGTCGACCATTTCTTAGACGGACGTTACGTCCTCTGCCCCCAAACTAGGGACCCAACCCTTCTAGAGGACCTCTTGGGGTACCTGTCTCCTCAAACCGCTCGATGTCTGGTACCCTAGCGTTCTCAGCCCGTACTGAATCGCTGATTGGGTGGGGGTAGTTCACATCTTTCTGACTTTCCCATAAAGTCCGTCTCTCTTGTCGTCCGTGTTCCCGTTCCTCCGTCTACTCATGGACGTTATCATCCACATCGTTCCAAGATTGAGTCGTCTTCTTAAACTTTTACTACCGTCTTTCACGTAAACCCGACTTACCATTTAATTGTCAATGGATCGATCAAGTCAAATATCCACTGACTCAAAGTCTCTGGATTTCTAGAGATATAAATTTACTAACCAATAACAGAAATTTGATCCAGAAACAGGTCGGCATCACCATTAGCGGAAATAAGAGTTGACCTTAGAAAAAAAAGGGGACGGTTCTTTCTTCAGTAAAGTGAAACAAAGAGAAGAGAAAACCAAGAACGGTAAATACAAAACGTCTGTGCACCTGTGTGGGAAATTCGGTCCTAAAGTTACTTTTTTGGATCGGTTGAGTCAAAATTGTAACAGCAACCACCACAATTGTACCTCTGTCAGCGGAAGAACAACGAGTTGTCCCACTCTACAATATTTTCCGAACCCGTACACGTACCTCGGTTGTACAGACCGAAGTCGGTGGAGGAAGAGGAGGTAACGGTCTCTTCGTCTACGGTTCCTTGGTAGAGGAGTAACAAGAGAACGTATTTACCCGGATGACGGGTAGACCCCTCCCACCGCGGATCCGTAAATGCACTGGACGACACCTTCCCACCCCAATGACAGACTTTAAGGACGAGAATTTTTGACCTCTTTCCTCCGGGAAGAATCATTGACTTCTTTTTCTTTTCCTTAACTGGACATTTCCGACGACCGACGATATTTACCCTCTCTTATGATCTCGTACAGTGACGATCGTTTCTGTCGACTTCTTTTACGTCGGGTCCGGGTAGTCTTTGCACTTGTGACAGTCGGGGAGTGAAACGACAGGTCGTAGTTTTCCGGTGGAATAAAAAGAAAACCGGTCTCTGTGTGTCAGTTCGAGAAGACTTAGACCGTAGTGTCTACAACTCTGTATTAAAACGTCTCACCAAATACCACTGCAAATGCTCGACATACGGAGCGTCACTAGAGAGTTCCACTCACCTCCGTTAGGTTGTCTACCCCTTCGGTTCCACAACCGTCGGGACCGCGTTCGGAGTCGTCCATCTGCGGGTTCGTTCCCTTACTGTTTGGTCGCCTGACGGCTCTGGGTCAATGTTTCCATTGAGGACCGACCCTACACAAACAGAGACACTCTCTTGTTTTCACATAAATCCCTCTGTCCAACCTGTTTCTATTCGTAACTCCCTTTTTATATCCTCCGTTTAGATTTAGTTTGGATAGAAATTATACGTCGGTTGATTTTCGTACCTTTTCATCTAACGTCTTTACAATGTTTATCAGATACATAAAAGACAAGGATATTTACACACCCATGTACGAATCAGCCAGTCAGTACAGGTTGAAAAACACTGGGATATCTGATTGGACGGTCCGAGGAGACAGGTACCCTAAAGGCTCCGTTCTTATGACCTCACCCAATGGTAAAGGTAGAGGTTCCCTAGAGGGACTGGGTCTCTAGTTTGGACGTAGAGGACACAGAGGTCGTAACATCCGTTTAAGAAATGGGTAACTCTGTAATCCCTTCGGGCTAAAGATATTCATCAAACGATAGAGTGATTACTCCTTTGATAAAGGTAGGTTTGACTCTCCTTTTCCATTAAAGTTTCTGTAATCTGTACGTCCGTTTTAAGTCAAAGTCGGTTTCTTTCTCGTCTTCAAGTTTCAGTCTAACTCTACATGAACTACTGAAGTCCTACTGGGTATATAACGGGTCCATCCAAACGACCAACGCAAAGACAATCACCGGGCCAGTCTCCTGAAGAAATATTATTGTGAAACCGAATCTCTCGGATCCATGTGTTACACGAGAGAAATTTCGTAGTACAGTGTAATGATGGTATGTTCTTAGACCCATTTCTAGATACAAGGTAGTTTTTTTAAAATTAAAAAAATGATTTGAGGAGATCGTTCTATTGACAAAAATTTGTTGAATGAAAACCTCCACCAAATTCGTTTAGAGACTCTGTTTCCAATTCTATACAGTACAGTGAAAAAAACATTCCTGTAAAAATTGCCGTTAAAAAAAAAAGGAGAGATTTTAGAACTAAGTTAGGATAAACGGCAGTCACTCTATATTTCTCCGACGTGTCGTATCCGTTCTCTGGTAACTGTTGGAACAGTTTTTCCTCCAGTATAGAGTGGTACGCTTGACGTCAGTTCTTATTTAAAGGCCATGACCCTAAGACGAGAAGCCTAGAATCGAGTACAGCAGACATAACTCTTATGTCGGATGAGTTTCGGTATAAGAAGGAAAAAAATTCAGAATAATTCAAAAGGTAGACGGACCCAGTGACCTTCGTAGCACAGCCTTGAGTCCGGTTGGACTTTAACCTAGGACCGAGGGTCGAATGTTCAACCCTAGGAACTCGAAAGAAGGTAAAAGACCTACAAAAGAAGGTCCCGAAAAGAAGGAACTATATAATTTTTACTGTATCCTATTAACACTTCCGTTTGACTTCTCAATATAATTTCGTTTTATCACGTACCATGCACCGCGGTACTAGGTTAGTGTGCGATTTTTTCTTGGAGCCCGTGACGAGAACTGAGCGAGGAGAGAGAGGTCAGGACAGTTGGGGAAGGAGGGGTGTAACGAGGAGAGCCCGGTGGTCCGAGGGCAGAGGTCAGAGTGGAGGAGGGATTACGTAAGAGACACGACGGGGGTCGAACAAGGAAGAGTCGGTGTTTACGCTAGGAGAACAACGGACGAAATCGAGGAAGTGATAGTTGGGGACGTGAGTCCCATGTCAGTTCGTGGAGGGGTGGACCGGGGTCGTGTGGACGGAGAGGTCAGAGTCCGAGACAGGAGGGGGTAGGGATAGAGAAGGAAAGAGAGGGAATTGAGAGAGACAAGGTTGGAATGACTTGATAAGTCTCATCGAGTATAATCTTAATGGGTTGTAAAGTAAAAATTCATGGTGGAGGGAGTGGGGTGGGTCATACTCAACTTTCGGGAAGGGTTTCAGAGGGTTTCATACGAGGGGAGTCGATATCGTGTATAAAGAGACCCACCAGAAAAGACAGAAACATTAGGGTTATGGAATGGGTCACGAACCGTACACCCTACGGGAAGCACCAACACTTACTCATTTACTTACTTGAGCATATGAATCGTGTCCCAGTTTACGTATCATCCGTAAGTCACTCACACAAAAGGAAAGAAGAAAGATCTTATTCCAGGTCTTCGTTTCCGAAAGACTTTACCACTGACAAGAGATTCTTGATGACACTGTAAAACAGGAGGAAAATAAGTAGAGTCCTGTCTCGATGGATGAAAACGAGACACAGTCCCAGACACTGTCGTCCAGACAGGACCCATGGACGGACCCAGACCCAGAGTCTAGGGGAGGAGGTGGGTGAGAGGAAGACAGGGACAGAGAGACAGTCTGAGCGGTACAGAGGGAGGGAGAGAGAGAGAGGACGGACAAAGGGATAGAGAAAGAGAGGGAGACAGTAGAGACCGGGTGTCAGAGGGAGAGGAAGAGAGACGAAGAGAGACAGAGAGAGGATAAAACTAGTGAGAGATAGAGTAAAGAGGTTTGTGTGTGTGGTGTAGGGTGTCTCGATAGAGATCGTCGAGTCTCTCTAAGGAATTTGTTCGAAAGGGAAGGTACCATGGAGATCTGTGACCCGGGAACCTAAGGGGTCTCAGGGAACTCACCTACTCTTGTGTCTACGGACAAGGAGAGGGAGGTCCGTTCAGATCCCATCTTGTGTCACTAATATTAACAGTTTCGAGAGGGATTTCATTAGGTCTTCTAAACGGTTTGAACCCTTGATGGCGGTGTCCAGATTGAATACCAAAGTTTGATTTTCCTTTGGGGTGAGTCGTGCACAGAGAAAGGGAGTCACGGTGGACCGTCATTCAGTCCGTACGAACGACGACGGATCTCTCCTTTGTTTTTCCTTTACACATAAAAGTGAGTACACGAGTAAATAAGCACAACAAAGTTTTGTTGAATCCCGTGGGTCCCTGTCATTCTTTATCCTTTAACACCTTGGAGTTTTTCAAGTATGGGTAGTTTACCGGTCATGAAGGATTTACATTTCTTGAACGAAGGACACTGAAACTTGTCCTAGAAGACGTTATAATGTAAAAAGAAAGGACTGTGGTAGGAAGTATTTCAACATGTTGAAGTCCTGGTACTACGGAGGTTCCTCTGAATCGTTAAAGAACACGACATCCAAACATACACATACCGCCTCTTTACCCGAAGAATCAAGAATAAAGAAGTGAGATCACGATGATTGAAGTAAAACGTTTACACTAAAGGTGTTAGGTCATCCTTTCAGAAGTGGTGTAGTGGGTCTTGGCTCTCGAATACTGTGACTAGTCCTTTCGAAGATCCTGACTATCCTAAGACCCAGGACAGGAACTGAGGTAGGGGTTTGAGGGTTTAGGTACCCCTAAAACCTAATAAAAGATTGTCTTACTGGTCTTTATAATTCGTATGGGGAGTCACCTTATCGATAAAAGGAGGTGGCGACGTATAATTATGATTTGGTCCCGACACACCACATCTCGGATCTTTCTGGAAGCAACTGAACCTTAACGGGGTTAGACTACCACTTGTACTCGTTATTCGTATGGTCTACCCTTAAAGGAGTTCGTGAGGTCAGAACCATGTCACTTTGGGGTCGTTGTCTTTAATAGATGGTCAATAATTTCGGAAGCGGGTGGGATCAATACACTGACCTCTTGTGAAAGAAGATTTAGGGAGGTGAGGATCGTTAGGAGGACTGGGGTGTGACACCCGAGACCAGACACCAGGGTCCCCTTTAGTAATACGTCAAACATGTTTGGAGGACGTCACTTCTGGGTCGTTAGTCATCTGTACGTACTTTAAGAACCTCGTTGAAGAGATGAGGACAGGATTACCCGGTAAAAGGGAACTGTACGGTTATCAAAGGTTTGACTTCACCCACATATCCCTTTACAGGAAGGGCGTTGTCGGTAGTGTAAGACGATGACCCAGTACTTTCTCACGACAGGACACTGAACCGAAAATAATCGGGGTGATAAAAAGATCGGGGTAGAGGACTTTTGAGACCGGGCCCAGGTTTCCCCCTTCCTAGTCTATGTTACGCCCACGGTTGAAGAAAACTTCGGGAATAAAATCTTTAAAAAGGAACCCTACTTAATAATTGAATACATCATGTGACCTCCTCTGGAACTTCCACTAGGAATCGGGGATCCCTAAATTCCGGTCCTCCGACTCCTGTCCGACCCATCGAGATAGGTCAGTACAGAGGAAGAGTATTCCGAAAAAAAAAAAAAAAAAAAAACTACAATCCTTACGATGAACGCCCTTCAATATAGACTTAAACACCCCGAATATGCGAAGCCTCTCCCGTTACCGTGGAGTGAGGTCATGAGAACGGACCTCGTAGGGTACCTACCTCCTCGGAACATCCGACGTCAGGTACCCCAGCGATTCTCAGCCTCTGCTGACTCTCTCAAATGAAAGAGAAAAGTGAAAGTACGTGACCTCTTCCTTTACCGTTGGGTGAAGTCACAAGAACGGACCTCTTAGGGTCCCTACCCTCTCGGACCACCCGACGGCAGATACCCCAGTGTGTCTCAACCTGTGCTGACTTCACTGAATCGTCGTCGTCATATGTCGAATCCAGGAGTAGGACGCTAAAGAAGGTAAGGTTAGAGATGGAGTGGTATAATTGTGTTTTATTTTTAAAGTCAGTAAGTAAGTAGATGAGTTGTTTGTAAGTGACGTTTGAAGCATACATGGACCGGGATAATATTCATAAACTAGATAAGTCACTCGTTTTATCCAATTTTTAGAAACGGGAGAACCTTGAAGTAGGATCTGTTTGTTACTTGTTTTACGTTTTTATTTAATATATCATCCAATCTGATGCACGACACCTTACGTATCTTGACCTATTCTCCCCTTAATCCTCGTTCCCTTACCCAACCCCAACCACTCGACTCACGTTAAATTCATCTCACCAGTTCCAAGTCGAGTAACTCCCCCACTGTAAACTCGTTCTGACCTTGGTACACTCACTCAATCGTAAAACCGTGGACCCTCTTGACTACAGATCCGTTTTTATTATCACGTTTTAAGCATTCCTCCATAGAAAATCTTTACCGTCACTCTTCTGATACTAACCTTCTCTAACTTTCTACATTATCCTCCGTCTAATGTGTACCGGGACTTCCGGTAACGGTACAGTTCGGATGGTATAACAAAAAACGTTTTATGTAAGAGTATGTAAATTATAAAAGTTGGAATATTTTATTCAATGTATCATTTTTATTATCTCTGAGTGTTTATAAGTTTTGTCATAAAATGGGTTAAGACAGTTATAGACAAGGTCACTTTTAATATAGTCTTGTCGGTATGTATTTATTATGACTTTCATACTGAACTAAAAGTAGAGAAAAGGGAAATATAGGGAAGAATTCCCAGGACTTAATAGATGGATATCTTACGGGTGGGTGTAACGATTCTAAAGGGACATTAAGACCTCTTACCGAAGTTAAGACCCCAGTTCGTCTCTACTTTAAAGGACCCCCTTTTAAACTGGTAATTTTTTTAGTTCAAAAGGTACACAACGGAAAATCAAACGATGTCTGTTTATTACGGAGGTCCCTTTCCTCCTTATTCCGGAGGTCCCTGTACTTCAGGTTCGATCCTCGTCGGCAATTGTTGTGAACTGTTGGACCTCTTTCGTTCCTCTATGTTTCGGTCTTGGGTGTCTGTTAGGAAGTTGTTCAGGACAGCCACAAGGAGAGTTTATGTAGGCGTTGGATTGGGGTTCGTGACGGTGAGACCGGAAGTCAAGAGTGGAGCTGAAGTTACCGAAGATTCGGCACAGAAACCGGTGGACTACGCTTCTCGACTGAGTAAACTTTTCTGGGTCTACGACCCTTTCTAACTTCTGCCCCTCTTCCCCTGCTGTCTCCTACTCTACCAACCTACCGTAGTGGCTGAGTTACCTGTGCTCAAACCCATCTGAGGCCCTCAACCACTACCCGTCCCTCCGGACCGCACGACGCCAAGTACCCCAGTGTTCCTCAACCTGTGCTGACTCGCCGACTTGCCTTGACTTCGGCACAGAATGGTCCGACTGGAGGGAGGGAGGACCTCTCCTCCTTCGACCTCCTCGTGTCACGATCTCTTCTGACCGTCACGGTCGACGAGAACCCACTGGGAACTTTCGGTGTACTCCTCAGACCTAAAAAAAAGACTCACTCTACCCTTTGGTGAGTCTTCTGACTTTTGATACTTCAACACTAGCCCCTTTATTGTACTAAGGAATTTTTTCGTGAGACTAACGACTCACCCCTCGACCAGTATCCTCCTCGGTATTGTCCCTCCGGTCTGACCTCGGACGATGTCGTCTTCACTCGGTTCTGGAGCTCCGACGGACAAGACGGAACGTTTACGGTCAGAGGAATGATGGGGAAACGAGAAGGTATGGAAACCAGAACTTATCACAAAAGGGTCTAGTAGTCTACTGAGTAAGAGAGGCAAATAAGGACGGAAGTGCATTCATAGTGGAGGTGTCTCCGAAAGTGACTAAGAACACAGTTTCTGTCGAGGGTGAAGACAAGTAGTAAGAGGTAGGAGAGTGGGAAAAGGAAGATAATAAATAATGATGGACCATAAAATGTACCATATTAGAAACCAACACCAAAGCAGATAGAGAAGGAGTTCTCAAAGGTAAGTTACCCTCGTCCCTGGAACAGAGAGAAGAAACGGACTGTACTCATTTGTATTGTCCCTGAGTTTTTTATAAACGAGACACGTACCCACTCACCACCTACCTACTACTTATGTAAATAGACAAATATCGTTCAGACTTTGTTTACTCTGGTTCAATATTAAGAATCTTTTACGAATATAAAAGTCTTTTCCCTTTGTTACATTATTTTCGTGGTTTCTAATGACCATATACTTGTAACAAGTAAAAATAACTCCTAAGTAATATAAGATCCGTCATGACACTCAAAATGAATCAAACAGACTAAATTAGGAAGTTGTCGGAATTCTCCATCTACAATAATAGGACTAAAAATCTGTTCTTTTGACTTTAAACCTATCGATGGGTAATACCTGAGTCCTTGTGAACATTTAAGTAACGGAAGGTTAAGGTTCTTCGGGAACGTTCCACCGGAAAATCGGAACTTTTTCTTTTCAACGAACAAGTTTCGGTTCTTCAACAATCTCAAAATTTTGGATTTAACCTGAACCACAGTCGACTAGGCTGTTGGAAGGGAAAAAAATTAGGGTCCATTAGGCCATTAGAGGGTCACTACTCATCTCGTACAAGTGTGGTAATTACGACCCACGTTAATCTGCGTCGACGGAGTCGCAGTCCACGGGTCGTCCTTCAGTATTAACTGTTGTGCCTAGACTCACCCCGTCGTGCCAGTGAGTGTCCGACCAGTGGAAAGGGCAGGTAGAAGGCGTACCTTGGACGACGTGACTATGACGAGTCAAGAAGAGACTGGTTACTGATTGTGGGACCTGACCTGTAAGGATACAGGTTAAGACAAGGATTGGGTCTACTAACACCTCCACTCAATATTTATGAGGTGACTTAGAGTAGACTTTTCAATTTGTCTTAAGGGAGAGATAAGAAGTGAGGGTTATACCCACCTTTTGTCACTTTTGGTGAATCAGTACAGGATTACTTCGGGTGGTTCGAGGAGGCAGGTACTCTAAGAGGTCCGTTCTTATGACCTCATCCATCGGTAAGGGAAGAGGACTGGCCCTTCTTTAGAAGGACTGGGTCCCTAGCTTGAACCTAGAGGTCGTAACGTCCGTCTAAGAAATGGTAGACTCGGTGGTCCTATTATGGTGTTACCCATTATGGGGTTTTTACACACTTCGAAAAGTATCCTTCCTACTCACGTCTCAGTTTAAATTATAACACTCAGAGTTTAAGTCTTAAATTTTTCCGTGACCCTCTTCATTTATAAACGTCTAAATGACGTATGAATTGTTATGTCAGGATTATACTAGAGAAAATAAAAGTAGTTTTTAAAAATAAAACAAAGATTGGTGTCTCTATTCTTTATAGGGGAGAGTCTTTTATAACCGATACATGTGAAAACAATATTAAAATCCAATGGGTGTTAACCTTAAACCGTGAATATAAATAGGGAAACTTATAATTACTCTTTCAAACGGAAAGACAGATCGTAGCATTATTGTAAAGACGGGACGTGGCGGAACATACTTAATCTCTGGTTGACTAAGTGGACAAGAGTAGAAATCCCTAAAAAAAAAAGGATTTCTAAAATAGTAGTTCCTCAATGGAAAATATTTCTAAACCGTTAAAAAAAACACCAGCAGAAAGTAATCCTTTTGTTACTACCTTAGAAAAGTCTTTATGTGTGACTAGACATCCTTTTGTCAGAATCTTCGTTAAACAAGTTCTTGTCTCTAACACCAGACACGTCTTTTTACATGGTTCTAGAGAAAGGTCCCATTTAATCCTCCGATACACCCAGATTAGGACGTGTAGATTACCCATGTTTCGAAAGAAAATGAAGTCCCGGAGTCCGACAAATGTTTATTTGTGTCTGGTTCCGCTATAAGACGGGTTCTATCGTGATATTCCCCCTGATGTCTCAGAAAACCAATTACTGGATAAACTTTATTATGTGGTGGTGTGTATGTGAGCTAAATCCCTCTTACGTCACGGTTCAACCCACCCGGTCGTGACTCATGAGACTACTTTCGGGAAGCGTTACCGAAGGTTTCTTACCCTTGGTCTTTGTGATTTCGGTATGAACGAGTCTCGGTATTCTCTTCCCTGAAGATCGCTACTCAGGGGTACTTTTGCCGAGGGGTCGAGGTTCCGGGATTCGTGTCGGGACCCTTGGTAATCTCTCCCCAGACCGTCTAGAGTCGACTGTGTATTCACTTACCGTCCTCCGTTCCTTTCCTTCAACCCCGGGTGGGGTTCAGTCTGAAGTCTCTACGTTCCGATAATGTGTGTGCGTGTGTGTGTGCGTGTGTGTGTGCGGGGATTGACAGAGCTCCTTCCGTGTCAAGTGTAAAATTACAATTCGTTTATAGTATTGTCATTTAACAGGGGAGAAGAGTGTCTCTACCTTTTCTACTTTCGAGAAATTTTCCTGTTTCTTTATCTCTGGAATTGAGGGTCTAGACTTCCACGAGACACTTACTAGCCGACTACCCGTACTAGTCGAAAACCAAAGTGACATAATCGAAACGAAGTTCCTCGAGACTTGTACAATGGAGACGTCCTTTCCATATAGTCTTTTTCCGGTTCCACCTTCCTACTTCACGTAAAGATTCAATTAGTTAAAAGGAAAAATTTTAGTGGTGGAGAGGGGTGCGGGTCGTAGTCATTGAGAGTCAGACGAGGACGTCGAGAGTCGGTCCGAACCAGTTCGAGTCGAAGTGGTGGAAGTGGGAAGTGTAACTTTCACTTTCACTTTCTTTCACTCCAGCGAGTCAGGACAGGCTGAGAAACGCTGGGGCACCTGACGTCCGAGGCGACATCCGAGGCGAGGTGGTCCGAGGCGACAGGTACCCTAAGAGGTCCGTTCTTATGACTTCACCCAACGGTAAAGGAAGAGGTCCCCTAGAAGGGCTGGGTCCCTAGTTTGGGTCCAGAGGACGTAACGTCCGTCTACGAAATTGGAGACTCGGTGACCAAGGGTTAGGTCCCCACGGAGGGGCGACCTACAAGAATACCGACCTATAAAAGATAGTAGGTTATCGTCGATTTTACAGTGGAGGACTCTCTCTGGGAGGGACTGGTGTCACAAATTTTGAATAAAAAAATAAGGGACAAATATTCCATAAGGAACATTTATGGAACAAATAAAAAGAGTAACGGGGAAAATATTGGACTTTAAGAAAAAGTCTATAAAATACGAAGAGAAGGGGAAACTTGTATTGTAAAAACATGTTCCCTGGTAAATAAGAAATAGTGATAGGAGGGGAGTCGAGTCACTCACCGTACATCTTTTATAAGTTATTGATAAATACTTTGTTACTTTTCTGAATCGACTTCAGAGTGGAAAAGACACAGTCAGGCGTCATCAGAAAGGGAAAAGACCCTTTATTTCGAGGACTTGACTCAAGACGTAGGTGTAACGTATCACGAAGTAATAGTCTAGAACTCCCATGTTACCAGTACAGTAGAATGGAGTAAATGTACGATACACCTAATTCCTAGTCTGAAAGATGAGAAGAGAAAAGGTAGGGGGTTCGTCTCTAGAGCTAAGTGAACAGAACTTCGACTACATTGTCTTTACAATCGAGACCCCTCTTGTCAGGAAAAGGGTCTCACCAGGAAGGGGGTGTTTCGGGAGATCTTTCGCCGTCTAGATCGTACTTATATGACGAGATTCCTGTACCGTACTTTGGGGTCCGGCACCCAAGTCACAGCCCTCGTTCGACAGCGGAAGTCCTCTTGTCCAAACCAACGTCTTCAGAACTTGAACCATGTTTAAAACAAGTAAAGTCCGTATGACACTTTTTAGATTTGTCGAGATTTAATTCCCGACTAACATTTAATAATGTCTAAAGGAGGACAACGAAAGTCTAATAAACAAATTTTCCCAGACCATTTATGGTCTAGAAATAATGCTACTGCTTACAGGACGGTTTTCTTCTCCCTTTTTTTGAGAAAGTTTTAACAAGGCGTACCTTTACGTCCACTGAAACTGGTCGTTACGTTTGATGGCGGATGGGGTCCGTCGGACAGTGAAGATTCGAAACCTTTCTCGAGAAAAATTCTAATCTTGAAGGAAAGTTTTAACGAAACTGATTCTTCGGTCGTGAGTAGTAGAATGATTGTAAACGAGACACAACAGTTAGAAACCACCAGTCATTTTACTGGGGGTTTACGGTTTTAGGTTTATTTATTAAGTCCGTAACTTGAAATCTTATATACGAACTAAGAATTTCTGTACCTCAGGATGGTGGAGACTCTATGAAACTGATCCTACTCCGTCTTTCTTCTACTGTCACATGTTTTTCTTTTTTTTTTCTGTAAATCAACTCGTAAACTCGTAGTTAAGATCTAAAGGTTAAGTCAGTTGTACCCTTGAGTGTCTGGACCGAGTTAAAATTGAACTCTTTTCTGTCGCTTTCCTTTCTTTATAGTCAAAACGTCGTAATTAGTACGTTCTACAGGATTTTAGAGTCAAGATACTTGACAAAAGTTCTGAAATACAACACGAGATATCTGTTGTAGTGTGTGTCCGTGTGTATGGTGGTGGTGATGTACAGAATCTCTAGCCTAATTATAGAGTCCGATGGTCATTGAGACTAGTCAAGGCTTTGTTGAAAACGAGACCTCTAAGGGAGTTCCTTAGATTCAACTCAAAGTGAAACTTTTGTAATTGTGTCAGAGCATAGGGATACTTTATTTCAAAACATCCTTACCTATATATTATTTTTACTTCATTATCTTTTTTTATTGTTAACATGATAAAAACTCGTGACGATATTTGACTTAACGTAAGGGAACTTTACACATTCAACGTCGACATTGATGGTTACACAGATATAAACTTCTATCCCGGACATTCCTTCGAGAATCCCGAAGGGACCGCCGAGTCTACCATTTCTTAGACGGTCGTTACCCCTCTAGACCCAAACTAGGGACCCACCCCTTCTAGGAGACCTCTTCCTTTACTGTAGGATAAGGGCATAAGAACGGACCTCTTAAGGTACCTGTCTCTTCTGACCTCCCGATGTCAAGTACCCCGAGTGTTTCTCAGCCTGTACTGACTCACTGATTGTGAAAGTGAAAAAGTATTCCTCCAACAACAAGTCAACGGGTAAACGCTGGGGTACCTGACGTCGTACGGTCCGGAGGGACAGGGAGTAGTAAAGGACTTCAAACGGGTTCAAGTACAGGTGACGTGTCCATTACGGTAAGTCGGCAGAGTAGAAGACTACGGGAGAGGAGGAAGACGGGAGTTAGCAAGGGTCGTTCTCCCTGAAAAGGTAACTCAGTCGACAAGTGACGTATTCAAGTCAAGTCAATGAGTCAGTACAGGTTGAGAAACACTAAGGTACCTGACGTCGTGCGGTCCGAAGGGACAGGTAGTGGTTGAGGGCCTCGAACGAGTTTGAGTACAGGTAGCTCAGTCACCACGGTAGATTGGTAGAGTAGGAGACAGTAGGGGAAGAGGAGGACAGAAGTTAGAAAGGGTCGTAGTCCCAGTAAAGGTTACTCAGTCAAGAAGTGTAGTCCATCGGCTTCATAACCTTGAAGTTAAAGTCGTAGTCAGGAAGGTTACTTATAAGTTCCAAATAAAGGGAATTCTAACTAACCAAACTAGAGAAACGACAGATTCCCTGAAGGTCCTCAGAAGAGGTCGTGGTCTCAAACTTTCGTAGTTAAGAAACCGTAAGTATTCCTTCGATAATTCCAATTTATTTCGGTATCCCACCTCAGAATCAGGTTAGTTAGACCGTAGGAATATTCTTGATCGCAATAAAATTCTCTATGGTCTCTTGAGAGAAGAGAGGAGTGTGTGTTTCTTTTCCGGTGTACTCTTGAGTCGTTCTTCCGACCGTGGACGTTCGGTTCTTTTCTCCAAAGTGGTCTTTGGTTGGAACTGTAGTGTAACTAAAATCTGAAGATTGGAAGGTCTTGACACTCTTTTATTTAAACATAATGTCGTGGGTCAGTCACCATAAGACAATCCCCTCAGATTCGTTTGATTCTGTTCGTGAGGGATAACGAACACTCACTTTCAGTGAGTCAGTACAGGTTGAGAAACGTTGGGGTACCTAATATGTCAGGTACCTTAAGAGGTCCGGTCTTACGACCTCACCCATCGGAAAGGGAAGAGGTTCCCTAGAATGGTTGGGTTCCTAACTTGGGTCCAGAGGGTGTAACGTCCGTCTAAGAAATGGTCGACTCGGTGTCCCCTTCGAGTTCTTACAACTCACCCATCGGATAAGGAAGAGGTCACCTAGAAGGGCAATCACTAATGGTTTATAAAGTACGAGTAATAGAAAAGATTAGAAGTATTATTTGGGACACTCAATCCGTGATAATAACAGGAGTAAGATTTGTGCTCCTTTGGCTCTGTGGCATTTTAATAATACATTGAACGGGTTTCAGGGTGTGCGTCTCAGTCTGGAAAGACTGAGGTCTACCACAATCTTATTCATTTACTTTTATTTATAGAACTTCTATAGAGTTCCGAATAATACTGAGCGTACACAGTAAATAAGGAAGGTAACTACATGAACCTAAAAACAGTTAACACGATTTAACTTGAATTGAACGCAATTATTAGAGTTAGATTTACTTGGTCGTATTACTCGAGTATTACGAGCGTAAATTAGTTATGGGTGATCCCTTGTCAATGTAATAGTAAAAAGAGTGTGACAAAACGGAAATGCCTGTCACATCAGACAATAACTCATATTTCATCATTCACCTAAATTTAGAAAATAATTCGTCACGACAGTTCATGATGTCCACATCGACGTTTGGAACTGAGTAGACCACCCTTTACACGAGACCCAAGATTCGTCAGACAAGGAATCACGTATATTGAATTACCCTCCTTGTTCTACTAGTTCTTTTTACAGAACTTTATAGATAAAAATAAATCACACGGTAAATAAAAGGTTCTTATGGTTACTCAGTATATCTAATATATGTATCTCTTGGGTATCTTTCATCCTCTAGACTCTTACATTAGACAACCGTCCTGTGGTCTTACCACTGCCTATTTGGGTCTGAACCTCAATACGTATATGACCGAGGTATAGATCACAATGACGAATGGTTATCACATCGGGTCTGTTCAATAAATTGGGGAGAGTTAGAGTAAAAGTAATACATATTTTACGTGTATTATCTCTCGAGTCGTAAAACGGACCTTTCATGGCATACAAGTCATTTACAATCGACGTCAATAACTGTAGACTTAGTCTACCTAAACAGAAAGTGTTAAATAAATACATTAGTAAGTCGTAGGACTTTTTTGAAGAAAAACCGAGTACCCATATTAGTTTTGTCTGGGACATCCGTGTAGGTTCCATGAAAGTTCGGTAGTCTTCTTTATTATACCGTTTCCCACCCCCCCACCTTTGTCTCGATCTTCATCTTTTTTTAGTAAAAAGTTCTACTTCTTGATAATAAAAGATCGAGGGGTCTCTGAACGGTTGTTATTTGTCGTCTTTCATCCGCTACTAATATGAAATGTATTCTCTGTCGATAAATATTTTCTCAAAATTTACTATCTGTTGTTTGTGACAGTTCAGGTGGTTATGTTATCCGTCTCCACGTTCGGTCAGACGTCAATCATGTCTACGGAACCCTTCATCGTGTTTTTCAGTGACCTCACTCGAACTTGGGGTCAACGTATCTTGGGTCCGTAATCGTGGTCGATTTCCGGACCCTTCTGGGTCCGAATTGTTTGTCTTTAACCAGTTCATCGTTTGTGTACATTTGGTACTGGGAGTCACACCGACGACAACAGACAATCTCGGGTCCACAGTAGTTTAGCGGTGGAGTCATTGGGTTTACCCTTTTTCGACAATTTCCCATTCCCGTCTTTTCGGATCGAGACTGAGTCTAATACGCCGTTACTGTCAATTGATTAGGGCGTTTAGACAAAGGGGAAGTACCAGACCTCACCACCGTTGTATACGACATGTCGGTCCTTCTATTAAAGAACCAGAGGAAACGTAGAACCGTTACGGTGTATGGACTCAAGATCGATTACCGTCCCCTGCCCTCCCCCGGACCATACTCTTCACTATACACGGTGAAGATGATGATTCAGCGAAGTCAGCACAGGCTGAGACACACTGGGGTATCTGCCGTCGGGTGGTCCGAGGGGGCAGGGACCCTAAGAGGTCCGTTCTTGTGACCTCACCCAACGGTGAAGGAAGAGGTCACGTACTTTCACTTTTCACTTTCACTTAAGCGAGTCAGCACAGGCTGAGGATCGCTGGGGTACCTGACGTCGGAAGGTCCGAGGAGACAGGTACCCTAAAAGGTCCGTTTTCATGACCTCACCCCACGGTAACGGAAGAGGCACACGGTGAAGATCCGGGTGAGTATTTTGGAGGGTATATACGTAGTACTGTGATAAGAGGAGGTCGGTGGTCTGTCTCTCTGGTGATGTTATTGGAACCTTTGATTTACGACTTCTAACGTTTTTGAGGTTTATGGACTCAGGGACTTACTACTCTTTGTAGGAAAGGAGGTGTGTGGGTGAACGGATTTGATTAACTCCTGTAAAACATTCGTTCTTTGTTTGAAGGTAACACACACTCGGAAATGTGTAAAATCGTGGTCGAACAATATTGTTGATCGTAATAGGATTGTCGTGTTTAATATTTATAAACCGTATACTTATAACGATCTCTCTCTCGCGTGTCCTTAAATTTGTGAGAAAGAAAAAGTAAAAGAAAAAGATAAGACTAGAAACGGAAGTTAGGGATTTTCGACATTAATCGTAGTCTTATAACAGTAAAATAACTTTACATCACTCTTACTTACTTGACTATGGACTGTATAGTAAGACTCGAGGGACCTCATTTTTCATATCAATTAATTCATACCTTATATGTGTTAGTACAAAGTACCATGGACAAATTGTGTTTAGTTTATCTTAAGTTTAATACGTTTGGAATTTGAATAGATATTGGGGTTTTAGGGTTCCGTGGGGTAATACATGTGTTTACTCATATTCGTCGTAATAGAACATGTAATTTATCCATTTTAATCGAAATGAGAAGAACTCAACGGAATTATTGATTCTCCGTCATTGATTCGCTATTATTAGAGAAAGTATCTTCACACTTGGAAATCCAAACCATAATAGATTTCTATACATTCAGAAAGTTGAGACTTATAAGTGACATTTCTAAATACGACTGCAACTTCGAGGTTATGAAACCGGCGGACTACGCTTCTCGACTGAGTGACCTTTTCTAAAACTACGACCCTTTCTGGCTTTCCTTTTACTCTTCCCTCGTCGTCTCCTACTCTACCAATCTATCATAGTGGCTGAGTTACCTGTAGTTAAACTCGTTTGAGACCCTCTATCACCTTTTGTCTCCTCGGACCGTACGACGTTAGGTACCCCACAGTTTTTCAGTTTGTTGTTTTAGAGACATGAGAAAGACAGTTTCAATCACCGTTGAATTGCCACGAAGACACGAACAATCTCTGTCGTCATGGTGATTACCACAGATATCGGAAAACGTGACTAAAATTTCTAATGTTCATATAAAACTCGTACAAAGATTGACTAAAATATCATTATAGACAATTTCTACTAGAATGTAAAACACACTAGGTCCAAAGTGTTGTCTTCCGTTTGTACACCATCGAATTTAATTCCACCTTCAGTCGGTTTTACCCTTCTAGTTAATAAACAGTGGACTACTAGACTTAAATCCTTTAAAGGGTTAGAATCTTGAGTTCGATTCAAACGGTGGTTCGGTAAGTTCTACATAGGGAAGTACGGATATCAAAGAAATGTGACAATACTAAGAATTATGAATGACACGGGGACTTGAATTTCGACCCTTAAGTTTTTACGGATTCTATGTCAGAAACAGGAGTGTCTCGGTTTCGGATTATCTCTTCTGGTAACATATTTATACACTGGTATCCCGTGTCGTTATATAGATTAAGTCAACACGTGTTACAGATTTACGTAGGGTTCGAGGTAGTGACCTAGTATCTCATGATCCCCTATCCTCGATTCCACTTTACAACATATAAAACGGTAGATACGACGTTTAAATTAAACCCCGAAATTCCAACTACTCAAGTGGAGTTGATTAGTAACAAGATAAACTTGGACCGGTCGGAAGTATACCGGGAAAGAGTACTAGACCTTTAAATACTACGAGGTTACTTCTCCGACGGTAGAACTTAACCGGTTTTAAGTACAGTCAAGAATCTTCCCTTTTCAGAATAAATGTACTGAAGACCGGAAACTAGGTAGCGAGATGGTTTCATAATTTTAGGGTCACACGAGAGGACAAAAAGAAAATGCATAAGTGTGACCTGGTCTTTCACAATCACTCTTAAATCTTCGCGATTTCATTCACCATCGGTAGACCGGACCGGTTGAAGACTTTTTATTTTAAGGACATCTTCTATTCCGGAAGAAACCTACTGTGGACACGGGGTCCCTTTAACCGTATAATAATACTCGTCCCCCCTTTTCAGTAAGATGGTGTACCCTCATTAACAATCGTCCGTTCTCTAGTCCATTATGTGTCGTTAACACCTAAAATTCCCGTTCTAAGGTCTGGTACTATATTCGGGTCAACAGACAGGTTCCAATTACCCCATTACAGGAGCGAATGAGAGTGAACCTCGATTTAATTGAAACATTTGAGTATCCAAGACAGAAAACAGATATCCTCAGTCCTAAATCACAAGACTTTACCCTTGGTTTCCTAAATTACAAATTGCCACACAAACATGGAGAAAAGTCGTCTGATGCTTGTGTAGAGGAAAAGGTTGTGTGGGGAGACTTTCCTCTGGGTCTCTCCACTCAGAAACTACTGTCGGAAAAAATGAAACAAATCTCTTCGGACAGTCCGTAACACAATACTCTGATGGACCGGACGGGCGTCGACAAGAAGCGGGTCCTGATGACGTCGTATTCCAAATTTAGTAGCTCAAGGTACTCCGACCACTCACGCCGGGTCATCAAAAGTGACTCCGAGGGAAGAGAGAGAGAGAGAGAGAGAGAGAGACACACACACACACACACACACACACACACACAATCAGCGAGTAGACACAGACTGAGAAACCCTGGGGTACCTACATCGGGTCGTCCGAGGGGAGAGGTACCTCAAGTAGCCTGTTCTTATGACGTCAACCAATGGTAAGGAAAGAGGTCTCCCTCCGAGGGAAATGTTCAGTGGTCTTACCGACGGCTAAAACATTCTTTTCAGTAAGTCTACTCAAACGGGAACACCCGACCCTCAACCCCCTCCGTGGGTAGTACATAGTTTCGTCACTTACCTAGCTGACGTAAAAATGAAATGTTGGTTGACAAAGCCGTCGGACCTCCTCGCCAGTCTGCTGGCCGGGGTAACGTGCGACGACAGTAGGGTCACTTCCTCCGGTCCAAGTCACTGACGTCCCGGTGTCAGTCGTAGGCCAACGAACCCTCGTTTGACTGACAGCAGTCCATCGTCGTTGCATGTTGATACTTAGGACAGGTTGTAAATGTTTTACAGGGACAAGGCACTTCTATGACCGGCTACTGTCACCTCGAGGTCCAATTCAGGAACTCTCTTCGTCGACGTCTCTTCGTCCACATGACTCTGTAGTGGATGGCGGGACCCTAAGAGTTTATACTGGGCCCAGGTGGAAGAGTCCGG
Organism: Capra ibex; assembly: GCA_006410555.1. NCBI lineage: Eukaryota > Metazoa > Chordata > Mammalia > Artiodactyla > Bovidae > Capra > Capra ibex. The sequence goes on along the minus strand of SJYO01010515.1, from coordinate 2,390,924 downwards.
TCACGGTAAAAGCGAACGACATTTCTGCAGGAAAATTGGTGTCAAGTCCTTACGATTCAGGCATAGGGTCTCACCACCCTATGCCTGAAATGCATAGAATGAAATGCAAGAAATGAATGAATGCAAGAATGAAATGAATGAAATGCAATGAATAAAATACAAACGGTTTTTGTGAAGATCATGACCCACATCAGCGTGACTTCTTTCCATTGGTTTTCTGTCTCTTCGACTCCCCAGTCCTCCCGTTCAGACTACGACCTGGAAACACGGAGTTTATGACTCCGACGGCAACCAGGACCTCGATGGCAGATGTCTTTCTCTAGGTAGGGGGCTCAAACTGTAAAATTCCTTTACACAATTTCATCAAGGAGTACGGCATAAGAGTGGAGACCTTTCGAGTTTCCGGACATATGTTTACTAAAGTAGTGACGTTGATTGCAATCATTATGTTGGGTTCTTACCACTTGAACATACACCCGGGAGGGTAAACCCAAAAAGTAGTAACTGTGAGACAGATTTGTTTGATTTTAAGTCCTAGTTAACCAGTTAGGTAGACTTTTACCTTACCATTACTACCAATGTGTTTAGATATTGGGATGAAATTTTTATAATAACATGTAAATGTTACACTCCTAAAATACCATACGTTTTAACAGGGTCATTCGTAATCATTAATACAAATGTTATTTGTTATAATAATTTATTTGTTGTTTATCGGTTAGACTATAAAAGTCTATAAAGTTGTTGATCAAACTTAATTTGAAGTAAGGATCGGGTTAGCCAGTACTTCTTTATACGGTAATTATACTGGGGATTTACGGGGTTAAACAGTATTCTTCAATAAACAGTTTTAGACTCGACCAAATACATATTTATTGGTAAAAATTTAGGTCTACTTGTAAACAAAAGATTATAGAGGTTGATTTATATCTTACAAAATCTAGATCTGTCGTATTTATTTTCGTTCATAAAACCAGTGACTCTTTCTTACTTTAATTCTAATTTAAAGTGTTTACTGGTGTCTTACTGGTAAGGAAATTCATGTTAATAAGTTTTAAGACTATTTTAATATATGTATTTAAAGAGAGTATCTTTCTGTCATGAATTGAAAATTTTAACTTTAGAGATATTCGGTATACCGGATAACGGGATCCTGATCTACGGAATATGTGTCTCACCCCTTTTCATAAGTAGGTAAAGTCGTATTGATGATTTGAAAAACTATTTTCTTTTGATAGGAAGAAAGAAATTACATTGAAGACAAAAGTGACCAAACTTTATTATTGGTATTTTAAAATTTGTCGCCCTTCGGAATGTTTTCGGTTAATAGTAAGTAAGTTCGAGATACTAGGAACGGTCAAATAGATTTTGATCAAGTTTGGTTTTCATTGAAAAGTGTCTTTTGACGACGAAGAGAACACCAGATCCTTTAGTTAGTTGACAATTTATGACAAATTAGACATTACATTCCCTTGGAGTTATAGAGATCCCCTAAGTACTCTTCGTTTACCACTTGTGGATCTTGGGAGATAAAGTAGATTAATGGGAAATAATATTATTTTCGAACTCACTTCATGAAAGTCTAAACTTTGAATTTTTAATAAATAAAGATGATAAACGACAACAAGTGAGTATCTCCTTAACTAAAATACAACTTACTAGAGTGTTAAGAAGATTCCCCATCTCCCTATTAACGATTAAAGAACAATAACAAACTCGGAGTGTTATTAGAAAATTCGGTCCATTACAATAATATTTACAAGTTAACTACCTCTTTGACTCTGAATTATTTCGATTTATAGAACCGGTTCAGACAATGTGATTATTCCCTGTCTCTGTCTTAGGTGTGGGTCCTGACCCAAGATCTCAGTCCCAATAGTTAAGAGGTTATCTCATTCTCTTTGACTTTTGGTTCCTCAGAGTGTACTCGAGGACAGGGTCCCTTTCGGAAGGTTTCCTGTTCTAGTCTGGTTGTAGCTCAAACGTAACTGACTTCTTGACTCACTGAGAATTTGGATGTTACATTTATAACACGATCCTCTCTCACCGAAATTTTTTATTTTTTTAAAATTTTTTTCCGAAAGGGGTTCCTGACCGATCTTCCTCCTAAGAGGTCCTTGTACTCTAAATGTCAGGCACTTAAAGTCGGGGTCTACTTCGTCAGACAGGTCCTGTCCTGGACCCAATCCAATTATAAAAACTGGACAGTAAATGATGCCTTTTAAGATTTATCTCGTGTCTAAGGTCGACGAAGACTACCCGGTAAAATTATTCTTGTAACGTAAGTGTGTGACAGTCAAAGGACTGACTATTTGGATTTACGTTTATCACAGAGTATGACAAACCTTCTTCGGTTCTGGTTCGACTTGTCATACAAAACCGACCCTTGAGGGATTTGTAAAAGATCCTCGAGAAAGAAGGACGACCGTCTTCTTTTGTTTAGATCAACCCATAATATTCTATAAAAAAAAAGAGGACAAATCGGAGTTTCTTTTTATGTGAAAGGACTCTTTAGACTTTAATATTGCACGAGAAAATCTGTAACGGTGTATTAAATGTGAAGACCGTTTCTAAGAGGTTCGTCGGTAAACCCTATGTAAAAGTAAGTTGTGTAACCGTGAAAATACATTAAAACTATTTCCAGAATAAGTGATCCTATTGACTCCGTTGAGTGACAGGAAACCAATAGGGTGGACCTGAGAAACAACTTACCGAACTTAACGACTCACTGACCTATTGGCACAATAGGCACTCCGTGTAAACAATCTCCACTTTGTGTCTACTAATATAAATTCCCGGGTAATTCTATATCGTTCCGTCTTCGACCCAGTAAGAAGAACGTAACCGGTCTAGGAGGTTTCAAAAGACAAAGAGGTACAACTATGAACCGGTTAGAACAGTCAGGTCACTGTTACCTCTCTTTTTCCTTTTTTTTTTTACTTTACGACAATTATCCTAATATGTTAAACCCCTTATCTTACAACAATGTCTACTAAATAAAACTTTCGACTAAAGCAAAATCACTTTTGTTCGAGTCAGGTAATGTGGTCTCCGGCATCACGGTTTGTGTTAGTAAAGATCAAACTTTCTACACTAACGAAAAATTACACCTTTAAAGTGTTCCAATGTTTCTCCTTTTTTTTTTTTTTTGATTTGATTTAAGGAAAGTACATTGTTTCAGTGAAACCCTACATCCAATGTTACGGGACTGTCACAGGTCTATGGGACTGGTGTAGCTTTTAGTCTTTCCACCTAGGCAAACTAAATGTGTTAAAGAGTTGACACAAAGAGAATACGGAGACTTTATCGGATTCTCAAAGACATGGTTTTATTTATCTTTCATTTCTATTAGATTTATGACCTTCAAACGTCCCAGTCCGTTCCTATTCGTTCTATCCCCTTTGTTTATGTCCATTTCTTTATATCACATATCTGGACACACACACACACACACACACACTCTCTCTCTCTCTCTCTCTCTCTCTCTCTCTTAAGAGGAAATGGTTTCGTCAAAATAAACGAGTGAGGTCAAACTGGTTGGTTTAGGACAATAAATTTGGACAAGATTATTAAATTAGATCACGAAACGACAGTGGTCCGAGGTATGGTAGAAGAAAAGAGGGGACATGGAAACCCCCTAAAATTTCTTTTACTTTTTGAGTAGTTTAGTTAAAAATTACACGAGTATGTTATACCGACTCTAATTGCTTTACTGAATCTATAGAATAGGATCTGAATAGGATCAGAGAACTACCGATCCAAAACTGAGACGGTAGTAAATAGTCTGTGATATTAAGAAACAATGATATTCCTCATGCAGTTCCAACATATAGCAGTGGGACGAATAAGTTGAATATATGTCTCATATAGTACACTTTACGGTCCGACCTACTTCGTGTTCGACCTTAGTTCTAACGGTCCTCTTTATAGTTATTGGAGTCTACACGTCTACTGTGGTGGGAATACCGTCTTTCACTTCTTCTTGATTTCTCAGAGAACTACTTTCACTTTCCCTCTCACTTTTTCAACCGAATTTTGAGTTGTAAGTCTTTTGATTCTAGTACCGTAAACCAGGGTAGTGAAGTACCGTTTATCTACCCCTTTGTTGCCTTTGTCACTGTCTGAAATAAAACCCCCCGGGCTTTTAGTGATGTCTACCACTGACGTCGGTACTTTAATTTTCTGCGAACGAGGAACCTTCTTTTCAATACTGGTTGGATCTGTCGTATAATTTTTCGTCTCTACAATGAAACAGTTGTTTCCAGGCAGATCAGTTCCGATACCAAAAAGGTCACCAGTACATACCTACACTCTCAATCTGATATTTCTTTCGACTTGTGGCTTCATAAATACGAAAACTTGACAACACAACCTCTTCTGAGAACTCTCAGGGAATCTGACGCTCCTCTATATTGGATTTCCTCTAGACAGGACCTACCAGTAACCTTCCTGACTACGACTTCGACTTTGAGGTTATGAAACCGGTGGACTACGTTTCTTGACTGAGTAACCTTTTCTTGGACTTCGACCCTTTCTAACTTCCGTCCTCCTTTTCGCCTGTTGTCTCCTACTACCAACCTGCCGTAGTGACTGAACTACCTGTATTCAAACTCGTTCGAGGCCCTCAACTACTACCTGTCCCTTCGGACCGTACGACGTCAGGTACCCTAGTGTTTCTCAGTCTGCGCTGACTCGCTGACTTCGTTTGACTAGACTTATGTTTTACTTTAAGGGTCCTATGTCAACCACCCTGTTCCCTTTTTCACAAAGATGACCATTCTTTTTTTTTACATATAAATATTTATATGTATATATAGTGATTTAACTCTTACTAGTTTTCAATTGTGATACAACTTCTCTTAACTTACAGGTAATACACCTTACGTAGAGAGGTAAGAAGTTGATCCGAAAGTAGAGATCGACCCCTCCCACCAAGGTATCATCCCTTATGTCTGTACTGTTACATCTCCGTAAAAAGTCTTGGAACCGATCTTTACTGTATCTGGGGTACTTTAGAAAAACAGGATTGTCATTAACCAACAATAAAAAAACAGACACGTAAAACTTATGCACAGTAGGACAAGAAAACACTGACCGTCCCCTCTTTGTCCACTTCTTCGGTATACTAACGTCAGAGGAACGTTTTCAAACCGGCTGTTTTTATGATATCGTAGAAGTCCTCGGTCGTATTTTCTTGTGTTCAGATTGGTAATTCCCTTGACCCTGTGACCTTCCCTTTACACGACCGGAAAACAACCTCACTTTAAATCCCCTTTATTCAACCCTCAGACTTTTTGTTTCGTTCCGATGTTACAGGTCAAAACAAATTCGTTTAGGACCAATCGAGGACCGTCAAGATACACCACACGGTAAGTAAATCATGAGCCCGGTTGAGTGAAATCAAGTGACTTACCGATGGTACAAGACGGATAAAGTACATGAATAAATTAGGAGTACTTTGGAACTCTATCTATAAGAATAGGGTGACACGTCTTCCTCTTTAACTCTACGTCCCTAAATTCCATGGGGTCTAAGTAGGTGAGGTCTCGGGTATATTAGGGCGACGACGACGATTCAGCGAAGTCAGCACAGACTGAGATACGCTGGGGTATCTGTCGTCGGGTGGTCCGAGGTGGCAGGGACCCTAAGAGGTCCGTTCTTGTGACCTCCCCCAACGGTAAAGGAAGGGGTTACGCACTTTCACTTTTCACTTTGGCTTCAGCGAGTCAGCACAGTCTGAGAAGCGCTGGGGCACCTGGTGTCGGATGGTCCGAGGAGGTAGGCACCCTAAGAGGTCCGTTCTCATGACCTCACCCAACGGTAACGGAAGAGGAATATTAGGGTGATGGACAACAAAATAAGATGGTGGTTGAAGTGAACACCGTTTTCGGATAACTAAGAACCCTGACTCCTGACCTGAATAAGTTACTATACCTCAAATCAATTGAGAGGTCAATCCTGGAGTCTCAGGAACCAATACTCTGAAACTCCTTTCCCAAACCTCTAGAAGTCTATTTTCTTTTCGTTTCGTATTGAAAGAAATTAGCTTATATGTAATCTATACTGTTTCACGACAGCCGATACATCCAAACAAGTCGTTGATTCAGAGATTCTAGAAGTAGGGGTACAAGAACCATGGATCATATCACGGACCGCGTATCACCATAGGTTACTTATAACCAACTGTAACTGACACCCTAAGTATCAATATCCTTATTCGGTCCTTTAAATTATTGAATACGTCTTTACTATAAAGTGTAAATAAGGAAGTAAAGATTTCTCGACAGGACAGACTCCGCTAAGATTTTATAAGTAGATATAACATGAGAAAATACCTTACTACTGTTCCGAAACATTTTACTGAATGGAGTAATACAAGGAAAAGTTTCCCACTTGATTTGTACGGGGATGTTGTTATAAGGGTATTATTTACAAAATACCTCATAACTAATTACCGAAGAAACCAATTTTTTTTTTTTGTTTTTGTCCAAAGAAGAACCTAAAGTCAACGAATCTGACGCACCAGATGTGTCTTTTTTTTTTTTTACGTAACTTTGGTTTGAGGTTCGAGTCTCCCGTACGTACGTGTGACATGGTCTTTAGTACGATAAGGTTGGGTTTACATGATTTAGGAGGACATTACACACCAGTTCTTCAATTCAAGATTTCCTTTACGGATTGTACCTTTGGTATAGACAGACAGAGGAAATCGGAGACTCGGAGAGACTGTCTTGAGACGTCTCCTTCCACGGAGTTACGAAGTGGGTCCTTACTATCGGAGTGGTTCACGAAGCTTCCTCAGTATGTCATTCCCGGTTCAAACCCAAACCTTTTCTCTCCTTCGTTTGACTGAGACACCAAACAATACTCTAGGATCCTCCCCGAAACTCACAATGTTTCTCAGAAAGGAGAAGGTTGGGAAGGCTGGAGGAGGAGTGAGGGAAGACCCAAAGTAAGAAAGAGTGTCTTCGAACCGTCATCCGTCTCACTCTTTCAGATCGACCCTTTTCCTGGGAAGGCAAGTCCAGAGGAAACGTACCGGATACTGACATCGGGGTCGTCATCTGACACTTTGATCTTCGGGAGACAGTAACTCAGACAGAATGGTTCTCCTTTTTGACGAAACACACTACTGAAATACCGTTTACGACCGTTTTCGAAACGGGACGTATGACTTTCTCTCTGTAAAGATTGGCGTCGAGTACTTGGTGTGTATAAATGAGACCGTGTACGGGTGATAAACAAGTATCCGAGAGACAGAGATGATTACGCAAGGTTAAAACCTCCGATTTAGTAACGGTCATCAAAGGTCCTGTAAGGCGATCCGATTCGTTTTAACGGGATTCGTCATCAGTCTTTGGTGACCTCATCATAACATTTATGTCTGATAAACGTCTTTTACTTTCTATCGTTTGTAGAATAGCAAAAACACGACGTCTTAAGGTACCCAGTATAGAACGTCTCTCAGTACGTTCCGTGATTGTTCTTTGATCTCGTCCCATGCTCCCGAAAGTAGGGGTGATTTTGAGTCTTTAGCACGGACTTTGGTGAACCTTTCAACCAGTGTCAGATTGTGTCGAAATTGTGAAATTGTGAAGACTTGTGATAAGTCCTCAGTACGATCTCTAATCTATGTCGGATTTTGGACATCATCGGAAAACAGACCACACCTAAAATTTTACTCGTATTCTAGACTTTTGTGACCTCGTTCTATAGAGACGTAAGTCACTATCGGTAGGGCAGTGGTACACTCAGAAAGGGAACCCGGATTGCTACTGACTTACCCACTACACCTTGGTCCAACTAAGGTTCTAGACCCTATTGACCCCTTAAGACGTAAACATTAGTTTGGAGGGTCGTGACAACTCGACGGAACATGGAATAGAGTAGAGACCGTCCCTGATTCCTCTCCGATGTAATGCACTATAACGAAGAGATGGGTATAGAGAAAACGGATAAAAGATGACCTAAACAAAGATTTGTTTCGTCTCAAAAACGAATAGGTTCTTAAAATTATTATTTATTCTCACACACAATATGTAAGGTGTCGAGACTATAGCTACGTAGTTATACTGGCACAGACACAAACTTTACTCCTTCCTTCGAGTGAGGTTGTCGTTCACGAGTCATGGGTCATCATAAGAAAACTCCACCGATTCGTCTAAGAACTTCATGAATATGTAAACTGTTATGAAGAACTCCCGATAACTTTGTTCAGACAAAGTAGGATTCCCACTTCGTTTTAATTCAACTTTATTCGGTGTTAATTTTGAGGTACACAACCCAATGCTCTGTCTCCTTCCTATAGGTATAGCGACAGGTACACATAAGACAATTGTAAAGTCCGTAAAATTGAAACCCCTCACCTACCGTACTCCCCCTGATCCATCCTTGTTCCGGTGGTGTAGTTTGACTATCACCCCATCTTCCTTGTAAACTGTGGAGGACGGAAAAGACGGGGACAGACAAAAATTAAAACGATTTAGTAAGGGCAGACCTCTAACATATAAAATTCAACGGAGAGGTTCGTTGTGTCTCCATATCACAGTCTCTCGGACTAGAGTTTCGGTCCGTTTCACTACACTTTCGACATTTCCGGGGTTCGGTGTTCTTTCTGTCCCCACCCTAGGACCGATTTTACTGTAATCGGAAGTCCCACATAGTCATTGACCCTTCTGCCGTGGCCCTCTGTATTGGAAAGAGAGTACTACTCACATTCTGAAAAACATACAAACACGAGATTTTTCAATTATAGGGAAACTTTCAAGATTTCCACTGAAAGACCGTTTACACTTGATGGTACTCTAAAATGACCTTTCTCTAAGGTTCCGTTCTCTGAAGTTTCACTTTAAACGGGTAATATTTATACTTCCATTATCTTTTCCCTCCTTTTGACCACTGTCTTGGATTTTACACAAAATGTGTACACGTGTGCGTATCTTTGTAGTTCTTCACCTATCTGGGGTAGTTATCATTGAAATTCTCCTTTTTTTTTTAATACGACTTAGGATTTTGGTGAGGACTTAGTACATCTAGACAGACCCCACTGGAGTTTAAGTGTGCTAGATTCACAACCATAAATGTACATGTAAAGATTTTGTATAGATATTCTTTTCTTACTATTATCAAAGTAAATATCGTTTTAGTACCCAAAGGACCATCGAGTCGACCATTTCGTAGGTGGACGTTACGTCCTCTGTAACCAAGTTAAGGACCCAGTCCTTCCCGGGGACCTCTTCCCTATCCGATGAGTAAGGTCATAAGAACCCGAAGGGACCGCCGAGTCTGTCATCTCTTAGACGGACGACACGTCCTCTGGACCCAAGTCAGGGAAACAACCCTTCTAGGGGACCTCCTCCCGTACTGTTGGGTGAGGTCATAAGAACGGACCTCTTAGGGGCACCTGTTTCCTCCGACCGCCCGATGTCAGGTACCCCAGCGTTTCTCAACCTGTGCTGATTCGTGTCGTGTCGTGTCTTTTTAAGACTCAGAGTTTACTCTTTCGTTCACTTCACGATGTCCGTTATGAGTTTTTAGTAGAAGGTAATAATAAATTTCTGAATGTACTACACCCTTAAAAATAAATTACACCACGTTAGTGCTATTGGTTATCGAAGGAGGGATGTCCCTTCTCGGAACTTGGATTGGATGTTAAGAAAGGTAAAAAACAAAGGAAGAGTATGTGTGAAAGCGGACGAGTCCAAATAACTCCTGAGACACTCACGTCGTAGTGACGTCGAAACTCGTGGGGACATCAGTAGTGGACTGTCACACTTATACCACCAAAATTACTTTCCTTACGACATCCGAATGTGTGTGTCTATACGTAACGTAAACCCTTTTTTTTTTTTTGTTTTGGAAAACTTACCGTAAAGAAGGACAAAGTAGTGGTAAATCTTCTTATTATTTTGATGGATCAATGAGAACGACTACTTGTCTACGACAAATGACATCATGACATTACACAAATGGAGTAGACAAAGGGACAAGTCAACGCACACAGATCGACGTTACGGTAAGAAAGAATTTTCACTATTTAATACTGACATCCACCAAAAGGGATTCGAAAAAAAAAAAAACATCAACAATAATAAGTTATCGGCATCTTCGTCACCTCTTCAATGGAGTTTACTCTCTTTTAATCATTTACTTCTGATCTCCAAGTACCACATACACACACACGTGCGAGCACACTCGGTCACGACCTTTAGGACACGGGATCCACGTAAATACGTACACTTTCTGTACACAAATGTCTGTTTGGTACACTAATAATCATTGGTTGTTACCACGAGAACTAAGAGTGACTTTTAATGAGATTCAGTGTACCCTTTAAAAGTATTCACGAATTTGGTCTCGGGACGGGTCAGTTATTGAGTCACTTACACAGGGCCGCTTCGATGCTTCTATAACTCTTTTAGAACCTAATCCTCTCGGTTTTACTTTGTATTTATCACAGTTTAGTTTTGACGAGACCCGTGAAAAATTTCAATAAACCGAATTCGGGAGTGTATTAGTCTTTATTTCGTAACGACGACGAAAGTTTCCCTGTCTGTCGTTTCTAAACTAACCTCCGTATATTCGTGAATTCCTTTGTCCGTGTTAACACTCCAATGTATAAGACTCATCCTTAGTCGACGCCCGTGAAGACTTAGTAAACAGAGAGACTGGAAAATCCTCAGTCGGACATCCATCGTGTTCCCACTCCGGACCTTACGGGCCATTCCCACGTACGCGTGTACCCTCCCCCGACTCGTGGGGGTGCGGGTCCTCTTTCGATACCTGTCAGGAGCCAGATGGACAACTGTCCCGTCAATCCGGGCAAGAGGACGACAGAACTAGGGGCGGTCGTGGAGGAGGAAGTCGTCGCTACTCTGGACCGATACGTGTTGTCCATGAGACCTGAGAGGGTCCGAACTCCTGCCCCGGAAGGAATGAGTCTGTTCCATGAGTAGAAAGACGCACTAAAATTCCCACGATTTTTTTACACAGACTCGGGGATTTTATAATGAGGGTAGTCAGACGTTGTATCGAAGACTTTAAAGCGGAGATTTTTAATGGTAGAAGTTCAATGACGATTAGTAGGTATCATTCTTTCCCACGACACAATTGACGAAAATGGGAAAGATGACAGTAAATCTTTATTTGTAGGTTACACTACCCCGTGTTACGCCCGTCTTAGACTATCTTTTAAACCAGTTGTACTCTTTGCCTTTTTCAGGTCCGGTATAGTCAAGGTCACTCCCGGTGTCACTCCCCTGGAACCCATTGGTCTAATGTTTTGATGTGGAGATCCGCCCCCTTCGTCCGTTCTCCTTCCCGGTAAGGTTTTAGTCATTTGCAACAGTTTCTTGGTGAATGATCGTAAAGGATTCCGACCAAGAAGACGACCTCATGTCTCGAAGGTCGCTTTAAATAACACTTTTTTACAATGGGGAGATGGTATTTGTTGGTGGGGTGGGGGTGAGACGGAGAGACGGGGTCAAAGAGTAAACGCTTTGAATGTCGATAATGTCGTCGGAGGTTCCAAAAAGTCTCCTTGTTCTATAAGTTCCTTGGATCTCGAGAAGTTGGTTTACTAAAATAGAGTCTAAAGAGTCGAAACTGTGGATTCGAGAGTGTAACCTTGTAGTTATATAGAAACAGTACGACGATGATAACGATTCAGCGAAGTCAGCACAGGCTGAGACACGCTGGGGTCTCTACCGTCGGGTGCTCCGAGGGGGTAGGGACCCTAAGAGGTCCGTTCTTGTGACCTCACCCAACGGTAAAGGAAGAGGTTACGTACTTTCACTTTTCACTTTCCCTTAAGAGAGTCAACACAGGCTGGGAGTCGCTGGGGTACCTGACGTCGGGTGGTCCGAGGAGGCAGGTACCCTAAAAGGTCCGTTCTCATGACGTCACCCCACGGTAACGGAAGAGGTCAGAAACAGTATAACAACCGATTTTGTGTCGTTCATTTAGGGAACTCTTGACATCTCTGTCCTTGTTCGATGAGTCTATTGGAACAGTTTTCTTCTATGTCATGAAAGACCCATCAAGGCCAGGGTATCAGACCTTATCCAGTAACAAAGGTTAGTCTTTTTTTTTATATATATATATATATGTGTGTGTGTGTGTGTGTGTGTGTGTGCACACCGAGTCTTCGGACCTGATAGTGGTCTGGAGGTTTGTGAGTTACGGTGATGAAGGTTTAGTATGTTGAAGGGATAGGTAAGCCTGAACCCTGAGGACCCCTTTAACGGGTATTCTTTCCCCCGCGAGGTCCAAAATAATACATAAAAGATCTCCATGTCTACTCCATCCCACTTCCTCCATCTCAAGTACGGACTTTATCCTTTTCTCTATTGATAGTCCTTTGATAAAGAAATCGATGAGTTGTGTCGGGGCACCCAATTCTTTCTTAAATCCTCCGACTAAAAGGACTATGGAAGAATTAAAATTATTTTCATACCTAAATTTTGTTGTTGTTACCCTCTCACAGTAACTGGAAAGTCCCAGGTGATCATAGAAGGTTATTTCGATACAGTCATTATTATAAAAAATTTCTACATGAAAGTAATATTCATCGCCTTTTTTTTCACTTTTTGTGTGAAATCGGTGTAGCAGAATAAGTTAAAAAGTCCGTTTGATGTTTATTCTCACTATCTCAGTAGATCGGAGACAATAGAGTTTACAAGGATTACAAAATGATTTATACATTAAATGAGAGTACCGTTAACATAGTTCTTCTGTTTTCGGTTGTCTTAATAGGTATTAAATGTCTACCCAATTCTTTGTTCGTTTTTAATCCATTTTTGTTAAATCAGGGAGTGATCAACAAAATAGAAGTACTAGGGTACAAAGATTTTTTTTTTGTTTGTTTACAACTTAACTAACGTATGAAACCACGATCCTCCTGTGTTGGAGTTTACTTTTGTCAAAAGGTTTTGATTTATTACTCAGTGACCACCACGACGATGATTTAGTCGGTTCTTTTATCAATATTTCTATAAATTAGAGTCTTTACAGGAAGGTAAGTAATTGAGTTCCTATACAAAGGAACACTTGGTGTTTCTAATTTATCAAAATTGTCTCTAATATAGATTCCTCCGGTGGGTTTAAATGGAAAGGTAAAGAGTAAGGGACCAGTATGAGATCTCTGTAATGTATAGAACCAGGTCTTTACATATACAAGGTGACGTTAATTCATACAACCCAAAAGGCAAGAAACCCGTTTGTAATCGCCAGTTAGTGTCTGAGAAAGTTGGTCTATTACAATGAGTCCTTTTTTTAAGAAATTCTAAGGACACCTAATCTATCTGTTTTAAAAGGGACATGTTCCAACACGGAGACTTGTTAGTACTACGACTGGGTCGTTTTCGTCACGGAAATAAAGCAGAAGCCTTAGACTCCTCCTTTTGATTTTGTTGACCAGTAATGACTTCCCCCAAAGTTACTGACGAAATTACCCTGTGTCACTAAAATACACTTCCAGAAACGCTGTTGAGTCCCTCTTTATCAGTTTTCCTTCTGACAAAAATGTCGAACACTGTTCCATCATGGTTATTTATCCCTACTGAGGAACTAGCAAATAGGGTCTCTGGGATTACGAATCAAACTGACATATTAAATAGTAGGTTTGATTCTATAAAAATCTCTCACTTTCCTTCATGTTAATCGTTAACACGACCTTGTTGTCCACATTTAATTTTATAAAGTCCGTTTGTCCCGTTTACTAGTAGGATGATTATGATCTTTTCTCTAACTAATATCCTATTGTGACTGTACCTCGTCCAAAGATTAATCATAAATTATCCTTCTGTCGAAAAAATTCCACAAATTATGTACGAGTAAAATTGATATCCCCCACCACTATAGGGTCATGTATAAGAAAAACATGACTAGTAATTTAGTCACTTAGAATAGGACAGTTTACCATCCAATCAAATGTATAAAGTCTGTATAACTTTCCCTGTAACTGAAAAAAAAAATTGGGACTTTTGGTTAATAATCTTTACGTGAACAGAGGACTTATACTTACGGGTAAGGTACCCCTCATTGGGTGAATGGACCTTTTGTCCTCAAAAGTCAAATGTGAAAACCTAAACATCACAGAATTTCTATTACAAATAAGGTCTAGTAGAACCCCCTATTTTTGGTAACATCGTACCTCAGAACCGTGTATCATCCATGTGTCATTTATAAACAACTTATTTACTTTCTGTACATGAGTCGTCTTATTAATTAAAATTTCTTTATACTTATACATCTTTTAGTACATAAACAAAAATAAGTTGAGAAAGATTTATCAATGTATTTTCATTATTTTCATGTGTTGACCTCAGTTGTTAATAAAACGTACGAGAACCTTGAGTGTCGTTTGTTCGACCAACGATAAGTCTTGAATGTCTTCTCTGTCATAGAGAGATATCTAGGACGTTCGAATTGTCTACTTTGTGAAACAAAACCATATTTTTTATTTTATTTTGGATAAAAAAGGTGAATTAACTTAATACGATAGGGAGGGTACTAATCCTGTCGATAGGACCTCTTCCCTAAATTGTTACCACAACTTCTTTCAAATAGTTACTGAACCGTTCTTCATTCTCTACTTCTCAAGACCTTCGGACACATCTTTACGAGTATCTTCTTTTGTCCATTTTGAACTCCTTTTCTGTACTTCCTTGATTATTATTAAAAAAAATTTCCTATCAATATAGACTACATTAAAGTCTCTCTTCGACCCATCTCCTATGTACTGTGAAGGGACATAATCATACGTGTCAAACACTCAGATATTAATAAAGTTTTATTTTCAAATTTGTTTAAAAAATTTTTCTTTTGTTTTACTCTTTCAACTCTACCTCTGCATTTAACAGAATTCTGTTTAAAGTACATGAACCTTATACGATTTCCTTTGATATCACTGAGAAAGTTATAAGAAATGAGTTGTAAGTTCTTTATAAAACACTCATGAAAAGAGATATTGTTAGTGAAAAGAATTACAACTCCTATGACACCACTTGTTTTGTTTCAAGGACAAGAGCTCCTCGGATGTAAGGTCCCGTATATATATATTGTACGTTTGTTATCAGTTTATCCCCTACACCCAAACTAAGACCCCAGTCCTTCTAGGGGACCTCTTCTTTTACCGTTGGGTGAGGTCAAAAGAACGGACCTCTTAGTGTACCTGTCTCCGAGGACCTCCCGATGTCAGGTACCCCAGTGTTCCTCAATCTGTCCCGACTCGTCGACTCGTACTCAGTTTATCTTTATATCACGAAGTCTAATATCATTGACGAGTTTTATTTATTTATTTATTCCTCATTTCTCCGTGTCACTCTATCCGTTCATGACGAAATATTCCCAACCTCCTTCCGCGAGACTATTCGACTGTAAACACGTCTTGTTTTCCTCCCTTGTCGGTACACCTGTAGACTCTTTTCTCGAAACGTCTGTCTACGATGTCGTTCACGCTTACAGGACTCCACCCTCGTAAGGGCCGTACAAGTTTTTCGTCGTCCCTCCAGTTATACCGGACTCTCGTTCCTTCCCCCACTATCTCCTACTCAAGTCCCTGTATCTATCCCTCTTGAGTCCTTCATAAGATCCGAAACTTCTGTTCCTCAGACATCCAATCCCGGTCCAACCCCAAACCTGTATTTTGAACTTTCTGTAATCGTACCTTTACTATGAGTTTCAGTTCTCCGATCTACTCTAGTGGTTCTCTTCTCAAATTTATCTCTTCCGTCCAACTGTGTTCTTGACTCGGAACTCGTCATGACTATGAAGTTCTACTTCTCCTATTTCTTCTTTACTTCTTCGTCGTCTAACACTCTATCTTCATTTAGGTTCTTTCCATAGGTCTTTCGGTTCTCATTTCTGACGAACTTTTTCGTTTTCCACTAGTTGACATTGGTCAATCAACTCTCAGTCTGTTTTACTCCTAATTTTTAACTGGTAATCTAAACCCTTGATTTACAACACTGTAAATGATCTATTAACTCCCTCTTACAATTCCGACTTCCGGACTCTCCTCGTCAACATTCTTACTGACCCACTTTTGTTTATATGACGGGTTTTGTTAGATATCTAAGTTACGTTAGGGATAGTTCGATGGTTATCATCAAAAGTGTCTTGATCTTGTTTATTAAAGTGTTAAACATACATTTGTGTTTTTTTCGGAGTTTATCGGTTTTGTTAGAACTCTTTCTTCTTACCTTGACCTGTTTAGTTGGGCGGACTGAAGTCTGATAAGATGTTTCGATGTCAGTAGTTCTGTCATACCGTGACCGTGTTTCTTTCTTTATGTCTAGTCACCTTGTTTTCTCTTTCGGGTCTCTATTTAGGTGGGTGGATGCCTGTGGAATAGAAACTGTTTCCTCCGTTTTTATATGTTACCTTTTTTCTGTTAGAGAAATTGTTCACCACGACCCTTTTGACCAGTTGGTGAACATTTTCTTACTTTGATCTAGTGAAAGATTGTGGTATGTGTTTTTATTTGAGTTTTACCTACTTTTTAGATTTACATTCTGGTCTGTGATATTTTGAGGATCTCCTTTTGTGTCCGTCTTGTGGGAGACGTTATTTAGTGTCGTTCTAGGAGATACTGGGTGGAGAGTCTCATCCTTTATCTTCGTTTTTATTTGTTTACCCTGGATTAATTTGAATTTTCGAAAACGTGTTATTTCCTTTGAGATTCATTCCACTTTTCTGTCGGAAGTCTTACCCTCTTTTATTATGGTTTACTTCGTTGACTGTTTCTTAATTAGAGTTTTTATATGTTCGTCGAGTACATCGAGTTGTGGTCTTTTTATTTGCTGGATCAGTTTTTTTACCCGGTTTCTTGATTTGTCTGTAAAGAGGTTTCTTCTGTAAGTCAACCGATTGTTTGTGTACTTTTGTATGAGTTGTAGTGAGTAATAGTCTCTTTACATTTAGTTTTGGTGTCACTCCATGGTAGAGTGTGGTCAGTCTTACCGACGATAGTTTTTCGTATGTTTGTTATTTACGACCTCTCCTACACCTCTTTTCCCTTGGCAGAATGTGACAACCACCCTTACGTTTGATCATGTCGGTGCTACCTCTTGTCACACCTCTAAGGAATTTTTTGACCTTTATCTTGACGGAATACTGGGTCGTTAGGGTGACGACCCGTATGTGTAGCTCCTTTAGTCTTGACTTACTCTGTGCACATGGGGTCACAAGTAGTGTCGTGACAAGTGTTGTCGATCCTGTACCTTCGTTGGATCTACAGGTAGTCGTCTACTTACCTATTCTTTCGACACCATGTATATGTGTTACCTCATAATGAGTCGATAATTTTTTTTTGTGTAAACTCAGTCAAGATTACTCCACCTACTTTGACCTCGGATAATATCTCACTTCTTTCGGTCTTTCTTTTTGTGGTCATGTCATATAATTGCATATATATTCCTTAAATCTTTCTACCATTACTGCTGGGACATACGCTCTGTCGTTTTTTCTGTATCTATATTTCTTGTTCCAAACCTGAGACACCCTCTTCCGCTCTCACCCTACTAATCTCTCTTGTCGTAACTTTGTACATATAATGGTATACACTTTACCTGGTGGTCAGGTTCAAGCTCCGTACTTTGCCCCGTGAGTTTCGGTCACGTGACCCCGTTGGGTCTCCCTACCCTACCCTCCCTCCACCCTCCCCGAAAGCCCTGGGCCCCTTTGTACGTATGGGTGCCGACTAAGTACAGTTGTGCACCGTTTTTGGTGGTGTTATAACATTTCACTAATCGGAGGTTAATTTTATTTATGTAAAATTTTTTTACTTACCCCCACCCCCTCTTACTTTCACTCCTCTCCTTCATAGAAATGTTTTCCTTTCCGTTTAAAAAGTTCCTTTTAAGTACATTTCCTCATATCTCTTTACCCCTTTCATAAACCTCTTCTACACCTCAAATCTCCAGTTTACCTCAAAAGTGGTGATTTTGGTTCGTTTGTTTTATTTTGTCTATAAACATACTCTGATCCGCTTCTGAGAACTCTCAGGGAACCTGACGTTCCTCTAGGTTGGTCAGACAAGATTTCCTCTAGTCAAGACCCACAAGTGACTTTCCTGACTACGATTTCGACTTTGAGGTTATGAACCCGGTGGAATACGCTTCTCAACTGAGTAACCTTTTCTGGGACTACGACCCTCCCTAACCCCCGTCCTCCTCTTCCCCTGCTGTCTCCTACTCTACCGACCTACCGTAGTGCCTGAGCTACCTGCACTCAGACTCACTTGAGGTCCTTAGCCACTACCTGTCCCTCCGGACCGCACGACGTTAAGTCCCCCAGTGTTTCTCAGTCTGTGCTGACTCGCTGACTTGACTTGACTCTCGATATCGTATAGACATACGGCTGTCCTGACTGGATCTTTCGTATCTTTAAAAGAACTTTATCCACCAATCTAAATTAGGTTCAAACTTCAGAGATTTCATCCTTACTCCTCCTAAGATCGACGTAGTAAGATCTAACTAAATTTCCCGTTTCACTCCTTGATGGCGATCGTAATGATAGTAAAGAACCAGTACTGGAATCGACCCGGGACGAGTTTTCCCCCTTACATCCTCTCGTTTCTGTTTCCTTGTCTTCCAAGTCGTTTGAAGTCTCCGTTCCAGTTCCTTCTCTAGACTTCAGTTAGACACCTTACATTTTTTGTTTTTTACCGACTGACCTTCCCGATAAGACCCTTTCAAACTAACATCCACACATCTTCAGTTCACGTTAGGAAAACAACCCAAATATTCAAATATGTAATAACACTTAATCATACACGAGACACATTTTTTTTTAGTCTGTTATATCTTTATGTGTCCTGTTTTTTTTACTTTCGTACGTGTGTGTGAGAAGAGTATAAGGTGAGAAATCACCGTTGGTGGCAATTGTTAAACTACGTATAGGAATCTCGACGCATGCCCACATCAATATGTGTATGTACATACATACACATTAATTAAATGTTTTTATCTTGGTATCTGATAGGTACGATAGGACGTTGAACGAAAAATGTGGATTGTTATACAGAAGACATAAAAAGGTAGAGTTATTTTTTCCGAAGATGGAGACAGAAATATTTTGTTTATACTCGTACATTATGTCCTTGTACTATGTAATATATTTTCCCTGTTGTCCCATATATATCTTAGAGGGACGTTAGAGGGTCACCAAAGAGGGCCTCCGTTGGCGATAATGATATAGAAATTTACAAGAAGGTGTCGACCCATAACATATATTTGTATCTATACAACATAAATATATTTACCATTTAATAGCATATGGAGTAACATATAGAACGGAAATTTTAAAATTGATATATAGAGCCTCTAGTAAGGTGAATGTCGACGGAGTAAGAAGATTTAACGTTGTAACTTAAGATAGAAACGAATTAGTGTAGAATATTGACTATAAAGATGGAAAAACGTTACCTCACTTTAGTTGGTATTACTCATTTTAAATCTTAAGTAAGTAGTTTTCTTTTCTCTTTTTGGTTTTATATCTTTCTGGTTTTCTTCCGTAAAATGTGGTATTTCTTAACATCTAATTTTGATTCAGACCCCGGAACAGATACACCGTAATTTTATTTAAGAACCTTTCGTTAAACTTTAAGATCCACGATTATGAAAATAAAAGTTTTTCCTTAATTAGAAAAATCATACAAGTTCCTATATTTTTACTCTCGTAGATAAACAAAACCTACGGATTTAGGAGTTGTTGGGACTACTTCGTAAAAAGACTCTGTTCAGTCACTTCAAGATCTTTCAGTAAAAACAAGTATTTTTACGGACCAATTCTTTGGTAGAAGGAGGTAAACTATAAACAGTTACCGATAATGTCAACTATGATAAGTCTCTCCGACCGAAATGTCTATAAGACTTATTTAATTACAGTGACTTTACTGTGTAGGCGATCCTTTGAGGTCCCCTCCTTTCACCATAAAAAGGAACATATATTTTATGTACTAATTAACTTAACAGATTTCCTGTTACAGGACACCACCGACCTCAGAGTCTCACCCTCAGGAGTATGACAAGACACTGGTAACCCTCACACTTCAACGTAATGAGTTAAGAGAAACGAAGTCAAAGGGCAAACCTTCTGTTCTCTTTATTGACACAGACCACGGAGACGGATGGGTGTCCGGTACGACCCTCTTCGTCTTTACTCTCGACGGTGTCCTGCCCTTCAAAAGGTCATTCCATGACAAAGGCAGTAGTGTAATGACACTAAGACTGGACCACTACAAAGTCTCATCTAAATCTCCGTCTCTTTACGCGCACGGTCTTAGCTGACCCCTCTTAAAAGGTTCGGTGAGGGACGTAACGAGGAAGGAAGGCAGTGGTCAATTCTTGGCGACATTGACTTCTTTTGAAGTCACCGACCAAGGTCGTCCATACCCTGTATTCATAATCTACGTACGACGACGACGACGACGACGATTCAGCGAAGTCAGCACAGGCTGAGATACGCTGGGGTATCTGCCGTCGGGTGGTCAGAGACGGTAGGGACCCTAAGAGGTCCGTTCTTGTGACCTCACTCAACGGTAATATACGTATGTGCCAGTAATTCCAGTGCCTGAAGACAAAGTCCTTCTCGATTCAACTTACAACTGGGGTGGGGAAGTGATTGATATTCTAAAACTTGTTAGATAAGGCGGAAACCTTCGGAAGTGTAGGAGTGGACATTTTGTGGACGGAAATTCCAGCCACACACCGACGGTCCATCGATCAATGACGAGTCATTTATCAAGACGGCAACCATTGAGGTTTGAAGTGACAGGTGAGACTTAGTACCTAAATTCCAAAATAATATTTCCAAATTATCTCCATCCTAGCAATATGTAGATATGTGAATTTACATCTTAAAATTCCGACCTTTATTGGAATTTTGATATTTCCACTGGGAGTGGTTTGAGAGTTAAACACCTACCCCTTTGACCTCCGAGTTTTTCCGTTCACTAAATAGGTTCTAACGTCTCTACAACTTTCTGTCCCTTCGGACCGTCCGATATGTCAGGTACCCCAACGTCTCAACCTGTACTGAATCGTTGACTTATTCTCTCTATATATTATCTTCTCAGTCTTGATGTCGGTGTAGAAGGTGGAAGGGTAGGTCATGCGGAGTGAAGGACGGAGAGCTTAGTGTGTAAATTATTTATATTTTTTCTGAACGAAATTTTTCAATTACTACTCTTACGATAAAGGAAAGTTACCGTCCCAGTCACTGTAGTAGTGTATCTTGTTCTTCTTCGGACACTTTACCGGGAGTAGGTCCGTTATTTTAATTATCGCTCCTTCCACTCCTTTTGATGTAGAATAATGACGTCTCCACCGTAGGTTCTGTCTCTCCCCACTCACTGTGGGACTCGAGATCCCAGGTCTCTGAACTTGACACTCCCCTCTCTAACCCTTACTCCTCCGCTCGAAGATCACAAGGAACTCCGGGCCTTAGACGAAGGGGTCTGGCCAGGACTAGAAGTTCGAAGATGCAGAGGGAACTCCTAAGTGTATTAAAGGTTTTAGAAGTACAAAAAAAGAGCACCGACGAAGAAGGATTGCAAGAGCTGAGGACGAGAAACCGATTATGTCTGTGGTCACATAGACGTTTGTGCGTGACTATGTCAAAGGGACGGGACCCACCTGGTGTGGGTGCCCCTCAAGTTTTTCGTCTCGTCCCCGTCACTGATTGTGGTTCTTTGGAATGTAAGTTCAGCCGTCTACTTCCATTGTCTAGTTCAGACACGGAGATTTTTGTCCGGACTTCCTAGAAGACCCGAGGGAGTTGTCCCGCCCCGTGGTTCTGTCTGACCTCTCGGCACGACCCTCAGACTAAGGGGTCCTGACTCGCGTCACCTCCCCTTCCAGTGTCTTGACCTTCGTGTGGGTCAGGTCAAAACCTGTGGACGGACAGACGGGTGCTTACTGGTGACGCCTTAGACTCCGTTCGCCTGTCGCGGGTCTTGGGGCGGACTTCAGAGACGGAGACTCGCGCCGGGCCGGGACGTTGGTGTCGTCAGAGGCAAGGTCGAGGCCAGTGGTAGTCCTTCCGTAGACAATGGAGGACGCGCCGGAGGGTAAGACACCAACGGTCACACTGGGTTGCCGGTATTTAAAGTTTGAGCCGATGTACAACGGGATGAAGATTGAGAATTGACGGACGTTGAGCGGGAAACTCTTTTGTCGAAATGAGGACTCACGAGAGACGATTTACTGACGGTGGAACAGAGAAAGGAGGTGTAGTAGTAATATTAATTATTCGTTGTTATAGTAGGGACCACCAATACAAGAATAATCCACAATTGACCGGAGCGTAGTAATAGAGTAATCCGGAAAGGTGGATTTAATGAAATAGTCGAAGGGAGGCTTCCCCCAGACCATGACAGACCGACTTTCCTTGGGTGACATGTTTGTACTCTTTCACCTTGCTATTAATGTCCGTAAATTTGGATTAGGTCTATAATTAGAAGAACTTTTTAATTACGATAAAGATGATGACCCTTATGAAATGTAACGAGATTTGGGAGAGTAGGTTACACAAAGTTCGTTATAGGTCTTCGAAAAATTGAATTAGAGTGAGTGAAATACTCCTTTTTTTTACAACCCCTTCTTATATAAGATTTTATGAATGTTGTCAATTGTGGAGAGGCAGGGGGCGGGGAGACGGTAGTACCGGGTGTAAAGATAAACCTATTTAAGAGAGGTCAAAAAAAAAGTAATTCTCCGACTTAAAGTTTTAACATATATTTTCTGACACTTATCGAACCGAGTGACTCAGAAGTGAAGTCAACAAGATCTATGTTAGAAAAGAAGTTTGAGGGGATTGTCACGAATCGAAAGGAAAGGAAGTTATCGTGGGTAAAGCATTAAGTTGTAAACCATTTTCCCTTCATCTTCATCTCAGCGAGTCAGCACAGGCTGAGAAACGCTGGGGTGCCTGACATCGGATGTTGTGAGAAGACAGGTACGCTAAAAGGTCCGTTCTCATGACCTCACCCAACGGTAAGATGAGTATTTACCTACCTCTTGGGTCTGATTATGTAAAGAGATCTTTGCTCAAGAAAGGACTTCTGATTATTGTGAAGGACGAAGGAGACAACAGGTGTACTAAAGTGCAATTAGGACTTGAGAAAAGAAGAAAAGGAGGAAATAAAGATCCAATCCGTAAAAGAGGTTTCCAACCCCAAGTACAGACGGGAAAGGTAGATAATTAGTGCGAAACAAAGGTAGTGTTAACGGAGGAGAGAAGAAACGGAAGGACACAGGGAGTTAGAAGAGGGTACATTAAGTAGTAAGTAGGAGTGAAACGTATCATTAAAGGATAAAAATTTACAGAATAATAGAGTATAAGGAGTAATGGATGAATAGGAAGTTTGAGATAACAAGTAAATTAAAAGAGTGTCGAACACATCAATAAACCAAACGTCGAAAGTAAAGGTAGGGAAGAATGAGCGGGTAGGTAGTCAGTAAAGAAAGGGGAGAGGAAGGACGTAAGGTTCAAGGTCCGAGAAAAAAAAGACTACCACACCTAGTACTAAACTTTACCACCGTTACTTAGAATTGTAGGGGTCTGAGAGATAAATAATTAACAATTATAGTTTAATAAGGTACCCCTTTTAGGTCCAATTATTAAGAGTTCTGAAGGGTGTCTCAGTTTAAGTGATTTAGGGAATAAAAAAGAACTGACCCCGATTATGTTTAGAGTTTATTTTATGACGTCAATCAACCATAAAAAGACTGTACACGACTAGTAAGAAAAAGGGGAAACGTTAACTTTGGGTCATAGCACCGGGTTTCTGGGCGATTACAGAAAACGTAGATACAGTATATTTGGAAAGGGGAATCTTTCATTTGGGGAATTAAGTTTAGGACGACAGTAGTTTGACCGACAATTACGGGTCGGAGAGGAGGTTCTTTTTGTAAAATAAAAGATTTGAAAGACAAACGTAAAACAAAGTAAAAGTTTTGAAGCGTCGGAAGTCTCGGCGGAAGGGAAAGAAGGAAGACTTTAGAGTCCTATTAATTAAAGTCGTTTGAGACCTCTGTAAGCAGGAAGGGAAATAAAGGAGATGAAATCCTAGGACGGAGTGGAGTAGGAAAAGGTTGTCTATGGAAGGATGACGTTCACATACTGTCCCTGGTCAAGAACAGAAACGTGTCAGGGTGGCAATGCAAAAAAGAGTGAGGGGGAGATAGCGAAATAAAATGAGGTAAGTACGTGAGACAAGGGTAGGCACTCGTATCGGTTGTCAAACTCACCGACGACTTCAAGAGGGTCGGACAGAGGGACCAGTCTCCCGACGAGAGAACAAGGGTGCCACGGGGAGCTTACGGTCGTTCTCTTTCCGTGACCCTAGTAGTTGAAATAATAACTCTTGTGGTTCCGTTGCGCTCATTTGTATGACTGGTTCCTGTCACGTAATGTGGTACTAATTTCTTTCTTAACCCGGTTGCAGAGTTTAGGATTGATGGAGATATAACATGAAGAGACCTCTAGACACAAGTAAAAAGTCACCTACGAATAACCTAAAAGTTAAGGTAGTGTCCATATACTACCTTATTCCAACATTGGTGACTTTGGATCGTACGTAAAGGTATATTTATACTGAAAGTAAGATTCGATCGGACCCTTCAGGGACCACCAGGTCACCAATCCTGAGACGAGAAAGTGACGGCTCCCGGGTCCAAGTTAGGGACTAATCCCTTGATTCTAGGGTATTCGACCTGAAGTGTCAGTTTTGTTTCTTTTCTTTTGTAGGATTCGATCGGTCTCCATGTCTAGTGAACACGTACCCTTTAGGACGAGTAACTTAATGATATAAAGAAACTTTTCGTAAGTAAAGGATACTCAATTAGCAAAAAGTATACTGGGTTTGATAGATGAGAAAAAAGCTTTTGTACTGGGGAAGGGGTAGTGACAATATAATGTTAAATGTGTGCCAAAGAGAACTCCCATGTTATATTAGATTAAAAGAAATAATAAGTTAAACCTAGGACAATTCACTTTGTCTGTAAGTGACTAATCTTCCTCGTAAATTTAAAACCGTTTATTCAAGTAAACATAAGACTTTTGAGACGTGGGGAGTATAAATTATTTGAAAGGTAATATCTTGTAGTGAAGGGATCACCGAGTCTACCATTTCGTAGACAGATGTTACACCCTCTGAACCCAAACTAGGGATCCAGTCCTTCTAGGGGACCTCTTCCTTTACCGTTGGGTGAGGTCATGATAACGGACCTTTTAGGGTACCTACCTCCTCGGACCATCCGATGTCAGGTGCCCCAGCGTTTCTCAGTCTGTGCTGACTCGCTGAAGAAGAAGAAAGGTAACGTCTCATTTCCTTGCGACGTTTTATCAGTTTGTTNTTTCGCAGACAGATGTTACACCCTCTGAACCCAAACTAGGGACCCAGTCCTTCTAGGGGACCTCTTCCTTTACCGTTGGGTGAGGTCATGATAACGGACCTTTTAGGGTACCTACCTCCTCGGACCATCCGATGTCAGGTGCCCCAGCGTTTCTCAGTCTGTGCTGACTCGCTGAAGAAGAAGAAAGGTAACGTCTCATTTCCTTGCGACGTTTTATCAGTTTGTTTAATCGTCACCCCGGTGATTCTCGTGCAAGTTGGGACTAAGTCTCTACAAAGTCAAATAGACAAGAGACAGTTAGTAATTTATTCTTTCTACTTTTTATGTTAATACATGTTCCTCTGTCTTGAGGATTAAGAAAGTAGGATTAACTTCGTTTTCTTAAAATTAACGAACTTTTTTTGTTCTAAAAACAAAGGAGAGTTCCTGTCTCTTTTGTATATTTAACGGAATCGTAGTTACCGAACCTCGATGTTCAGAAGTCTGATCCGTTTGCTCTCCATCAGGTAGTAAACGTAAAAAAGAAGTGTTACCGGTTATAGGTCTATTAACCTTTATACTCTACAAACTGTTTTATAAGGAAAAAGACGATGTCGAGGAGGTCGTACATTCTTTTTTTATTTTACAAGGGAAAAGTAATCTTACAAATCTCAGTATATCCAAATGACTATGGTGAAGGTGAGTCACGCTCTTTGTGACGTGATGTTTTAAACTTATACGACGGTTAATAAGGTCCCAGCTAAAAGGTAACTACACTCAACAGTACGGGAAACAAAGAGAGGATTCAGGAAAATCAGTAGACTAGAAATCATATAAATGTCCTCCCTTTCATTCTTGTTCCTCTTCTCTACTTCATAAACAGTTAGGTAAATCATTATGTCATCTCGACGTTTTTTGACTTTCGTTATCTCTTTTAATGCGAGAACCGGTGTCTCTCCATATTCGTAATTGGTCTCCACAGTCATGTTAGGAGTTGGAGTTTACCCTTCTTTTTAACTCAGTTCTCATTAATTAAGTTCGTAAATTCGGTCTGTAACTTGGGGAATTTTGATAAAGGGTCCTATTTTTAGATTTTTTTTTTTTTTTTTTCAAATACAGTCGTTAAGACTTACACTTTAAGGTAACTAAATAAAAAAGATATAGATATAAATCTCTATAGAAAGTTTGTCTCAACGATGACAACCTTCTTTGTTTCTACTTCTTTTCAATGAATATATCCTAAGTGTTACTCCATTCTTAGATATTGTTTTAGAAAACCAGACTGATCACAAAAGGGAAAGGAAAAATTTCTCCGGTGGTCAGTATCACTTATATACTTTGTGTTATATGTACTTTTTACAGACAGATAACTCTCCCAACAAAACGAAAAAAATCAAAATCCTCGATCAATTCTCAAAGGAGTGGACTCGTTTCTACACAACGTCTCCTACCCCATCCGTCACTGTCCTGACATATCTTCTAATAGAGTCTAAATAGGGTTCTTCATTTTTTAGTAGAGAAAGAAAATAGACCTGTATCTAGAAACCCACCATTGGGACTCTGATCTCTTAATGGACCTACACTCAAGATTTTAACGAACCCGTCTTACCCCTGAGACGGACATCGACAAATGGGTGGTCGTGTGAGAGGACCTTGTAGTAGGTTTCCTTTCGGTCGTCTACTTTCCTTCCTCCTAAAACAGAGGAGAGGATACTTTCGAAGACCTCACACCCTTCTACAGTCCAAATGGGACATAGAGGTTTGAATCGAGTATGGGTCGTGGTTCACACACCATACACGAGGTATCTTTACACTACTTCCTTTCCTATCCCTCCTTCCGTCGTTCTCTTCTTTCCTACTTTTCCCCCTATTTCGGAGATACTCAAGATGTCCTATACGAAGATCTCGGAAGAGTTAAGGTTTCCCCTCTCTGTCTAAGTGGTACAGGATGTTCCAACTATTTGTGGGGAGGTTTTTTTATTGTTTACTGTTAATGTCTCGATAAACTGGATTGTTTGAATACTTGTCAACCTAATCTTTGATCGGTCAACAGGACATCAGACCCCGAACTACGATTGTACAAGTTTCGACCTTCCCTAGAACTTCAGTAAGTTCTGTCGAGGTCCATCTGACATCATACATTGAACTGGTGTCAATGTATCGAACAGTCATAACCTTATTTCTGATTTTGGACCCAGAGTTTCAAAGGTCGGGTCGTACAGAGTGTGACGTCCAAAGGATACATTCCGTCTTCGTTATCGACCAAAATAGGGAAGTATAAAGGACTGGGTTCAGTGAATTATAGAAGGGAAGGTCTTCAGGATGATTGGAATTGGGAAAGCGAATTATGGTACCCTGAAATCGAACGATCCCTTTGTCAAACGTCACCAAGTGTCTCGTAAATATCTTACGTCTGAATCTTGAGAATATTTTCGAACGAGTGATCCGTACTAATTCCGTTGTCTTTTAGGAGATAATACCTTGGGACCTGAACTCTTATAAAAACACGGGTAAACAAAAGACATCGGTGATAGAAGTGTGAATTCTCTTCGATCTTACATTCAAGGTACTCCCATCCTTAGTACGCATAGAACCAGGATTCAGAGGTGTCACAGGTCATCTATGAATTGATAGAAGATTTAATAATTTGTACTGGTGTTCAAGATATAAAGTAATAAGGTTCTTGTAAAGAACTACAGGAGTAAACGTTTATTGACTGTTATAGTGGGAAGTCACTTTACGAAAACTTTTAGAGTTGAGGTGAACCAGAGGTAGATTAATTAACTTGTGTCCTAGACTAGTGGGTTGGGTGTTCTTAAGTTCGAGGTAAACAGGACTAGACGAGACAATTAATTGTTGGGAATGAGACTCACTTACTTCTGTCTGATTCCCGATTATAAGATCTTGACCTTCTCTTTGATAGTTACTGACACAGAAGTAAAGGTTCGGGATCTCAAGTCTTGTCTCTACTCATCCGATTATTTGACCACACAAAAAGTTTGGTGATGAACATCCTAGAAATAACATCCTGTCTGACTCAAGACACACTCCTTCTTAACTCGTCCTGGTGACGGGAGGTACCCGTTTGTTAGGTTGACCCCGTGGGTTAAATGTATAGAGTCCTCCTTTTTGTCCTCGGGACGTCATTCGGTAGGGAGACAAGGAGAAAAGACTAATAAGGACTCCTTGAATTGTTTGGTAAAGAAGGTCGGGGTTTGTCTCACGAGGGATTTCTTCACGACCATATAAAAGGACCAATATATTCGTGTGACACTGGTAAAATCATAGGAATATCCAATCAAAAGGTTCGTCGGTAGGTCGACCAGGTAGGAATTAGACTGGGACTGCCGTCGGTAGTGAACTTTACTTCTTCCGTTAGATCAATCTTTGACGTCAACTTCAAGGAGGACAGAGTCACCCCTATCCATCGAGTAGGTATTCCGGAAGAACTACCACCACAGGTCCCCGGTCTCAAGTTCTTCGAGTCTTCGTCGCCACCCCTCGTTATATTCTTTTCCGGTGCGAGGAGGCTTCCTCATCCAAAAGACAGAGTCGTCGACATTTTAATATTTAGTTTCTAATTTTTCAATTCGGTGACGAGTTCACTCCTAGAACCATTTATGTTCCGAATTTGTTTTGGGCTACTGCCTAAGTAACCGTAGTTTCACTTCAGACACCAAAAAGTCTGTTATCCCGTCTCTGATGTCCTTGTGTGTTTCATACCGATTCCTAAGAGACATGGAAACAAATAAAACGATATGGTTTCTTTCTCCTTTTTGACATTACGATAATTTATGTTCATTCAGACGTACATCTTTCTTACATCTTACTCACACGATCCCTCCCTGTTTGGTCCCCTTTTCCTTTCTCTCGGGCGTCTTAGGTTTTGGTCGGTGCGAAAGAAGTGTCACAAAGTGTCCCGACTGGACTTACCTCAATCTAAAACACCGGACTCACTCTCAACTCATTGTTTATCATAAACCCCTATTTGAACCTAAATTCTACGGAACGTTTCACTCTTCATGTCGCTGGGTTCGAAATGGGGCAAGGACCCGTTGGTTTTACTAACTAACGGTCACACTAATTGTTTTATTCTCACCTTTCTTGGCATGGGTCTCCACCAGGTCCACTTCGTAGTGATCACATCCCACAGACACGGGTTTTGTAGTGTCCTTTACCTAACAACGTGGTGAGGACGTTCCATGATCCGTGTTGACGGTTCAGCTACTGATGGAAACTGACAGTAGGGGAGGGTATGACACGGTGAGACATCTGAACGAGTCCGAGGTCCTTGGGTTCGTGCACACGATCATGGGTAGGTGGCTTTTAAAAAATTAGGGTGTTTATGACTTCTCCTTCAGAAGATCACAGATCTAAACTCGTAAAGTATCGTCTCACAATTGTTGACAACCGAAATTGTGAGGATACCCTACAAACGTTAAATTTTTGTCTGAATACATATACTTCGAGAATGAATCACATTATACCCTTCTTCTCTCTCTTCCCGTACTCACTCGTTCCTTTCCCCGTCCCGACCGGTACGAAGAATAGATTAGAGTGGTGGTAAGGTGTGTTTGGGGGTCGGAGGTTTTCACCCAAAGAAGTTGAAACGGAGGTTACTGTGACTTGTCAGCGATTGAGGTCTGTCACCTTCGTCCAGGCAGGAGTCTCGTGTACTTCCTTTCCTAGGAAATCTCGACTGTAGGTTTGGATGTCTCTTCGGAGGACGTCTGTGGTCACTAGTACCGACGTAAGGTCTACAGAGAGGACCGGGTTTCGGGAACGAAATGTTTCTCCGTTCGACTTTCCATTCACCGAGTAGGTCACACTGTGTCTCTGGTTGATTTGTCATCCCGGTTGTGATTCGGATCTAGAGGTTTAGGATGGGATGGGTGGCGGGATGGGTGTATTTAGGGGCACTCGTGTTGGGTAAGAAAGATGAGGTTTGTGTCTATCCTCCTACTCCAAGAAGTTTGAGATCTCGTCATAGACCCATCACAGACTCATTATTAAAGGGGAAGGACCTTTTGTCAGACCGAGTCACCCAGAGCCCCTCCGTGTCCTTACAGTGGTCCACGGGACCCTCTAAGTCTAGACGCTCCATATCCTTGGTGGACGCGAAGACAACAGTAAAGAGATGGATAGTCGTGGTACGTCTATCGACCTTTCGGGGGGCCTCCCCGTCAAGACCCCTGTGGGAGACCTCGGGTCTCTAGTTTCCCGAGAACTGGTGACCCCGTGTTCAGTCTCGGGACTTCTGTTTGTGGTCGGAACCTTAGAGATTCTTTCTTACGAGTCTTACACGGTCTTGTAAGAGGAGACTCCGGGACAACTGAAGTTACCTAAACACCGGTCGTCAGAGGGTTGCTATGGGAGTTCCAAGAACATATTGGTTAGAAGATTGTACGCGGCTCGGGGATGCAACACCTAGTGACACGTCTCCCCGACTCTACGTGTTTCCTTTCCTCTAGTTGTTCATATACGTCCTTCTCGTAGTTGTTATGTCCGACATAGTAACGTCTGTCTTGTTTTATTGCGTCTAGTCATAGTATGTTCGTACAAGGTACATTAAGTCATTAAGTCATTAAAGGGTTGTATGATGGACCATCTGCGAAAACCGTCAAGAATTTGGAGGTAGGACCTCTAAGACTGAGTCACTCAGACTCCTTTTCGGGTCTTAGACGGAAAAATTGGTTGGGGGGCCATCTAGGTGTCTACCCGTAAACTCGAAGAAGATAGTAAAAGCTCCCGACTGACACTTCTTAGGTTTCCTTAGATCGAGCCAACGAAAAATATCAGTACCACATATTGCAGAGTCGTAGGGATCGGATGAGTCTCACTGGCGACCTACGTACAAACAAACCGAAACGAGAAGAATCGAGTCACAACCGAATATGATAGAAGAAGGACAAAAAGGAGGACAAAGCTCGAAGGAAGAAGGGCCGTCCTTAAACAAAAGACCATTCCCCACGTCGAACTAAGAAATCCCTTTGTGTGCCCGTTTTCGGCATACGACATACTAACATAAAAATACTTTGTAGATCTCATCCGTCTAGCTATCTCTATCTTCGGTTTAATCACCAACGGTTCCCGACCCCCGTCTCCCACCCCTTCAGACTCCCTACTGTCGCTTGTCTCTATGTCCCAAAGGAACCCCCCTACTATATTTGTAAGGCCTTAATCTATCAACACTACTAACGTGTTGAAACACTTATATAGTTTTGGGTGACCTGACATGTGAAATTCTACTACTAAAAATACCGTACACTTAATATTGAGCTGATAACTTTCCGAGCACATCCCTGAAGGAACTGTCAGGTCACCAATTCTGTGACACGAAGGTGACGTCCCCCGCGTCACGTCGGTTTTTTTTTTTCTCGAGTACATCTTCCTACCCGGGGTGTCTAGTGTGGGTCCACCGAGTGGACCGAGGGACCCTGGAGTGCTGATAGTTCATTGTAGAGGCCCCTTTGTTTCCGTTTTAAAACGGTCCCGTCGACTATTGCTATTATCGTGGTGAATGACGTGTGAACGATACACCGTCTATGGTATTATAATTATGCATTATGTACCGGTAGAGTCTAATGGTTTTTGCACTTATGACAATAATATGACAATAACAGTTGTAAAATGTCTACTATTTTACCTCCCTGTCGCCCTAATTTATTGAACTGGTCCGGGTATCGACGACCACGACGACGACGACGACGACGACGACGATTCAGAGAAGTCAGCACAGGCTGAGACACGCTGGGGTATCGACCGTCGGGTGGTCCAAGGGGGCAGGGACCCTAAGAGGTCCGTTCTTGTGACCTCACCCAACGATAAAGGAAGAGGTTACGCACTTTCACTTTTCACTTTCACTTCAACGAGTCAGCACAGACTGAGAACGCTGGGGTACCTGACATCGGGCGGTCCGAGGCGGTAGGTACCCCAAGAGGTCCGTTCTCATGACCTCACCCCACGGTGACGGAAGAGACTCCGGGTATCGATTATTCCCTGTTTTGACTCATGATCCTTCCATACCAATTTATGCGTGGTTTTCTGAGACGGGTTTTGGCACAGGGAGTACCTAGACTATAAGGGTGGTAATTATAAACCCCTTTTATCTTAGTATTATTATCACTATTCTTACATCACTTCTTAATGACTTACGTAAAGTACAAGGTTAGGGAGATGATTTAAGAGATGTAGCTAATAGAGTATATTAGAAGTATTTTTGAGACACTCCATCTACGATTACAGTAGGGGTTAAATGTCTCCACCTTCATTCCGTGTCTTACGAAGTTATTAGACGGGGTTTGGTGTGTCGATCATTCACTACCTCGGTCCTAGACTTGTGTCTAGGAATCACGGTTCAATAAAACAGTCTCTAGGTTTAAATCTAAGGGTGTCCCAGACTCCTACTTTCTTACTTAACCCGAGGTATACAAAGAACTTTACGGTTTGTCATAGACGACGACGATTCAGCGAAGTCAGCACAGGCTGAGACACGCTGGGGTGTCTGCCGTCGGTTGGTCCGAGGAGACAGGGACCCTAAGAGGTCCGTTCTTATGATCTCACCCAACGGTAAAGGAAGAAGTTACGTGTGTACGTACGATTCAGCGAAGTCAGTACAGGCTGACACGCTGGGGTACCTGTCGTCGGGTGGTCCGAGGAGACAGGTGTCCTAAGAGATCCGTTCTCATGACCTCACCCAACGGTATAGGAAGAGGTAGAGGTTTTCTACCATAGATGGGTAGAAAATAAATAGATAGTCATTCAGATATCTATGTCTCTGTACTATGTCAAAAGAGAATTATAACAATTATAACAATTAGGAATTGTGAGAATAAAGAATTTGTCAGGTTTCTTTTTCTCATCATTATTACCGTTTACTGTGAAACGAAGTTGTAACCCCTGTATTCTTCCTCACAGCTGTCGTCAGTTCAACCTCCTTCTTGTGCGAAGGAGATTTCCCCGTCGGTGGGAAGTTGAGAAACAACGGTCCGCCCATTTGCCACGTCATCGCGGGACAAAAGGCTCTCTTTAAAATTTTTCTGAAAATGTACTTTAGAAAACCAAAAAATTTTTACCGTTTCTTAAGACGTCTGACATCAACCGGACATCATCAGGTGAGAGTTGGAGGTTTATTTCATTTAATGGAGGCGGTCGTCGAGATACACTGACCTTAAGTCCTATTTTGTCGCTGTCCTACTCAGGCGTTCCCACTTGTCCCCGGTACGATACTCTTAGGAACTACATGTGGCCCCCTTCCATTTAGAGTAAGATGTCCGATCCCTTTCGTCTGCGACACAACAAAACCAAATCTGCTCTTCACCTGATCTAGTCTTTCTGTAAAGACTCTTGGTGCTTCCTGTTTTATACACCCCTTCTATCGACTCTGGTTTGACTACTGTTGGTGTTAACATCGGGTTTGGGTTTCACCACGGTTACTTTCGTCTTCTTACTGAATTTCGCTGATTCGTTTCGGGAAGGAATTATTTACTACCTAGGGGAATATAGTTTTCTCGTATAGGTATACGAGAGTACGTCGATATCGTAGTGAAGTATTTCTTTTCTGGTAGTAGTTCTTCTTCCTCTTTCGTTTCTCTCGATACCCTCTTTATTCTCCCCAAAGTCCTATGTTGAACAAACTCCGACCCAAACCGTACATTTTTCCTTTCTTTTACAAGAACCGATCGCCCCTCTGTCAGACTTTTGACGGATCCTTTTGTTTTCTCTTGTTCTTTTTTTCTTGTGTATGTCCTCCTCCAATCCAGAAATTTTTAATTCTGCTATATCCTTTGGTCGTCCCCTTTTGCTTAGTCCGTTACTTCTAGTCACTTCCAGGGATTTCAGGTATAAATTACGTCTACTCTCTTTAGTCCGTTCCGTAAGAATTTTCTATGACATCATTTCCGTGGTTCCTCTAACGAAATTCTCTCTGTCTTGAGTTCTTGTCTCTGGTGTTATATTCATAAGCATCCCTTATATTCGCCTCTTCCGTTACCGCGGGTGAGGTCACGAGAACGGATCTTTTAGGGTACCTACCTCCTCGAACCATCCGACGTCAGGTACCCCAGTACTTCTCAACCTGTATTGACTCGCTGAAGGGAAAGTGAAAAGTGAAAGTACGTGACCTCTTCCTTTGCCGTTGGGTGAGGTCACAAGAACGGACCTCTTAGGGTCCCTGCCCCCTCGGACCACCCGACGGTCGAGACCCTAGCGTGTCTCAGCCTGTGCTGACTTCGCTGAATCGTCGTCGTCGTTGTCGTCCCTTATCTTCTCTTCTTTTCCTTCCGGTTTTGCGTCCCTTCGTAAAATCGATGACCTCTAGTTATCCCTTTCTACTGAAAATCTCTACAGTCTTTCCTTTTATACTGTCCTAAAACCTTATAAGAGTCTCTCTTTTATTCCCGATACGACATTTTTTCTTTTTTCTTTTCTTTTCTTTTTTTAGGTTTCAAGAGAGAGGTGTTAACGAATTCTTCGTCGGGATCCTACCGGTTTCTATTATGGTTTCGGTGTAAGGTTCCCGCACTCCCCCTCTTACGTCGATAGTCTTTCAAGGTTTACCCTTCCCTTACTTTTTAAAGTAGAAATGGTTCGAACGTAAAGGAACCAATATCGCACCGGGTCTGGTCTTATTTCACACGGTGTCTTGGTCGAAGAAGTCTCCACTGAAAGACTATCAGGTCTTGTAAGACTTTCTTGACGTCGACAGTGTCTCCGTCTCAGAAATTATCCTCCTCGGAAGAGGTCTTAGTGTCAGGTCTCTAATTTTTCCTGGTGATGGTTCTTTCTAGAATGAAGTTTCGTATTTCCACATGTAATTTCCCCATCTTTATGTTCCTCTTTCCTTTCCCGTCATTTTTCCCTGATAGTGACTGCACACCCAGTATATTATGGACCGTCGAATACATGTCATAAATTTAGGGTGTAGTCTCTCCGTTCCAATGAGGTAAACCGTCCTCTTTCATATTTTACGTGATACATCTTATCAATGATTTTCGGTGTCTCTACTATGCCTTTAGAATGACCTAAAAGGTCGGGTACGTAAGAGGTGATATGGTGTGACAAACTGATACCCGGTAGAAGGTGGGTCTAATGACGTTTTCGGAAGGGTTGTCCGTGTCGAGTGGGAGAGGTTAGGTGTAGGTTATATCTCGGGTCGTTCTCGTTAGTAAGTTTTGGTGTTTAAAGTAGTACCGTGACGGAACGAGTTCGGGGTAATTTAAGGGAAACTAAAAGTCACTTCAGGTTTGGTGAATCGTAAGGGATGTTCCAGGGAACCCTAGACCGGGACGAGTGGAGGGGTCGGAGTAGAGTTCGAGGAGAGTAATGTCCACTGTTAAGTTACTAAGACTTATATAAATTCAGAGACCTTACGTGGTACCTAGTAAGAGTGGAGGTCTAGAAACGTGGGACAGGGATTACGGAGCTCGTGAGAAGAGGGACTGGAGGATTGGAGAGGAAAATCCATCAGATCTATTGTCATATGATAAAAGAGTGTTTTGAATTGTGTAAAATAACCGTAAGAGAGAATAGACAAGACTCTAGGGACATGACATAGGAGGAGACACTCAGGAGAGGACAGTTAATCGACGTCCTCCTTAGTGGGACATAGATAGAAAAAGTGAGAACTTAGGTGTTGTGGGTCGAACAAGGTGGTCCACGAATAGTTCATGATTCGTGCATACAAAACTTCACCTATTATTAAACTATTCCGTTCCCGGTAGTGATCAACGATTGGCTTCAATGGAGTCACATTCGGTTTAGGGTTTTCGGGATGAGAACCGTAAACGTTAAATAACAGGTGACGACTTCTAAGAATCTGTAAGACTTTTAAAGTGACTATAAAAAACCTTGTATACTGGAGATACGAAGGACACGAGTCCCGATGTTTATTAAGGTTGTTGTTCCAAGTGAAGAACGGGATTTGTTCGAATGTCAGATCACCTCCTCCAAAGTAAAAGTGGTTGTACAACGTTGTGTGTAAGAGAAATTTAGGAAGATTCCGGGTTTACTGAACCCTAATAGTTCAAATAGTTCTTAAACCATTAACGGTAAACTGGGGATCTCCAAGTGTCGTCCGAACTCCTGACTCCGGTTTAGAATGAGTAGTAATAGTAGGGTCACCAATATATCCCGGATTATATATTCTTCTCCAAATTTTTAGTGGTTTACTCACTTTCTTATGGACCTGTTCGCTTGTTAGTTTATTCAGTTCAGAACCTTATTTCGAAACCTTTGACCCAGTCTCAGAATCAAGAAGAGGTAGTGATTTGTCTATTTACTGAACCACTATTCAGGGGAATAGTTCTTGGTCGGGTAGTCTGTATGTGTCTATGACTGGTCGGACGTCTCAGTCACCTCGTACCCCCGTCCCTTTCTCCTCGTCCCATTTTAAAAAATTTAGTAAGGGAAGACAAGGGAGTCCAAGTCTCCCCTCTACGACACCCGTCTTTCCCGGGTACATCCCATAACTCTACCGAAGTGGACCGGACGATGTTGAGGTTT
Source organism: Capra ibex (assembly GCA_006410555.1). Classification (NCBI taxonomy): domain Eukaryota; kingdom Metazoa; phylum Chordata; class Mammalia; order Artiodactyla; family Bovidae; genus Capra; species Capra ibex. The sequence continues at coordinate 2,354,082 of SJYO01010515.1, read as the reverse complement.
GGACGAGGGACTCCGTCCGCTATTTCCAGTTTTTTATTTATACATCTATCTAGTTGTGTCACAAGTGGTGTATGAAAGTGATGGACCTTTCTTTTGCGAAACCACCGTATAATTTATATAATTATTAGTGGTTGTACTTATTTATAGGTCAACTTTGTCTGTAAACGATCAAAGACATGGAAAGTTTTAATCTTGGTTTTTAGACTTGTCATTGTCGATAGATTTGTCATAGGAAAAGTGTGTGAGTGTGTGTGTGTAAGGACTTTAAAAGGAGGGACAACGGTAGAACAATCAATAAACTTATTTGTAATAAAGACGGTGAGCAAAATCGTGGTTTATCATGGAACATCAGTCAATTTTTGAAAGTAGTTTCCATTCTCATACCATGATAAAACTGTGGTCTGTCAGGAAACGAAAATACACCTTAGTGACACAACGGACTTACGACACTCTAAAACGAAAACACGTCTGTTAGTCGTCCAGTAATCGTTTAGGGTATGTTTAGTGGGACCTGAGTCCTACCTTGGGACCCCTGGACTTCGGCATTTTCTCTCTTCTATGCCACAACAAACGGAGACTACCGAAAAATTTTTCATACTGACGTTGGTGTGCTGTCGAATTATGTCATCTCGAGACTCGACAGGTGTCCCGTTTAAGACTAATTGCCATAGTTATTAGCAATGTTTACAAATTCAAAACCACCTCGTGAGGTAACATAGGATGATAATGTCCTGTTCTGGTTTGTTCGAGAAAATACTTTACTGGCACAAATAACAATGAAATGACGGAGACCAAAACGGACAACCACTTGTACTATGTTGGATATCAAATAAGTTTATCTCCCACCCGTCCTCAGGACGACGTATAAATCTTCAGTGTACTTCTGTAAAAACGTATTCTTTCACTCCCACTCTATTTGACTTTAAGTCAAATACTCGGTCTTAAGCAGTGAAAGCGTGTACGTGTAGACGCACGACTCTGAGTATGTACGTGTCCTATTCCAGATAAAGTGATGTAGGTGTAGACCGTTACTACGTCCGTATCACTTTTCTAAAGTATAAGGGAGTTCTTTCGGGAATCCGATGTTCTTTTTAGTAGGGTGTAGATTATTTGGGTAGGCTCTATATAGAGGGTATACCATTTCGGAATAAAACAAAATAAGGTTGTTTAGCCAGGAACCTAAGGAGAGTGTCGACAACGACGACAACAACTTCGACACAACTCGGGACGTCACTGGTACTACAACACTTGTTGTCGGTCTAGGGACACAGTGACCTGACACGTTCGTAATTCACTATAGTGGACACTCCTCATGACTCGTGAGGTCTATAAATTTCCGGACTATGTATTTTTCCCGAATTGTTTACCCTCAGTTTTCATAAAAAACTAGTCTTATAAGACTCTCAAATCAGAGTCTTTTTTTTACGTTCATCTGAGGATTTGGTCTAATGGTTTTTTTAGTCTTTCGACTTTATTCAGTTGTTTGTTTATCGAAAGAGGAAGTGATAAGAGATGGTGTCAAGTCAGACCGTACTCTTTGCAACCACACACGGTGTCCCCTGTGTTTCCGTTTGCACCGGTGAGGGACTGAAGGACGATCTCCTTACCGTGTGGCCCCGAGAAAGAGTCACACAGACAGTGGTGACGTCATCGTAAATCTTCCGAATGCGCACGGATACACGAGTCGACGACGTCAGCACAGGCTGTGCAGCGCTGGGACACCTGACATCGGGTGGTCCGAGGAGACAGGTGCCCCAAGAGGTCCGTTCTTGTGACCCCACTCAGCGGTACAGGAGGAGGTCTCCTAGAGGGGCTGGGTCCCTGACTTGGGCGCAAAGGTACAAAGGGAGTGACCGTCCGTCCAAGAAATGATGATCGCGGTGGACCCTTCGGGTCTTTTGAATAATATATTTCGAATATCTATTATACTAAGATATTTTTCTTTTGTACACGAGAAGAATTATCAAAAAAAGGTCGAAATGACTCCATATTAAATGGTTATTTTAATATTCTATAAATATATAACACTACTAAACTATATGTATATCCACCGAGGCAACGATTTCTTAGACGGACGTTACGTCCCCTAGACCCAAGTTAAAGACCCAGTCCTTCTAGGAGACCTCTTCCGATAGGTGAGATCATAAGAATGGACCTTTTAAGGTACCCATCTCCTCGGACCGTCCGATATCAGGTATATCAGGTTCCCAGTCTGTACTGACTCGCTGATTGTGAAAGTGTGTATAGAATACGTTCGTAAGGAGGTAGATCGATTAATTGTGTAAGATAGTGGAGTATATAAGTAGAAAAAAACAACAAAACCACTCTTGTAAATTCAAGAAATTTATAGAGACGACGACGACGATTCAGTAAAGTCAGCACAGGTTGAGACACACTGGGGTATCTGCCGTCGGGTGGTCCGAGGGGACAGGGACCCTAAGAGGTCCGTTCTTGCGACCTCATCCAACGGTAAAGACAGAGGTTGTGTACTTTCACTTGTCACTTTCACTCCAACGAGTTAGCACAGGCTGAGAATTGCTGGGGTACCTGACGTGGGATGATCCGAGGAGGCAGGTACCCTAAACGGTCCGTTCTCATGACCCTCACTCAACGGTAACGGAAGAGGTAATTTATAGAGATTCTCTATCGTTTAAAATTAATATGGTGTGTCACAATAGTTAATATCAGTTATACAATGTGTAATCTAGGGGTCTGGAACAATGGTTGGGAAGGGATAAAGGTGGTGGGAGTAGTATTGAACTAATCAAAAAAGGATAAACTCCCCCAGAGGAGGAAGTAAATGTCGAAGGTATTCATCTCCTTTATAGAAAAATGAAACAAGACTGATGGTCTTAACCACCTACAAAGTTTACAAGAGTTTTATTCACACTTGATTTACATACGAGTTAATTTTTTTTTTCAAATAATGTCGTTCTGATATCAATATTGCGAATGGAATATATATTTTATGTAATGTCGATAGTGGTTTTTTTTTTTTTTTTTTCAGTGGGTATAGTCCTCGATCAAGATTAGGAAAACCAGATGGACCTACCTAGCAGACGTCTGTATACCGGTCTAAAGGAGTTGTGAAATTTAGTAAGTTATATTAGTGAACAGAGCATCCACTCCAAAAGCGTGAGAGTTTAAAAGGAAAGTTAAAAGTAGGTTAAAGTCGTGTAAGGAAAGACTTCAAATTCGTTCTGTTCTCCGGAACGGACAAGACCCAATTGAGACCCGGTAAGGACCGCTTGAACCCTGACGTCCCGTCGCGTCGAGGAGGACAGGTAGAAGGCGCGGAATGATCGGAACAACGGGAGACAAAATGAAAGGAGACTTCAAAAAGGGGTGAAAAACTCCTACTTAAATTTTCGGGGGGAAAAGGTACGCGATTCTGCTCCTTTTTCTTTCTTTCTCTCCCGATCTTCCCACTTGTTTCTCCCTTTATGTTCTTACAACTCCGAGGAGTCCGAAATGAATTGGAGTCAAAGAAAAGAACGCCTACCGGTCTTTACCTACCTGTAAAATCTTTCTGATTGCCCCTTTTTAATGCTCCTCCTCTTACAACCTCTCTACGATCCTCTTCTCTGGAACAATTCCTTCATTGGATAGAACTGAAGAGGAGAAGGTGATTAGAGAAACGTGTTCAGTGGACGATCACCCTGAAGACCACCCCAACTTGGGAAGCTTTCGAGACCCATCTGTCTTTCCTACTTACCGTACTTCGTTTTTAAGGAGAGAATTTTTTTTTTTTTTTTAGGTTACAGGGATCCCGGAGATCTAAGTAACGAGTTCACGAAAGGTGACGCGGGGTGGGTGAGAGGGTCCGGTTGTGTGTGGTGGTCCGGTAGGGTGTGGACTTGAAGACCAACTCGGTCTTCTCGTGACCTTCAAACCTTCGTCCCGGTCTTTGAGTCGTGTCGCGACCGGAGTCGGTGGTGGAGATGTCACGACCCTTAGGTGGTAGGCGTTTTGTTGGAGGTCTTTCGAGACCCCCTCCTCGTCGGTCCTTACAGTCCTCGTTAAACCCAACCGTGGTCCCTTCGGAGTGGGTGAAAGGGTGTCCCGAGGTCAGAACCGATGCAGTCTCTCACGTTCTCACAGGACTGGGAGGAGGGTTGAAGGTCAATTTGGTCTTCGACCTGTAAGTCCCCTTCCCGGTCCTTACGCTTGTTGGTCCATGTCCCTGTAGTAACGGTCAAAGGTAATACCGAGTGTTCGTGTCGGGTCCGGTATGTGCACACAAACAACTTGTCTTTGTAAGTCTCTCAGACAAATTTTTCCTTTATAAGATGTTGTCTGAAACTCGTTATTACCGACAGGAAACAACTCGGGAATACCACACACCCGGTCTGAGAGGTACGTCATCCAGTAACTCAGATTGTTCGTGACATTCAGAGAGGCAAAATGTATGTTCCTCTGACCCCAACTTTTCTCATGTCGTTGAACTAAGTTCGATGATTTCTCTGTCTAGGGTGCTAAGGTAAGGTGTATCTAGACTGAGGTTTCGGGTACAAAAACTAGTGACACATATCTTTTGGTTTTAAGATGTCGAGATTCTCATGAGAAGGACCTATCCTGAAATTCCGCAAAACTGGAACAAAACAACCTCCTTATCTTAAGTCATCGGTCTGTCGTGTATCATAGGAGATAGACAGTCACGGATTCCGGTCTTTTTCTAAGATCATTCAGTCTATTTGTTCGTAGTCTCTATTGGGTGAGTGTTTTGTTTTGAACTCCCTGACACCCTCCCTCACACTTAAGACCCAAGTCAGACCGAGTATCAATTAAATAGTGTTTCCATTTCAGTAAGGGAACAGAAAGTTCCCGTCGGTTATGTACTTTTATCTGGATGGTACTTGAAGTGAGTGTCGAGATTTATTTGTCCGTCGGATAATTGTACGTTGTCCTCGCGAAGTGAAAGGTTCAGTGTAAAAATACTTTCTATAACTACTTGACTGTGGTTCCTCTTCATATCGTTACGTGAATCGTTTCAAGACCTTTGCAGGACTTCTTTTGTCATCTACGTTTTTGCCTCTGTTTCACTTGTGACGGAAATACAGGCTCCCGGGGATCGAGGATTTCATTCTCGTGGGAATACTAAAATGTCGTCGAAGTTCTTATTTACATTAGCTACTGTATTAATGCTTTATTTGTACAACTCTGTGAAAAAAGTGGAACTCTCAAAAGTTCTACTACTGAAACGTCTATAATCCTGATAGATACTTTCTAAGATCAGTCGGGTATGACGATAATAATAAGGAGTGCGATTCACGGGTTCCTAAGGGTCCTCCAAGGACAAACATATATTCCAATAGTCCCCTCACGGGGGACGATCACCTCTTTCTTACTGGTGTCCTTGGTTAGTCAATTGTAGGGGTGGGAGAGTTCTGGAGGACTGGGTAACAGTGCTGACGAAAAGGAAGGCACTTGATTCTCGATTGTCGTTCACACGTGAAAGAGTGGGGAACGATAGGATGTCCGAGGAAGGTCCTTTTTCCTACGGGAAGATTCTTGTTGCCAGGATACTTTGTTCGTCTTACTTCTTTTAGTTGTGGTACAGATGAGGTTTGAGAGAGTTTTTGTGTCTATGGATTCTAGTATGGTGTATCCCGGTCCGGATGTTCCGTTCGGTCGAGGGGTACACCATATTGAATCTTAGTTTTCTAGGGTCCCATATATATTGTTCGATGAAAGTAAATAAGTAAGCTAGTCGGTTATAAGTAGTTCGTGGACACACCTCTCACAGATCTGCCATCTCTGTGTTGGCAGTATCCCTACGGTCTAAATCGCTTATTTTTAGAGAATAAAATGGACCGTTGAGGTTTACCAGTCGTTCTCTATTACGGACTGGTGTTACGTAAATATTAGATCCCAGGAGACACTGTGCACACCACACTTTCAAAGAGTGTACAATTTCAACGAGTCAACACAGGTTGAGAAACGTTGAGGTACCTGATAGGTCAGGGACCTTAAGAGATCCGGTCTTACGATGTCACCCATCGGAAAGGGAAGAGGTCCCCTAGAAGGGTCGGGTCCCTAACTTGGGTCCCGAGGACGTAACGTCGACTCGTTGTCCCCTTCGGGATACGTAAGGGATTTTTTGAAATTTAGGTAATTGAGAAATTACGTGTTCGACTAAAAAGACTAATCGAAGTTTCATGTGTTTGTCTACCTTATTATATGTCTTCTCCAAACAAAAATTCCCTCTTCTTCTCAATCTTTCCAAGTTCCGTTCCGTGTGTCCTCATCTTACAGTGTCTCCTTCATTGTCACTAACTGGTCTCTATTACGTTACTGAGACACAGGGGTCAACCCACCGTCTTCCAGTACACTTTCCTAGGCTCACTTCTTTGATAACGACTCTTGAGTCGAACAAAGTGGACGTAAGGTTCAATCACTGCTCAATCGACTTTTACAACAGTTCCAACCATTTGTAAAGTTAATCTGGACTCGTCTCTCGTATCTCACCCTAGGGTACGGTTGAAGACCAAACCCCACCTTTGGTATGTTTTACACCACCAAAGTATCCCAAACTTGGACTTTCGTTCGTTTTACACCACCAAACTCGTCACAAAAAGAACCTCAAAAAAATCCATGAGTCCGTATTTTTAAGTGTCAGTTCGAACCCTCCAGGTTAGACTTTGTTATTTTTCAAAAGTGTGATAGGAAAGTCGTTGGTGTTCTTTATCGGAAGGTTCTCTTCAACAACTGAGAATAAAATTATAGAAAATTTATACCAACCATCTACTTGGTCAATCCGGTATAAATACATCGTTTTTGACTGAAACTATAAACTTCCTTCCTTTCTCCGACAGAAAAAGTATAGTAGATGTATCCTTGTTCTTTCATCCCCCAAAATACGTACGGTAACACAATTAGTATTTCAGTCACTTACTGATCAAGAGAACCGTTTTCAAAGAAGCAGTCGGACGACACTCGTTGAGGTAGTGAACTTAGACCTCACTTTGGCCCTCCTCATTTTATAAACAAACAAAATATACAGTCAATAATTTCAGTAACGTTTAAGAAGTGCCTTTATACACCTCGTATTTATTTATCCTTCACCGTGTTTTCTTCCCCGTCTTTACCTTCCCAGGTGCGCGTACCGTTTAGAGTGGTAGAGGGAATGAACACTAAATTTCGAGGTACCGGAGAAATTTTGAGTTGTAGTAAAATACACACTACGTTTTTTGCTTAAAGACAGAGAGGTAAAAGGGGGGAAAGGGACTGGAGGAAACAGACCCGTCCATTGACTTTACGGAGTGCCCTTACACACTCACACCCCAAGCCCGACGGGACCGGAAACTCATCCTGTCTACCGTATTCTCATGGAACGGCCTCACGTTCTGTTGTTCGACGTGCTGGAAAGGGTTCGAAAAGACCGTCGTAGACACTCCGAGGAAGAGACCTGGACGTTGGTTTATTTTTGTAAATGAGACAAGAAGTCAAATCTCGATTATAGGGAAGTAGTAGTAGATAACAAGAGTGTTACCACACCTTAATGAAAAAAATAAAAATTTAAAACGTGAGAATAAAATAAAAACTCCCTCGATATTCTAATATTTGTTGTCAACGCCAAATGGACTCGTCTTGTCGTCCTTAGTAGTAATAATAGTAAATTGGGTATATAAATAACAATAAGGTCCTTTTAGATCAATTAAACCTGGAACACAGAAATTTTATAGACTATTAAGGTTGTACCGCTTAGTCGAATTGACAAGGAAACCACCTCCTCTCAAATGTTTAGATTAATTCATTCGAAACGTCCCCCACTAATTAGAATTCTTTTGTTTGACGAAAGTTTGTGAGGTCATTATTGACAAAGACTGTTAATTACTTTACTAATGTTTCTTAAGACTGGATGAGTAACTTCGTCTGGGTCAATACTCGCGAGTCGACGTCTCATAACCAGGGACCGAACACAGTTATAAAAGATATAGTATCCAATGTTATAAGACACAAGAATATATAGTATCAAATATGACGAGAAGGTAGTCTAATCGGAAGATATCACTCCCAAAGGGACCTAAAGAAAAGTTCTCAACAACGTTTCTATAGTCATTTTATTCGGACCTACCAGAAAACTTCTACAAATACTAGGGACTAGGGAGGTTAGAGATAATTACTGAAAAAGAATATGTATACAGGAGATTTGATTCCTTTATTGACCTAAGTAACCCTCGGGTGAAATGGTCCCGTAGCACTCTGAATTTTGGAGTAACAATTGTGAATATGTCTATTAGGTATAGATAAGTTCCTTGTACAGCATACCAGTTTACACATTCCTAAGTTGTCCATTGGGTCGAACAGGTCCTCAAGCAGTCAATTTTACCCTTTAAATACTTCTATAAAACAGGACTTTTACGACTGTTAAGTGATGTCTCAAAGTCCATTTAAGAAGTATTTCAATTAATACCCTTATTTTCAATACAAGGCAACTCGTGAGAGGAACTCCCTATGATTCACTTTTTGATTTATATCTTCTTAAGTGGGTTAATATTGAGTAAATGTTTATTCTTTTTGTCCTTCTTTTCCGACTTATAAATAAGTAATTTGTGTGTGTGTGTGTGTATATATATACCGTATAAATGACAGGTAGTCCGAGTCAACACTCGAGACTCTTTCTTTCTATTTATACTATAACACGAACGTGTCGAACATTAGATTAATCCCTCTGTCTATTTCGTCGTTACTGTTATCTTAGATGTTTTGTCTCCGTATTTCTGTCTGTGGATTAAAGTTTGTAGTCTTTTCTGAGGGCCATAATAACCAGGGGTCGAACACATTTGTAAAAGATATGGTATGCAATGTTATAATGTCATAATGTTTATTATATTATCATATGTCATAATGTTTATTATGGATTCCACCTCTCCACTCGTCAATCGGTCCCACTCAAAAGACCTTATTTCCCTACGGTATACGTCTGTGTCTTCGGCTGTCCGGAACAATTCGAAATATACTGACAGTCACAATTCGTAATTGATCATAAGAAGTGTATGGGTGAAAAGTGTTTCGTGGAACAATTTGTAAAATATCCGTCAAGTGTAATAAGATGGTAGTGGTCTATTCAGTCAAGATAACAAAAAGACCAATGTGTCTTTCCTCTGACTCCGAGTTCTGATAGGTCGTCAGCCTAAGTCTCGGGAGACACCGGTGGGATCCGAGACTTCGGAGGAGTCTATATCGTCTGATGTCTCACACGGAAAGGAGATGTCCGTCACCTCTCGGGGACCTTTAAAATCCACTTAGAGGGTTTTTTCATTCCGATTGTCAAAAAGTATTCTTTTTCTAGGGGTAAGAAACGGTTCACAACACCCAAAAATTTTAGACAACTTAGTTATGGAACTAATGTAGATCGACTTAAACTAAAGATGGAACAAATCTTTTTCTAGTCACTGAAATTTTCCAGGAAAACACGTAGTATTGGGGTCTTAGTCTTCATTTTTACTACGACGGAGGTTGTTCGTCCTTACCGATGACGGTGTACAATGAGACTGTGCGGTGTGCCTTTGGGTACACTCAACAGTGTGTCGTATATGCCGTCTGAGGTAGTAAATAAGGATAAGAACACCCCCATCCCAGTCTAAAGATTTAGGTTTGTGAAATTTAGACTTATGAAGAAGAAACGAAAATTAACTACCAAAAATTTCCCGTTCTAAACGAATCTTGGTACAATTTCTATACTGATCTCCGTGTCACTGGATTTTACTAGATTAAAAGATCTTTTAATGATGAAAGATGTTTAACGTATTTGAAATCAAATTTTCTGTTCCTCCAGATAAGAGAGAAAAATGTGGGTACTCTGTACGATCGATCCGAGAATCCTAAACCCTTTTTCCTTTTCTCGTCTAACTTCTCTAATCTTAAAAATCGTTTTATTTATCTTAATTCTTTGTTACGAATAAAGGTAGAAATTCCTGACTGTTCATTAGGTGTAAACAACTAAAAAGTCTCTCTTTCATAAAAGTTGAAGTCTTATGCACATTTCATTCGAATGTTTACTTGGTGTCTCCGTCCAATTCAGTATTCATTTTACATGTTTAGTCGAGTATACTTGTACTGTTATATAAAACGTCGATTTTAGTGGTTTTACTCGTAAGGACCCTACGAACTACGTTCGTAGAAATACATAGACGTAGGTTATTTTATAGAGATTGTAGAACAGTTCTTTATCATACCATCGAAGGTGTCGTTTAAAAGATCTTGAACTAAAATCATCAACGTCTTACTCTAATCTCCTTACCTAGTCCCTTTTCCCTCCGGTGGATCCACTCTCGTCTGTCACTTAGACTTTTATTGGAGCTGTTGAGTGTCATGTGTTAGATACCGGTGATTTCTCAAGAGACGAATTTATTCGTGAGGACCCAAAGAAAAAGGAAGTAGATGAAAGAGAGGAACGAGAGAAGGAGGGACTTGAGAGAGAAGGGTAAAGTCAGGAGGAAAGTTCGACACGAGGGTTCGGTCAACAGATTTTAGTGAAAGTTTCCTGTGTAAACTACGTTTCGTCAGATTTCATGAAACAGGATGAATATTTTCGTAAACCCATCGGAGTCACAGTCACACTAAACCCGACAGTACCTCCGACTGGGTAACTCCAATTTACTTTTAGTCGATATTATCCTTACTAACCTTCCTCTTTTCCCAAATAAATTTTGTTTGTTTGTTTGTTTAAGTCTATAAACGTACACAAGGAGGGTAAGTTGTTCAAGACTTCTTTTGACCCCCCGTCGATATTGAAGTATTCGTTAGAGGACGTTCTATTACAACTTCTATGCTGTCTTTTAACTCTTTATTCTTCCTACACATATATCGTGTTTGCAAATACTAATACATGTGTAGTGAACACAACTCATACATTGAGTTGAGATGATTGATTGACTAATTGAGATAAATATATATACTCTTCACCAAACTTTTCGTGACATTTTAAATGGACTCACATATATACGTTCGTCACACTTCATGACATAACACACATATTTATAATCCATCGTATTTTATTTTATAGGGACATCGACAAACAAATCCCTGTGTAAACCTAACTCGCTCGTAATATTGTTCTTAAAGAAATTTTCGGTGTTTTTGTAGTGTGGAAAATCGAAATTATTTCAGATCAAAAACCGTCAAGAAAATAGTGTGGACAGTAGAGGATTCGAAACGAATCGGTTTCGTGAGTCTGAACTTAAAACTTTAACAGTCATATCCGGAAGATTAGAAATTTAGAACTTAATAGATTCGTCTAATTGACGGTAATAAGATACGGATGTCCTGAGTTCCCATTTCTTTCGTTTCCTTTATGTTGAAAAAAAAAAAGGTCCGTTAATTCGAGGACACCTCCACCGCAACCCTCGTACATAGACTTTGTACCAGAATCCATAAAAGCATTTATTAGTTCATCTGTTCTACTCATGTAATCGAGGTCATTGTCCTAGGTATTCTGTTTTTTACCGAGGTAGATTCTTCAAATTATTGGGTCGAAAATTCATTTTTCAATAAGTATCAAGTATCACTGTAAAGGGTCAAACGGTTTTACGAACAGGACTTCGGCTCTCTATAGCACCTCTTTGTTAACCTTTTTTTTTCTTTTTTATTTATTTCCTTCCCTCGAGGAAAAGTGTCGTCGTAGATAGACACACCACTGGACTAAAGACGGCACTAGAGGGAAGTCTCTAGTTTCGTCCTAATTACACTAAGAAATGACAAACGTAAAGTGTAGAGTTTCGAGACCTCTGAATTCGTTATTCATGTTTACGTCGGAGTCTTGTGGTGTCTTTGGCTCAAACTTACCCCTCCCAATTGTCGCCGTCTCCGATCGATACTTTTCAATGAACCCCAAACTTTCCGTTATGTCTTAAGTCTCATAAAACATAAAAATGGGTGTAAACGAAAGAGAGAAGAGAAAAAGACCCCGTTCCGAAAACCGATCACCTGCTCCGGTCGTGACTCACGGTACAATCATTCAGAGGTGTTACTGGAAGATCGAGTAAACCTTACAAGACGTCGACAATCCTGTGTACTTTTCCTTCCCTTAGGACGGCGCACAAAAGTGTGCTTTTGTGAAAGTGGAATATTGGCCGAAAAGGCGTCTCCTAAATTTTCTCCCCTTCTAGAAAATTTTATAGTTTTACAACTCGAAAATACAGGCACACCGTAAAGAACCTACCACCTTGAAGAGTTCTCGGAAAGGTGGCAAAGACTCACGAACACGAAAAACGACTCTTTTTTCCGTTCAGGAGAGAAGGGCCTCAGAGTCTTCCCCTTCCCTTTTTTAGCGAAAGCAAAACATTGCGAATCACATGCGTAGTGAACCTCCCCCTCTTTTACGAGGGGAGGAGGTTTGAACTGACATTAAAAATCGACGTAATGGATCTTCTCCCGCGCGGTCTCTCATCGAGTTACACGTCAAAATGTCCCTGAGCCCCTCTTGGCCGAACGCCTCCACTCCCGCCCCCAACCTCGCCTCCGAGACAGTCGGTCCCTACACTGGGGTACCAGAGGTGAGGACCAAGTATGTGAAGGTGGGGTTTGAGTTGAAAAGGCGTTGAGACGGGCGGGACTGCGTGTCTGTGGATGTGTGTTCCTCTTCGATGAAGGGGTGTGGCTGTCGGGTAAGTGGGTCGACTCGGGTCGAAAAACGGAAGCCCGAGGCAGCGCAAGTGAGAAGGGTCTAGGAGATCCAGTCGGGAGCCTCTGGTAAAGACGGGAACGTAGTGGAGGAGGGGGAGGGCGGGGGCCGACCTCCGGCGAGAGGTTTGGCCAGGTGCGAAGCACCGGTTTCGGGTCCTTCACCGAGATCCGTTTCTGCGGCGTCCTACCTGGGGTCTCCCCAGAGCTGTAGTGGGCTGTGACCCCCTTGACCTCCAGGAAGGGCGCGCGTGGGGCGGGACCGTGGGTGTCTCCAAGGTGGAGGAAGACGCATTGCAGGACCGCCTCGGCGTCCCTAGAACCTCGATCCGAGAAAGGGACCGTTCCCCACGCCCCGCCCTTTGACCCCCCCATCCCTCACCCCCAGGGGAGCCGACCTCGGGTCGGCGGGGCGGGGTCCCGGGTGCGGCAGCGGGCGCGCAGGACCGCCGCGGCCTGAGGGCGACGGGCGGGGCTCGACCATGGACCTCCCCTTAGGTGGCTCCTTGGAACACGTAACAGAGTTGATCTTTTCGTCGGCCGGTCACCTCGAAAGACAGGCCTTGTGTTAAGGGTCCCGGTTCCTATTCCCTTTCCTTACAGAAAGTCACGGATGTGTGAGATGTAAGTGGAGAAACAAAATTGGTGTTGTCTTCGGTTAACCTGGAAGAATCCGGCAAAGAAACGAAAGACATCGCAGTAGACTGCCACAACAATTAACAAAAGAGGAGTAGCACGATTAAACAATTACCCCTGTAAAAGTCGACCTTGTTCCAAACAAGGCCTTAGGCATTGATCCTTAGTCATACGGACCCTCCCCCTCATTGAGCTTTTAAGTTGGCCTTTTCAAGCCTTGTAGTCATAGTTGAGTGAGAGACGGACAGAGAAGACTAAAATGTGATGCTAAGAGAGACGTCAGGACCGAACCGGTTGCCAGTGGATAGTGAGCCTTTGTTAGAACATCGATTTTCGTCTCATCAACCTCTGGGTGCTGAGTCAATTTTTCACAATTCAAAATTATAACTGACCATACCCAAAAAAAAAAATGTTCAAATTTCATTTTTGAGTATATGTTAAGCAGCGACATAAAATTTTCGGAAATATAATGTCTCTTAAAAAATTGACGGCCACAGACTGAACCCCCCCCTTTTTACTCTCAATCTTAAGTTATTTTTCAATAAGTTAACAATTTTATCTCACCCTCGAGATGTTCGACATACCTAAGACAGTCCCGTAACGATTACAAAAATATATATAAGCTCACCAAACCTGAATTCAAAAGTAAAAAATTTACGATACAAAAGCCCCACTAGGGAATTCAAGGATAATTATATACTAGAAAAATTAGATCATTTCTTACATTTAAAACTCCTTCCCTTCGTGTTCCGAAGTCACATGGAGACAAAGTATAAGAAATTTCTTATACACACGTGCTTGAGAAATCTGAACATAAACAGTTGAATCTTTATTCTAAAATTTCCATCTAAACCTTTTAATTGAACTTTCTTTCTCCCACTGAAAATAGATAACCCCTCGTCCCTCCCACAAATTTAGTCCCATTAATTTAATGTCACAGGATTTTACACATTGTGTCCATCTCCCGAAAATTTTTTGCTGAGGTAGATTGATGTGTATATATGTTTGATCATTCAGGTATTGGGGATAACGGTCGGTCGTAACGGACATTTAATAGAAGTCAACCTTGAGACGATTCTCAAATAGGAGGTAACATCAAACCTTGTCACACTTCCATATATACATGCCCTAGATACATATATATTAAGAATATAAAATATATATAAATCTGTATGTAAGAAAATTTTACAAATACACCAATCAGTGAAATTCTCGTAGTTTTATTTACCATGCAACCGAATGTGATAGAAGGTCCATAAGGGTTTGTGACTACTTGTTTTTAGACATATAGCCTTTACTTCTCGATGGGTAAATTTCTTTTCTTACCTTTCCCCTTGAGCTAAATAAGAGTAAACAAATAGCGATCTGCAAGGGGGGAGAGACGTTTAAGTAAACTTATCGAAAGTTCGGCCTTTTACCTTTACACAGAGGACGGGAGATAAAGTCGCCGCCGCCGTCGCAGGACCGTTGTCGCGTTAAAAGATAGTAGTTCCTATTTACCGTAGCTTGTCTTGTAAGACTATTTTTTTTTTTTTTTTTCTTTTCCTTTCTTCCCTTTTTTTTTTTTTTCGGAGTCGGGTTCCTCGGGTACTAACGACCGGAAGGACAGACAGTAGGGAAATGTTTTAGGAGAGGCGTTTGGACTCGCCGTACGACAGTCTCGATTATTGCAGAAGGCTTCCCCAAACCCCCCCACCCACCCCCCTCCTGTATCAGAAGAGACGTGTTACAAGGGTAAATAATTTGGCTCACGAATAAAAATTTAACGTTTATAGAAACAAACCAAGTGACGTTTAATTTCGGTTCTACATCCTTCAATGTGCTACGTTGATAATAAGCACAGGATAGTCTCTTAGTTTGGGGACAGAGGGGAAGATACCAATTCCAGCCTACTCCTCCTTCCCCCTTGGACCCCCTTAGGTCCCGTCCTCCAAAAAAACCACCTTTTTATGTTTAGGCAAGCGGGACGTCCATTCGACTCTCATTGACTTTCGGTCTCCTCGCTATGGACAAAGATGGTCCCTCTCCCTCGACTGACGCTGTGGCTCTCGCGCACACCCGCGCCAGGAGCGGCGCTGCGCCGTGCGCCCAGTCGGGGTCGAGGATCGTCTCGGTGCTTTGACAGGGCGTCCTCCGAAACTTGAATTACCACCGATAAAGAGCGGATGACGCTACAGAAAGGTCTTTTCCCGTAAGACGAGATTCCTCTATCTAGGGGCCCCAGGGACAGGACCTCTCCAGATCTCCTGTGGGACCCCCTCTAGGGGTTCAGCACGTGAAGAGGTCGTTCCACCTCCGAATCTCGGCTTCTCGTCGTGGGGTGTGTAGGTCCGTCCGAACGTCTACGACCGGAACCAAGAAGTATCGCCGGACTACGGACTCTCACCTGCCAGCCCGAACTGACCATTGGCCGAGATCGCGGACGGGTCAAGGTCCCGGTAGGTGTGAAGACTCGAAACCTGACTTTGGGGGTGCCGAGTCCTCGCCCTCGCACCACCCTCCCCGTCCCCCAGGTTGGCTTACCCCTCATCGCCACAACTGGGAAAGAAGGAGAATCTCGATAGCGATCCCTTAAAAAAAATTTTTTAGAGTAACCCTCCATTTTTACTCCCTTGCCTAGATTCTGCTTCTCTCTGAGGTAAATTATAGGAAATCTCGTTCCGTTTTTTTTTCCTTTCCATACATTTCCACACTTCCTAGGATTTTACGCCTCTGGGATTCTTCGTCTGGCTTCAATCCTAATCGTCCCTGCTCTACCCACGACCCCCTCTGCCCCCGCCTACTGCTCATTAGTCGAACCAAACATTTCTCGAGACGCCGACTCTTGCCACCCTCCTCCCCTTACTACCCCTTTGGAAACAAATTACTCCTTTGGATTAATAACGCGTAGACCTTCAGGACCAGGGTTGATGTTCGACATCCGCCCATGGCGGGGGGTGGTCCCTTCGTCACGCGTACGGGGTCAGAAGCCTAAACGTACTATTCCACGTGTGCACTCGGTTGATACCGCCTCGGGGGCGGGCGCCGGTTATCCTAGGACGAGAATGACGCACAGGCCCAGTGTGACTGTAGCGCCAGGGGGGTGTTATCCGGAAATTTTGGGTGAAATTTTTATTTTCCCTACAAAATCATAACTAAGAACGTCACCGTGCGATCTAAAGACACCGTTTATCTGTAAAAATATTTGACGTGTATGTAAATGATGTTCGTTCCCAATTTCATAAGTGTTAAATTCCCCCCCCCCTTTTTTTCTCAGACAAGTTTCTCGTGATCGCCCTTCAGTTCCTTAGGACCCCTGACTACGGAAGTCTCGGGGCTCTAAACACAGTCATAAAATAGACGGGTCGGACTAGACAGCGACATTTTAGTGAGGATCGAGTAACTAGTTTACTCGGAGTCTTCGTCTTTATAATGTACATGTTCGGACCAAACTCTTTTGTTGGGGGTTGACCGGAGCAAGAGGTGGGGGTAGGAATCTGGGGTAACAGGGACCCGGAGATCTTGTGGACGCCGAGGTTCGGAGAGGGAAAAAGTCTGAAAAGAGTCTTCACCAGACACACCACTTTAGGCACCCATTCGCGCAGGTGTAGACACTTTACCCCGATTAATCCCGTCTTCCTTGATCTTTCCATCTTTGCACTGTACTTAGAGGTCGGACAGACCCGGAGAGGGTGGAGGTGGGTTCGAGACTCCGACCTTCCTACTCCAACTAAGAGACCCCGACGTCTTCCCCACCCGGTCGACCCTTTGTAATGGATCGTCACGGGCCAGACACGTGGGTCGCGACGACGGATGGGAACGTCGTGACAGGACTGTCAATGGTTGGTGGGACAGGAGAAGGGTGGTATGTCGGAACGGTCTTAATGACGGGTGTTTACCCGGAAGTCGTAGGGTTCTCACGAAGACAGGTACTGTCCTTTTGACGAACAAGTATAGTGACTTCATTTTGTCCACCCCTAATAATAAACGTCAAGGAGAGGGGAAAACACATTAAGTGTTCAGAGGTGACATCCTAATTCGAAGTTTACGTAAACCAGTCCATGTATGAAAAATCACGAACAAAGTCTGTTAGTGTACGAATTTTGGTAGGGTCGTCACGGAGACAAACGGAGAAGAAGGTGGAAAGAGTGGGAGATCCGGGAAGGTGATATTGCATCTGACAAAAAACAAGAACTCCCACACTTGGTCTCAAGGTAGGGTCGGGAGGCTCCACGTTCGGTGATTACTCACCGATGTTCCAGAATAGACGAGTAGATTCTAGTCATCATAGATTAGTTCTTCGTAATTCAACTGTATGACAATTCGTAAATCGATGGTTGTAGGTACAGATAAACACTTCCTCTATGGGTGACTTGGAAGTCTTCACGACCAACTATGGGAGACTTATCTCGTTTTTTTTACAATAGTGTTAACACGAAACGTCTTTAATTCGAAAGAGGATTTGACGGGGTTATTTTTGTCCGAAGTTCTACTCTATCGGTACAACATATTTTATGAAAGCTTGTGATCGAAACTCCTAAAGAGAATTCGACTGAATTGAAACACGAAATCCTTTTATTACCACATAAACTTTCTTTTATATTTGGACCCCCCTTTTCAGGTAATAGGTTAGTTATTAAAAGTGACGGGTGTCAACTTCGTTTTAGGGATAGAACCCTCACCGACACTTTTCACTTCCTTCAAAACCTATGTTGACTTGATTGTATTAAGAGTTTGAGTACAGGGTCTTGAAACTACTCTTGAGTGACAGTAGAAACCCTCTTCTGGTCGTCTGACCCTCAGTCTACCCTTTATGACTCCACGTCTGTCCTGTCACTGGACTTGGGTCGGAGACGGAATCGGAGTCGGAGACCTCGACGACAAGTGGCCCTAGAGGAGTCGAAATTGGGTCTGACGGGGCGTCAGAGAAACAGAGGGTACACACGACTGGAATCCCATAAAGGACCGAGGACGGGCAGGGTCGTCCACAGTCATCCGAACAACCATTTCGTCGACTCGACCCTCGTACAAGTAAGGGTATACCTGAACAAAGGGAGAATTCACTCCTGAACAGTTCAATATCCCTTTATCGTTTCCGTTTCCGTCCATTTTTCCTTCTATAACTCCTGTTGATGTTTTTACGTTAGCTATCGTGCTTCCGAAGACCTTCGGTTACGACGGAGGAGGAGAACCTTCTCTCGATACGGGTATTCACTCGACCCCGTCTCTTTGGAAGGGGAAGGACAAAACCCAGAGGAGGGCCAATTTCCCTACCCCCTCTAAAGAAAAACAGATCACGTCCAGTCGGTCCCTCGTCCCGTCCCTGAGGGTCAGGACGAGGTTCAAAAGGTCCTTGGGACAGAGTTGCAGACAGAGATGGACGAGAGGGCTAAATTGAGACCACGGACCCTGGGAGACTGGTACGGAATCCACAATGAGATTCCTGTAATTTCTACGACGTCCTTCGAAAGAAGACAGAAGGTTTCTGATCCGTCGATTGGGTTCGGTCAGACGTCCTCTTGTCCCGTTCGTGTCGATAGGTCCTGACCGTAAAAGTTTGTTGGACCTAATGTCCGACGCAGAACTTATACTTAATCGGAAGACGCGACCACACTGAGGCAAAACTTTTCGTTGAACAGTCTCACACCAAAATTAATTTGTAGAAGGCCAGGATTTTCTAATGTACAAAACATTTTATATAGGATCGTACTTTAAATGAAGGTGGTAGACTTTAATCCATGGAACATTTACAAAAGTATTTTTTTCTTTATCCTTCCCACACACACTCTCTTACCTTGTCAAGTATGAGCGACGTAAAGAAATTTCGCAGGACGGTCGGCCGGGTCCGCGGCCTGTCCAGGGTCCGGCGGGGCGGTGACCCGGCCCTGTCTCCTCTCTGGCGCGCGGGTCCTGTGCGCTCATTGGGCTTGGGCGGGGCCGTCCGCGCCGGGTCGTCGAAACCGTCAACCTCTGTTAAGTCGTCAGTCTGTTCAATTAGGGCGTGACTAAACAAAGCCTAGGTAGACGTCCTGCGGCCTGCGGCGGAAGTCGACGACGACGTCTGTGGACGGAGGGAGAGGTGGGCCCCGGCGACGCGGGCAGGCCACTTCAACTTGTCTTCTCTGCCCTCCCACGTCTTCCCGGGGTTTCGTCGTGACGTCTGGCCTGAAGTAGAGCTTGCAGGTTCAGGAGCAAATTCTTCAGGACTGATTATAAATCTTGTCGTCGTTACAACTAGCTATCGGCAGGATTTCTTGACAGGTATTGACAAGGTTTCGTTAGAGTTTCGACAGAACCTGCCTCTTCCTGGGGGTGGGGTGGGGGGGAGGGGGGTTCCGAGAGATCGTGGATGGACCGCCGCAAATTGAAGGTCCATCGGGAGTCTCTTTTTCCTGGGACAAAAGGGTGGATCCCCGCCCCTTCCTCGGACGCGTGCAACGCAGAAAGATAAGGCGTGTCTTAATTCTCGACCCGGGAACTCCCCTAAGGGAAAAGAATTGATGAGGGACTCCTAGGCCGGTTAAGACCGCCCTAAACGACCCGAGCTCATCTTGAACCGCGGGTGCCCCACCCCAACACTACCCTCCTTTTCCGCCACCACCATCCACCTTCCCCTGCGTAGAGGAAAGAAAGTATATTAACCCCAGCCGCTTTGGTCTCCCCCCATCGCGCCATCCCTCACAATAAATGGCGGGAGGTGGACTTTATTCGTTCTGGTTATTTCGAGGTGCGAAAAGCGGGACAAATGAGGTAGGAGTAAGTCACTAACCGTTTTGTCCGGGACTTCCGTTTCCGTTATTAACGAGGGGCGAGAGGAATGATCCCTTTTCACACATCCGTAAACTTCACATGATTTTTATTTGCTTCCTCGCTCTTTTACTTTTCCCCTGTCACTGTTAACCGCCGTTAATTTCGCAGACGCGGACAACGACCTCCTCGCCCCTGGGTGTCGCCAAAAACAAAAGGGTCCGGACTACTACACTGATTGACTCCCTTAAAAACAGGGACCGACACACACACACACACCCAAACGCACGCGCGCGCGCGCACGCGCATAAGTCGTCGGTTCCTCCGGTGACGTTCCCGGCCCACGCACCCATCCCCCGCCCGTCGGACCCTGACGAAGACCCGGGACTTTTGGGCAAACCGGAACCCTTTCTCGGTCCAGGTCGAGGGGGACGGAACGGTGGGCCAGAGGTCGCTCTCGGAGACAGATCGTAAGCCGGCGGTGGAGAAGGTCCTTGAAACCCTGTTCGAAAGTCGAGATTCCACAGATTGGAATTGGCCATTTTTGTATTATTATGATTGCGCATAAAGTGGTGGTGGTCTCTACGTTTCCTATCCTCCACTCCTCCTTCCCATTCCCCCCGCCAATCGGTTTAGTTTCGAACCCTCTGTAAAACTGTCTCGCGAACGTTGTAATGAGAATTAAAAACCTTCCGAAAGTTCTTTTCTTTCTCCCACCCCACCTCTCTTGGTGTCGAAAGAGGACAGACAGTGACCTCGCAGGTTTGTCTCTCCCGAGGTTGGAGGGGTGTGCCTCTTGTGTGTCACCCTTTAACGAAGTTCTATGTATGTCAATCCCGAAAGAAAGGGGTTTGAGATAGACTCGGCACTTGAAACCCTCCCTTCGCCCGCAGGACCCACAGTTTTTGGAAGTAACGGAGCTTGCCCCCGCCCCCCCCCGCCCCTTAGCCTTCCCATTATTAGGGTCCGGGACTAGACAGACCCGGACCGAGACCGGCGGGTCGGAGAGCGGGTTTGCCCCCGGGGTCCACCTAGGCGCAGGGGTAGGGATGGAGGCGGAGGAAGAGGGTGGGAACAGATCCCGGTGCCTTCCCCCACCCCCGCTGTGACACGTCGGTGGCAGTTCAGGTTGAGCCCGACCGAAGTTACTTTCGACCGTTTAGGCCGCTCAGAGCGTCTTTAAAAGAAGCTGGGATTAAGTTAAAATTTCGCCTAAAAATGATAATTTTTGCGACGGCTCGTTGTGTAACTTAATTAGACTGACATGCCAAAATTAATGTCACTCCGAAAGAGATGTTTAGACATGTTCTGTCACCGACCGAGTCCCTCCTAGAGACGGAGGACTTAAGGTAATAGGCCGGGGTGCGCGGTGCAAGGGGCGTCTGTCGCCGCGCACCCTCGGTCGACGACCGTGTTCGCCAGGACACCGGGAGACGAAGACGGGTGGGACCCCGAGGACAGGAGGGGGCCGGGAAGAAAGTGGGGTCGGACTTCCTCTTGGGACCTTCGGGCGGAGAGACAACCGACACGACTATAGGGCTTTCCGATCTGACCGAAAATTTGAGAACCCGGGTTCTGGAAACTCGGAGGTCTCGGAGGAAGAATTTTACTGAGCAACGAGGTCCTTCCCATTGGCGACGACATTGAAAACTTTCACAGGAGGTCGAGGTCGAACCGTTGCACTGCGGGATCTACAGACTTCCTTTTCGTCCGATTCCCCGTCCCCGTCTCCCCTCTTTCTCCATCTCTTTTCCTCATCCACTCTGTCGTCCAAACGACAAGACGGTAGAGGGATTGGGAGGGGTCTGTCCCGACAAAGCTAGTCGGAATCAAAATAAACGACTTGTTGATTGTAACCCCTGTCACTAGGGGTTACTTGTCCTACCCCTTCTTTTCGACCACTCTCCATGAGAGTTTTACTTCGTCTGAGTGTGAGGTGTTTCGGACACCCTTCTTTCTACTACTTGGGTTTATACTTGGGTTTGCACATAGGTTTACCTGGGTTGAGTCACACATTTCGTCGTTTCCGTTACTCGAGGTTCCCTTCCCCGAGTGAACTGCGTCTCCCTCCCTCGTAAAAACGAGAGACACGTTCTGGTCACTTTTGATGACTTTTTATGATAAAGTAAGGGGACCTACCCTACTCCCCCCTCCGAAAGAAAAAGACTCTAAATACATTTTTCCTAAAATAAAACTTGTTTTCTCTTTTCCGTCTCAATCCCCTCACTTAAACAAAATTATTGGGAGTGAAGATTCCCGAGAGTTTGATCAACAGGAGATTCCTTTCAATACGATTTTTAGATCATTCAGTGAAAAGGAAGATAACCCTACAAGCTTTTGTTTCCCTTATACATAACCGTACTCGTCCTTTGAGTGGTCTCGTAACTGTTGACTTCCCATCAGTCCATGTCTTGTTGAGAGATTACTTTTACCAAAAAGAAAAAGAGAACATTCATCTTTTAGTGGATTCCTGAGTGTACCATCGTTCTTCAAGGGTCGGGTCCAAAAGACTCTTCAACAGGGTTCGAACCAAGAGGGAATTACAACTCCGTGGATGACTCTGAAACAATAACAATGACGACTACTTCCCTACGTCCTTAATTTTGTCTCCCACGAAGTTCCGTAAATCCTTCTGCGAACCGGTCGATATAATTGAGGAATAATACGGATTTTTATCAGACGGTAAAGGACAACTCCGAACAAGGGACGGTGACTGAGTCCCGCCGTAAGTAGGAGGTTACCAGTCCTCAGGACCAAAGGTTTCTGACGGAACTTACTTCGACTGAAGACTGTAGAGACGGAAGGGTGAAGGGGTCGACGTCAAGAGCCGTTCCGTTTATACTCCCCGAGACGAAACCAAATAGTTGTCTAATGTTTGTCGTGAATATCGTGTTTGTCGTAGATTAAGATTAGATAATTATTCACGAATTTGTAACAACTCAAGAAAAAAGGAACCTGACTCTCTTTCTTCTCATAAACACATACTCTCTACCAGGATCCGAACTATTTTCTCTCCTTCTGTCCCTTCCTCCCTCTTTCTGGCGTATGTTAGAAGTTTAACTCCTTCTGTCTTCATTCATAACAAGGCGGGGGGAGGGGTGTGGTGGGGGGAGGTAGGTATGATCCGGGTCGTACAACTGAGAGAGACAATTCTTTTGAGACCTACCAGTGTATCGGACCTTTACACCAGACCCTCTCCGTCTTCCACAGCTTAAACTTTTGGACCTCAGCCTAAACTTTGGACCTCAACTTAAACTTTTGGTCCAAGTTCTAGACCTTCTCCTCGGAGGTTCAATTCTGTAGGAATCAACTATCAGGGGTTTGACCTGTCAGAGCTTTTTCAGACACTGCGGGGGTCATCCACAGTGGCCAGGAACGGTGGGCACGACACCAGAAGATCGATTGACAAGAGTCTGGGCCCTGACCTATCTACTCTCTCTACAACAGGGGTCTGAAGTCACTTGGAGAAAGACACCTTCCACATCTGTCCCTGGTGAAAGATCAACGAAATCCCCCTTCGGACCTCGACTCTGCCGTAATATCAAAATAGGGATCTCTTTTGTTACGCCGCTATTAGTCACGAAAGAACTGATCAGACTATGAAAACTGAGGAGGACTTCTATGGTAGTGACCGGACCCGGTTCTTCAAACCTTTTCCCGTCGAGAGTACAAGGAGGGAGTTCGAAAGGGTCCACATACAACCCTCTCCTCCCCCTTTCCACGGACCCAAACGTCCTATACTTCGTGAGAAAAGGATGTGTACATGTGTTTGTTTTAAAGGGTAACTTACCCCTTTTCTGATCGTTCTTAAAAAAAAAGGGGAATGATTACAGAGGGCAACTCTTCCCCCAAGAATCGTACCGGTACATTTAGTTATGGCTCAATAAAGAAACTTAAGTTTCCGATAAATAGGTCCAGATTAAAGAAATCTTAATTGCACTATTGACTCGGGTTGAATCGTTGGTTTTGGTCAGTCCGGGACGGACCGAACTTACATGAAGATGTCGGACTCCTTCGACGTTTGGGAGGTGACCGTGGGTTGGATGAGGAACTGGGTACACGACGACGTTTGTGACCAGGTAGCTATCTTGTCGTCCCATGAAAGGGTGGGTTTCTCGTGGGAGGAGCGTGTCACCGGAACCCGTGCGACTGGGGGTGTGTCCCAGGACAGGACCGTTAGTCAACCAATAAAGAGAGATTTATTGTGACTGTCGGCCTTATGTTCGGGGTTGTGGAGTCACAGAATTTCTCATTTTCCGTAGAATCCGGAGGTTGGGACGGAGAAATTTGAAGAATCACTTACACTGGGAGTGGAGGATATCCGGGATTTTCTCGGTCTCCAGAGGTGTTGCGACCGAAATGAAGATAAAACTTACTATTTCTGAAGAATCCGGAGTGGACGCGAGGAGGAGGGTGGTGAGGGGACCCCAACCGAGCCAAGGGGGCGGCCGGTCTGTTTCTCCAGTCTCGGTCCTGGGCCGACCACCGGTCGTCCCGCGTCCTCGGATCTCAGGGACTTCACCCGCGGCAGCGAACCTTCGGGATTCCTTAGACCCTCAAGAACTGAGAACTCCTACCCGACCTCCACGGCCGACCTGTCCTTGTTTGGTCCCCACTGTTCGGAATCGAGTGATGACGGCGAGTTCTGGGACCCGCTTCCTGAATCGGACCAAATAAACCTCTCTTTTCTTCCGCCCGTCGGACGTCGGTCGGTGACTCGGGACTTGAGGAGAGTGGCTCTGGTGGCTCTGCCTACCGTCTCTGATGTGCACCGTCCGTCGGGGAGGCGCCCGGTGGAACCGTGAGCCCGGTGTGATCGAGAAGGGTCCTGGGCGACCTTTCGGGTCACGAGCTCAGACGTCAAGTCTAAGATGGGACGTTCGTGCGAATCTCTGGAGTCACTACGGCCCAACCAGGGGAGTAACAACCAAGGCGAGGGGTCGGGCACCGACCGACTCGGGTGAGACCCAGCGAGTCATCCAGAAATACGTTTTTGACGGTGGAGCCACGTCAACGTGTGAACGAGGAGACCCTGTGTCCCAACTCTAAAATAGGAGATTACCCACTCCCTATTCTCGGGATGATGAGTTTGTAAAGGTCGGGAGGCACGAAAGAGCCCATAATTCGTCTGTCCTTTTTTTCTTTTTCTTCTTTAGGGGACGGTCATTTCCGGCGAATACGAGACTTAGACCACGGGTCACTCCCCTGGAACTGGCCGGCCGGTGTTGGGCGGGCCGAGGCCCACGGCGGTCTCAGTCCCCCTTCGGCCGCTCCTTCCGTCTCGTGGACGCTTGTCTTTCTTTGTGTGTGCGTGCCCCGGCCCCCGGCCATCCCCCCCGGAAGTGGCACAATTGTCGTTCGACGTCCCATATTTCGTTATTTTGACGGTGCAGATGGACGACCGAAACTCCTGGAATGTTTGTTCGAGCCGCGCGCCGGGCCCACGTGGCACGTGTGTGGTCCCCTCCCGCCTCTTCTGGAAGAGAAAGAAACTGAAAGGGAAGAGGTGGCGTCAGGGGGTGTCTACGTGTGGGATGTGTGTAGAGGGGGAGTGGGTCGGGTGGAAAGTAAAAGGAACCTCGAAAAAACAACAACAAAATTAAGTAACGGCTAAACATTTGCGCACCTAGCCCAATGCCCAAGCGCACAATTTCGCTTGGAGAACAATTTTCCTCCCCTTGTTCCGTGCGGTGAATTTTTACTTAAGTCTCAATGACTTGGCCGAGGGTCCTGAGGTTTTCAATTCGCGCCGTCCGATCCTTTCCCTCCCCCTCTCCGCTGATTTGCGACGACGGACTCTTGGAACCTTTTGAGAGTCCGTCGGTCAAAGTCCAGTAGACTATTCTACCTCCTTCCTTCCTCTCTTTCTTTCTTTTTCTTTTTCTGTTTCATCAGATCGGGACGGAACTCTGGGCCCCGACCCTCGACCCTTTTAGTTAATCGTATTCGGCGATAGCCAGGCGCGTTACTCAACCTCGACGCCCTGACGTCAGTGGAAAAGACTTCAATGGCCTGCTTACCGTGGTGCTTTAAGAAGTAAAGAGTCCTGGGAACCCAGTGGTAAGGATACCTCAAGTTCGCTCTTCCCACGTTTCTTCTTCCGAGCGCATCAAAAGGGTTTCCGTCTGGATGTTACAGGGGTGTTGGAGATCTGTGCAACCGGGCCTCAACAATCTACCATACAAAGAACCACACCGGTTTCCGAACCCCGAACCTAGATAAGCGTCTGATTTTCAACCGCGGCTCGGGTATCCCCAGACGTAGCGAACGGGTGGGTCAGGGGCCAGGTGACCGTCACGGCTGAGGGCCGCAGAGGGGCTCCAGGGTCCTGGGACTGGGTTTTTTGTGGGTCCGACGGGAGGAGCCGCGGGCTAGGGGTCAGGTCGAGGATGGACCACCGGCCCGGACTTGCCGTACGACCCCGAGAAGCCTGAGACAAGTCAGACCTCTGATCTCCCTCTCTCCGATCTAGGCGTCGGGACCCGACGAGGCTTGAATTACAGAAAGGGGTCAGGTAGAAACTTTCTCTTCACCAAGATGGTGGACCTACACGCCTATATTTAGGGGAACGTTTATTATTTACCTAATTATTATTGTTCCATACTTCAAGAAAAATATCTTTTTTTCCTCTCTTAACTTTGATTTACGCCGTCAATCTGTTGGTAAAACTATTCTCCTATTAACTCCGCTGTGACCACATATTAATCTCCTATTAAATACGATATAGGTGAAAATAAGGTGGAGGGTTTTATTTGGGTCAGGTATTAGTAATGTCCGTTTAACAAGACTTAAAATATCGTCGTTAAACTTGTTTCATGACGTCAATTAGTACCCTCTAAAAACACATAAGGACTAATCTTGAGATTAACGGAGGAAGGTCTTTCATTTTTATTGACATTTTGCTGAGATAAAAATAGTAATTGTTACAACTGTTATTTTATTTTAGTTAACCTTAACATTAGCTCTCTGTTTAAATCCTGCTTCCGTGAAAATGAACCCATCAAATATAACATTAGTTCTAAACGGTTTGGTGATTGGCGTACATAGTAAACGTATATAAACTTTCGTAATGTCATCGAAGACAAAAGTTATCCTTTTTTACGTAATGACAGTCAGGAGGTTGCTTCACGAAAGTCTTCTTCGACGACGCAAGACTCCCCTTTTTTTTTTCTAAAGACGGGGAACAAACAAGTGAGATATCCTTTATGTCGGACTTTGTCGTTCTTGGAGCGGTCTTGTCCCAAATTAAAAAGAAGAGAAATGGGGGAGTGGGGTGGGGTGGGTACCCCAGCCATGGTCCACACCCCAAAAAGAAAGGAAACACCAAAGTTATTTCATGCAGATCTTTTTAGGTGCCACTGTCCCGCGAGGGCGCCCTGACGTCCCCCTGACCCCCGCCCC